>CM072998.1:41664346-42316846 GCA_037038555.1 Rhynchonycteris naso
AGGACCCCTGCCTCAGGTGCTAGAATGGCTCTGATTACAGCAAAGCAACGCCCCAGAGGGCCACGCACTGCCACTTGTGGGCAAGCTGGGTGGATCCTGGTCAGGAGCATGCGGGAGTCTGTCTGTCTGCCTCTCCTCCCCAATTCTCATTTTGGAAAAACACACACAAAAAAAATAAAATAAAATAAAATGGTCATACTACACAAAACAATCTAAAGATTCAAAGCAGTTCTTACCAAGATACCAATGACATATTACACAGACCTAGAACAACATTTCAAAGATGTATATGAAATCACTAAAGATTCCAAATAGCCATAACAATACTGAGAAAGAAGGACAAATTTGGAGAAATCATGCTATCTGATATCAACCTATCCCATAAGGCTAATCAGAACAATATAGTGCCGGCATAAAAACAGTGATATAAATTAAAGAAACAAAATAGAGAATCCAGAAGTAAGGCCACACCTTTATGGCCATTAATATTTGACAAAGGAGGTAAGGACATAGAATGAGGTAAAAAAAGTCTTTTCAATAAATGGTCTTGAAAAAATTGGACAGATACATAAAGAAAATAAAACTAGACCACTTTCTTACACCATCACAAGAATAAAGTCAAAATGAGTTAAAGACTTAAATATAAAAATAAAAGTCATAAAATCCCTAGTAAAACACATAGGCCAAAATCTTAGGTATTTCCTGTAGCAATATTTTTTTCTTATACATCTCCTCAGATAAGGGAATCAAAAGAAATATAAACAAATAAAATTTCATCAAACTAAAATGTTTTTGTACAACAAAGAAAACCATCAACAAAATGAAACAAAAACCCCTGAATGGGTGAACATATTTGCCAATGATACAGCTGATAAGGGGTTAATATTCAAAATTTATAAAGTAGTTATATTGATCAACAACAAAAAGGAAACAAATCAATTAAAGAATGCACAAAGACCTGAATAGATATTTCTCCAAAGAGAATGTACAGATGTCTAATAAACAGATGAAAGGATGCTCAGCATCAATAATCATAAAAAAATGTAAATTAAAACCACAATGAGATATCACTTCATACCCTTCAGAATGGCTATCATCAACAAATCAACAAACAGCAGGTGTTGGTGAGCATGTGGAGTAGAAAGAACCTTCAGGCATTCTTGATAAGAATGCATATTGGTGCAGCCACTGTGGAAATCAGTGTGTTGTTTCCTGAAAACAAATTAAAGTAAAACTGCCTAATGACCCAAGAATTCTACTTCTGGAAATATATCTGAAGAAACCCAAAACATATTGAAAAAAATATATGTATCTTTATGTTTATTGCAGTGTTATTTACAATAAACAAGACCTGGAAGCAACTCAAGTGCCCATTAGTAGATGTGCAAATAAAAAAACTGTTTTACATTTACACAATGGAATATTACATGACCATATAAAAGAAGGAAATCTTACCATTTGTGGCAGGAAATATGGACCTTGAAAGTGTTGTGCTAAGTAAAATAAACTAGTCAGAGAAAGACAAGTAGCATAAAATTTCACTTATATGTGAAATATAATGAACAAAATAACCAAAATAGAAACAAACTTGTAGTAGATACAGAGGATAGACTTACAACTGTCAGAGGGGAGGCATGTTGGGGATTGAAAAAAGTGGAGGATTAAGAAAAGAAAACAACTCATAGACACAGACAACGCTGCAGTGATTACCAGAGGGAAATTAGGGTTGGGTATGTAGAAGAGGGTAAGAGGGACAATAAATGGTGACAAAAGACTTTAATTTAGGTGGCAAGCACATAATACAACATATAGGTTATGTATTATGGAATTGTACACTTGAAACCTATGTAATTTTATTAACCAATGTCACTCCAATAAATTTAATAGAAACTAAAATAGATAAATAAAAATATATAGTTTGGCAATATAAGTGTGTGTGTGTGTATGTGTGTGTGTAAAAAGACAGGCATAATACTATGTCAAGTCCCTTAATTATAGTACTTTTTTATTTATTTAGACAATTAAACTTAAGGTGACGTTGATCCATAAGAACACATTGGTTTCACGTAAACATTTTATAGCATTTGAACTGTTGACTACAATGTATACTCATCACCTAAAGTCAACTCATTTTCTATCACTTTATATTTGTCCCTCTTTGCATCCTTTCCTCCACCTTCTCCCAAACATCTCCCTGTACCACATCCCCTCCTCCCTGGTAATCACTTCACTTTAATCTATATCCATGAGTCTCAGATTTATATCCCACCTATGTGTAAAATCATACAATTATTAGCTTTTTCTGATTTACTTATTTAGCTCAGTATAATGTTCTCAAAGTCTATCCATCTATGTTGCTGTAAATGGCACTATGTCATCATTTCTTATGGCTGAGTAGTGTTTCATTGTATATATGTACCACATCTTTATTGAACCCTCTATGGAGGGGCACTTTGGTTGTCTCCATGTCTTGGCCACTGTGAATAATGCAGCAATAAACATGGGGGTGCATGTGTCTTTAAGTACCAATATCTTCTAGTTTTTGGGTCAGATACCCAGTAGAGGGATTACTGTGTCATATGGTAGTTCTATTCTTTTTTATTTTTCCAGAGACAGAGGGAGAGTCAGAGAGAGGGATAGATAGGGACAGACAGACAGGAGCGGAGAGAGGTGAGAAGCATCAATCATTAGTTTTTTGTTGCTGTTGTGACACCTCTCAACAGCAACATTAATTGCTTTCTCTCATGTGCCTTGACCACGGACCTTCAGCAGACTGAGCAAACCCTTGCTGGAGCCAGCGACCTTGGGTCCAAGCTGACGAGCTTTTGCTCAAGCCAGATGGGCCTGCGCTCAAGCTGGCGACTTCAGGGTCTCGAATCTGGGTCTTCCTCATCCCAGTCTGAAGCTCTATCCACTGCGCCATCACCTGGTCAGGTGGTAGTTCTATTCTTAATTCTTCCAGGAACTGCCATACTTTCTCCCACAATGTTTGTACTAATTTTCATTCCCAACAGCAGTAAATGAGCATTTCTTTTTCTTCACAACCTCTTCCAATACTTGTTATTACCTGTCTTGTTGATAATAGCCAGTCTAAAGGTGATATTATAATGACGTGGTATCTCATTGTAGTTTTCATTTGCATTTCTTGAATAGCTAGTGAAGATGAGCATCTTTTCACATACCGTTGCACATTTGTATGTCCTCTTGAGAAAAATTTCTGTTCAAGTCTTCTTCCCATTTTTTTAATTGAATTGTTTGACTACAGTAACTTTTTTTTGTGTGTGTGTGAGAGAGAGACAGAGAGAAACAGAGAGATGGACCGGTAGAGACAGACAGACAAGAAAAGAGAGAGATGAGAAGCATCAATTCTTTGTTCTGGCACCTTAGTTTCTCATTTGATTGCTTTCTCATGTGTGCCTTAACTGGGGGCCTACAACAACCGAGTGACCACTTGCTCAAGCCAGAAACCCTGGGCTTAAGCTGGGGAGATTCACTGAAACCAGATGAGCCCACACTCAAGCTGGCGACGTCAGGATTTTGAACTTGGGTCCTCCGTGTACCAGTCCGACGGCCTATCCATTGTGCCACACCCTGGTATAGTACTTTTTAATTCTAGAACCATGAAAACTACCTCATTTGTACCTCACTTTTCTGAAAATTAGAGACACGACTACTATTTCATAAGTTTAGTGGAAATAATCATTAAAGAAAATGTAATTAACCTGCTAAGATCATGATTTGGCATTTAGTTAATACTCTGAAAACATTAGCTATTACCGTTATTGTTATCATCAATACTATTATCCCCACTAAAACAAAAATTCAAAAAACCTAAAAACTCTTCCATTTTACCATTGATTGTTGAAACACTGCATTGTCCATTAGTGTCCAACTACCCTACTGTTTTCTCACTGATGGCCTGAATGACTTCCCTATCTGAATATTAACAATTGTGTTGATTACATATTGTCATACTCTGTTCACTATTGCAATTTGTTCTTCTTTTATATCAGTGGTTTACTTTCAACAATGTAAGCTCATTAAAGTTATTTTCCCTGAAAGAGAGCTGTTTGAATACTTTTAGCATTTACTTTCTCATAGCTTAATTAGGATTCCGATTGGCTTCTTTGTTGGATAGTCAGAATTTTATGATGAGCCATTTAAATCTGATTGTATGAAATAACTTATATATTCAATCTAAAAAGAAATTCACTTATCTGAACTAAGAATTAATCATGTCATAAGTGTTGCATAGATATTTCTCTTCTTAAACAAAAAACCTCAGTATTATGCAAACTTTGTTATTTCTGAATTGTGTTGATAAATGGTAACAAGGGCACTAGATACCAGTTGCTAAAATAATGATATGGAGTGGTTTTTAATAAGCCACTTCTAGTTTCTCAGAAATGGCAATTGACAGCTTCTTGAACTATTGTTGTTCTGAATTTCTTCAATATTGACATAGAACTTCTATGATATCACCTGGTAATTATAATGTATGCTACAAATACATAATTTGCTAGATAAGTTAGTAACCATATATAATCCACTCAAGAATTTGTTTTTTGAGCCTTTGAACTCAACTGCAGACTACTATAATGTCTCATTTTCTTTGAATTCATAGCATTAAGTATATCTTATTTGAATATCAATTATTTTTTCATCTAAGACATTTTTAAAGTTATTTTTTTCAAAATTTACATCTTGTCTTCCAACTAGAGTATACAGTTAAAAAGGCTCATTGAATTTTAAAAGCACTCTCTCTGCTCATGGTAGGTATCAGTTCCCCAGACATTTACTTTTATCTACTGCTTTAATGTGTTATTGAGTCTATGTTAACATACTTAATTTTAATATGTTTTAACATATTAGTTCTGCACAGATCAGACTACAACTAATTGGTTCCATCAGAGGCAGAGGAGAGACAAGAGATTATGATGAAACTAATATATCTTCCTCAATAATTATAACTGGAAACTTTGGTTTTACTGACAATCAGATATTAGCATCATTTTCACATATGTACAGAATATTTGGTTGGCTCTATTTCTTCATTAATTTAATAACCATTTATAAGATCTCAAAAGTTGGGCACTATTTTAATTATTGGCAATGTAAATAACTATTATGTTTCTCATATTTTATAGAGGGAAAAATAGAATGGTGATTTTAACATGGGCACACTTCTTTTTAGTGGCTTATTGCTGCTTTAGCACAGTCAGTCCTAAGAAGGGCATTAAGAAATGATCCAATTGTTTTTCTACCTTTGACAAGCCTTATAAAGTTTTTACTCTAAATCTTTGCATTTTATGAGATGAAAAATAAAGACAGAGCATTTTATATTTATTATACTATTTATATTCAAGGGCTACCTACACACCTGGCAAAGAACTTTCAGAGGCAGGGGAAGGACTAATGAAAGGAAGAGTCACTCCTTGGCATGGTGTGACTGTGAGGAAGAGAAAACTCGTGGTCATGCTTTTAGGTGCCACCTTTCTTTTCTAATTATTCATGGTACCAGAGGGTTAAATTGCAATGCTCAACTGTGCCTTTTCATAATAATGTAAAGGTTTATTTAAATGAGAACTATGTATATTTTCTGGATAACAAAAGTTTTCCATGGGAACTTTAAAAACGTGATATTAGAACCACATGTAGTTTTAGAAAATTATTAACAGAGTCAGAAACATTTTTTATTTTAAAATACAAGTTACATGAAGTGATTCTGATTGATCTTGAGTACTTTTTACATAAAAATTGATGCACTTCTTAGCATATGACCACATTTTATCCAATCATTTCCTACCACAACCTACTTTGGTTTATTTTATAAGTTACTTACATTATGTGAGCAAAACTTGTTACTACTAGTTATTGTACTGACCTATGCAAAATAATAATATAGGAGAAAACATATATTCTCCTTCAATAAGTTTCCTCTAACATTCTAACACACTGATAGTTTCCTTAACTGAGAAGTAAGCCAACAGCATGTCTCAATAGGTTTTGTCTCCTCATTTGAAATTTGACTTGTGATGAAGCATTAAGAGAGATTTTATAGTTCATTTAAGTTTTGGGTCGGAAGAAAATTATTGCCAATTTGGTATAATCTAATCAAGTCCCCATAGTATTTTTGTCTCTATGGTACTTTTTGAATTCCAATAGTAAATACTCCTCCTGGCTACTGCAGTCAAAGTGTCCAGAAGTTTCCTTTTTAGTTTTCCATTCTCACACTTTTTCAATACTTAAAACAAAGCATTATTTATCATTATATCTTTACTAATAAAGTGATGTGTATACAGTTATTTTAAAGAGAAATTAACTTATTAATTACATTATTTCAAAAAGATAAAGCAAGGAATATTATTACTGTGCAACACTACTATAATTTCTTCTAAAATCAAAAGAAAGCTTATTAGATAGACAGATATAGAGATAGATACAGATAATTCATTTTAACTTCCCCTTAAACTTAGTTGATTATATTGATTAGTGAACAACTACAAAAATTTTATCAAATATACACAAATAATGAGTCCTTTTCAGTAAAAAAAAAAAGGCATTTTCTCTTTATCCTTGCTTAAACAGAAGCTGAACAACAAATTCTACTAAGGATAATTGTCATAAATTCTATTATATCATTACTTCAATTTTTATTAAACACCATGGTGTTAAGCCTGTGTTATGTCAATCATTCATTATGACAGGAAACTTGCTCTATATATCAGGTATAGGATTTGTTCAAAATAGAACAAATATTACTTGAGAGATAATATGAAACATATTATCTACCAGGATCATCTGATAAATTCTTTAAAGATACTAACACTTAATGTTGTAATATAAATCTCAGGCTAACAACAAATTTTTCAATAAAAATTTGTACAAAATTTATAGCTTAGTAATAATAATTTAAAATAATTAAATTTGTTTCTGCTTATATAAAATTCATTTAGAAATATAACTCAGAATGCTCTCTTTAAAACTTGCATTTTTGCATAACTTTTCTTTTTAGAGAGCTTACTAACTGTAATTAAATGCAGTATATTTTATAAACTGCCTTTTATGTCTCAAAAATCTCTTTTCTGTACAAATTTAAAAAGCTACTTTCTCTTCTAATGAATAAGCTAAAATCTGGAGGACAACAGTGACTAGGTCAAAAACAGCTTAAAGCAGCATAATACTTCAATTAATAAAATAAGATAAATATTTGAGAAACTTTAAAAGTTTATTTCTCATAAAGATTTAGATAACCATCATATGTTATATAATTTCTTCATTTTTCTAATCATCTTCTAAAATTCCCTTTAAATTGTATATTTTACATGTAGATATATTTTATTTAACATATCCTCCCAATGAAACAATTACTTTGATGAATTTAATGGTCTTCTTCCTAACTGATAGAGCTGTGCAATGTTCGCCATTTGCTATTAAAATATTCTAATTAAATCAGTCATCCCTGGTTCCATCTGTTACATCCTGATCTCACACAGAGAAGCTGCTGGATTCTCTCCAGGGCAGCGAATGTACTTAGTTCCTTTTATGGCTCATTGGATGTCACATGCGGGAGGACCTTGTTCTTGGTTTGAAATGATAACTTAGACTCTGGATATACAGTAAACCACAGTGAATATTACAGAGATTAAATCAATCCTTTTATCATAAAATTCTGAGAATACTTACAGACTAAAACAAGTATGGACCATGTCACTGTCTAGCTATTTACTCTTTATGATGGTCTAAGAGAGAAGCATGAGTAGAATCCCTAAATGTTTTCTCCAGTTCTTAGTATTAGGGAATCATTTTAAGAACCTAAGTCTACCCTGGCCAGTTGGCTCAAAAGCAGAGCATCTGGAAGACCTGGGTCAGGGCACACAGGAGAAATGACCATCTGCTTTTCCACCCCTCTCCCTTCTCATTCTCTCTCTCTCTCTCCTCTCTCTCTCTCTCTCTTTCTTTCTTTTCTGCACCTATAGCTCAAACAGTTTTAACAAGTTGGCCCTGGGCAGTTAGGATGGCTCTGTGCCCTCAGCTCAGGCCTTTAAAATAGCTTTGTTGCTGAGCAAAGAGCAGCAGCCCCAGACAGGCAGTACATTGCTTATTAGGGGGTTTTCTGCGTGGATACCAGTTGGGGTGCAGTTGGGAGTCTGTCTCTGCCTCCCCACCTCTCACTCAATATAATAATTTTTTTTAAAAAAACCTAAGTTTGTAAGAACATTCTGAACTACTGAGTTTAATATCCAAGGCTGGACCTGAACAGGACACCAGAAGTCAGTGATGAACTAGATTCATAAGTGCAGAAGATCTATGTTCTCTTCAGAATCATGGCACCTTCTATCAGTGTTTTCCAACATATTCACTGATTTTTAAATTTCAATTTATTAGAAATTAACAATTCTTTGACAGTAGGATAATCCATAAAACTGCATTTATATAATCTTGTTAAAAGATAGTAGTGACCATGGTCTTAATACACTAATTAGGAGAATTTGGCTGACAAAGCATAAGTTTTCACAACTGACAGATGAGAAAACTGCATTTTATTCACATTTGCCACTACTATTTTTAGCTCTGGTTTCTTTGTAGAATGCAGATGTCTTTTACAAATCTATATGTATATATATATTGCTCAAATAATTTTGTAAATATGATGTATATGTTTGCTCGCTTATATTTTGCATTGGATGGGGGGGACAGGCTGTAAGCAGGCAGGATCCTTATAGCCTAAGGCTTAGTTTTAAGACTAGGCTTTTCTCCACACCCTTGGGGTATGGTGCACTCTCATGAGGAATCCTCCCATTATGCCTCAGATAAGTGACTTTGTTTCATAAACTTCCTTGTTTGTATATTGGATTAAGGGTTTCAATTTCTACACTATAAGATGGGGCAGACCGGGAGCTTGTTCTCTCTTGGGTCCTGAGATTAGCATTCAAGAGGAGAGCAGAGAAAGGCCACATGGAGGAGAGGAGAAGCAGCCAAGATGGTGGAGTGCTGAAGGAGAAACCAGTTTGTGCAGAGTTTGTGCAGAGAGGAGATGGGGAACAGAGATGAATAAGGCTCGTGAGGTAAAGCCCTTCCATTCTAGGAAACTTGGATAAGTCAGTGGCTTTGGGAGCCCTGAATGGAAAGGGAAGCGTTTTCCCACTGTGTGTATTTCTTGCCCGCTGGGTGCAAGCTAGGATTAAAGCTAATGGCCCACCAGTTCTTGGCTCCATTGTTTCATTACCATCTGTCCGAATCATATGTGAACCTGCACGGGCCAGGTGATTGTGATGGTGGCTGTGACTACTGGCTTTACAATATATTATTTTAATACCATGTTTTAACAATGAATTGGTTGATTCTACTTGATAATGTTGTTCTATAAAATTCAAAGCTACACACTATTAATTGTGAGGGTGCATTATAATAGGTTAAGTTATTATTTTATTATTTCTCTTTGGGAAACAAAAAGCCAGAATTTTGAACAAATAAACACATTATTTATTCAAACAAGTAGACATATAACACATCTACATGTTTATACAGAAATAGATATGCACTTCATATTCACCTTATTTTATTCCTTCTTTTAATATTTTAAATATTTAATTTTAAAAATTTTATTTTTATCAAAGTTATTTATAAAGAATCAACTAGTTCTACCAAATTTAAAAATAAAACTCAGTTCCTTTAAGAGAAAACAAGTTAACTCTTTTGTTTGATTCATTGAGTATTTATCTTTTTTATACAAAATACAGGTTTATTAGTATCTATTACCTTCTGCTATGGCTCTTTTCTACTTGTGCCTTTTTTTCTCTTCTTGCTTCCTCCAAATACATATACCTGTATCATCTACATCTTCTCCTAACAAGGTAACATCCCTTGTTGGGTCTAATCAATACTTGGTGTTGGTGTTTGTATTGCTCCAAATACTATGTAAAGCTTATTTCAAGTTCACAAATTTTATTCTCTTTTTCAAACCCCTTAACCCCTCAGAATAAAATTTCAAATCTTCTCTCTCTTTAAATCTGTAATATATTTTCCCCAATTTTTACTCACAAGAGACCTTGCTTTCTCTTTACCTAGGAATATTGATAGATGTAAAAAAGAAAAATTTTATATGGCCTGAGATACAACAAATCTGCATACTCTACCCACCATGCCTTCACCCTGTCTCTTGTAAAGACAGAGGAGCTATCTGTGCTTCTAATGACTGCACGCAAAATAAATTCTAAAGGTAAATTTAGAAAATTAGAAAACTGCTGGAGGAAACCATGAGTGAATAGGACAAAATATTACACTGAAGAAGGACATCTATATTCCTGTTACAAAACACTAAAATCCTAGTGTAGAATTCTATCTAAGTAAAGATTTTATATTAAAAATCTTACATATGGCTGACTGGTTTTTAATAAATTATGTAGTCTGTTAAAATATGTTTTGATATAGTAAGACATATATTCATGTGCACATAAAGATATATATACTTACATATACATATGTAAATGGTAGTGACCCAGTAGAGGACCTAGAAGTTTTGTTGCCTTTTCTTTGCCATATGCATCATTGTACTGAGAAAGCAAAATAATTACATTTTTATAGCTATATCACACCTTTCTGTAACACATACACAATGCTAAATAAATCAGACATTTAAATAATTTTTAAAAATGTTTTGTTCAGTGTAGTCTGTAAACTCAAACCATGAATTTGTACTTTAGCAACCATTTATAATTACTAAAAGGAAAAGATAAATGACATTTGTTCCAAATATTCATTATTAAAACTATAATTTGGAAATAAATCCTTATTATTTCCTTACAAAATTCTACCAGAACACAGCATTGTTTTTCTAACATTAACTTACAATGTCTCCTTCTTGAAACGTATTCAGTTAGGCATTCATTAAATAATAATTTTTATTTTTAACAAATTTTCAAGATTTGTGCTAAGGGTTGTGCAAGAAACATTTAAGGTATAGATTTTATACTCAACTAGTTTATTATTTGATTAATGTCTATATCTACAAGACCAATATAAACAAAGCAAGGAACATCTAACTGGAATAAATGTGTGTTTCGAAAAGTAAAAAGAAAAGTAAAATAATAATAATAATCACTGTTATTCTGGAAAATGAAAATTAAAAAAAAAAAGACTCTCTATGGAGGTGAAACTTGACTCAAAGGTCAAGGAATGAATGAGGCTTAGAGGTAGAGACATGGGCCAGAAATGAAAAGAATGTTTCTATATCAGGCTAGAAGAGTAACTTCATAACATCACATTCAAGAACATAGTAGGTATTTAAGTGTATTGCTAAATAAAAGAATGTTGAAATGAAATGTCATTTTGAAAGTGCTCTAAGACATATCTGAGAGCAACAAATATTATGTGTTGCTAACCAGTGAGTAGAGGCTCCCTTTCCAAGCAAGCACTCAAATAATATATCAATCCAGGTCAATTCCTTCTTTGCAAACACAAGATGGATCCTGGAGGAGAGGACCCTACTAAGCTGTGCCCAGATCCCCAACCAATTGAGATTATGAGATACTATAGATGTGTTATTTCATGCTACAAATTTTGTGCTGTTTGTTCCAAAGCAATAAATAACTAATTAAGGCATAGATTTGTGAGCTGGTAAATAATGAATGGTAGTATTTGTGTTCAGCAAAAGAAAATATTTTACAAGCAAAACTGAGTTCGTGAGCAGGCTTAAAAGGGAACAATAAAATATGCTGAGGAAAGTCATACATTTAGAACTTTATGGAATTACTAAAACCTGAAATGTTAAATCTCTAACTGTACTAAAATCCATGAAAATTAAAATATTGCTACTCTTTCTGCTGTTATCGCAACTCATATATTGATACTTTTTTGCAGTTCTAGACATACTTCTAACCACCTTATGTGTATTGCCTCAGTTAAAATTTATAACTGCCTTAAAAGTTTCTTTAATGTCCCATTTTACAGGTAATAAATAATAAATAGGGAAAATTAGTGGGTGGTAGGTTCAGGCAATGTGTTCAGTGATCCTGAAATCCATGTTCTTAGAAATAATTTAAGATTCAGAGAATATGTACAGAGACACTCCACCATGAGAGCAGTGAAGGTGGGCTCCAGAGGTTAATGGTAACAAAAAATGCTCACTACTAGTACAGAGAAAATATTTGGCAGTATAACTGAATCTGATTCTATAAACACACAGCTGGTGGTGGCCAGTTAGCTCACTCAGTTAAGAGTGTTGCCTCAAAACAATAAGATTGCAGGTTAGATCTCCAGTCAGAACATACACGGGAAGAAACCAAAACATGAACAACTGAAACAGCAAATCATTTCTTCCCTCTCCCTTCTTTCTCCCTTTCTCTGTCTCTCTCTCTCTAAAAAAAAAAAAAAATTAATAAAAATTAAACCCTGATCATATGCTCAGTTGATTAGAACGTCATCCCAGAGCGTGGAGGTTGCCAGTTTGATTTCCCATTTCCCGGTGACGGTACATACAGGAGCAACAGGATGTTTCTGTCTTTTTCTGTCTCCTTGCTCCTCAAAAAAAAAGAAAAAAGAAAAAGAACAAAGAGATATTTTAGTGATAGTGATGTGGTCTTAAAAGAGAAGTTTGGCTACTATTTCATTGTATAACACTAACAAAATTATTTTTAATATTTAATAATTTCTTTTTTTAGATTGAAGTTTATCTATAAAGACATGCAGACAACGCGCAGAATAAAATTTATATTACTTATAACTAAAAAATGAAATAATATGTTTCACAAATTTGTGTTTTCTACCAGAATAGATTTCCAACTGGTTTTATGGTTTGAGATGGCAGAAGCTAGGAGAGACGGGGAATAAATTAATAGCATCATTGTTGCATGATTGTGACATAACTTTTATCATTATAATGAGTGTACCACAATAATAAAGTTTCAGACATCATGGGACACATACCTTTAATGAATCAAATAAGTAGTTTTTTTCATCATATTGCTGGCAGAGGATACAATAAATCTGGAATCTGTTGCAAACTTGAAAAAAATTTATTTATTGGACTTCATTATTCGTTTCTCTATTGATTTCAAAATCATAATTGAGAACCTACTGTTTACAGTACACATTTTTAGAACAAGTATATGTGCAGAATCAGATCACGCAGAATCAAATCAGCCCTGTACTGCGGGTTTGTTTGCACATGAAATTACTGGAGGGAGCCTGACCTGTGGTGGCGCAGTGGATAAAGCATCGACCTGGGAACACTGAGGTCGCCAGTTCAAAACCCTGCACTGGTCTGGTCAAGGCACATATGGGAGTTGATGCTTCCAGCTCCTCCCCCCTTTCTCTCTTTCTCTCTCTCACTCTGTGTCTCTCTCTAAAATAAATAAAATAAAAAAGAAACGTAAAAAGAAAAAAAAGTAATTACTGGAGGGAAAGGGAGAGTTCCAAGAGTCGCAGATGGCTCAGCTTCCTAGTTAGGGGAAAATAGTGATGGCAAATGTAAAATAAGCAAAAAGAAGATAGAGGTGGCTGTGTAAAACTGAAAGCGCATTAAGACAATATCCACATTTAGTGGTAAAAAAAATAGCAAATATATCACTCAGAAAACAGATAATAGTCACACCTGATTCTTTTAAACCTTATGTATGTCTAGAGAGAAGGGGGGAAATTTCCCTAAAAATTTATATTTAGAAATTTCTTTTCATGAAATTTTGACATATAACTTCATGTCATTTGTTCATTCCAAAAGTCCTCGATAAAAGTTTTTAATTTATAGTGGTCTCCAATCAATTTTATCCTCAGGCATTTTCAGAAGTAAATGCAATTCTTTTGTGAAATTAAATAAACAAAGGAAGAACAAATACCCAACTTAGGCCTCAAAGAACTTACACAGTTAAAATGAGAAGACTCTGAACTCCTAGGGAAAGATAACAAAATGCCCAGGACAGCATGATATCATGAGTGGCAGGAGTCACACACAGCAGAGAGCAGGATCAGACCCACGGACATTTTGAAATTATCAGTCACAGAATATAAAATAAACATGTCTAATGTATTTTAAAGAAAACAATTATAAAAATATAATCAATATTTTAAAATAATCCAACAGATAATAAAAAATAATAAAAAGGGTATTTAGAAATAAAAAATATAATTGAAAAATTAAAACTCACTTGATTAATAATAGATCCAGAGACATCTCCCAAAATTTAAAATATAGTTCAGAGAGAAAAAATATAAAATTTAAGAAAAAAATTCTAAAAATCATATAGAAAATAGAAACATTCTAATATATATTTAATTAATTTTCAACAGAAAAAGAAAAAGAAACATTTTTTAAAAAGCACAATTCAGAGAAATAATGTTTGAAAGTTTTATAGCTTAAAATCAGATTATGGAAGATCCAGGAAATATAAAAAAATGCAAGTAAGAATAAATTCACATGTAAACATTTTATGTTGGAACAAAAGAATCTCAAAAAGGAAGAAATTTAAAACTTTCATGGAGAAAAGACAGACCACCTACAGAGAATAATTAGGTTGATAGATAACTAATTAATAGCATCAGCAAAAGCCAGAAAGCAGCAAATAATAACTTGAATGTTCTAAAAGAAAATAGCTATTAAGTTAAAATTCAAAATTCCAGTCAGGAATTAAACCTAAAAAAAATTAACATCTAAAAGTGTTTGTCACTAACACACTTTAAAAGGAGAATATAAAAGACATTTCAGGAACAAGGAAAATGATTTCAGAATGTAGACTTGATACAGAAAGCACTGGCTAATTTTATTTTTTTTATTTAACTATATGAATGTGCATAAATGACCATTAGTTCTTTATAATAATAATACATGATGTCTAGTTTGAAAAGTTGTCATAATGCACAGGAGCATGTGTTAAAGAGGAAAAATCAAGGGTAAGTGGTTTATTTCTCAATTAAACTAGAGGTGTTCACAAGTCATAGGAATAGGAATGAGGGGTGTGCAAGGAAGTGTAGGTGTTAAAGGGACAAGAATTCATCAAAGAATGTCTTTGGAAATTAGAGTTCTAGGGAAGAAGAAGCAATTCCAGAGGGTTGACTCAACCATAGGGAAATATAAATGCATGCAGTATAAACAACCAAGTCAAAGTGCCTTTACAGTTGAGTTGGAAGTCCATATGGTCTTTAACATTTTACAAAAATGCACAGAGGTTAACAAGTGAGGAAAACTCTCTACCCACTTATGAAAAATAAAAGTTCTTACATTCTGGTGTTACCAGGGCTGCTCTGTTCTCTGTTCTCATTAGCATATCATTCTTACTCTTTCATTTACCCTGATCTCATTAAAGGTAAAAAAAAAAAAAAAAAAAGAAATAAGAATAAAAAGCTGTGAGCCTCATGCCACAATGCAAGGTTTTATGTTGGAATGTGTTTATTTAAAGAAGTCAGGAGGAGAAGAGTACTATTACTCAGCTTAATTTCACTTTGAAAGGAAAACTCAAGCATCAGATGCTAATGTGTTCAGTTTCCTAAACAACTCCCTTTGAACAGTAAAAGCATTTCTTTGTCAAAGCCTTCTCTTATTTTTTTTTTCTTTCTCTATCAAAGGAATAGGAAAAAAAATGGTGACTTTCTTTTGATTTTCATTTCATACTATATCAATTAGTTGTAAAAGCTTTTCAGAGATAATTTTTATTTTCCAAGATATGTTCAAATATGAAACTGTCATGTAATTAGTTTATCTTCTAAAAAGACGAGTCTATAATGAAATAGGGCAGAAAACCAAGAATAACAGAGTTGGTTACCCTATTTACATCTATTTGAATTTTTATCCAAATTTTTACATTTAGTCTTGTACCTAGTAGCATTTAGGCATAAAGACTGTAGAACAGCCATTTGTACTTGTTAACTTCCTTATCAGTTTTTAAATCTCACCTTGGGATATAAATGCTATAATTTACTGGGTGGCTCTGACCCTTGTGGGTCTATCAGTCATACCCTCATGATAAGAGCTCTTTATTCTTACATAACAAGACAGAATTCTCTGTTAGATAACACTTTCCATTCTTAAAAAAACATCTACACTGGTTTTGCTGCCCTTTGCCCTTATCTGCCCTAGAGAAAATAATCTTACTTTTTACCTTTAACTATATCATTTTCTAAATCTTTATACTTTTTGCCTCTTAACTGTGTATATCTCCCATGATATGGTTGTTGGTCCTCTGCTTCTCTCTAATATCTCTTTTTTCCATGTTCTTGTGTTAAAACTTATCTTCTCTGTTTGATGTCCAAGGTGCATTGTGGGTGTTAGGTTCCCTCAGAGAAATTTCAGAGTCCAAGGGAGTTAAAACAGTGGACTTTATTAGCACATCTGATGCAAATGAGCTGAGGCCAAAAAAAGTATCAGTCCAATCAGAGGGAGTCCCAGGCTTTATAGGGTTGCAAATTTCTTGCTGATGTGTGTCTCTAGGGAACTGGTAAAACTTCATCTACTCCTTGGAATTCAGTTGGTTAGTCAATTCCAGGAACACCAGAGAGGTGTTTACAGCTGTTGGGTCTCTCAATCATGTCCATTCCTCTAGTGAGCAGTTTTTATAAAAGGTTGACTACCCCTGGGGTAGACAGTGGTCATTGTGATATGCAAAGTCCTAATGAAAATGGGAGTTAGGAGGGGCAAAACGGAGCCCTAATGATAGGGATCTCTGAAAATTCTGAAAAGAGAAATTTGACATGCAAATTAGTTCTAAGGTTAAGCAGTTAGTCTGGACAGTTTCTTTTAACATTCTGAAATAAGAGCTACATTATAATCTATCAAGCTTGGACCTCTGATTATGATATTAAACAACTGTATCTAATGTTTTAGAATAAACTGATACACCAAAATATTAGACATTGTTTGTGCACATGTTCTATACTTTATATAAGAGTTTGAAACATAATATAAGCATATAACCTCATATTAAATTGTCTATCAGTGATCATTTTCTTTTGTTACTTCATAGTATTTGACATTAGCTGAATTACTTGGGATAATAAAACTAAGTGTTAAATCCAGGATGGTAAAAAGAATTTATTAACTTCCAAAATCTCTGCGTCTCATACTTTTCTTCTATCCTGGTTCCCCCATATATTAATTTAATGGACCTAAGAGCAAGTTAAAGAAAAATGATTTTTAGTTTGGCCTTTTACTAATTAGTGTTAAAAATCCTGTTGTGAGATTTTCTGTAAAACTGGCTTTTTTGTCCTAGCTTTGTTTTGTTACTTTAAATTTTTTTAAATTGAATTTAAAGGGGTGACACTGGTAAACATAGTTACATAGATTTCAGGTGCCCAATTCTACATCTTTTTACTGCATATTATATGTTCATTCTTCCCAAACCAAGTCTTTGTTTATTACTATTTATTCTCCCTATATTCTTTAACACCATAAAAATTATAATCAATTTTAATATTTTTACAGAAAATATATATATTTTGATAATTAAAATATAAATTGATTATATCCTGTATTACATGAAATACGAATAATTAAACACAGTTCTTGAATCAAAGTTCTTTTTAAGCAACTTCTTCTAACTTTAGAATACTTTAAAATATCATTCAACATCATATTATATAATAATAAATAAATTAAGCAGTTTCTTCTCTGAAATTACTAAATATTAACTGTTACATTATTTCTGATGTTACAGTTGTCACTTTCATGGCTGGTGCTTTATTCTATTTTTTTTCTCAATTACCATCATAATTATAATTGCATTATTTATAAATATACTGTAATGCTTCAAGAAACTACATTGCTGTTTTTTTGTTGTTTTTTTTTTACATCACTGACTCATAACATACTTTCCTCATCTGAAACATGTTTTACATTGCTTAATACAAGACTATATTTTTATTTTTTTAAGGTTAATGAAACTATTTCTATGTCTATTGGGAGGGCCACCAATGCAGAGGCACTTGAGTAAAAATGAAACATACACAAGATTAAAGCAAATATAAAATGACCCAGAGATTCAATAAAGCAGACAGATATAAAGTAAAGTAAAAGAAAAGGTATGCTAAATTAAATTAATTATCAGTATTTTAATAACCATATTGAATCTCTTAGTAAATAATGAATCTTTTATTGAGAACAAGTTGCTTCTTCTTCAGTAGACCATAGCTAATCCTGCACTACATTTTTAGTTCTGTTTCACCTTCACTCTCATTTCCACATTGGCTTTAACCTGACATTTAAATTCATCTGTTGTACAAGTTATATGTATTCTTTAAGAGTATAATAGAATTAGTGATACGGTGTTCTTGGGATATATTCCTAAAAGTGGGATGGCTGGGTCAAAAGGCAGTTCCATTTTTAATATTTTGAGGAATCTCCATACTGTTTTCCACAGTGGCTGCATCAGTTTGCATTCCCACTAGCAGTGCAGAAGGGTTCCCTTTTCTCCACATCCTCGCCAGCACTTATTCTGTGTTGTTTTGTTAATGAGCGCCATTCTGACTGGCTTGAGGTGATATCTCGTAGTTTTAATTTGCCTTTCTTTAATGATTCGTGATATTGAACATTTTTTCATCTGTCTATTGGCCTTCTGTATGTCCTCTTTGGAGAAGTGCATATTTATTTCTTTTACCCATTTTTTGATTGGATTGTTTATCTTCCTGGTGTTGAGTTTTGTAAGTTGTTTATAAAGTTTGGTTATTAACCCCTTATCAAAGATATTGTCAAATACGTTCTCCCATTGTATGGTTTGCCGTTTTTATTCAAAAAAAGAAATGCACTCCCATGTTTATGGCAGCATTGTTCACAATAGTCAAGATCTGGAAACAGCCCAAGTGTCTATCAGAGGATGAGTGGATTAAAAAGCTATGGTACATATATACAATAGAATAGTATGGGGCCATGAAAAAGAAGGAAATCTTACCTTTTGTGACAACATGAATGGACCTGGAAACTATTATGTTGAGTGAAATAAGCCAGGCAGAGAAAGAAAAATATCATATGAGCTCACTCATTTGAGAAATCCAATGAACACTGTGAACTGCGGAACAGAACTGAGACAGAGGAGAGATCAAAGGAACCAGAGGGAAAACAGACAGAGGGAAAGGGGATGATAGGATGGGATAATCCTGAAGGGAAGGTGGGAGGGTGCTGTGGGGAAAGGGTAAGGGAGATGTTGAGGGAAATGCAGGGGTGGAGGGATGCATTCGGGGCAATACTAGAATCTATGTAAACACAATAAATTAAAACCAATAAAAAAAGTGAAATAGATTGACATATATACAGATGATTTACATATCTCTGAAACCTCTGAAAGTATGTTTATTTGATTACTGTTTTTTCTAATTTAAACATTTGGAAAATTATTTATTTTTTATTAATTTTAATGGGGTGACATTAATAAATCAGGGTACATATGTTCAAAGAAAACATCTCCAGGTTATCTTGTCATTCAGTTATGTTGCATACCCATCACCCAAAGTCAAATTGTCCTCTGTCGCCTTTTATCTGATTTTCTTTGTGCCCCTCCCCTTCCCCCTCTCCCTCTCTCTTTTACCCCCGGCCCCACCCCCCAGTAACCACCACACTCATGTCCATGTCTTTTAGTCTCTTTTTTATGTACCACCTATGTATGGAATCATGCAGTTCTCAGTTTTTTCTGATTTATTTATTTCACTCCATATAATGTTATCAAGATCCATCCATTTTGTTGTAAATGATCCGATGTCATCATTTCTTATGACTGAGTAGTATTCCATGGTATATATGTACCACATCTTCTTTATCCAATCATCTATTGAAGGGCTTTGTGGGGTTTTTGATGTATAGGAACATATCATCTGCAAAAAGTGAAACCTTTACTTCTTCTTTTTCAATATGGATGTCTTTTATTTCTTTGTTTTGTCTGATTGCTCTGGCTAGAACGTCTAGCACCACGTTAAATAATAGTGGAGAGAGTGGATATCTCTGTCTTGCTCCTGATTTAAGGGGAAAAGTCCTCAGTTTTATGCCATTTAATATGATGGTTAGCTGATGTTTTATCATAAATGGACTTTAGTATGTTGAGATATTTTCCTTCTATACTCATTTTGTTGAGTGTTTTTAAAAAATTATGTTGTTTTCTTCTAAGATGCTTATGGTTTCACGGCTTACGTTTAAGTCTTTTATCCATTTTGAGTTTGTTTTTGTGAATGGTGTAAGTTGAGGGACCTTGATAACATAATACGGAGTGAAATAAGTAAATCAGAAAAAAACTGAGAACAGCATGATTTCATACATAGGTGGGACATAAAAGTGAGACTATAAAACATGGACAAGAGTGTGGTGGTTACGGGGTGGGAGGAGGGAGGAGAGGGTGGGATAGGGAGGAGGGAACAGGCACAGGCAAAACCAGATAGAAGGTGACAAAGGACAATTTGACTTTGGGTGATGGGTATGCAACATAATTGAATGATAAGATAACCTGGAGATGTTTTCTTTGAACATATGTACCCTGATTTATTGGTGTCACCCCATTAAAATTAATTTTAAAAAATTATGTTATATTTTATTGAATGCTTTTTCTGATAAGATCATGTGATTTTTGTTCTTTGTTTTGTTGATATGGTGTATTATGTTAAATGTTTAACGTATGTTAAACCATCCTTGAGATTTTGGGATGAATCCCACTTGATCATGGTTTATTAGTTTTTTAATATGTTGTTGATTTGATTTGCTAGTATTTTGTTTAGTATTTTAGCATCTGTATTCATTAGAGATATTGGTCTGTACTTTTATTGTGCCATCCTTGCCTTGTTTTGGTATGAGGGTTATGTTGGCTTCATAAAATGTGTTTGGAATAATTGATTCTTCTTCAATTTTTAGGAAGACTTTGTGTAGAATAGGAACAAACTCTTCTTTGAATGTTTGATAGAATACATTAGTATAACCATCTGGGCCTGGACTTTTATTTTGGGGGAGGTTTTTAATAAGTTTTTCTATTTCCTCCCTGCTTATTGGTCTGTTGAGGCTTTCTGATTCTTCATGACTCAGTCTAGGAAGGTTGTATTGTTCTAGGAATTTATTCACTTATTATAGATTGTTGAATTTCGTGGCATATAATTTTTCATAATATTCTACAAAAAGTCTTTGTATATCTATAATATTTGTGGTGATTTCTCCTCTGACATTCTGGATTTTATTTATACAATTCTTTTCTCTTTTTTCCTTGGTGAGTCTTGTCAAGGGTGTGTCAATTTCATCGATCTTTTCAAAGAACCAGCTCCTTGTTTTATTTTTTCTCTAGTTTTTCTGTTCTCTATTTCATTTATTTCTGCTCTAATTTTTATTATTATTTTTCTTCAGCTGGTTTTGAGTTGTCTTTGTTCTTCTTTTTCTAGTTCCTTAAGGTGTGAAGTTAAGTGATTTACTCGGGCTCTCTCCTGTTTGTTCATATATGCCTAAAGTGATATAAATTTCCCTCTTATTATTTCTTTTGCTGTATCCCAGAGATTCTGATATGCCCTATTGTCATTTTCATTTGTCTGTATGTATCTTTTGATCTCTGTGCTTATTTCTTCTTTGACCCACACTTTTTTTTATTTTTAATTCTTTTTTTAAATTTTATTCATTTTAGAGAGGAGACACAGAGTGAGAGAGAGAGAGAGAGAGAGAGAGAGAAAGGGGGGAGGAGCCGGAAGCATCAACTCCCATATGTGCCTTGACCAGACCAGTGCAGGGCTTTGAACTGGCGACCTCAGTGTTCCCAGGTCGACGCTTTATCCACTGTGCCACCACAGGTCAGGTGACCCACTCTTTTTTTATAAGTATGTTGTTTAGTTTTCACATTTTTGTGGGTTTATTTACTTATTTTCAGTTGAATTCTAGTTTCAAGGCTTTATGATCAAAAAATATGCTGGGTACAATTTCAATTTTTCTGAATTTGCTGATGTTATTTTTGTGTCCCAACATATGGTCGATTCTTGAGAATGCTCCATGTACACTAGAGAAAAATGTGTACCCTGTCACTTTGGGATGAAATGTCCTGTAGATGTCTACCATATTTAATTGCTCTAGTGTTTCATTTAAGGCCAATATTTCTTTATTGATTTTCTGTTTGGATTAATGATCTAGAGCCATCAGTGGTGTATTGAGGTCTCCAAATATGATTGTATTTTTGTCAGTTTTTGTTATTAGATCAGTCAGTAGCTGTCTTATATAATCTGGTGCTCCTTTTTATGGTGCATATATATTAAGAAGTGTTATGTCTTCTAGATTCAGTGTCCCCTAAATTATTATGATATGACCATTTTTGTCTCTGATTACTTTTGCTGTCTTATAGTCAGTATTGTTGGATATGAATATTGTTACACCTGCTTTTTTAGGATGCTATTTGCTTAAAGTATGATTTTCCAGCCTTTCACTTTGAATTTGTTTTCATCCTTATTGCTTAGATGTGTTTCTTCCAGGCAGCATATAGTTGGATTTTTTTTTAATCCAGTCTGCTACTCTGTGTCTTTTTACTGATGAGCTCAATCCATTTCTATTTAGTGTAATTATTGACACTTGAGGGTTTCCTATTGCCATTTTATATATTGCTTTTTGTTAGTTTTGTATCTTGTTTGATTCTTCTCTTTTGTTTTTGTGTCATTTGTTTTTGCTTGGTTGTAATCCATACTTCTTTTTTCTGTTACTTCCTTTTTCAAGTCATGTGTTTCTGTGGTGTTTTTTTCGGGGTGGTTACCATTAAATAATGAAAAGGGTACCGACCATGTTCATTGTAGTACACTATTTTATGAGTGCTTCTGCGCTCCATCGTTCTTTGCTACTGTTAATCTTTGTCCTTAGGTAAAGATTTGCAGTTGATATGTTGCTATGGTGATGTCATAGACTAGGCCTCAGTCTCGTTGATAGTCCAGTCTCATTAGCATTTGCAAACTCCAACAATGGGAGAGTCCGTTTTCTTAGAGCCTCTCTCCTCTTTCTTCCTGAATTAGCAGCCTGGTGATCCAGCTATGAGGTTGGCGCTGCCAGTGCCTGGAGAGTAAGAGGCTCGAAGAGCTGGCAAATCCACTCTATCCTCACTCAGCACAGAGCTCTTGGTAAGGCTCTGTCAGTCAGAGCCATCGGCATAATCAGGCAGGTCTGGGAGCCAATTACTCTCAAGGTGACTTTCTATGAGCATCCAGGCGTGTCCAGTATGTCTCAGCCCTCTGTGCGATCACTTTCCCCAGGCTTTTTGCACTTTGTATACTATCTCACTAAGAAGAAGATGCCCTAGTTGCTGCCTGAAGAACAAGTGGTCTTAAAAGCTGCCAAGTCTTTCTTTTTAGTGTACAGCCCTGACTATGAAGCTCTGCTAATCAGAGCCACCAGCAGGTTTTTCACCCTGTATTGGCTGATTGGAAGTTGTCCCCGCCCCTCTGTACAAAGCAAGAACCACTAAAAAATATCACATTTCTTGTCTTAGATCACTGAGCTGAGAGAAACCTTGTCAGCCAGAGTCGCGTAAGCCAGTTGGGCGGTGAGCCAACTGTGAGTTAAGCTAACTTGAGCTATTGGATTCACATATTTGCTACAGAGACGGTTTGCAAGCTGCCTGCAGCCCCTTCCCCAGTGCTCGTCTGAATGGCTGGCACGGGCACCCCGCCTGCCTGGAGAAGACTGGGCATAGGGAAGTTCACTTTTGGCTATTCCCACGTGCTGTTGTTGGTGGGGCAGGGATTACACTGTTCCTCTGCTGGTAGCCCATGCAGGAGTCTCTGACCTGCCTCTCTGTCCGGGAATGCAGGCACCCATGACCGGGGCCCTAAGGGGAATCTCATGCACACTGTCCGGGCTTGCCAACCAGGATTTTGGGGTAATGGAGGCTGCCACTTGCCTGCCTCTGCCGGGACTGGTGTCGGCGTTAGCTCATGCAGGCTGAGCCACAGCGGGCACACTCTTTCCTTGGCTTGCACATCTGTGCCACAGCCCACGCAGAAGTCTCTGACCCAGTCCCTCTGTCCAGGAATATGGGTGCCCACCCCTGGGGTCCTAAGAGAAACTTTTCACCCACTGCCTGTGTTCCCTGACCAGGCTATCGGGTAATGGAGGCTGCTGCTTGCCCGCCTCTCCCAGGACTGGTGCCGGTGTTAGCTCAGACGGGCTGAACCACAGCGGGCACACTCTTTCCTCGGCTTGCACGTCTGTGCCCAGCCTGGCTCCTTTCATGCCCAAAGCTCCCATTCTCTCTCAGTTCCAAGTAAAAGCAGCCCTTGTTGCTAGGTTAATGAGGGAGGTGGAGTGTTCCATTCTCTCTCTTATTTCCTTCAGGGTTGCTTATAAATTTAGTCAGTTTTTTGCCCCTTCATACATTTTTGTTCAGTTTGTGGGACTTACAGATGCTCCAGGGATCTCCAGCGTTTCAGGACTTACAGATGCTCCAGCGTTTCAGGAGCGCTCCTCACGGCACCATTTCTTTGATGTCACCTCTATGATTACTGGAAAATTATTTCTTGAGTGAGTTATTAAAAACATAAAAATTAAAATATACATAAGACTTCACTATCTAATAAATTAGCCAAAATAAAAATTACTTATATGATTATATAAAGGAAATATGTATGTTGAAAAGAGGCATCAATGTATATTTGTATACTCCTTTTGTGAAAATTAAACACAAAAAAATAGAAGCTAAATATGTGATCAGCACTAACTAATTCAGGTAGAAACTCATGAGAATTTATTCTTAAGAAATAATATGGTAATAATAAATTACTAAATATCAAAAGTGATTCTATTTGCTATTTTTTATATTAGGAAAATGTATATAAATGTAAGTCACTTTAATAGTGTATGGTAAAAATTTTATATAATGGCAGCTTCTATTAAAATGTAAGAGAAAATTATTTGAATGATTATACAATAAATTTTAAAATTCTGGGGGCTATTGATAATCTGGGAGGTTGTGTGTAGAAGTAAAGATATAAATAAAATTTCTGTCCACTGCACATTTGTCTATATGATGTAAAGCATCTTTCTTAAATGTTTACACTTCTATCTTGATGTTTTGCTTTCAAGTGAACATACATGCATATTTTGCATTTGTTAAGACAAATATTTTTAATGTATTTAAAAATATGTGCATTAATGAAAGATGTTATTTATTTTTAAAGCATTTAGAAGACTGATTTTCTTCTAAAAGCCAACCTATTTCATTTTAAAGTTTAATCACACTTTATAAAGAAAATTATTGATTACCATAAATGGTGACAATTACCTTTTTCTCATCTTTCATATCTTTATGAAATTTATGTTGTATAGTTATAAGATAAAGCAGTAAATATGAAAAATCCATTCTCTTCTAGTCAAACTAACTTGAAGCAAAATATTTGAGTACTCTGACAAGATTTGAGGAAAGAAAACTAGATTTATGTATGTCATCCTGGACACCTTTGAAGTTCTTCTAAAACTTATAGAGTTCTCATGGGTGAGAACTCTAGTATCTTTAGCTACCCATTCTCTAATTCAATGTAGGTTGCTCTTAAACAGAAATATCTGTCTTTTTTTGTGGAAAGACAGTATTTGGAAACAAGTAGAACCTCAGTATTATAAATATTATGCTAATATTCTGTTTCAGTTGGTGCCCACTGGTCAAAGTCAGATTAAGGTCAGTTGAGGCCCCAGGCGCAGAAAAAATATTGTACCTCTTACATTAGAAAAAGTGTAAGGTTGAGGTTTTGTGGGGTCCTTCAGAAGCTAAAGCCCAGGGCCCGTGCGCGCCAAAAAATCCACCCATGCTCGTGGTGGCATTTTTGTTTACCTACACAATATACATTTGTCACTATCATAACTAGGGCTCAAATTTTCATCAGTGCATCTACTACCTCGTACAGTCGTGTTTGGAAGAAACCCCATTCACTCTAATGGTAGGCTCAGTGTTAGTTTAACCTAACCTAAAATTCTGTGTTCCTTGACACAGTCATTGATTCAAGACTGGGCCTGAATCTTTATACCTTTGAGTTACTAGATCAACTAAACTTGAGGACTCTTCCATCTCTGGACTCTCAGTTACATAAATGAATATATTTCCTTATTGTATAAACAACAGTGACATTCACTTTGTGCTGCTTGTAATATTGTTACTTATTGCTTTATATGTTTTTGAAACTAAATAACCAGGTGAATGGAAGTTCAGAAAGTTTATTTTTTTAATAAATTTTGTTTTATGATAAGGTAATGAACTTTATCATTTGAAATACTGCTTGATGTCTACTTTGCTTGATTATAATTCAAGTAAACCACCTTTCTCTTTAAAATAATAAAAAATAACAGCTTGACAAGGCAGTGTGCAGTGGATAGAGTGTCTGGTTGGGATGCAGAGGACCCAAGTTCAATAACCTGAGGTTGCTGGATTGAGAGTGGGCTCATCTGGTTGGAGTAAGCCTCAACAGCTTGAGCCCAAGGTCTCTGGCTTGAGCAATGGGTCACTTGGTCTGCTGCAGCCCCTTGGTGAAGGCACATATGAGAAAGCAATCAATGAATAACTAAGTTGCCACAATGAAGAATTGATGCTTCTTATCTCTCTCCCTTCCTCTCTGTCTGTCCCTATCTATTCCTCTCTCTGTCACGCACACACAAAAATAACATGGTAGATAATCCAATGGAAAAAATATTCCAAATAAAAATAAATGAAAAAGGTGGTTTTCATTAATTTGCTTTTGTTTAAAAATGTGTTTTCACATAGGAAAGAAAGAGATGAGGAAAGAAGGAAGAAGGAAGAGTGATGGGAGGGAAAGAGAAAAGAATGAGAACAGAAAGAAACATAATTTCAAAACATTTACCTCTGAAATAGTAAAACAAAACATATTAAAACCAAAACAATAGAACCTCATTTTTAAATTACAAATAAGAAACACAAATGAATGAATGAATGAATGAATGAATGAATCAGTAACTAAATAAAAAAAAGCATACTTCTCTTCCTTTTGATTCATTTTTATTTTTTATTTTGCTGATGGCTACACTACAGACAACAGAAAAAGGACAATCACATTTTCTACTATTTGTGAGACTTTTTATAGCTTGTATATATAAGTGCCACCTAAACATTTTTATTTCAGTCAGGTTATTTTAATGTGGTAGAAATGATGATTACTTTTCAGGTATGTTTTTACTTTTTCACACTTTCAAGGCATTTTACAAATAAGTAATTTATTGTAAAATGTCTCAGAGATGGGAAAAATCATTTATTTATTTATTTATTTATTTATTTATTTATTTATTTATTTATTTTTACAAGCTATACCTGTTTTTTGGAGTTATAATTAGAATGGTATATCTTGATCATACTGTGCAATATATCCATGTATTTTATTTTAATGTAACAGAGTTTTCCTTTGGGATTTTGTGAGAACTAATTTGCAATGAACTTAGAAACATTCCATCTTGGAGTCAAAAACATTCATATATATAGCTGAGTATTTTCACAAGTAAGGTCATGACCATGCTTCTATAAAATTAACCAGGTAATTAACATTATGTTAGCACCTCCAGTTTTACACCTTAAGTAGTGCCCTCCTGTTGAGCAACAGGAACCCTAAGAATGCTATAAAAGTGTTTAAAAAATTATCAGTTGTTCTCTGACCTCATGCCACCCATTGGATTCCACAGAAAATCTTGCTTTCTGCCTACACATTTGAAAATGACAAATTACTTTGCCAATATCTCCATCTTTTTAGTCAACTTTGCCACTGATTGTTGTCTTCCTTGGTTCATTTACTACAGCCTCTTGAAAACTTCTTTGCTCCCCTTCTCCTGCCAAGTTTGTTAAGTGAATTCTTGCCTTTACTATCCTGGGTTTCTACTTTTTTAGGAAAATAAGTTAGATACTTACCATTTTATAATATCAGAAACTGCGGGACAGTCATACATGTGACCTCATACCAAGGTCCTTGGTCTGTAAAATTAAGCAACTAAACAGACTCAAATAATAATTTATTAATTCACTTACTCAATTATTCATAAATTTGTGTATTTAAGAAATAAGAACTGAGTTTATTCTATGAACCTAGAATTAAACTAGATGACGTTTATTCCCCTTTTATATTTAAAAATATTTTTAGAGCATTCTAATTTCAGCAACATATACTCAATGACCTATTTTGCATGCAATACTGTGTTAAATAAATTGCATTACCATAACCATCATTTAGAGCCAATGCCAAAAACACTGGTTGTTACCAAAAGAGTTTATATTTTAGCATTTTATAGAGCATTGTTTTTTTAAAATTATGTACACCTCTCACTTTAAAACTGAAAAATTGGTAATCTTATATCCAAATAAATTAACAGTAATTTTGATTTATTAAAAGTATTTATAAAAAGAAATATCTAGCAGTTTCTATCTAATACCCTGATGCATTCTCTATTAATATCTATTTTCAAGTGCCTCTAGGAAATTTTTTATGACTAGTATAACTATGTTGTTTCTTGAGTATTTAGGAGAAAAACAATTACTAGAAAAAAAGTACTATTTTTTGGAATTAAGAAACAAAGAGAATAAAGAAAAAGTGTATCAATTCTCAATATTAAAGATTAGGTAGAAATTAAATCTTAATATTATATTTTGTGTTATAATTTTATAAGTGTCTTTTTAATTTTATAAAAATAATTATGTTTGTGATCAACAATTATGTGTCAGAAGCTGGTTCTTGTATGAATCTATTCATCTAGTCTAGAAAATCTGGAAGACTAAACCAATCAATTAGAAATTGCAAAGTGGCCATTTTCTACATCACAAACACTACTCTAAGGTTCTACTTTTACTAATGAAAATATAGAAATCACTCAAAGGTGTTGGAACAGAAGAGTGATTGGAATTCACTGATTTAGTAAAATGAGGTACTTCAGGTAATCAAACAAATGTAAAGTTTTACACTTGCATTTGCTTGCCATTTGTATATAAGGTTTACATGGAAACCTTAAACTTTATATGTCCAGTTTCAATGTTTATATTGCCTTTAATAAATTTCATGTCAAAATTTTATATCATTAATCTACATTCTTAAAAAGTTCATTGTTGAGACAAATTCACATAAATAAGCATACCATCAAACAAATAAATACAGCAAAAACCTTATAAAAGTGTTTTATAACAGAAAATGTGTTTAAAAATGATTAAATTCATAATATATGTTGACTGACTGATGATGAATGAATATAGAATATAAAAATAATAAAATCAAATAATAGGTAATGCATAGAAGTATAGATATCCAGTATATTAAAGGCTTCTCTAGTTTAAATTGAGTTGGCTTGTCCCCCCAAACAATCAAAGGATGACATTTTTGAGACACTTCTAGAGCCATAAAAGTTTAGGGGAGAATTTTACAGAAAAGGAAACTCAATAAAAAACATAATAATAATATTTTTCAGAACAGAATTTAGAAGTAGGAACTACTTGAAATTGGGTCTTATGACTGCAATGCCAGGGCTTTAGTTCATTTTTATTATCACTCAATATTAATTAATGTTGCATTTTTAAGTATATTTTTTAATTATCACATTGTCAAGTAGGACTCTGGAAAAATCAATAAAAACTATAAGAACAGTACATAAATATCTCATGTCTGAGAACTTGGTAGTTATTATTTGTTATAATCATGCGAAAGAAAAAGTAAACATACCATACATAGTTTACTTAATAATATTTGTTTATAACCCAGAAAGATGTTTTCCTTGTAGCATAAAGCATTAGTGAGAATTCTAAATATGTAATATCAACAGTCATTGTCACTGTCCAATAACAGTGACCAATAACAAAAAAATAAATACCTCTATTATTGAAATGTGAGGGAAACTTCTCTATATACAAAAACATAATGTTAAAATGTCTGTGCATTCAGCTGAGAAAAACATATTATATATATATATATTATCTAATAATAATTATTATTATCTAATAATAAGATATTACTGTAAACATCTTAAAGTTATGTTAGCTTCATTTTATAAAATTTGGTATGAAACAACTAAATAAATAGTAAGATTCTGTAAAGGCTCCCATTTATGATGAATGTTCAGATTATAAATACTGAACACAAATGATTATCAGCAGAATGCACATAGATAGCCTACTTTAATATGTCAAAAATGCAAAAATAGCAACTTATTAATAGATAACAATGATATCTAATATTTTGTCATGAGAAAACTGCTAGGCTGCAAATTATCTTCAAACATTTGACTATAAGATGCTATTTTTTTAATGTGTGAAATTTTCTATAAAAACCTCCGTTAAAAATATCTCAGAAGTGTAATTTTCTTAGTATTTTTTAATGGAAGATCTTGGAGAGGTTCATTTATATGGTAATCTATTTTAATAGACATAAAGCAATCATAGAAATTCCAAGAGGTAGATTTTACTCTAATTTTTGTATGTGCTTTAAACAATTGAGTTACAAGAATAGAAAATTTTATCAAAAATAATTTAATAAAATCTCTGTCCATCATCTTTTTCTCCTTTATACTCTCCACACCCCCTGGCAATTGCTACACTGTTGTCTTTGTGAGTTTTTTTTCTTTTTTTCATTTTTTTTTACTTTATTGCTCAATCCTCCCATCATCCTTACCCTGTCTCCCATAGCTATCAGCTTGCTGTTTATCTATGAATTTTTCTCTATTTTGCCTGTTAGATCATTTTGTTAATTATATCCCACATATAAGTGAAATCATATGATACTTGTCTCTGTCACAGTATATTTGTTTCTCTTTATGCCCTTCTCCTTTGCCCCCATCCCCTTAGCAACCACTTTGCTTTTATCTCTGTGCATGAGTATCAGTTTTATATCCCACCTATGTGTGAAATCATATAGTTCTTAGTTTTTTTTTTCTGATTTACTTATTTCACTTAGCATAATGTTCTCAAGATCCATCTCTGTTGTCATAAATGACAATATATCATCATTTCTTATGGCTGAGTAGGATTTCATTGTATATATGTACCACATTTTTTAAAATCTAATCCTATACTGAGGGACACTTTGGTTGTTTCTATGTCTTGGTCACTGAATAATGCTGTGATGAACATGAAAGTTTATGTATCTTTGCATATCAATGTTTTTTGAGTTTTCTGGGTATACCCAGTAAAGAAATTACTAGGTCATATGTTAATTCTTTTCTTAATTTTTTGAGTACCACCATACTCTTTTATAATGGCTGTCTTGGTTTACATTCCTACCAGCAATGAATGAAGGTTCTTTTTCTTTCTCAGCCTCTACAACCCTTGCTATTAGCTGTCTTGTTGATAATAAAACCTGTCAGTTGAACTGATTTTAAAAATATAGAGAGAATCATTCAAGTAAGTGCTAAGTGCAAAAATAGTTTATATTCAGTTCCTAACCTTTAATAGTTTTGTTTCATTGATTTTTTTCCTTCACTTAGTTATTTTATGTCCTCCAATTTTCTTTTAAATATGCCATAATTTTAAAGGGTATTGGCAAAGGATGTAGCAAAAATTTAACTCAGTTATATCCTGATTGCAGTGGGATGATATGATACTCATTTATTCATTTAATCATTTATTCATTCAAAAAATGCTTGTTAAATGTCTTCTACTGCCAAGCAATGTTTCTCCCTAAAAGTCTTTTCCTTTTATGCATGTTATGATCTGTTGAAGAAGGTGGTAATAACCAAAATATATAAAATGATAGCATGTTAAATAATGACATGTACCAAAACAGAAAGAAAACATGATGCTAGTGAGACTAGAAATGCCTGAGAGAGGAATAGCCAGGGAAAACCTTTCAGAGAAGGAGGATTATGAGTAAAGATGGGAGGATCTGTGGCAGGGATGAAGGCTTACCTGATGTTCAAGAAACAGCCCAGAAACCTATGGGACTGTCCTAACAGAACAGAAAATTGAAGGTGTTAGAATAGTAATGTGAAACTAGGTTGTGTACAGTCTTAAAGAGTGTAGTAAGGATTTAAGGTTTTACTATGAGTAAGATCAAAGCCATTGGAGGGTTTTGAGCAGAGGAATGATATTTGACTTCAGTATTAGCAAGAAAATATTATCTCCTTCTGCCTGCTGTATTAAAGGAACACTATAGGTAACAAGGCCAGAAGCAAGTTTACTGTTTATATAATATATCTATATCATCTATATCTATATCTATATATTTATATAGATATATATGTACTATATATACCTAAAAATATATGTTATATAAAAATTACTCTGTCAACTACCATTTAGGTTAATTAAGAATAGACAACATAGCTGAAATTGCCTGTGAAGATTGCTTGCCTTACCATAATTCATTCTTCCTCATCCCAGAGATGGTCACTATCATAAATCTAATGTTTATGTTTCTATGATTACAGCATATTTCAAATTTTTATTTTATTTTTAAAATTTTTTATTGATTTTTAGATTGATTTTAGAGAGAGAGACATAGTTTTGTTGCTCCATTTATTTATGCTTTATTGGCTGATTCTTATATATGCCCTAATCAAGAAATGAACCCACACCTTGGTGTGTCATGTCAATGCTCTAACCAACTGAACTACATGGTCTGGGCCTTCACCATTTTTAAAACAGATCTAATAAGTTTAATATTTATCTTTTTCATTGGTTGTTAGTGTGTCAGGCAAACAGAAATTCTTTAAGTATTTCAATCAGTGATGGAAATGCAACAAATTACCCATAAAATGTTGGAAAGGTTCAAAATACTTATTAAATTGATTGTTATGTGAATCATAATGAGTTTGCAACTGTACTGATAATAAATTGCACTTTGTTATGATATATATTCTATATGATTTACAAAAGTAGAAGGGTTATTATATGTTTTTGTTCTTTACTATAATTTGGTAATATTAAAAATAATTTGTAATGGTGTTGTTAAGCATTGTCCACCCAACCACCCCGTGTCCTAGCATATCAAAGTCCTCTACTGTCAGTAGGTTATTAAGCTGAGTAGAAATAATTTGAAATTCAGAGCAACTTAATAATTTAAAAATTCTTAAAAGTAATTCTTTAAAATTAGCTCGATACTTAGTTGGAGAAAAAGCTAACTACTATACTGGAATAAAGCTGAGTACTATATAGTAGAAGGTTGGAGAGTCCATTCCAGTAGCTGATACACTCTTATGTTTAGCTTTGCTTAAATGGGAAAATCTGGGAATCTCAAGAATAAATCATATTTACAAGTTGTATATAAGAAGGAAATAATTGACGCATAATTTTTAGACACATAACAAAATAAACATCATTTTTTGAATGCTTCACATATCCAAAAAATTATGGCTAAAACTTATACATGCTTTGATTCTTTAAATTCTCACAAACTGAATGTGAGGAAACTGAGTCTTAGAAAAATAATATGACACACTCATTAAGCCACTTCTAACTAAGTCTAGCTGTTTGGCTATTTAACTTCAAAGTATGTGCTCTTAATCCTAATGTCTGGTGGATAAAGTGTCGACCTGGGAACACTGAGGTCGCCAGTTCAAAACCTTGCACTGGTTCGGTCAAGGCACATATGGGAGTTGATGCTTCCAGCTCCTCCCCCCTTTCTCTCTTTCTCTCTCTCTCTCTCTCTCTCTCTCACTCTGTGTCTCCTCTCTAAAATGAATAAAATAAAAATAAAATAAATTTTTAAAAAATCTCTTAAAAAAAAAAAAGATATACATTTTTAAAGGGAAAAAACTGTGCCTTGAGCTCAGGTCTACCACCTGCCAGAGGAAATTATTTAATCTGTCTATGTTTTGGTCTCTTTATTTGTAAAAGAGAAATATATCTACTCAGTAAGGATGTTGTAAGTGTAATGGCTTAGCCATGCATAGCATGCTGTCTGGTACATGTTTGTTCACTTTATTTAATAGAAAATTCTCAATCAGCCTCATTTCCTGTATCATTTAATGTTTTCTTCAAAAGTCTTCACTCTTCTTCTTTGACCTTCTTTTCACAAGTTTCCTTTTATTTATTTATTTATTTTTTTTGTCTAAACTTTCTTTTCTCTTTCTACAAAATATCTTTTGTTCTTTTTCACATCTTTAACTCTCTGAACCATTATCTTCTCATACATCTCTACTTCTGTAATTCCAGTATATATATATTTTCTCTATTTTATTTTCCCCTTGGGACATCAGCTCCTTCAATAGCATCTCTATTTATTTGTAGTGCTTGAACACAATCATTCCACAAAGGAGACATCAAACTACTTCACCTTAAAATTCTGAATATATTAGAATATTTATTTTTCTCTTCTTGCTATTTTTATCCAAATTATTGCTATATTTATACTTTATTCAATGGTATAGAATATCAGAGATTTAGAATGGTATAAGAAAGCTTGTTATGACTGTTCAAATACAGAAAACTGTGACCTAAATAGATCACAAAGATGGAGCATATGTAAAAAGATCCTTTTAAACTTAATCAAAACTCACTATAATGAAGCTAGGGAACCCTGTTTTATTATTAAATATCTGTTCATATTAATTCTATTGTTTTGTAAAAATATTATACCTGATGAATCAAACTTTCTTTAGAGAACATGTTGCAATTATGTTAATTCTTTGTTCTCATGGTGATACATAAAAAACAGTGATATAAATAGAGATACATATTTTAGTGATTTAAAATTTTTAAATAAAATTCATATTATAAATGAAAATAATTTATCTAATATTCTAATTTTATATGTCAATTAAAATTTTGAAAGAAAGATGTTTTATTTGTTGTCTGACTGGAATTATTTTTTCTGAACCAACCAGACTTCCCAAAAAATCTCAATTAAGCAAAGCTGATTTCAGTTTTATAAATATTTAAGAACCAAAACCTTTCATTCTAAACCATAGATAGTGACTCTACACTAATACTGCCTGACAGTGACCTAATTAGAGTAATTTGCATACTAATGAAGCTGAAGGAGATAAGCAATAGCATGCTTGTAATAAATAATTAATTTGTATTTCAAAATAAGCTATGACCATTTAACAACACCTCAAATGACACATTGAATTAAAAGAGTTGTTCAAGTTACTTCTTAACAATAAACTCCTGTTACAGCTTTTCACTTTTGCTTAAACTTCAAACTGAGGAACATATCCCATGAATCCATTTATATTCACAAGGTGACTCCTCATTAAGTGCATAACTCTCAAATTCATCTTCAAAATAATCTCTCTTTGCCAAAAACTTTAGAATGATTTATGTATTATTATTTAAAATATTTTCTTCTTACGTAGTAATGAGCATCTGAATAGTACAATGCACTTTTCAATAATCTTACATCATCCCCTAAAATCATAATTCCCAAGTTTTAGTTGTTGAAATGAAGGCACTTAGAGGTAAAGAGATATAGGCACAAAAAGTGAATTAAAATAAAGCTAGGCTCCTAGGGCAGCTGTCTACAACTCTTCATTTGCCCCTTAAAATGAAGTAAGAGTTTACGAAACCTTAAATAAACTGACCAGGATAACTAATAAACTTGCTCAGCATGTTCAGTATACTGTCTCTTATTGATCATTGAAAGTATAAAAATATCTAGACTCATTCACCAACAACTGCAACTGGAATTGGGGGACGGTGATTTATAGTACGCCTTCCTCCTCTCACCCATTAATCTCTTTTTCACGTAAGTTTCAAACTGGAACTGCCATTTATTTTTATAAACATAATTCGCTCCACAGTGTAGCTGTTCTGTTATCAATTATTCTATGCCTGCCAGTCTGAAAATAAAAGCACTGATGACGTAATTGTGGGAAAATTGCAAAAATAATACAGGCCTTTATCCAAGAGAAAGTTCAAATTTTCAAATAAAAAAATGTCCTCATTGACCCCAGAGGGCACACCTAAGACAGACAGTCACTTCGTATTTATGCAGCCTCTGACAAAGAGACTGAGAACAACCATTGTTGGAATTTCAGGTAAGTAGGGAAGAACTAACAGGCCAGCATAAATGAGGAGGGTGGGAAAGAAAGTGGGCCACATGTTATAAACACTAGGTTTGTTGTCAGTCACACGGTCCTGACAATTCAACATTCTTTCTCCTTTTAATATAATAAATATTTTATTGGAGTTAGAAATTTGCTGTTTATATATTTTAAAACCAGTGAAAGCATCAACCCTAAAGCTTGAAGAAACCACAGGAGACTTTATATGATGTTCTATTCTTATTTTAACTTAAAACAAGGTAGAGATTTTATCTTTTTTTTTTATTCTATTTGTGGATATCACTTAAGCCTAAAAAATGCTTAGGTGGCATTCTTAAAGTCACAGATAATAAGCAGCATATTGCAAAGTAATCTAGTTTAAACATAATAAGATGCTAAATACCTGTGGGGTTTTTGTGTGTGTGTGTGTGTATGACAAAGACAGAGAGAAAGTTAGATAAAGACAGACAGACAGGAAGGGGATAGATGAGAAGCATCAATTCTTTGTTGTTGTGGCACCTTAGTTTTTTATTGATTGTTTTCTCATATGTGCCTTGGCGGGGAGTGGGGGAGACAGCAGAACAAATGATACAGTACTTGCTGAAACCAGCTACCTTGGGCTCAAGTCAGCAACCATGGGGTCATGTCTCTGATCCCAGGTTCCAGCCAGCACCCCCTTGCTCAAGCTAGTAAGTGTGTGCTCAAGCCTGCGACTCTGTGATCTTGAACCTGGGTCCTCTGTGGCCCAGTCTCAACCTCTATCCATTGTGCCACCGACTGGTCAAGTTAAATACCTGTATTTTTTTCTTAGATTTACCTAACAAATGCCATAATAAGTCACTTCTGCTATTATGGTTATTTGAAGAATTATATTTTTTAGGTTTAGTATATGAATCACAGTCTGTTTACTTCTACCTACAGTGTGTCCGTAAAGTCATGGTGCATGTCAGTCCTGTGACCGGTCAAAAGTGCACTATGACTTTACGGACATACTGTATTTTGCAAGAAAGGCCCTCTGGAGGCCATGTTTTTTCAGACCATGATTTTGAAATTCAAAAATAGCCCTTTATCATAGATGATACATTCTCATTATTGTTTCTTCCTTATTTGCACTAATAAAATTGTGTAGGTTTCAGGAGCAAAATTCCACAGAACATTATCTGTATCCCATATTGTGTGCTCTCTACCCCAGGTCATGTCTCCTTCCATTACCAGGTACCTCCCTTATACCTTATTCTACCAGTAATGTCTACACTTTACCGTGTTCTTGCATTAACAGATTACTGTTCACACAAACTTTGTAGATAAGACTGAATTTAAAACAAGTAAACCAAAACAAAATCATTTTACCAATTTGTCAAAGACTTGTTTACTATATAATATTTCAACACCTGCAAATATAATCATTATGTTAATACCCCACTTATTTCCAAACCCCCAAATAATGTAAGTTTGACTCTCTGGCTCAAATGGAGCTGAACCAGTAGTACTCTGAAGTCATTAATTGCTTCCCCAAACTGACATCAGCATTTTTAAAGCTCCGAGGTTCAGGTTTTGGAATCCCAAGTTATTTTATGCCTTGTTTAGAATTTATACACCCTTTTTCACTGACATACACACATGTGCACACACACACACAACACACTCAGCTAGCATTACTTCAAAGAATAGAATTGTCAAGTTGGAAGTGGAAAGCAATGGTGTGTGTTAAATCATCTAAAGAAATACCGTCATGATCATTAAGCCTCTTTTGGATGTTCAACTTTCTGAGTTTCTGCCTTTGGACACTGCAAAGCCCTGCTTTAAAAATCACCTTGGTGTATGTAATAACAACCAACAACATATCACTGAAATGACATTTACTTAAAAAAATGTCATACTTTCTGTACACTTCAGATAAAAATAGCAGAGGCCTCAAGCGCTGTTCCACATTTTATGATCTCATGGACAAGCAGAAGAAATTTTAAGTAAAAATAACAGAACCCATTGAGTGTTTATTTAATTGTACAGAATGTCAGAGTTTTCCTGAGTTATCCCATTCAGTCCAAATTATATATGCATAGTGGACACATATATGCATTTTACTATGGCATTCATGAGGCTGAGTAGCTATTGTCCATAACAAGGCAAATACTGTTGGTCAAGACTACCTGTATCCTTTGAAAACATTTTTAAACCTACACTATTAAATTGAAGTGACTTTTGAAGAAAGAGAAAAGGACATACAATGATTGAAGTTTTTTGTTCTTAAAACATAATAAACAGGGTAGACCTTATCAGTGATAACTTCAAATCCCCAAACAAATTAAACTATTCATGCCAACTGCCACCTTCCCTTTCAAGCTCCTCTGGAAGCCCAGAGTAACTTAAGAATGCTCTGTTTCCTACCACCCTCATAGTCATATATATATTCTGGTTACTTCCTTCCTCCATTTTGTTGTAATTATATATTTTTTTTATTTGTCAATTCTTCTAGACTTAGTTGTTAAAATGGAGCTTTCTTATTTTCTTGTTATAAGCCTCTATTTCCTTATATTAGCTGTGGTCTCATGAGACTTTACTGATAGAAACTAGCCCATCAGGCCCTCAGCAGGTCTTCCACATCTGTCTGCAGCTTATTCCTAGTCTGAAGTTTTATGCTGTCATAGCCCACCCTCCAAAAAACCCAAGAGTTTAAGTGGTTTTTTGGGATTACTTTTTCTCCTCCCAATCAGCTAACAAAGAGTTAGCAAGTAAAACATTTGACTGGACACAATGCAGTTAGCCATGAGTTTACTATATTTATTATATACCAGTAATAAATATGTTGAAAAACATTTTTCCACAATTCACTCAAGTTTGAGAAAGTTTTCAACAGCCCTGAGATAATAATCATCACCAATATACCTTCTAGGGTTGTCTTGATCATGTAACCTTCTTAGTCCTATCATCATCCAATCTTTCAGGCTAATAGATCTAAGAAAGCCCTACTGAGGTCACACCCAGACCAGAATGCTTCTTGACTGGCAAACAGTAAGGAAATAAAAAAAAAAAAAAAGCAGTTAAGTTATTAGCCCCAGGGTAGAAATTCAGTCAAACTGTCTCCTGGAATTATTCCCCTCACACTGAGCTTCATTGGTTTCAGTTAACTAAATAAGATTAGAAATTATCTCTTTAGGTAAATAAATTTGTCTGTAAGAGACCCATCTGTAGACTATATATCCTGCAATGGATTACTGATTACTGGTGGAATCCATCAAATGTATAGTCAATTCAGATCATCAAACTTCAAAGATGATCAATTTCAATTCTGAGAGTATGATCGTAAAAGAGAAAAAACGTGTACAGATACACAGGTCGCAGTCTAATTGGGCCCTTTAGTGTCAGCACACATCACATCAGAACGATCGGAAAATAAATCAGAAGAGAGAGTGATTTTTATTGCAGCTAACTCACAATGGACTAGCCTTGTTAGATGTTTTTTTAAACAAGGTCCACACCGAAAATGTGGACAACTCAACTCTTTTCTAAAACTTCAGGAGGTTGTTAAAGTCTATCTTTTAATTAAAAATTGTCAGAGATCAAAAAGGCAGCTTATATAAAAATAAAATAAAAAGACACGGGCTATTTGGGCAATAAGTGTACCATAGTAAGAATGAATAAATGCAGTTAGTTTACTTGCAAGGGATTCTTATTTTCTGCTTCCTAGGCTCAAATGACTGAGATTAAAAAGTCTAAATTAGAAACCTAAATGCAGATTCTCATGATAGATTACTCTGGATTCATTCATTACTAAATGTATTACATTATAAATTCCTTTATTTCTCTAAGCCTTTGTTTCCATATTAGAATAAAAAATAGGTATTATATTAGTAGTGGCCTCATGAGACTTTTGTGATAAATAAACCAGAATATAGGTAAATTGCTTTACATAAGGCCAGATCAATAAATGCTCTAAACAAACCATTAGTTCATCTTCAGCCACAGATGTGGGCCCAGTAACAACCTTGAGAATGTCAGTTGGTTTCATACTCATCTGTCTTCATAAGATTCATTCTTTCCATTGAACTTTCATCTGGCTATGTTTGGCAATCATTCTCTCTGTACCTCCCCCTTCTCTCTTTCACACTCATACACAGTTAATACACAATGAGGTCAATGGTAATCTTAGTCATAGATATACATATACATATACATATAATTAATACATAATGAAAACAGTAATTTGATCAATAATTTCCATCATTTACAGTCAGCGTTACAAAAATTTCTAAAACAGAAGTAACCTCTTTCAGTGACCATTTTTACATATTTAACATTAGTTTTTCAGATGTGCTCTATGGATGCTTCTTTGAGAAGGTACTCTGTGCAGAATTAATGACATCAGCTTATAATTTTAAAAAGTAATGCTGATATCTTTCTGTATCTTTTTTTTTATCTCACAGTGCTTGAAATCATGAATGTTCCTCACACCTGCCGTATCATCTAGCTTTCTTGAAATCATTCCACAGTGCTGAGTATTGAAAGAACTTGTTTTTCACAATTGAGAAAGGATTAAAGTGAGCCAACAATGAAATTGTTCAAAATTACTTTGGTCTGATTTTGTATATGATATTTTATTTAAAACTAAAAAGGAGTAAAGTAGAGGTCTAGAGTAGAATATCATATAAATATGAATTGACTTATTACTAGAATTTGGTATTGATTATCACAGATATAGATAGTATTAATATAGATACAAATACAGATAATAGAAATACTCTAATATTAGTGTATTAATATAAAAATGCTATATTTTTCTGGGTGGCGCCAGGAGTGTCACTCTTTTGTTGTTCATATCCAACATTCTCCTCCACTTCAGTATGTGAAGACACTGTGACTTGTTTTAAGCCAGTAGATTGTGGCAAAAGTAAAAAACTTTAGAAATTACATAACTAAAGTAAGGTTAATCTTTCCATAGCGTTTTTGCAATTAGCTGTGTCCAGCTTTGTGATGGCTTTGAGTTTCAGTAGGAACGGATACATGAGTTGATTCAATGTTCTTGGAGGAATTATCTACTTTTCTTCAGTGAGGAGTGCTGAGAAAGCAATAGCAAAGCACCTGATCCCAAGTGTGGAAGAGACACATGCAGTTACAAGGTTTGTGATAAAAAAGAAAAGGTTCAGTAGTCTACCCAAGGAAAAGCAAGTAGCTAGTCCAGTGAGTGTTGGTTAGGAGAAATAAAATAAAAGACTGCCATCAGTTCAGTCATATGTCACTGGGAGTGGCCTGCCTTCTTCAGAATTCAACCCTACAGATTTGGTGTGACAAACTGACCCTCTGTATGTGACAGTTCACACCCTTTATTGTATATTTAGCAGTTTATATTGATAAACTAACTGAGCTCTGCCTGGTTGGCTCAGTTGTAAAGAGTTCACACTGTGTCTGGATGTGCCAGGTTCAATTCCTGGTCAAGGCACACAGGAAAAGCACCCCTCAGCTTCTTCACCCCTCTTCTTCTTGCTTCCCTCTTCTTCTCTTGCAGTCATGGCTTAATTGGAATGAGTTGGTCCCACACTCTGAGGGTGGCTCTATGGCCTCTGCCTCAGGTGCTAAAAAGAGCTCAGTTGCTGAGCAATGAAGCAACCTCCCAGATGGGCAAAGTATCACCCCTTAGTGGGCCTGACATGTAGGAGTCTAATTGCCTTCTTTCCTTTCCTTGAATAAATAGGTAAAAACATATATAAATAAAAATTAAAAAGTAAGGTAAACCAAATGTAAGATAATTATTTAAATATAAGACCATAATGTCATCAAATAAATAATGTAAAAAAAAAATGTAAACAGAATATATAAGTTAAGAATTAATGTAAGCCATAGCCAGATAGCTTTGTTGGTTGGAGTGTCATCCTGAAGGTCAGAGTTGCAGTTTGACTATTGGTCAGAGCACATACAGTGATGGCTCAATGATACTGTCTCCCTGTCTCTTTAAAAAGAAAGTAAATAAATAATAAAAAGAATTAATGGTGTCCTTTGAAATAACTCAACGGTAACTGGTATCTAGCTAATTTTCATAATAACACTATTTTCAGAATTTATATTTATTTCTGTTACTAAAAAAGTCTTGGGTTGTTTCCAGATCTTCGCTATCATGAACAATGCTGCCACAAACATGGGGGCGCATTTCTTCTTTTCGAACAGTGCTATGGTGTTCTTAGAGTATATTCCTATAAGTGGGATAACTGGGTCAAAAGGCAGTTTGATTTTTAATTTTTTGAGGAATCTCCATACTGTTTTCCACAGTAGCCCAAGTGTCCGTCAGAGGACGAGTGGACTAAAAAGTTTTGGTACATATATACTATGGAATACTACTCAGTTATAAGAAATGATGACATTGGATCATTTACAACAAAATGGATGGACCTTGATAACGTTATACGGAGTGAAATAAGTAAAACAGAAAAAAACTGATAACAGCATGATTTCATACATAGGTGGGACATAAAACTGAGACTATGAGACATGAACAAGAGTGTGGTGGTTACGGGGTGGGGGGAGGTAGGAGAGGGTGGGAGAGGGGGGCGGGGAGGGGCAGAAAGAAAACCAGATAGAAGGTGACAGAGGACAACTTAACTTTGGGCGATGGGTATGCAACATAATTGAATGATAAGATAACCTGGAGATGTTTTCTTTGAACATATATACCCTGATTTATTAATGTCACCTCATTAAAATTAATAAAAAAAGAAAAAGAAAATTCTAGCACATTAAAAAAAGTCTTTGGCAGTATTTTATTTTTGAAATTTTCATACTCTATACCAAATATAAAAGAGCAGAATAAAGATGTCACACTTTTTATTCAGAAATTGTGACTTAAATTTCCTAAAATAGCACCTAATAAAGGAAATAAGATTGCCATTGGTGTTCTAAAATAATTTACATAGCTTGGTTTAATAAACTACTCTAGGAGTTGACACTTTGATGAGTTTGTTTTCTATAGTTTTGAATGATTAAATATAAACCAACAATAATAATAATGAGATGATGTATAACAACAAATATAACTATTACTGAGGACTGTGTGTGTGCTTTACTAGAAGACATTTTACTTATAGTAATAACATTTAATATTTCTTTAATGGCAAAATAATAAGTGCCCTCTCCTGATGGTATATATATATATATATATATATATATACACACACACACACACACACACACACACACACACAAACACACAAACACATTGTCTCTCTCTCTTTCTCTTAAACCTATGGAGAAAAATTAAAAAATAATAATATGTAATTGCATATGATTCAACAAATATCTACCAATCTATTTGAAAAATATTTGTTAAGACAGGCTTTTGTTCACAACACTCTAGAATATATTATTTTAAATGACTCAAAACATAAATTACAATAAAAAATAAAATTTAATTTCATGAAAGATAACATTAAAACTATTAAAAATATAAATAAATTATAAAAATTCAGACAAATGCTGGCTTTTTAAAATTGGTAGAAGAATTGAGAACAGAGTTGAAAATAGGTAGAATTTGCCATAGGTGATTGCAGAGATAGAATCTTAGATAAAATTGAGGTTTTCAGATAAATATAGGGAGTGCCTAGCCCAGAACAATGGTGGTATATTGGGAAATTATTGGAAGTAAAGTGATAGTAGATTATGGACAATATTGTAACATAGGTAAGAAAAAATTTCATCTGATGAGTAAAAAATAATAAAGTTTGAGTTTATTTCAATTGCAGCAGGGCTCTAACAAAGCTATTAATTCTAAATAAATGGCTTAGTCTTACGTCACTGAGAGTGGCCTCTCTTCCTCAGCATCCAACTATCCAGATCTGACCTACCAAAGAGACCCTCAGCCTCAGACATCTCATGCTGTTTACTGCATACTGAATATCTTGTATTGATGAAACAAATATAATAAATCACAAGCCATGGTGTTATTGAAGACCCTAATTCACCAATTTTCAAAAATATATCATCAAAGTGAGCTAATTTTTAAAATAAATTTTATATGGAAAACCTAATGGAACTCTAGTTAAAGTGCACTAGAGTTCAGGTTTTATAAACTGTATTATAGAAATATGGCCCAAACAGTGGCAATTAACTGCTCTAAATAAAGGTTTACAAATTATATGTATCCATTCAGAAAACAAGAAAAATACTAAACTAACCTTTTGTCCATGACAATTTTTCTTGTTCATACATTATTCCATTCCTGTACAAAATCTAGCTCAATCAAAGCAAGATAATTACTTATTATTTTATTAGAATATGAAATGAACATATTATATTTACCTAAAATTAAAATAAAAACAAAAATTTTATTTTATTTTGTGAAAACCTATGAATCACCATAACTTTTTCTACATTTAATAATGTTACCTCTTATTAAACATAAGGAGATAAAAATATTAAACTACATTTACAATCTCCAAATAATAAACACATAAATCTAAAAGTTAAATAATATGGCAGACTATTATATATGTATATTAATATTGCCTTTCAGTAATAATTTTCTGTAGAAACATTTATGATATTTGTGGAAACAATAAGGCTAAAGTTAATTTAAAATATTATACTTTTGTGCATTAAAATTTTAATTTTTAAATTTAAGTTTTTACTCATTTTTTCTTATTTTAACTTTCTTATATTAAACGCAATAACTTGGTAGAAATAGAAGAATTTTAAAAGGCTCAAATGTAAATTCTGTCCGAAGTAAAGATTACCTAATCTGGCAATGGAAAGAACAATTTTTGATAATTGTGAATGTAAGTTTTCTTTCATCTATAATAACTTCATAATGCAAAGAAAAGTGAATTGGTTGAATATTCCTAACTATTGAATATTTAGTCTTTATGATATTTATATCAGTGAGATATAATAAATGGAATTGATTTTGAGTCTCTTTTTCTCCTGATAATCTTTTGAATTAAGTTTGTTCATTTCAACCTGACACGATTTACCTTTTCTTAGTAGCAAATGTCTAAGCAATATATATTTTATTCTCTCACATGATTATATTTTATTCAGTTCTATATTATTTGTACTAATGAATACTCAGTAAAGGCTAAGTTATTTTCCTGAATAAAGAAATGAGCATCTAAAGCATTCCATTAAATCAATGGCCTTAAAAACTGAATTTATGCTGATAATATAATAATGCCTCCCCATTTAAGGTCAATGACAAAGGAAATATACTTTTCATGTGTATTGACTGTATTTGTTTTACAAAAAAACTAATAAAAAAGATAAATATACTTTGAATTCCTTAGAAAAGAGCAATTTTTCTGGCTAAATATTGTAAAAAGTATATTTTAGTTGTGTTATTTTTTTATTTTTTTTATTTTAGTTCCAGTAATATAAAGTTTGGGAGAAAGTTTTCTTTTAATTAAATTTAAAATAATTTAATTTAATTTGTTTGAATTATAAGAAGAAATTTTTATGTAGCCATTTTTTTACTATCTCACTTATTGATGGACCACTTCATTGGCTTTTTCATTGGGAATAAAAATAATATCATGCAGGATAACTCTTATTGGAGTTATCTTCAAACTATATTTGTGAGAAAGGATACACTAAGTACATAGACATGACTGAAGTTTGTAAGAGTCTAAGACACTCATTCTGCTGTAAAGTTTTCTCTGTCAACTTATGCATGAAATTGTTTAAAAGTCATGCCTTAGTCTAGACATGTGATTTTTTTTGCCACCAAAAAAATGCAACCAACTACATTTCCATCACTATAAAAAGTCTCTCTGGGAACAGATAAGTGTGTGGCTTATCTGCTCTCTACATCAAGAGATGAAAGATTTCAATAATATACTATATTTTGGAAGTTTAAATGTCAAATATGATGCATTCAATGCAGAGAGTGAACTATTTGAACACATAGTTCTGTCATAAAGATCTAATTCACTGTAGCTACTAGGGGAAATACCAAAACAAATTGGAAACACTCTTTATTTGCAATAATTGTATGATTGAATTAAGTGATTGGACTAAAACTTGACAGTAGCCACAGTGGAAATGAGAAGCGAACAAAAGGCAAGAATATAATACTGAAGAATTTCTTTAATAAACAGAGGCTAAAAAACAACCGGAGTATTAAAATATTATAGTTTATGAGTATCTGTATGTCTCTTTATATATGAATAATGAATCATAATCAATATACATTTCTCATTTAATATACTTTTTGACAGTGATTTTCAAACAGTCTTAACTTGAAGCTCCTGGACATTTTTATTATAGTCTTGGAGAGAGGATAAAATAATTTCAAAAATGACAACTTTCAATATATATAAAGAATTTCTATAAAATCAAAATATAGGTATTTTGAGTGGGTTAAATTCTCATTTATTTGCATCAATAAAATATGTACCTCAGGATTAACAGTCTAGGTTGAATAATGTATTGAATTTTCCACTGTTTTTAGAAGGAATGAGTAATGACAGTGAAAAGGCTTCAGTTCATCAAAGAAAAACAAATTTAATGTGCTGGAGTCTTTTATTTAGAAGGATCCTATGATGTGAGTTGACAGTTGTTTTGTTTAGATAAGTGTTATAGTTTTATTTCATTGACCACATTTTCTAGAGTCAAATAAGGCAATTTTTCTATCAGCATCTAACTTGAACATCTAACATCAACAGGAAAACAATGATTTCAAATTAAAGAACCAAATTATTCAAAATAAAATAATAACATTTTCATTCAATAATGACAACCTTTTACATAATTTGACCCATATGGAACTACATCATCAATAGCTTGTTGAGGTGAAATCTAATTTAGGATTCTCACTCCAGAATTTTTAGAAAAATAGTACATTTAAAAATAAACAAGAGATGTGTTGTTAACTAACTATTGTAATAATGGCTAAATATGCTATCTTGAGATTTAATTTTAATGTAAATAATTCTCTATCAGCTATTTGTTGATTTTAAACAAATACATTCCACTTCTTAAGAAAGAATAAAAATTAAAATCAGATATTTTTTTTATCTCTAATTAAGGTGATAATAATTGTCCTTAAAGTATTCTAACAACCAGTAAGCATCAAAAGTAAGTAGACTGAAAAGGGCAAAGAAAAACTTACATTTTGAGTTGAATGACTTTAAAATTTTTAAGTGAAATTAGTAATTATTTTATTGAGTTGTTAATTTCTTTGTAAGTAGAATTAATGTACTAGAAAATACAGATTTGAGAAAAATGAACCAATAATATAAGTTTTAAAATATGTTTTCTTTGGTGATTAAAATAAATATTCATTTCTAGATTAGTTTAAATTATGCAGGCATATTATGTTTTAATTAGTGATTTCTGAGATTTTGCTTTATAGAGTAAATTATTCTTTATACTAGAATGTTCTGAGGCTTTGGCCATGTTCAGAATATTAAAAGCAAACATCTTTTCCACATAGCTTATGTTCATTAACAAAGGTTTAAATAGATGACAACCTTTTTATTGTGTATCTCAAGACATAAAATTGATCCACAAAACTGATATAATTGCTCAAATCATTTCAGCTGAAAAATAATATAGCTGACTTATCTAATATAGCATCAAATATTTTATTTAGTTATATTATTCACATACTCACTATTTAATTCACTTTTATAAACAATAAAATTTTTGTGATCAAAGATTAAACAAGTTCCTCACCTGTGGTGGCGCAGTGGATAAAGCGTCGACCTGAGAACACTGTGGTCGCCAGTTCAAAACCCTGCACTGGTCTGGTCGAGGCACATATGGGAGTTGATGCTTCCAGCTCCTCCCCCCTTTCTCTCTCTCTCTCTCTCACTCTGTGTCTCCTCTCTAAAATGAATAAAATTTTTTTAAAAAAGGAATTAAAATAGTGAACCATTAAAAAAAAAGATTAAACAAGTTATATGTAGGCCCCTATAATCTCTAACCAACTCTACTGCAAAGCATAACCACTAAGTCAAAAATAATAAATTCTACATGAAATCTTTGAAGATTGGACAAACAACTGATAGTAAGGAAAGAAAGAGGACTCAATTACAGTGCCTTCTGCCTATATTCAAAAATAATTTTGTTTACTCTGCTGTGCAAAGAATATTCAATATATGAAGTGTTAAATATTGACTAAATCTATAGTTAATATAAAATTTGTTATACAAACCTATGACAGATGGTTTGATGTAACTTAAAACTATTATTCTACCATTTACTTAGTAAAAAATGCATTTATTTGAAGGGGCATTAGTTCCAAACAACTCAAAATAATTTGTAGTCAACAAGATGAAGTGTATGTACCTGACTAGTTAAGTAAATAATGAAGAGAAAAAATGAAAACTATTTGGTGTCCTTGGACCTCAGCTGCTTATCTGAAAGCTTGGATTTAGAAAATAGTGATTTCTAAGTTTTTCTAATATTATATGATCTTTTGATTCATGTTATATAACTGTCTTTGAGTATCCACTTTGGGCTCAGGTAAAAGTCAGGACTGTTATGAAGGCCCAGCTGATAGTGTAACAAGAAGTACTGTAACTGGCAAACTTGAAGACATTGCTGTGTCATCAATGCTAAAGGTGGATTCTACGGCAGAAACCAGAAATTTGCCTTTCTCTGTAATGGATATTATGGTTATACATTTAGAATTGAGTGAGAGAACCCTGGTCAGGTAACTCAGTTGATTAGAACATTGTTTTAAAATGCCAAAGCTGAGGGTTTGATTCCCAGTCAAGACACATAAAAGAATTAATCAATAAATGTATAAGTAAGTGAAACAACATATTAATGTTTCTCTGTGTGTGTGTGTGTGTCTCTAAAAAAATAAAAAATAATTTGAGTGGTAAAGAAAAAAATGAAGGAAATAATAGTATAAAGTATTATACATATAAGAACAATAGCTTCTACACCCAAGTAGATTAACAATAAACTATAGTCCTCCTCAAAGTCATGAGAAGAGGGCTAAGTAACATGATTACATGGGTTTGTGTTTTGTAAAATTTGAAAAATTAAAATATTTTAATTATTATTTGTAAAACTCACTGTCTCTTTCTTCCATGGTTTTCCCTCCATTACACAACACCTTATTTTAGTTTACCAAAAAAAACTAATAATAGGCTCTGATCTGTTGGCTCAGTGCTAGATTATTGTTGGTGTGTGGCTATCCTAGGTTTGATTCCAGTCAGGGCATACAGGAGGAGTAACCAATTACTTCTCTATACGTCTCCCTCTCCTTTCTCTTTCTCTCTCTCTTCTCCTCTCATAGCCATTGCTCGGATTGGTTCAATGCATCACCAGGTTGCTGACGATGGCTCCATGGAGCTTATTCCTCAGGCACTAAAAGTAGCTCCATTGTGAGCGTGGCCCCAGATGGCCAGAGAATCAGCCCTATATAGAGGGTGCTAGATAAATCCAGTTGGAATGCATGCAGGAGTCTGTCTCCGTTTCTTTGAAAAAGAAGAAAAAAATATATAAAAAAATTAAAAGAAGAAGAAACTGCTAATGATGGGCCTTGATCTACGGGCTCAGTAGCAGAGTGTCAAACCAGAATACAAACCCTTGTGTTCAATTCCCATTCAGGGCACATAGGAGAAATGACCATCTGCTTGTCTACCCCTACCTTTCCCCCTTCTCTATCTCATCATCTTTTTCTCTCTCTTTTGCTTTCCTGCAGCCATGGCTCAATTGGTTAGATCCTCCATGGCCTTCACCTAAGGTGCTAAAAAAATATTTTGGTTGCCAAGCAATGGAGCAATGCCCCAGATAAACAAAGCATCACCCCACAGGGGGTTTGCTGGATGAATCCCAGTGAGGGGTATATTCAGGAGTCTGTTTTTTGACCTCCTTTCCTCTCACTTAGATAGATAGATAGATAGATAGATAGATAGATGATAGATAGATAGATAGATAGATAGATAAAGCTAATGATGTTCATTTAAAGATTTAACTGAGGGATGTTAGTTTGAAAATATTTGGATTTGGTAATTTGTGTTTATTTTATGTTTTGTCATCACTTTGATAGTAAGTTTTTGTGGGCCAACCCATGATACAAAATATAAATAAATAAGGTTTTCAGGAAAAGAACTAAAAACAAAAAAATAACAAACAGAAAAAGTACTGTTGGTGCTATCTGTTCAGTCTCGATATATTTATTTATTTTTTATTAAGTGAGAGACAGACAGGAAGAGACAAAGTCCTGCATGCAACCTCCCCACCAGGGCCCATTTGGGTCACTGCTCCATTGCTTGGCAACCAAGCTATTTTAGCACTTGAAGTGAGCCCATTGAGACATTCTCAGTGGCTGAGGTTAACTTGCTTGAACCATTCAAGTGACGGCTGCAAGAGCGAATGGGGTGGGGAGTGGAGAAGCAGATGGTCACTTCTCCTGTTTACCCTGACTGGGAATCAAACCCAGGACTTCCACACACTGGGCTGAAGTTCTACTACAGAGCCAACAGTCTCAACATTCTAATAGAGGACCAGAAGTTATCACCTAATCAGAAAGAAATGACAAATACAGTATCAGAACTGAAGACCACAATGGAAGGAATTAAAGCAGGATGAATCATGCTGAAGATCAAATCAGAGAGTTAGAGGACACAATAAACAAAGGCACAAAAGCAAAGAAGAAAAGGAAAAGAGACTCAAAAAATGTGAGGAAACTCTAAGGGAACTCTGTGACAACATGAAGAGAAACAACATTCGCATCATAGGGGTGCCTGAAGAAGAGGAGAGAGGACAGGAAATGGAAACTTTGTTCAATCAAATCATAGCAGAAAACTTTCCTAAATTAAGGCTGGGAAACATTCCACACGTTCAAGAAGCACACAGAACTCCATTAAAGAGAAACCCAAAAAGACCCAAACCGAAACACATCATAGTTAAAATACCAAAGCTAATGGATAAAGAAAAAATTTTAAAAGCTACTAGAGAATATGACAAAAAAAAACTACAAAGGAGCCCCCGTAAGTATGACATCGGACTTCTCAACAGAAACACTTGAGGCCAGAAGGGAATGGCAAGATATAATCAAAGTAATGCAGAACAAGAACCTACAACCAAGACTACTTTATCCAGCAAAGCTAACATTTAAAATTGAAGGAGAAATAAAGAGCTTCCCAGAAAAAGAAAGCCTCAAGGAATTCATAAAAACAAAACCAATTCTGCAAGAGATACTAACGGGCCTCGTGTGAACAGTTTAAAGGGAGGAATGAATAGAGCAAAAGAAGAATACAGCTTTAAAGAATAAAATGGCAATAAACAACTACATATCAATAATAACCTTAAATGTAAATGGATTAAATGATCCAATCAAAAGACATAGGGTAGCTGCATGGATAAAGAAACAGGACCCATACATATGCTGTCTACAAGAGACACACCTTAAAACAAAAGATGCACATAGAGTGAAGGTAAAAGGATGGAAAAAAATATTTCATGGAAATGGAAATGAAAAAAAAAGCAGGGATAGCAATACTTATATCTGACAAAATGGACTTTAAAACAAAGGCTGCAGTAAGAGATAAAGAAGGACACTACATAGTGATAAAGGGAACAATTCAACAGGAAGTTATAACTATTATAAATATCTATGCACCAAATATAGGAGCCCCGACATACATAAAGCAGACTTTGATGGATATAAAGGGCGAGATTAACAGCAATGCTATCATAGTAGGAGATTTCAATACCCCTCTAACAACACTGGATAGATCCTCAAGAAAGAAAATTAATAAAGAAACAGCAGACTTAAAGGAGACACTAGATCAACTTGATTTAATAGATATCTTCAGAACTTTTCACCCTAAAGCAGTAGAATATAAATTCTTCTCATGCACTCATGGTACATTTTCTAGAATAGACCACATGTTAGGACACAAAAATGGTCTCAATAAATTTAAGAAGATTGAAATCATATCAAGCATTTTCTCTGATCACAATGCCATGAAACTAGAAATTAACCACAAAAGAAAAACTGAAAAATACTCAAACACTTGGAAACTAAATAGCATGTTATTAAATAATGAATGGATTGACAATGAGATCAAAGAAGAAATGAAAAAGTTTCTAGAAACAAATGATAATGAGCATACATCAACTCAAAATTTATGGGACACAGCAAAAAGCAGTTCTGAGAGGGAAGTTTATTGCACTACAGGCATATCATAAGAAGCTAGAAAAAGCTCAAATAAGCAACCTGACACTGCAGCTAAAAGAACTAGAAAAACAACAACAAATAAAACCCAAGACAAGTAGAAGGAAGGAAATAATAAAGATCAGAGCAGAAATATATGACATAGAGTCTAAGGAAACAATACAGAGGATCAATGAAACCAGAAGCTGGTTCTTTGAAAAGGTAAACAAGATTGATGAACCTTTAACTAGACTCACCAAGAAAAAAAGAGAGAGGACTCAAATAAATAAAATTAGAAAGGACAGTGGAGAAGTAACAACTGACACAACAGAAATACAAAGCATTGTAAGAAAATACTATGAAGAACTATATGCCAAAAAATTAGACAATCTTGGTGAATTGGACAAATTTCTTGAATCACATAACCTTCCAAAAATCAATCTGGAAGAATCAGAACACCTAAACAGACCAATTACAACAGAGGAGATTGAAACAGTTATCAAAAAACTCCCAAAAAAGAAAAGTCCTGGGCCTGATGGCTTCACAAGTGAATTCTATCAAAAATTCAAAGAAGAACTAACTCCTATCCTCCTCAAGCTATTTCTAAAAATTCAAGAGGAAGGAAGATGTCCAAACTCCTTTTATGAGGCGCGCATAATTCTGATCCCAAAACTGGGCAAAAACAACACAAAGAAAGAAAATTATAGGCCTATATCCCTGATGAATTTAGACGCTAAAATTCTCAACAAAATATTAGCCAACCGGATTCAGCAATATATGAAAAAAATCATACACCATGATCAAGTGGGATTTATTCTGGAGAGGCAAGGCTGGTTCAATATTCTAAAATCAATCAATGTGATTAATCACATAAACAAAAGGAGGGACAAAAATCACATGATAATTTCAATAGATGCAGAAAAGGCATTTGATAAAATCCAGCACCCATTCATGCTCAAAACTCTCAGTAAAGTGGGAATACAGGGATCATTCCTTAACATGATAAAGGCCATCTACGATAAACCGACAGCAAATATCATACTAAATGGACAAAGATTAAAAGCAATCTCCTTAAGATCAGGAACCAGGCAGGGATGCCCCCTTTCACCACTCTTATTCAACATAGTTCTGGAAGTCCTAGCTACAGCAATCAGACAAGAAGAAGAAATAAAAGGCATCCAAATTGGAAAAGAAGAAGTAAAACTGTCACTATTTGCAGAAGATATGATATTGTATATTGAAAACCCTAAAGTCTCAGTCAAAAAACTACTGGACCTTATAAATGAATTTAGCAAGGTGGCAGGATATAAAATTAATACTCAGAAATCAGAGTCATTTCTATATACCAACAATGAACTGTCAGCAAAAGAAATTAAGGAAACAATCCCCTTCATTATTGCAGCCAAAAAAATAAAGTACCTAGGAGTAAATTTAACCAAGGAGGTTAAGGACTTGTACTCGGAAAATTATAAAACATTGATAAAAGAAATCAAGAAAGATACAAACAAGTGGAAGCATATACCGTGCTCATGGCTAGGAAGAATAAACATCATTAAAATGTCTATATTACCCAAAGCAATTTATAAATTCAATGCAATACCAATTAAAATACCAATGACATACTTCAAAGATATAGAACACATATTCCAAAAATTTATATGGAACCAAAAAAGAACACGAATAGCCTCAGCAATCTTAAAAAGAAAAAATAAAACAGGAGGTATCACTCTTCCAGATATCAAGGTTTACTATAAGGCCATTATACTCAAGACAGCCTGGTACTGGCATAAGAACAGGCACATAGATCAATGGAATAGAACAGAGGACCCAGAAATATACCCACAGCTTTATGAATAACTGATATTTGACAAAGGAGGAAAGAACATACAATGGAGTAAAGACAACCTCTTTAACAAATGATGCTGGGAAAATTGGACATCTACCTGCAAAACAATGAAACTAGGCCATCAACTTACACAAAAACAAACTCAAAATGGATAAAAGACTTAAATGTAAGCCGTGAAACCATAAGCATCTTAGAAGAAAACATAGGCCGCAAGCTCTCCAACATCTGTAGCAGCAGTATATTTGCCAATTTATCTCCACGGGCAAATGAAATAAAAGGCAAGATAAACAAATGGGACTATATCAAACTAAAAAGTTTTTGCACAGCTAAAGACAATAGGAACAGAATAAAAAGACAAAGCACACAATGGGAGAACATATTCGACAGAACATCTGATAAGGGGTTAATAACTAAAATTTATAAAGAACTTATAAAACTCAACACCAGGAAGACAAACAACCCAATCAAAAAATGGGCAAAAGAAATGAATAGAAATTTCTCCAAAGAGGACATACAGATGGCCAAAAGACATATGAAAAAATGCTCAACATCACTAATTATTAGAGAAATGCAAATTAAAACCACAATGAGGTATCACCTCACACCAGTCAGAATGGCACTCATCAGCAAAACAACACAGAATAAGTGCTGGCGAGGATGTGGAGACAAGGGAACCCTTCTGCACTGCTTGTGGGAATGCAGACTGCTGCAGCCACTTTGGAAAACAGTTTGGAGATTCCTCAGAAAATTAAAAATCGAACTGCCTTTTGACCCAGCTATCCCACTTATAGGAATATACCCTAAGAACACCATAGCACTGTTCGAAAAGAAGAAATGCGCCCTCATATTCGTGGCAGCATTGTTCACAATAGCGAAGATCTGGAACCAGCCCAAGTGTCATCAGAAGACGAGTGGATTAAAAAGCTTTGGTACATATATACTATGGAATACTACTCAGCCATAAGAAATGATGACATCGGATCATTTATAACAAAATGGATGTACCTTGATAACATACGGAGTGAAATAAGTAAATCAGAAAAAAAGAAAAACTGAGAACTGCATGATTACATACATAGGTGGGACATAAAAGTGAGAATATGAGACATGGACAAGAGAGTGGTGGTTATGGGATGGGGGGAGGGAAGGAAGAGTGGGATAGGTAGGAGGGTAGGGACACAGGGAAAACCAGATAGAAGGTGACAGAGGACAATTTGACTTTTGGTAATGGGTATGCAACACAATTGAATGATAAGATAACCTGGAGATGTTTTCATTGTACATATGTACCCTGATTTATTGGTGTCACCCCATTAGAATTAATAATAATAAAATATATATATAAAAAAATAAATAAATAAATTAAAAAAAAATAGAAGTTCAACTCTCCCTGCTAGGAATACATGAAAATATGTGCATTTGCATGTGTATATGTGGATGTATCTGTACATATTGTATATAATAATAATAATAAGAGTGTAAATTATAATTTGTTTTTGACAGAAATTGCTCAGAATGAATCAATGAGAATACCTGTGTTTACAAGACACAATCTCAAAGCTGTACTGCAAAGCTCATGACTGTCTGTATGCAGTTGCATGTTTTATGCATGCCAACCTACCAAATAATAACTTAGCATTTTGTTTTGATGAAATCTGGAAGTTCTCAACAAAACAGCTAACAAAGTTACTACCAACTCAGCATGTGGAGTAAACAAACACTTACTATAGTAACAGAGCATCTACACATATTAATTAATAAAGTAGTCCCTTCTTATTCATGTTTTTGCTTTTTGCAGTTTCAGTTACTTGGGGTTAATTTTGGTCTGAAAATGTTAAACATAGAAAGAATTCATATTTTAAATTGTGAATCATTCTGAGTAGCATGATGAAATTTCACATGGTCCTGCTTTACCCTGCCTCAGACGTGTCCATTGTGTCCACACTGAATATGCTATCTGCCTGTTGTCAAAAAAACTTTCAACTCTTCCTGCTTCTATTGCTCAGAAGGAAACCATTACAGCGCCTGAGGCAAGGTCATGGAACCATCCTCTGTGCCTGGGGCCAAACTGTTCCAAGCATTTGAGCCATGGCTGTGGGAGAATGTGAGGGGAGAGAAAGGAGGAGAGGGGGAGGAGCATATGGTTGCTTCCCTTGTGTTCTCTTACTGGGAATCGAATCTGGGATTTCCACACTCCAGATCAATGTTCTACCCATTAGTTAATCAGCCAAGGCCAATGCTTTATATTCTCGAGGCCCCAACGTGAAGAAGCACCAGAAACAAAATGGGAATGAGCCCAATGGAGCTGAGCTCTCACTAAAAATGTAAATGTACCTTTTCTGGAAACCAAACCACACCTTATAGTAATAAAAATGGCACCACAGTGAGGAAATTATGTACCCTAATACAGATGAATAGTATAAATAGTACTTAAAATATGTAAATAGTATTGAGATGTGTTGTTCCATTGTGTGGCAGGGAGTTTGAAAAGATATTTCAAAAGTTTTATTTTACTTTAATCATAGAAGAATCAGAGCTATCGTGTTTTTGTTTTGTTTTTTTTTTACAATTTCAAGGCTCAAGAGACTTTAGATATATTTCTGGATCTGCATAGGCTCATATAGTATTCCTTTTATTGAAATTTCATCCAACTTGGAACAGATAGTTGCACATACACTCTGTCATGTTTATACAGGTTTGGCTTCATTTCATGGAAGAATCCTTAGACTGGGAGTGAAGCAGACCCCCCCACTTGAGTCCCTGTGAAATTTGGCCTCATTGAAAAGAGCAGTCTGCCATTGAACATTTTTATAATTTAAAATTGTGTTAGCTGTGTTCTTTTTATGCTCCTGATGCTGGTCCCTGTCCTTATTTGTTGTTACACTTGTGGAAGTTCCTAATTTATTAGACTTCTAACAAACAGTCCAGGCTTTATTAATCAGTACTAATTTGTTTTTTACTGACTTTGATTTGGTTTTAAGTTTTCTTTTTGTTCTTATTTTTCTTGTGCAGCTTTCAGAGCTGAAAAGTTTCATTTATTTTAAAACTTTTTATATTTACAGTAAATGAGTTAAAATATAATTCCATTTTGAGTGTTTTTTTATATATTTACATATTTATCATGGTCATTTGATTCAAATTATTTTAAAAGTTTTGTTTCTTCTGTTTTTTTAATTGTGGAAAACTGTTTTCTTCAGTTTTTGTTTGTTACTTGTTACATTGAATTGTATTGAATGTGATCAATAATTAGTTTTAATAAAATAAAATATGAGAAATTGGTAGAAATTTCCCTTTCTGGTCTTATGTTATTTTTATAACAGTTCATTGAATTTATTCACTTTTAAAAATATATGTGTGCATATCTATCAAGATCAAGATTACTTGTATTTATTACTTAATTCTTTTATTTATTTTTATTTTTATTTTTTTGTATTTTTCCGATGTTAGAAGCAATGAGGCAAACTCCCGCATGCCTCTGACCGGGTTCCACCTGACTTGTCCACCAGGGGGCAATGCTCCATTACAACCAGAGCCATTCTAGCTCCTGAGGATGAGGTCGAAGGGCCATTCTCAGCGGCAGGACCAACTTTGCTCCAATGGAGCCTTAGCCACAAGAGAGGAAGAGAGAAGTAGAGAAAAAGGAGAGAGGGAAAGGTGAATCAGCAGATGGGTGCTTCTCCTGTGTGCCCTCGCCAGGAATCAAACCTGGGACTTCCACACATCCCGGGCCAATGCTGTACTGCTGAGCCAACCAGCCAGGGCCTTAATTCCTTTTGAAAGTTATTTATTTTCTGCCTGATGAACTTTCAGTTTCTTAGGAGAGTATATTAAAAATTTCTAAATGCTTTTAGGCAATTATCAATTCTCCTGGTAGTTTTCAGCTTTGCCTTAAATACCTGAAAGTCATTAATTATTGGAAAATAAATAAATAACATTATTTTTTTTCAAAAAATATAACCACTGTTTTCTTTTGTAATGCTTTTGACACAAATATCATTTTGTCTCAAAATAACATTGATACACAGTGTTTTAGTTAACAATTTAGTTATATTTATATATTGCCATTTATTTTCAATTGTTTTCTTTCATAGATTTTTAGTTCTTATTTAAACAGAATAGCTTTTTTTAACTTATCATGATATGATTACTGGTAAGTATTATAATTTTGATTTTAATCTTACCACCTTACTTTGCTTTTTTCCTTCTTTTTAAAAATAAATTTCTATTTTAACAACTTAAAAATTAAAGTGTATTTCTTCATTATGCAGAAATTCATGAATGTTTCTGCTTATCAATGGGCTCACCTGTCTCCAAAAGCCAAGGCTCATCCCTCCTCTTAATCCATGTACCCAACATCATTTGTAGTTCTCTGCATCTAAAACAGAGAGAGAAGGCGAGTGGAGAAGGGACACCCATTTGTTTATAGTTTGACAAGGTGTTAAAACACATCAATTCTACCGCAGTCTTTTGGGAAATTGTTTTATTTGCTCTGTGGCCATGGATACCTGGTAAGCGGGAAAATGTGATTCCTAAATAGAAAACTGCTTCCCTAGTGACTCCTTCACACTCTAATGGTAAAATCTGAATTTGGTAGATACTCAGCAATCTCTGTCACACCATGTTTTCTTTTAGGAAACTAATGCTAACTGTTAAGTTAGATCTTTTATATATGTTCTATATGTCAGATAAATTTTCACAGGTGTCTATTCAATTTAAATATTTTAATATATTTTACTGTTGTACAAGTTTTGCAATATTTTATTATTATAAATTTATTATATATTTGATTTCTAATAGGACCTCATTATTGTGCTTTTTCAAATAACTTTAGTTATTTTATTTTAAAAATCATCCTTTAAGAGCCTGACAAGGTGGTGGCCCAGTGGATAGAGCATAGGACTGGGATGCAAAGGACCCAGGTTCAAAACCCCAAGGTTACCAGCTTGAGCCCAAGGTCACTGGCTTTAACAAGGGGTCACTTGGTCTGCTGTAGTCCCCCTAGTCAAGCCACGTATGAGAAAGCAATCAATGAGGAACTAAGATGCTGCAATGAAGAGTTGATGCTTCTCATCTGTCTCCATTCTGATCTTTTTGTCTCTATCTGCCCCTCTCTCTATGTTTCTGTTACAAAAATAAATAAATAAAATGAATCGTCCTTTAAGAAAGTTTAACTCACAATAAAAAGAAAAAAAAATAGAATATTGACTTCATTTCTCCTCTTGATCTCCTTATTCTACTCTTTTTTAAAAAGTCATTTATACATAGAGAAAGGAAGAGACAAAGAGAGAGAAAAAAAATCAACTTGTTCTTCTACTTATTTGTGCACTCACTTGTCTATTCTTGTATGTGCAAGCTTGCCGTATTCATATGATGCTCTAACCAACTGAGTTACCCAGCCAGTGCTTCTTTTTATTCTTTGCAGCAAACTTAAAACAATTTTTATTTTCTAAGTGTCCAGTATTTTTTACATCACTTAAATCAGGCTTTTATTTTTCTGAGATCACATAAAATAGGATTCTTGTTTCTTTTTTTGGTGACAGAGACAGAGAGGGACAGATAGAGACAGACAGGAATGGAGAGGGATGAGAAGCATCAACTTTTCCTTGTGGCACTTAGTTGTTCATTGATTGCTTCCACATACATGCCTTGACCAGGGGTGTGTGGGGGGGAGCTACAGCAAACCGAGTCACCCCTTGTTCAAACCAGTGACCTTGGGCCCAAGCTGGTGAACCTTGCTTAAACCAGATGAGCCCACTCTCAAGCTCTCAAGCTGGTGACCTCAGGGTTTTGAACCTGGGTCCTTCACATCCCAGTCTGATGCTCTATCCACTGTGTTACCACCTGGTCAGGCAAAATAGAATTCTTATTGAGATTAACAATGAAATTTCTCTTACTAAGTGCAATGCAAAGGCCATAATTCTCGTCTTTTGACAAGGGTGGCTATTCCTTCTCCCTGGAAATTTTTTTTTACTTCCTTGCTAGGAAACCCCACTTTGCTTGTTTTTATTCTAACACCCTGTCCACTCTTTAACTCAATTTTGCAGAGGTGTACTTTTTTCTCTGATTTTTGTCTTTCAGTGACTCAAGGTTGAATGCTGGCCTCTTTTTACCTTAAGTTCCATTCATGTTTCTTCAGTAAGTGTCACATGACTCTATCAATTACTAGATTGCTGTTTTAGAAATATGTTTTGCATAGAAATAAATCATCTGTAAATTTACTTTTTGTGTATTCCATTAAAAACTAAATGTAATATTTCTGTTTGTTGTGTTAGTACTCTATCCAGAATTTCCAGAAAATTGTCTTGGGATGATATAGAATTTCTCCATGACTTTCACAACTATAATTATTGCAATAAAGTTTTTACTCTTTTGATAAAAAGAGTTTACATTAATTATAAATAAATTTTAAAATATGATAGTATGTCAAGAATGAAGAAAGAAAGTCACTTATGCCATCTTTAACATTATGTAAACATCATTGTTAATATTTAGTCATGCACAGAGTAGGTGGAAAACAAATAAGACCCTTTCTCTTTCAGCATCACAATTTGGCTTTTGATTAATTTCTTAGTCATGTTTCTCTTCTCACCTGATAAGATAAAATATGCCAACAATTATAGTAGGCAATGTTACTTAGGTTGGAAGTCATATGAGGAACTACAAATAAACTATAAATACCTCGTGGAGGGCTATCTCTTCTTAGAGTATGGTGAAACATCTCAATTAAGCATAATCTGAAGAAACATTAGAAACTGTGTCCTGGAATTGTTATAAAAAAGATTGGATCTATGAGTATCCTGTAAAATTCTTCCAGAAACTTACTGCCACAAACTAGTATCACAAGTCACTATTTTCTTTTATATGTAAAAGTGATGGTTAACAATGATTCACACTATTTCCACTTTTGCACTTTATATTTATGCTATGTCTTATAATTCGAATGAAAGCTATACTATTGCATGTACATTGCTGTCTCAAGAGAGGTCAGTTACTTCTTTTTTACTCACCACATCTTTGTGTCCTTTCTTCTGGATATTCTTTAACATTTCATACAATTTAATCACTGAAGTTTATTGTTGCCTATCAGCATCTTTTTTGCATGATTCTATTCTCATTCTGACCCATTCTTTTCAGCTCACTCTATTTCTCTGTGTTTTTCTCACTAAATATAAACATTATCCAACACAGTACCTTATTTCTAGTTTTACTTAGTTTCTTCATTTCAGTAAACACCTCTAATTTATGCTTGCCAAATGTTTCAGGGAAAATTCTGACATCTTTTTAAAGGGTTGAGATGTACATATAAATGCATCATTCCCTCAAAACCAGCAATCCTTTTGATACTCAAGTTCTGTCCTTGGCACTTTCATTTCGCCCTTAATCTAGGTAAAATTATCAGTGATATATCTGAGCCTTCCGTTTCCTTTTATCCTCATCTAAATAGATGAGCCAAGCTAGTCTACATTACCTTTAAACTATACATTGAATCACTTTTTGTCTCCCAATATATTATTACTACTACCATAAACTCATTATTTCTCATACACTTTATCTCCATAACCTAAAATTTATTACATAAATGACCACTAATGGAATCCTAAAGCTATTTCTACCACCCCACTGCTAACAAGTTCTACAGCTTACTAAAATAAACCTTACTTCTTTAATCTGTTATTAAAAAGTATAAACCTAAGGTCCCGAATGCACAATCTTTACCAGGAGAAGAGAGTTTATGCAAAAGCTGAAATGTGCCAGATGTGGTGGTTCGTGCTCCATGTAAATAAAGCAGCTGCTGCTCAGTTTTAGCATGATGCTACCATATGAAAATGTGGTTCATTGATCCAAGATCTTCAGTTTATCAAGAGAATACAAAAATCCCAAGTTTGAAGAATATCATAAATTTTTTATTTGAAATTTTTGATCTTTATTTTTTTAAACTATGTATGGGTCAAGATATAAAGTGTATGCTGGCCAGATCTTGTCCATGGTTGACAGTCCATAATAAATTTTGTTTAACTGTTCTTGCTCTAACCTTTTTCTCTAGTCATCTTACATAACATAGATTTCACAGAGATTATCTCAATAGATGTGTAATTTGTACTATTCATTTTTACTTTATTCACATAAACTTCCTCTAACCATCTCTACTATGTGTGAAAGAGCTGCTTGAAATGAATGTTGCAGTTGCTCTCTCATCTTATCTCTACCTCTTATGAACCAGCTTTCTTTTATTTATTTCTACATAATCTATAATAAAAACTATTAAGCATAAAAGAAAAGTTTGTGTTAAATACTTTCACTCACTAAAAACTCTATACATTTTCTATGACTGTGATTCTCAATAGAGGTGGGGCTCTTCCTAGTTAACATTGTGGAAATTAGCAGAGATAATTTTTTTGTTGTAATAATTTTGTTGGCTGAGGTTTGCTATTGTTTATGGGGTGTAGTCAAGAGATACTAGATATTCTGTAATACACATGACAGTTCTGCCCATATAATTGCCCTGTGCCTCTCCATACCTTTCTAATGTCCTATTAGATATTTATGTCTACTAAAAACTTGTTTAAATCAGTTGAGCCAAGGACCTGACATTATTTCACAGACAAACCAGACATGTTTTTGCATAATTTTAATAAACACTTTGTTTTTCAGAAATGTAATACTATACAAATAAAAATATTTTACTTTGCTTTATTTGGATCTTTCAGTAATACAGTCACCACCTTTGAAAATCACATCATTAGTGCAAAGCTGCTTGTAGTATTTGAGTTGCCTTTAAAAAACTGCCATATTCACATTGATTTTAAATATATGTGTAAGCATCTAATTACTTTATTATGTTCTAGTGCAGTTACACTTGATCATATTTATATCAAAATATATGTCATTGTATTTAAAATTACTTGCCTTATTCCTTTCATTATATCAAAGCATCATTAGTTTTGTTTTGAAATTACCTAAAAGTATAAGTTATATATAATTTTTATATATAATTTTTGTTATTTAAAAAGACTAGCTGAGACTAATAAGGTCGACAAACACACTTCTATACTTTTACAGTACATAAGGTTCTGAGTGAGCTTTGGTTCCCTCAGGATAACTTTGTGATGGTAGAGCCACTCAAGGATGGTGAAAAGATTAGATATGCAATTTAAAATAAAGTACCATTCGTGGTCAATTTTATCATGTTTAATGATGTGAGAAATGAAGAAAAGGAGAGAATTTTAGTTCTCCTGCACCTTTGTACCCTGTCAAATGAGGCTGTTAAAATTCTGTTAGATGCCTCCCAAGGAACCCATCTTATTCTTGCCATAGCAATTAATTATCTCATGTTTTCATAACTGATGGTTTACTTGTCGCCACTAAATTGCATGATCTTGATCATAGTGACTTCCTAACTCACTTTTTAGCATATCCATGACCTAGCACATGCTGAATATTCTGTAATACACAGGATATTTTAACTACAAGCAACACAAACAAATTCTAACATCAAAAAATATAGTTATGAACTTTATGGGTACTGATGAGGCTCTTATAATCTAAAGGCAGAGCTAAGTAAGTATCAAAGTCTCAGCCATACTAGAAACTAGAGTAACACGAAGCACATTCACTATCTGTCTTAGGGGTTTCAGTTCTAGTTTGGGAATTTTTGTCTTGACAACAATCATTTATGACTGTTGAAAGAAAAGTAGTACTGTTAGAGTCTCTAGAGAAATTGCTTAAAGTTGAAAAGTCATTCTAATTTGTGTCTACTGTAAGGACTCAATATTTGTTTAGCAGAGGAATAAATAAAACAATGTAGTCAAAAATATTTTCTTTGAGCCAATATTTCTCAATATTTTTCTCCTCCAGTTCAAGAAAATAAAGTTAGCAATACTAACATTTAACTAAATTAGTTCATTTATGCATTGTATTGGAATCGGCATTAAAGTGCATCTACTTTGACTGAAAAATGAAAAGAAAATATTTTGAATACATAATAGGAATGTATTTCAGAACTCGAAACTTCCATTCTAAATTGATAAATGAAAATATTCACAATAAACTACACATTATTTTCCTCCAAATATCAGTTTGCATTGCCACATTTTTAAAATAGAAACTTTTCAAAAGCTCTAATAGGAAATGAGTTGGTTCACACTCTGTCTAGAATGTCCTTAGAAGAAATGACAACTTATATTTCTTTACCAAGTTTTCAAAACTTGATATATCATAGTATGTAATTCACACTAAAAGGATACTTATATCAGTTTGCATATCTTATTTATCAGGTTAAATGTTATTTTTATTGTGTTATATGCCATTGTGACTAAAAATTGTTGAAATATTTGTGATTAAGCAAAAGGTACTGATTGCTTTAAATATTTAAATTTATATTAAAACAAAAATGAGCAAATTATAATAGCTTAATTTTGAAAAGTTAATTTAAATATACAGTTCCTTTAAACTTTTTACCTCATTTTATAAAACACAGAATAAAATATTCCACAAAATAAAAAGGTCATTGAGCAAGTTATTTATAACCAATGTCAAAGTAAATTTTGTCAAGAATTAAGAAGAAGCTGAGACTTTAACTTATTAGAAAGCTTACAGTTTAGCCTGCCACATTTTCATGAATGTTGCAGAAGACATAGATCCCTGAGTCACAGCGAAAGCACGGCTTATTACTCACAGTGATCACTGTAGCCAAGAATCATCACTTTTGCTCCACTTTCCTGAGCTTCAATTTTCATGATGTGACATATACAGGCACAGTTGGTTATGAGAAAGTAGAAGAACCCTAAGCTTAGGGAACACAGTTATTTTGTTACAAGCATTAAGTTTGCCTGGCTGTTGATGAAAAGAAGATACCATCTCTATCTTCAAGGACTGTAGACTATATAAACATCCTGAAAAGCTAATCTATTCCAGGGCAATCAGTGACTCTGCTCATAACATTGAAGAATCTTAAGGTAGAGAGTTGATTTGAACCATGCAACTGGAACTTTCTCCAGAACTGTCTCAGATGCCCCAAGCAAATGTGTTAATCTGTCTAAGCCCAGAAAACTCACATGATGTAATTTTGACATAATAGAGTCTTTTTCTTCTCTCATAAATGATGTAATGTTGTATAATTTCTAATAGAAAGGCTGAGAGTCAAATAACTATTGTTTAAAAAATGTAGTACACTCTAAAAACTATTAAGAATCTGTGGCTGCTTACCAAAATTACAGCATCCTGGTAGAAAGAGTTAACATATCTTGAATAAAATCACTTTTCATAGTTTATGTTTTTATTGATCTATTTCCAAAATCTAAAGTGTGCTTCCTTTCTAAATCATTTCAGTTAATTTTAGAATTACTTCTTCTCTTGCTGTAGTAAAATTTAATTCTGTATTATTTCCAAAAATGTTCATTCAACTTACCTTTGTGCATGTTTACTCTCTTGACCTGAATCCCTTCAGTAGTTTAAGCATTTTTTCTCACAATATCCATTGGAGACTATTAATTTGTATTATAAAGCTTTACATATGATGTTACCTAACTAATTATGTACAAACTCAGGTATTTATTGATTTATTTAGCTTTAAAAATTAATTTGAAAATATTTATTTTGGAAACTTTTGCTTGCTAGTCTATAGTGATGTTTCTTCTTCAGGCTTTAAAAATAGGGTTTTGAAAGAGGTATACTAGATTAATCTTCTGTCCAATGTGATGACCATTAAAAATATAGTTGAGAATTTGAAATGCTGCTAGTATAAATAAAAAACTTAATTTTTAATTTTATTTAACTTTATATAATGAAAATTAAAATTTAAATATTAATGGCCAATTTAGCTATTTGAAAACTTTTGATTTGTTTGGAATAACTGGGTGATAGAAATCTAGTTTTCCAACTGTAAATTTAATGGAAGCAAAATACCGATCAAATATTCATCATGAAAACAGCATCCTAAATGAAAAGTGCTGTAAGAACGACATTCAGAAAAGACTCTGAACAAGATCTGTGTTCAATTACAATGAATTGGTTAAGTATGTTAAATAATTTTGTTAAAATAATCATAAATATATTTCAGTTTTATTAAATATTTCTTTACATACTTTGGAAATTATTTCACTAATAAGCGATGCAAAATATAAGTGATTAGAACAAATTCAATTTGATTAACCTGTGTTTTTTCTGATTGAGTTTATTGTTAAGCCTCACAGTGCTAACATTTTTTTTTTGTAATATTGAAAAGTCTACCAAATGGACTGTTAGGTACCCTGGCCAGGAATATGTTTAAACTTCTGGAATAAGAGCAGGAATGAGAAGCATAATTAACAAAACCCTGCATGCAGAATTGTAAAATCAGCATGTAAAAAAAGCCTATGCCATCCCTGTTTTCTAAAATCCAATTGCAGGCTTCACACCCATGTGAACATCTGGAAGACCCTAATCTAAAGACATGAAAAGTTCCTAAATGAATCCATTGCTGCCAGAATGATTACTTTGTAATTCTTAAGAAGGTTAGAAGGGCCACACAGCTGCTGGTTTTTATTTTTTCCAGTTACCATAATTACATAGATTTTGATACTTCTTACCTACTTAAAAAGTATGCCAGTATGTTATTTAAATATAAAAATTAGTGATATTAAAAAAGAATCACAGAGGTTTAATAACACTGGGGAACAAAACTTTGGTTGTATACACAAAAACACTTGTTCTTACCTAATTCGAGTGTGCTAATCTCAAATCTGACAGTAGTTTTTCTTTGTAAACTACAGTTATTTTGCAATTCAAGATTTTATGTTTTCATCTTATTGTAAAATTTTCAACATTTAGTTTAACATGATGAAGTAGAATGTCTTCTTGGGCTTCATCTTTGTGAAAATATAATAATTTATATAATGTAGTAAATACACTAATACACTAAAAGATATGATTGCATCAGAATTTGCTCACAAATTCAAAATATAACATATTAAAACACTTATTTTAATTATAAAATTTGCACAAATCTTTTTTAAATTCTATTCAGGCAAAAATTTGCGTTTGTAGCTCTTGAGTTTTTGAACTTGTTGAGGACAATCTCGTTTGATGCTCCAGCAGTAGTCTGCCATTGTTTAGAGCTGTCAAGAAATAGCCGCCATTCTGTTGGACTGTGAGGGGTAACACCTAGCTGGCTGAGAAGACTACTTATATCATAACAGTAAACAAAGTGTTTGTCTTTGGAAAGAAAGTTCACAAAAATTTGTTCACGCTTCCTGAAATGGGATACTTTAGCTGACAGGTGAAGTATATTCTTTTCTTGAAGCCTGGAGGCTAAGAACTCAGCTGCTTTCTTTGATAAGCCCAAATCTCTTACTAAGTAATTCAATTTGGGTTGGCTAAACTGCTGAAAGGTTAATGACTGTTTGGCATTGGAAGAAGACCCTTCAGATTCTACAACCATTTCTTCATGCATCTTATCAAAATACACTTGATCACTGTGTTCACTTTCTTTGTCCTGAGAAAAAATAAAACCATTAAAAACTGGAACTGGGAGTGTCTCAGAGTGTGGGATAGGTCGTATTGCTGAAGGAATATTAGGATATGCGATTATATGCTGCTTTTTCTTGCCAATGTCCTTTGTATGGATCAGACGAAATAACAGTCACTGCTGTGCTCCTTAGGTTCACGCCAAACCGTGGGAATACCAAAAGGCATTCCTTTGCATTTTCCTTTTGTCCAGTCATGAAACATTTCCTCACAATTATGACACACAATATGAGGAGCCCAATTCTTGTCTTGATTGCCAAGGGGAACTTGAAAATAGGCAATATATGCATGTGTCACAAATGATGAAATATTGCACCTTTGACATTGAAATGTGTAACAGCCACATATATAACAGAAGGTGTCAGGACTACTCTTACATTTACACCTACTCGAAGAAGCCATGATTCAATCTTAAAATAAAATAACAGGGTGTTTTTATCAGGTAATAATTTTTTACATTTAAAAACAACTACAATTATGTAAAAGTGATGTTTGTAAAACATAAATTACCTTGTGGTTATGTTCAATCCAAAAGTCATTGCCCTTTAACTCCAATTTAAAAGCCAATGCATGCCATTAACTGTAACAAATATAAATTAAAATTGCATAAAACTAGAGCATGCACCCAAACACAGATTTCAGATTGGGAATCAGCAATGCAGAAATATATAGAAAAAGTTCTAAAACCTCAAGCAACAGGAAATGAAAAAAAAAATTGTTCCTCCAGTCTAATATGCAAATAGATACATGGCAAGAGAGAGAGAAGGTTACTTCTACTCAAACCAGATGCTCAGTTTATAAATGCTCTTTCCCACTGACGTTGGAGCCTCAACTTTATTTTCTACCATGTACATATTATAAGGATTAAATAGTAAAACAAGACAAGGATTCTTAAAAATCTGTTCTATTAAGAATGCAGCATGCAAAGAACACTTGGCTTGCCTGACCAGGTGGTGGCACAGTGGATAGAGCGTCGGACTGGGATGCAGAAGACGCAGGTTTGAGACCGGAGCTCGCCAGCTTGAGCGCAGGCCCATCTGGCTTGAGCAAAAGCTCTCCAGCTTGGACTCAAGGCCCCTGGCTCCAGCAAGGGGTTGCTCGGTCTGCTGAAGGCCCGCGGTCAGGGCACATGTGAGAAAGCAATCAATGAACAACTAAGGTGTTGCGACGGAAACGATAAACTCATGATGGATGTTTCTCACCTCCCTTCATTCCTGCCTATCTGTCCCTATCTATCCCTCTCTCTGACTCTCTCTCTCTGTCCCTGTAAAAAAATAAATAAAAATAAAAAGAACACTTGGCTTTTTGAAAGAAGAATTTTATTTACAGCAAAAAATATGTAACAATTTGAACATGACATATCAGGAAATTATTGTTGATTTAACACTGAGCTCTTGAGCATAATAATCTTTACCTTTATTTATTACAAAGATTGCTAGAAAAGCATCATCTATTTTTACTGCAATATAGTCACTATATCTCAGCCAGCAATAAAATAAAATTAACCTAAATATTGCAGCACTAATGTTTTTAAAATCTTTTTCAACCTTTGTAGTTCTTACTTTTTACTTTGACAAAGTTGATATAACAATAGCTTTTCAATTCAAGAACACTTAGTGATTACTTAAAATTCGTTGGATTCTGGGTAAACTCATTTGGTAGTAAACAGATCAATATATAATTAGAACTCAATGTATAATTAAGAGGACAGTTTGTTCAACAAAATCTGGGAAAGTGGAATTTGCAGAGGTGGTGATATCAGAACAGAAATTTGAAAAACATACTAATGCAAGTTCACCAAGAAGACAGAACATGAAAAACCAATCAGGATTATGTATGTCATGACATATATATGTATAAGTCATGACATTTTCAGATATTCCAAGTAATTCACTTTAAATTGCTTTTGTGTTTTGGCAAAAAGTGATATCACAAAAGAAGGCAGGAGATGGATCATAAAAACCCTTCTAGGGCAAAGTAAAAAATTTAATTATTATTTTGCAGGTAATAGATCCACTGAGGGTGTTTAGAATAATAAAATAATTTTAAGATCAATTTGGCCAATAAATGAAGACTGGCAAATTGAATGGTGACATCAAACAGAAAATGTTAGGTAAATATGAATGCTCTTTGGTCTAATAGTATGTGATGACCAAGGGGATATAAAAAATAAAGATAACCCTCAAGTGACTGGCAATAGTAGTCACATGAATCTTAGTGGCAATTCTCTGAGAAAATAAATATTGGATATTAAGTGTGTTTTTTTAAAAATTAATTTTAATGGGGTCACATTTATAAATCAGGGTATATATGTTCAAAGAAAACATCTCCAGGTTATCTTATCATTCAATTATGTTGCATACCCATCACCCAAAGTTAAATTATCCTCTTCACCTTCTATCTGGTTTTCTTTGTGCCCCTCCCCTCGTCCCTATCCCACCCTTTCTTCCCTCCCCCCACCCCATAACCACCACACTCTTGTCCAAGTGTGGTTTTTTGATTGGAGTGTTTGTGTAATGTATTTATGAATTATCTTTTAAACATTCACCTCATCTTTTCAAATGCTTCTATTGTATATATTCTACATACCAAGTTTATTTACATAGATGCATGATTATTTCTGATGATTATGAGATATCTCAATAAAGGTGGGCAAAATATAGGCAAAATATACTCTGAACTTTAGACTGAACAGAAATGTGAAAATATCTATTTGTATTCCACCATGTATAAATGTATAAATATAGTATCATTCATAAACCATGTATACATATGCTACTATATATAAATCATGAGGGTAGGAAGTATATATCCTTAGAGAAAAAGTACCAATTAAGGCAAATACATCTTAATTTAAAATTTTGTTGGTAAAGAATAATCAATACATATTGGGAAGAAGTGTCACGAAGTTGAATGCAAAACTATAAAGTGAGACATATTTAGTAAAAACACACACTGGGCTCCAAAACCCACTCTTTCAGTGCTCACAAATCTACTGACTTATCCAAGTTTCCTAGAATCAAAGGTTCCTAGCTCACCAGACTTATTCACCTCTGTTCCCCATCTCCTTCCCCCTGCACAAACTGCACAAACTGACTTCTTCCTTAGCACTCCACGTGGCCTTTATCTGCTCTCCTCCCTGCTTTCCTCCTAGAACGTAATCCCTCTTCTCTAGAACAACGTGATCTCTCCTTTTTAAAACCTTTTGGTGCGAAAGCCCTCCCCAAACATAAATTAAGATAATCATGTATATTCCAAGCAATCACCTGGGCTACAGGCTTCCACATGGGCAGCACTATCTTTACCAAAGTGAGTATAATATATTTTATCTGCCCAACACCATGTATACTACAAAACCATTATATTATAAAAAATTCACTGTTTAAATTGCAAATATTTACCCTAATTTTTCTATAGATAAATTACTGTTTGAGATGTTAAGCTGTTTGGAAGTGAATATATTCAAAACGTTTGTGAATTAAATGCCAAAAATTGCTAATTCTTTCTCTTCACAATGTTGGTAAGGGAACAGGAGCAAATATAAATGTTATTAATAAGTATATTAATTTGGGGTAAAATATAAAAGAGTAATTTTGAGATGATCCCAAATAATGTTATTGTCAGTGTATATAAATTAAAATATCTCGGTAGAATTTATATAAGTAAAGGAAAGGTCATTGCAAATAGTGAAAACAGTTCTTAATGCATTTATTTATTATCGGTGAATTCATTCATTCATTCAACACTGGGCAGTCAACAAACATTTACTGGTTATGTGCAATGTGTTTGTCAGTGTACTTGACAACAGAAATATCAACTGCATTCTGGTGGATGGGACACATCAGTAAGCAATAAATTAAAACAGATTGTGATAGGATTTATGATGAATATATGCAGTTTTAAGAAAACTAATATTTAGAACTTAATAGTTCAAAATTTTTCATAAAATATAACATTTTTATCAAAACTTGTGAAATAAGAATACATTACAGATAAAGATGTGTAGAAAGGTATATCTACAAAGGAGTTAATACCTGGCATAGGTTTTGAAAGTGACCCATACTGGAAGAGTAAGCATGCAAGCTCTTTAATGAATTCATCAATGTCTAAGCCCATAAAACAAAATTCCCTAGTTCTATTCCACCTTTCTTAAATAGCTGATAATTTAAATTTAAAAAGAATATATAGGATCTTATGTGTATGAATGCACACAAGAATGAACAGAGAGATGATAAATAGATGGACAGATAAATAGACACACACATAGATGTATCTGTGTGTGTTTATAAGAGTATGCTCACTTTATACCTATATATGGTTTGTATAATAGATATATAATTTTTTAGTTTGGTAAATGTTCTGAATGATTATTTCTTTTGTTTGTTATTTTTTGATACCTTTAAATTTACTCTAACTACTCCCAAATTCTAAGCTCACTCAAGATTTCCTCAGTTCCTCAGAATTTCTATATTCTTTCTTTAGATATGTCAATATAGTTAATCTTTTGAGTTAAATCCTGCTGGTCCTGAAGGCTTTCAGTCTCTTTAAATTAAATATTTTTTTGTGCAGTTGATTTTATAGTATAATCTCTGAGATGATTTTATTTCCCTATTTTACTGGTGCTTGGAGGATTCCTTATGTCTAACTTTTGTGCCAATTAGAGCATGGTGGTATAAAAATGCATTGTGTGTCTGAGGAAAGGTGAGTAGCTTCCTAGAATTACAAACAACAAGAACTAGGGGGAAAAGAGAAAATGATTGGAATGGTAAATCAAGGACTTATTCAAAAGACTAAGATCTTTTAATGAACATTTGGAATTGGTAGATTTTGTACTTGGACATGACAGGGCTCTCCTGTAAGGCACAACATAGGACAGTCATACTTAACTATTTTGTCAAAGCTCAAATCCTGCAAATCCAAGGTTGTCTTGCACTTAGCTTTACAAAAGTTTATATTTTATCATGATATCCTTTTGCAGATAAAGCTAAAAGTCATTGCTTATGATATTTTATTACAATACTTTTTATAACTATAATATCAATGTATGTTTTTATCACTTAGTTTTTTGTTAAACAGTAAAGACTTTGAACTTTTCACAATTAATTGAAGTAAAATGTATCTGCCTTAGAGAAAGTATTTGGTGGAATAGAAATAATTTGATGATCAGGTAGATAGAATAGACTTCATGTTAATTTTCAACATATAGTTCAGACTATGATTCAATTAATAGTAATTTTTATTAAATAAGTACTTTAAATTTATTACTTAGAAGTCATAAAATATAGCACTGATGATCTAGTATTTTTTTCCAGGATGTCCATTTTGTAATTTTATAGAACACAAAATAGTATGTTAGTGTTTTGAGTCAGAATTCAGATTTTTTTATATATTAAGAACAAGTATTTAGAGTGACTTATAACTTTAAAAACAAAATATTCACATTTAAAAAGAGCAGCTTTAGGAGATTAGAACTGAATCAATAAATTTATTGCCATTTCTAGTAGATGGTAGAAAAATTCAGGGACTCAATCACTGAAGGAAATGTATACTTTATTGATATGATCAACCTGATGAAAAACATTAAAAGAATTACAAATTTCTGGTATATTTTACATTAAAATATATTTGATAAATAAATGTAGAGCACACAAATTTATTATCTTAAAAAATAAAGTGCTTGAGGTTGCAGCATGTATTAACTGCCATTAGTATTCAACACATCACAGTAATGCAAGAACTGAAGGAAAAACCCGAAGAGACATGCAGAATATTTATGTGAAGGAAGAATAAAGATATTTCTCCAAGTGCAGTTAAAGTCAGGAAAGTACTTTAATAAAAATATGATTGTGACTTTTGTATTTATTATTGTTCAACAACTTTAACAGATGCTTTACGTTTTTATAGAAAAGGTGATTTCAGTAACTGCTAGGATAACAGATTCAGTCTGAGAACTTTAAAACGAAGCTGTTCTTTCTGCTTCTCACACAGGGACTAATAATAAAGCTTCTTAGGAATTACTTCATTGACGATTTAGTTCATGATGTGCAAGGAAGTAGAGAAATCAACTCACTCTCCCGTAACTGTATTGACTCTTTAGTTCCTCCAGCACCAAAAACATCTTGTTCTTGTGTAGAACAAACAGATTTATAGCTCGAAATAACACCAACAAGACATGTTGAGAACAAAAGTGTCAATTTTATATAGTTTCTTTTCTCCATAAAACTGCACTTAGAGTCCATCTGATACAATTTACTTTTCAGTGCTATAAAGAAAAATGCAAGATTCAGTAGTGTATCATTGAGACCAAGTGATCACAGAATAAAAATAAAACCTCTGTCAAAACTACATTGTTTGAAACTTATTTTCCCTGTGTTGTAGTTAGTTCCCAGATTTTATTTTGTTATTTCAGTACAGAAAGAAAAGGAGAGGAAGAAAAAGAAGAATCATTGTTTTTGTAAAAAGTGAAAAGTACACTCTTTTCTCTTGATAACATCACTGATTCACCTACTTCATCTAATTTTTTTTATTTAAAAAATTTAGATCTTTTAAGTATTAAATAATTTTAACATTCAGTGATAATGAATATAGACTATGTTACACACCTTCCTTAGGAGAATACTTTATTTTATATTTGTAACAAAAAATAATTGCTTTATATTTTTCAGTAGCCTTTAAAAATCTTTATGCTATGACCTGATTGTCATAGAAATGTATTCTAATTAATTAGAAATGTATTCTAATTAAAAGTAGAAGTGCAGATCAGTATTTATTAAATAAGCTTCATAAAACAATTAAATATAAAGGTGAAAATATTTAAATATCTAACCTTAAGAGGTTTATAAATTAAATTATGATTAATCCATACAGTTCCTAGAATTTCTTTATTTTTTTTTTTTATTGTCTGAACTGGTAGCTATCATTGTAAATCTGCCTACATTTATTTTGCTGATTTCCACTATAATTGTAAATAAAACCTGTCAATAACTATTACAAATGATTATTTAAACTCCATATGGTTGCTGCTTTTTTTCTTCATTATTATAATTAATAGCTAAGATTTCTCTTTTTTAAAGTATTAACAGATTTCAAAAATAAAAAAAAAATAATTCAACAATTTTATTCAGCAACTACTTGATTACTAAAATATAAACTGCTTTGCTTAACCAGGCGATGATACAGAGGATAGAACGTCAACGTGGGACACAGAGGACCCAGAATCAAAACTCCAGGTCACGGCTTGAGCACAGGCTCCTCTTGCTTAAGCAACAGGTAGCTGGCTTGAGCATGGGATCATAGACATGAGCCCATGGTTGCTTGCTTGAGCCCCAAGGTTGCTGGCTTAAAGCCCTAGGTCGCTGGTTTGAGCCCAAGGTTGTTGGCTTGAGGCCAAGGTTGCTGGCTCACCTGTAGCCCCCTGCTCAAGGCACATATGAGAAAGCAATCAATGAACAACTAAGGTTTGTCCTTTCTCTCTTTTACTAAAAAATAAGATAAAATAAATTGATTATAATAGCTCACTTTAGAGTTATAAAGACTGTCATTGGCCCTGGCCAGCTGGCTCAGTGCTAGAACATTGGCCCATCGTGTGAAAGTCCTGGGTTTAAGTCCAGGTCCAGGCACTCAGAAGAAGCAACCACCTGCATCTCCACTTCTCCCCCTTCTCTCTCTCTCTTACTTTCCCTCTCTCTCTATTCCCCACTCCCACAGCCATGGCTCATTTGATGAAGTTGGCCTTGGGTGCTGAGGATGGCACCATGGCCTCACCACATGTGCTAAATTAGCTTGGTTGCCAAGCAATGGAGCAATGGCCCCAAATGAACAGAGCATCTCCCCTAGCGGGCTTGCCGGATGGATCCTGGTCGGAGCACATGTGGGAGTCTGTCTTTTTGCCTCCCTACCTCTCACTTAATAACAATAATAATAACAATAATAAAAAGACTTTCATAAAAATGACATGTGTGAGTGTGTGTGTGTGTGTGTGTGTAGTATAGTTATTCAGTGATTTATTTGATCTATACCTATAATTTTAAAAATGCTGAATAAAAGTTTTAAAGTTTTTCTATATATATGACCAACTGCATTTTAAAAAATATTGTAAGAGTAAACTCTACTACCATCATCTTAGGAGTGCAGATCTCTTTTTGACTTGTCAATACTAATCCTGAGCCCTGTATCTAGCCTGTTTTAATATAATCAAGATAATCTTATTTCCAATTTTTTAGCTTTACTTATGAAGATTTTTCCACAATATTTAACACCGATTGATGTTTTATTTTAAAGTTTCAGTAGTATTAAAATATCTGTCATTTCAATAAATATACTGTAAAGCCAGTAGCCACAGCCACCATCACTGCCGCCTGGCCCATGCAGGTTCGCATTTGATTTGGAAAGACGGTAATGAAACAAGGAAGCCAAGAACTGGTGGGCCATTAGCGTTAATCCTAGCTTGGACCCAGTGAGCAAGAAATACACACAGTGGGAAACACTTCCCTTTCCATTCAGGGCTCCCAAAGCCACTGACTTATCTGAGTTTCCTAGAATCAAATGTTTCTAGCTCACCAGCCTTATTCATCTCTGTTCCCCATTTTCTTCTCTCTGCAAAAACTCTGCACAAACAGGCTTCTCTTTCAGCATTCCACTATCTTGGCTGCTTCTCCTTTTCTCCACGTGGCCTTTCCCTGCTATCCTCCACCATGGGCTCCTCTGCCCCATTGTATAGTGTAGAAATCAAAACCTTTAATCCAATATACAAACAAGGAAGTCTCTAATACATATTTGACCAACATATACTAAAATCATTTTTATTGCACTATATCAGATTTTACTTGCACATTAATTTTATATAAAACTATTATTCTGTAAGATATGCATTAGAAAGTTAAATATGTTATTTCCAAATGATTAACTGTTGTCATGTCATTTTTTACTAAATAATCTTTCTCTATTGGTTCATTAGTCCCTCTAAAATAAAATTTTAATCTTTATTATAATTTTTATAATGCTGGCCTCTCTTAAATGTATAATATTCATTGGTAATATTCAATATCAAAGGATCAAAAATGTGTTTTGTAATATTTTCTTTACAATCCAATGTAAACGTTGGTCAAATAAATTTGTAAAATGTAATTTTTATGTTTGCTTACTTACAGTTTGCATTGTAGGGTGGGCAGTGCCAGATATATGTGACCTGTGAAATTGCAAATTACCTTCCTACTTGGGAAGGGCCATTGTTTTGCTAATGTTTGCAGATAGAAGCCACGTTTGTAGAGTGAGAACAGAGAGAATGCAGGGTGCTGAGGAAGAAGTCATGTTGGCAGAGAAGGGATAGGGTATGCAGATGGGAAACCAGAGGTGAGGGGCTTTTCCGAGCTCTGCTGATACTGGTAGAGCCTTTGATTCCAGGAGAAAACAAAGAATATTCACCTGGTTGTTTGTGGTAAGGTGCCAGAATACTGTAAAACCTAGTATTGGCAAAATTATTTTAAAGAGAAAAATTCAGACTTTCTGTCCTGTCCTTTCTTTGGAAAATGGAGGGCAAAAGATATAAAAGTGTCCTGACTTACAAGGACAACTGGGTCATTTAGTTTTAGTTCTCTGAAAGAATTAAGATTATCTGAAGAACGTCCTTTCCCTTTCAATAAGAGACAAAATTTACATACCACCCTACACTGATTTTAGCTCTCCCTCCCTTCCTGGAATTCTGAGATTAACGTGTACTTCTAGAACAGTGGTTCTTAACCTGGGTTCTATCGAAACCTAGGGGTTCGATGAGTCGGTCTCAGGGGTTCAGAGAAGCCTCTGCTGCGGAGGCCAGAATAAAGTAATACCGTAATTTGTTGAGAGTTCATGCACTTTGTTGGTTTTGTTCTTTGAGCAAGGTGATGTTCATGCATGGCTCATTTTGTGCATCAGTAAAAAAACATATACCTATGTCTTGAATTTGGAAAAAAATCATATTTTATTTATCACTAAAAAAGGGTTCAGTGAATGCGTATGTGAAACTGGTGGGTTCAATACCTCAAAAAAGGTTAAGAATCACTGTTCTAGGCAAAGGAAGAGAGATAAATCCTAAAATATTTGTGAATGTCTTTGATTGTATTACCTTGAAAGTTTGAACGTTTTTTTTTAAATCTCCTAGACAAATGTTATAATCTTGTTAATGATGTGTCATGCTGTCATGCTCCCTCCAACCTGTATGTGTTCAAAGGGTATGTAACCAGCCTCTGAAATATACTTGGGGCTGCAGGATTTGGATCAGATATGCCCTGTGTCAGTCATATGCTGCTGGCATATTAATAAATCTCCCCCTTTTTAATAAAACCCTTCAAAATTCATCTGGACTTGGTGTCTCCACATAAATCCGCAGAAGTGCGGTATGGTACTTTACAACATTTGGGGATACGGTACTTTATAACATTTGGGGGCTCATCCAGAATTTGGTGTTTTGTGTCACTGGGTAGAGACACCCTGAATCAGCTGGTCTCTTTGGGGGGCTGCTTGACCCCACTGGAATCTCAAGGAAAGGCACCACCTGAGATGTTTTCAGGGCTCCCCATTTTCCCATTGGTTTGGAGAGTTTTTTGGCAGATGCTTCCCGGTTCCCAGATTCGATGATTTGGACCACTCAGCAGAGATATCAAGGAGGTAGGTAAAGCAACTCTTTTGCTTTACTGAATTCTAGCTTTCCTCTGAATTCTTGCTTTTCTGTTCTCTTTGGGACGAGTCAATTTAAACTACCGTATGAGGATTGGACACAATCTTACTCATGCAGTAAGCTCTCCAAGACCGAGATGTTGGTGGAGAATTTTTAGGTCCCGCCTCTGGCTTTGCTGGGAAATGTCTGGTTGCACTCTGGAAAAGACATCCATGTGTTTGCACATTTATTTGTACTAAGATTTAAAACTTTCAGTAAAGTTTATTAAGTTAAATTTAGGGAGCATTATGGAGTGAAAGAAGATGTAGTGTCGAGGATTGAGAAAGGTATGTTGAAATGGTATGGACATATAGAGAGAATGAACAAAAGGAGATAGACAAAACAAGTATACAAGACAAGTGTGGAAGGGAGATTTGGAAGGGGTCGATCTCAGCAAACCTACCTCAATCAGATTGAGGACGTTTTTAACAAAGGTCAGCTTAGGAGTACCTTATTTAAGTTAATAACAATGTACCTACCTATATAGTTTAAGTTTTAAAAATTTGACTCTCAAAAGAAATTTCGATCATTGCACTGTTGATATTTGGCTCTGTTGACTAATGAGATTGCAACCACTGATCTACACTATATATTTCTATATGCATAGATCCAGATGCCAACTCAAAAGCCTAATTGCCAATACAGTTCCTTTTATGAAACTACTAGAAATCATTAATTCATAAGTTGAAGAACTCCAGGTCTTCCTTATAAATAAGTGATAAGTGCAGTGTTATAATGGTACCATGTGTCTTGGGTTATTAAATAGTAAAAAAAGCATTGGGTAGAAATGAGATGTATATCTTATCCAGCTTTAAGGTATGAAATTTCTCTACAAGTAATGTACAAGAAGAAAACAGCATCTAGGGACATTTGGCTTAGTGAACAAATGTAAAGAGCAGGGTTGAATATTTATCTTGAAAACAGAGTTAGAAATGGTAAATTTAGCTTTTGCCGATTAAGAGTAAATAGTCTAAATATTATGCCAAATAATTTTAAGAAAAAGTTAATCTTCATAGCTTTTAGTTTTGATTGATAAAGTAATAGAATATTATGTTTCAATCTCATGCATATATATATATTTCCTGGTAAAGAAATGTTCTAGCCTGACTGGTGGTGGCACAGTGGGTTGAATGTCAGCCTGAGACAATGAGGACCCCAGTTTGAAACCTTGAGATAGCCAGCTAAGTTATGGGCTTGAGCTCAGGTTTGCCAGCTTGTGTGTGTGGTTGCTGGTTTGAGTGCAGGCATGCCAGGCCAACGTCTTTGGCTTGAGCAAGGGTCACTGACTCAACTTGAGACCCTGATCAAGACACATATGAGAAGCAATAAATAAAAACAACTAAAATGAAGCAACTACAAGTTAATGCTTCTCATCTCTCTCCTTCCCTCACCTCCTTTCTTCTCTCTCTCAAAAATAAACAAGTGTTTTTTGTGACAAATTTACATACTTTCACAAATAAAAATTATTAGAAAGAACTAGGAAATTATATTTAAACAAACTTAATGCACATGGAAAGATAATAATAAATACTTGAAATTACAAATAATCTACTTCCTAAACTTTACTACTTCCCTAAAGGTTACATTTTATGATCTCTTTTAAAGATGTCTATTAAAAAAAACAAACAAAAACCACACAATAATCAAAAAACATACACGATGAAAGGCTAATTCTTATAATTATATAAACTCATTTCATAACATCTTAATCAGTTTCGTTAAAACTGGTTTCTGTTGGGGAGCAAGAGAATTTTACTTTTACCCTTCTAGGTTATTTTGCCTAAAAGTTAAATGCACATTAGACAGAGTAACAGAAGAATATCAAATCTAATTATATAGTTTAGACTTCTCATAGATCTCAGACTCCAAAATCTTCAAACCTGGCTATTTATATATCATTTTTAGACATATAATTATTTGTGAATATTAAACAAAACAAATAGTTTGTGATTTGGGTAGCAAACTAGTAGAACAGTAACAAAACTTGTTTACATAGCTTTTTTAGCCTTGAATTTTCTAACACTGGTGATAGGATGATTTCTACTCTCCTTATGTAAGGAGGATACCTTCGCATGGAAGATTTATTTCCTGTTTTCAGGAGGAAAAAGGTAAAAATTAGAGTTTTGTGGTTTGTTTGTTTTTTGGACTGCTATTTTCTTGAGGAGAGCCAATTTTCTGAGATGACATTACATAAAAGTTGACCTTGGAAACTTCTTCTTTCTCAGACAAGTGTTCAGTCCATGTTGATACTGGTTTTACTGGAAATCACCTGGGAAGCTCATTTGCTGACGAAAGGAAAATGTAAGATGAATGTCTTTTTTTGCTACAATAAGATTTTGCATTTGATAAACTAATAAAAATTTGTCTTTGCTCATAAAAAAAAAAAGTTCTTTCTTTAAGACTCACCCTGGTAAACTTAAATATAATAGTGTAGTTATTTTTCTCTCTCTTCTTGTATTTTTTTCCCTTGACCATAAAAACTCATTTACCAACTTTGTTCCCATGGAAAGAACAGTAAATAGCACTATTTTACATATTCTCTAAAACCAAATCTTAGAAACATTGCTCTAAGTGATGGTTTAATGACATTGTGACAACTTCTTTGCTAGGGTTAAGCATTATTATTTTCTACCTCATTTCCTCCTCCAGGACACCTTGACTTTAGAAAATAACTTAACCTAGCAAGTTAATTAATTTAAATACTTGGCAGGCCATAGACAATTGACTTTTTATTGGAAGTTCCATTAAAATGAAGAAGTATTCTAAATCAAACTTTCCATGGGGACTACGCTGAAGTTAGTTTGTGACTCAAGATGCCAAAAGTTAATACCTGTCCTTAAAATGTTCCAAGCAAATGGAGAACATTATGCTAAATGAAATAAGTAAATCGGAAAAAGCTAAAAACTATATGATACCACACGTAAGTGGGATATCAAACTGAGATTCATGGACATAAACAAAAGTGAACTGTTTACCAGAGGGAGGAGGATGGGGGTAAAGGGATGAGGGAAGGGAGTAAGGAGGGACAAACATATGATGACAGAAAATGATTTGACTTTGAGAAATGAGTATACAACATAATCAACAGTTCAATTGTTATAAAAACATTTACCTAAAACCTATATACCTTATTGATCAATGTCAATCTGTTACGTTTAATTTTCTAAATAAGTCTTTAAAAAATGACCATGGAAGCATAAATTGTAAAGAAAAGATGCCATATAAAATAAGGCTATCTCCAGTTGGCTCAGAAATAGAGTGTAGGCCAGCTGTGTGGAAGTCCAGGGCTTGATTCCTAGTCAGGACACACAGGAGAAATGACTATCTGCTTCTCCACTCCTCTCCCATCTCTCTCTTTACCATTCTCTTTTCCTCCTGCAGACATGGCTGGAATGGTTCAAGCAAGTTGGTCCCTGGTACTGAGGATGACTCCATGGCCTGGCCTAAAGCACTGAAATAGCTCAGTTGCCAAGCAACAAAGCAGCAACCCCAGATGGGCAGAGCATGACTTGGTAGGGAGCTTGTCAGGTGGATCTTGGTGAAGGCACATGTGGGAATCTGTCTCTCTGCCTCCTGCCTCTCACTTAATAAAAAATAAATAAATACTTCTTATAAGTATTAATAAATATCACTATAAGCCCAATATTAAGCTTTTCAATGTTGTTAAAAAGGGTTAATATTGTTGAAGAAGAAAGGAGACTTTATAAGTACATGCATTTAAACTTACATAATTATTTATGTATAACATATATGCATTTGAATTAAATATTATCCATATCTCATTCTGTAATAATACCCATCATACTTTTTTAAAAACTAAAAAGCAAACAAATTTGAACTTAAGATAATCATACATTCAAATATACTTGTTCCATGCCTCAACTAGATCCTTAAAAATAAGTACACATTTTTGAATTTTATTAAATATATTTGTATCTTCATATTTGTTCATGTATTACCAAACCAAAATGTTTCCACTTGAATCTTCTAACACTAAGACTTTGCATAAATCATTTGGATTAAAGAAGCATCACAGGATAGACTTAGACATTTGTGAACCATGGAATTGAAAAGTTAAATTAAATTTGAAAATCAATAAAAGGTTCTGAAAACCATGTAACAATTCCCACTTTGGCAAAACAACATTGCTTAACACCATCCATTTCTTAGCTGGTGACCAGTCTTTTACTGAAAACTCAGACAATGTTAGGTACAGGACCAACTTGTCTATGCACTTACACATCTCTACTGTGTAATCAAAAATGCTAGTTAAATGCATGCATGTAATTATTAGAGATATTTACATTCCCAGGACTTTTCACTATATTTTAATTATTCCATAATATAAGGTGCATACATAATTTTAGTTTTTTTGTTTTTTGGGGAAATGCCGAATTACATATTGTAAGATAAGACTTTATCATGTTAGCAGAGAGAACATTTTAAGATTTATTCTTTATTTTTCCACCCATTAAATCACTCACTTTCTCTATCCTAAAAAATTCTTACCTAAAAATTTTCACCTTGAATTATTTATCTAAGCATGTGTCTTGTTTCTCCTACAAGCTTCCAAACTCGCTGAAATCAGGGGCTCTGTTGTACACCACTATTTATTCTTCACCTTGACTAGAAAATTGCCTTCAATTATATAAAGGTCAACAATTTGCAGGGGATTGAATAAGTGATTAAGAGCACATGTTAAAACACCTGTGACTCCCATACCTTGCTGTGAGTGTACTTTTGGATAGAATGTACACCTCTTTCCATTAAAGCACTCAACTCCAAAGGGGCTTTTTCCTTTTTCTTTTTCTTTTTTTTCTACACTTCTTCATGGCTCTTTTGATATTTCTTTAATTTGGCATGGATAATAGTTTCTGGAGATTCAGAATACAATTCTCCCCTTCACAGCATTAATTTTTAAGTTTGTTTGGGTTGAGAATGTGACTGTTGCTTCGATTCTGTCTCGTAATCTGTATACAGGCAGCATAACATACTCACTGTAATGGAGTGTGTCGGGTTTGAAGAGCAAAGCCATTAGGCAGTGCATCAAGCAAAGCCTCTCCAGCTAGTGCACTGAGCATGACTAGATCTTAGAGAGGCCAGACCTACACAAACAGAGCCCTTGAGATGCATTTTCTTGTACTCTCTGTTTGTATTCTCTGATGTTTGCAGATGCTATTTGAGTCTTTTGATTGATTCCATTTGGTTGGTTCAACGAACATACCTAATGGGCTTTGTTCCCTGTGAGTTGAGATAGTAGAAAAAAAAAAGAAAATGTAATGAAATGCTACAAATCTGCACATAAAGATCTTATCATATATTACAGCAAGCTTTATCATATTCAATGCTGATGGATTTTCTGAGACTTGTTAACTATTAACAAAATGTTATTTTACATCATAAACATCAAATGTGCACTGTCAAAGATATAAAACAATCCTTTCTTTACCCACCAAAAAATGTCTTTCATATTTTGCAAAAATTGTCTACTTACATCAAATACAAATACTTTTATTTAACAATTATCAGAACAATTGCCTCACTTCTGCACATAATTTTTATGTTGAATGTTCCATGAGGTATGGCACATTTCAGAAAATTGAGCAGGCTAAGGCTAACTTAAGTTTTACATATATACTTAAACTATTTATACATGATTTATATACTCACCTACTTATCCCCAGACAAGATATCTCTATAACTTAAATTCTCTGTGGAGTAAAAACAAAGTTCTACTTTATCAATTATATATACTTGAAATATTTCTTCTCTACTAAGCTGTTTTTCAGTTATATTAACTTTTTAATTATGTGCTCCCTTATCTAAAATCATTTCTTTAAAATTTTTAGCTTTTTCTTTTGGCTTTTGTTAAGATCTAAAGTCTTTGACTTCTTCCTTCAATTTAGTTTCCAATAACATATTATTAGAATGTCCCCAACCAATATTATATTATTTCTTTTGTAAAAAATTATTTTCCAAATTCTCTTTTTAGAAGTAGTTGAATGGACAAGCCCGACTACATCAGAATTGCCCTAATTTATAGAGATGATGTTTTATAATATTTATTGGAAAAGTTTCCTATACATACTATGACTATAACAGAGATTCCACTAACTAGGAAATAAAATAAGTAAATGGATATGTACAAAACAGACAACATTTAAGTGAGTAGATATAAATGATTATTTTGTGCTTACTCAATTAGCAAAACTTATAAACTATTTATGATCCTTAAACCCAAGACTCCTGCTTGTGGAAATAAAAATGAAGATATAGACTTCTTGAAAATCAATTCGATTAAATTTTTGAAAAGTCTCAGGATTATTTATATCTGAGATTTACATCAATGACCTCAAGTATTGCAATATGATATGCAAGAAGACGCTTATTTGAAGAGTGATTGAAATGGTCACATTAGGAACAAAACTTAATAAAAGCCTGCAAAATGTCAAAAATCAGAAGATGTGTGAAACATATTGAGATTCAATCAGTGTTGTTATTGATAGACTGCACTTATGTTTAGTCTGTGTTTAAATGTCACCTTCAACTCTTGCCTTTTGAATTACATAGGGGATATTGCTTAGAATGCTTGCTCAGATGCAACCACTAGAACCAACCAAGCCTAGAACATCTAAAGCAGGGGTGCCCACACTTTTTCAGCTTGCAAGCTACTTATAAGATAACCAAGTCAAAATGATCTACCTACAATACAAATGCAAAACATAAATTTATTTCTTCTATATTATCATTATTTAAGTTACTATTATTACTATTTAACATTGTGTATTCTTTTTTCACCTTTCTCCTTCTCAGCTCTCTTTTCAGAGGAAAGTCAATGTCATAGTTTTTATGAACAGTCCAAAAAAGCCGCTCCACATTTCCCTTCTTTGGAATAGCAATGGCACACAGACAGATGAGGCAAACGCACTTAGAATATGACATAGTGAAAAAAATCCCATCCCATTCTGTATGAAAATGGTAGGCTTTAGGCTTCTTACTCGGACCCGTTACGGCACTCATTTTTATACCCTTTGTTGTATTTAGTTTAAATAAATTGAAGGCTAACTACGCAGCGATGTAACTGAACAAGTTAGCGTGGTTTAATGCGCATGCGTAGGGTGTCAGATTAGCTACCTTGTATGCCAATCAAAAGACAAATGTCTTTTTAATGTCATGCGATCTACCCACACTTCCTTTGCGAACGACCAGTAGATTGTGATCGACGTATTGAGAGCACCCCTGATCTAAAGGCTTCCAAAGTTTAAAGTCCAGTAAAAAGCTTTTAATTCAGGCAACCAGAAGTTTTTTTTTATTCCTAGTACTTTCAGAGGTCATTTGTCATGATATTCCATGATGACCTAAACTCTCAAAAATCCCAAGTCAGAGATCATATTACATGTGACCTGTCAGATGATACTAAAGGCTCCAGCTCCCTTCCTCCAGGCTAAAGGTATCTTGGTTGCTAGTCTGGTCTGTGCAAAACAATATTTGCCACAACATTCATGCTCTATTGCTTAATCCAGGTGACTTCTAAATATTAAATTTTTAATTATTTATTGTTTCTACTTTATGTCTTCAGGAGAATAATAAAAATATTCAGACAAAAATTTTCATTACAGTTGGGGTTTTACCTCTAACAGAATAGCTGAGTTAAATACTAGTTCTCACATCAAGTTGCTCAGGACCAATAAAACTATTTTAGTTGTTTTAAGATAAAAACAGAATTTGCTTTCTTATCTTTTTTTCCTAATTCTACATTTTAAAAATTACAGTTTACATTTAATGTCATCTTGTATTAGTTTTAAGTAAATAAATAACATAGTGGTTAGACAATCATATACTTTACAAAATATTTCTCTTGATTATTTCCAGTCACTACTTGGCACCATACATACTATTGCAACATTATTGATATTCCCTATGCTGTACTATACATAACCATGACTATTTTGTAACTACCAATCTATACTTCTTAATCCCTTTACCTTCATTTGGGTATATATCTAAAGTAAACCAAAACATTAATTTGAAAGAATATATGCACCTCTATCATTTACAATACCCAAGCTGTGGATAAAGGAATAAAAATGTTTTTGTACATATATATAATAAAATATTACTCGGCCACTAAAAAAATGAAATCTTACCATTTAAAACAGTATGGGTGGACCTGGAGGTTATCACATTAAGTAAAGTAAGTCAGTCAGAGAAAGATGAATATATGATTTCACCTATATGTGGAATCTAAAGAACAAAATAAATTCTGAAATATTTTAAAAGTTACATTTTTTTCTGAATACATAGCAATATACAAACTCAGTTATTAGAAACTGAAAGTGTATTAATTTATTTACTTTAAATTAACTAAATCTCTTCCCCTCAAAACTCGTGTATATATGTGTTAGTTAAATAAGTTTTTAAATTTGACTTATATGTTTGCTTGCTTTGGGTGTGGGAGACAGGCTGTAGGCTAGCAAAGTCATTGTAGCTTAAGGCTTGGCTATAAGACTAGGGTTTTCCCCACACCCTTGACTGTTGCATGACAGGGGTGGTGCACTTTTATGAGGAATCCCATTAATGCTTCAGATAAGTGTCTTTGTATCAGAGACTTCATTATTTGTATATTGGATTAAGGGTTTTGATTTCTACACTACAAAATGGGGACAGATTGGCTGCTTGTTCTCTCGGTTCCTGCTATCACTATTGCACAGGCCTCCCTCATCCCTTGCCCTCCATTGGAAAAGCAGGTTTTCTGCTTTTCCCTTGGCTTCTCTTGTGGCTTGTCTGTCTTGGTGAGACACTAATAAATAAAATGGTCCAACATCCTCTGACTCCGCCATTTCTTTACCATCTTCCTGAATTCAAAGAGAACCTGCATGTGAATGGTCATGATGATGACCCCTGGCCATACAATTTGTATATATTCTGTATAGCCAGTAGCTGCAGCCACCATCAAAGACACCTGGCCTGTGCAGATTTGAGTTTAATTCGGACAAACAGTAAAGAAATTGTGGAGCCAAAAACTGGTGGTTCATTTTCCTTTATTTTAGACTTGCACTCAGCAAGTGAGTAACAACACACAGTGCGAAAACACGTCCCTTTCCATTCAGGGTTCTTGTAAAGCCAGTAGCCATGGCCACCATCACAGCTGCCTGGGCCATACAGGTTTACATTTGATTTGAATAGACGGTAATGAAACAACGGAGCCAAGAACTGGTGGGCCATTAGCTTTAATCCTAGCTTGCACCCAGTGGGCAAAAAATACACAGAGTGGGTAAAAACTTCTCTTTCTATTTAGGGCTCCCAAAGTCACTGACTTATCCGAGTTTCCTAGAATCAAAGGTTTCTAGCTCACCAAACTTATGTACCTTTGTTCCCCATCTTCTTCTCTCTGCACAAACTGCACAAACTGGCTTCTCCTTCAGCACTCCGCCATCTTGGCTGCTTCTCCTCTCCTCGATGTGACCTTTTTCTACTCTCCTCTCTAATGCTAATCTCAGGAACTAAGAGAGAGCAAGCTCTTGATCTGCCCCACTTTATAGTATAGAAATCAAAATCTTTAATCCAATATACAAACAATGAAGTATCTTATACAAAGTCACTTATCTGAGGCATAATGGGATTTCTCATGAGAGTGCACCACCCCACATCAAAAAGGGTAGAAAAGGCTTAGCCTTAAAACTAAGCCTTAGACTACAATAATCCAGCCTGCTTACAGCCTGTCCTGCCATATCCAATACAAACTATTAGCGAGCAAACATATACATCATATTTGCAAACTTATTTGACCAACAGCTCCCCAAGCCTCTGACTCATCTGAGTTTTCTTAGAATCAAAGGCTTTCACCTCACCAGTCTTTTTCACCTCTGTTCCCCATCTCCTTCTCCTGTACAAACTGACTTCTCTGTCACCATTCTGCTATTTTCCATGTAGCTTCTCTGCCTTGCTATGCTATGCTCTCTTTCTTCCTACAAGAAGGAGGTCACTCTCTCTCCTTTGGACCAACGTTGGTCTTTTATAAATGGCCTCCTAGCTCCTCCTTTAAAAAATTTTCAGCATGAAAGTCCCTCCCCAACACACATTAGCATAACCAATCTCATTTTCAAACAAGAAGGGCAATTAGTTATATCACATGAGAGTAGTGGCCATCTTTAACAGAGTAATTATAAATTTACTTTTCTGCCCAACATATGTCCTTCACCATGTTACACTGCAGCCCTTCTCACCTTGACTTGCTATGGTCAATGGATGTAAAAAATATGAAGTCAATTTGTCTCGGTTGTACTTGTCCAATGTAAAGCCAGTAGCCACAGTCACTAACACAGCCACCTGGCCAATGCAGGTTTGCATTTGATTCAGACAGACGGTAATGAAACAATGAAGCCAAGAACTGGTGGGCCATTACCTTTAATCCTAGCTTGCACCCAGTGGGCAAAATACACACAGTGTGAAAACACTTCCCTTTTATTCAGGACTCCCAAAGCCACTGACTTATATTAGCTTTCCTAGGATCAAAGGTTTGTAGCTCACCAACCTTATTCACCTCTGTTCCTCATCTCCTTCTCTCTGAACAAACTGGCTTCTCCTTCAGTACTCCACCATCTTGGCTGCTTCTGCTTTCCTCCACATGGCATTTCTCTGTCCTCCTCTCTAATGCTAATCTCAAAAACCAAGAGAGAGCAAGCTCCTGGTCTGCCACATTTTATAGTGTAGAAATCAAAACATTTAGTCCAATATTCAAACATGGAAGTCTCTGATACGAAGTCACTTAAGGTGGGAAAAGATTAATCTTAAAACTAATCCTTAGGCTATAACGACTCTGCCTGCTTACAGCCTGTTCCCCATACCCAATGCAAACTATAAGCAAGCAAACATATATATCATATTTACAAATTTATTTGACCAATATCCATTCTTGATCAAATGACACAAAGTACAGTTAGTAACTTCTCCACCACCGAGAAACCTTTTTTAGCCAAGTGCAGAATATTAAGTCTTGGTGTACTAAAAATGCTAACTGTTAAAGTCAATGAGTTTTATGGCAATTTCTATGCTGCTTTTTTTTCTTTCTTGAGAGAAAGAGAGGCATGGAGAGAGAGATAGGAACTTTGATCTGTTCAGGTATGTTTTCTGGCTGGGGAATTGAAGGCCCATGGTCAAGGCACAAGTGAGAAAGCAATCAATGAACAATTAAGGTGTTGCGACGGCAACAAAAAACTAATGATTGATGCTTCTCACCTCTCTTTGTTCCTGTCTGTCCGTATCTATCCCTCTCTCTGACCCTCTCTCTGTTCTTGTAAAATAAATAAATAAATTAGCCTAGAGAGTTCTAGATTATCCTTTCCTTTGTGTTTATTAATTACAAAAAGGAAAAGAATGTATTGACTGATGTTGGGCAGATAAAATATATTATGCTCATTTTGTTAAAGATGGCGCTGCCTACCTGTTAGTTTTAAGAGTAAACTTTTCCCCACACCCTTGACTGATTGGATGACGTAGGGTGGTTCACTCTCCTGAGGAACCCCATTATTCTTCCAATAAGTGACTTTGTATCAGAGACTTTCTTGTTTGTATTATTGGATTAAAGGTTTTGATTCTACACTATAAAGTGGGGCAGGCCAGGAGCTTGCTCTCTCTCCGTTCCTAAGGTTAGTATTAGAGAGGAGAGCAGATTAAGGCCACGTGGAGGAAAAGAGAAGCAGCCAAGGTGGTGGAATGCTGAGGAAGAAGCCAGTTTGTTCAGAGTTTGTTAGAGAGAAGGAGATGGGAAACAGAGGTGAATAAGTCTGGTGAGCTAGAAACCTTTGATTCTAGAAAATTCACATAAGTTTGTAGCTTTGTGAGCACCGAATGTGTGGGTTCTGGAGCCCAGTTTGTGTTTTTGCTTGCCTGCCGGGTGCAAGGTAGAATTAAAGCTGATGGCTCACCAGTTCTTGACTTTGGTGTTTCATTACCGACTGTTCGAATCCAAAGCGAACCTGCATGGGGCAAGCAGGTCTATTGGTGGCCTTCTCTACTGGCCTTACAACTGATATTAGTCTTTCTCCAAGTCAACAAGAAGCACTTTAGCCATTCTTTCCCCTTATCTCCCACCCTTATAATCCTGTTACCTTTGTTCTGCTTCTATAAAAGCAGAGAGAGAAGATTGAGGAGGTCTTGTCTCTCTTGACAGTCTCTCCCTCTTTCCCTTGACTTTAGTTTGTCTCTTGAACAGCTTTTTTTTCATGCAACACTGGTAATTTCCAGTGGAACTAGTTCTAATTTTATTGGCTATGTTAATAAAACAACAATGTGACACATAAGGAAAAATGAAGAAGAAATTTGCAAGTCTGAACTGGAGGATTGTTGGGCAGATAAAATATGTTATGCTCACTTTGTTAAAGATGGTGCTACCCACATGCAAGTGTTTTAAGAGTAAGCTTTTCCCCACACCATTGACTGATTGGATGATGTGGGATGGTGCACTCTCTTGAGAAATCCTCCCATTATGCCTCAAATGAGTGACTTTGTACCAGAGACTTCCTTATTTGTAGATTGGATTAAAGGTTTTGATTTACGCTATAAAGCGGGGCAGGCCAGGAGCTTGCTCTCTCTCCGTTCCTAAGTTTAGTATTAGAGAAAGTAGAGCAGATTAAGGCCACGTGGAGGAGAAGAGAAGCAGCCAAGGTGGCAGAGTGTTGAAGAATGTAAAGCCAGTAGCTGGGGTCATTATCACAGCTGCCTGGCCCATGCAGATTCGCATTAGATTCGAACAGTTGGTAATAAAACAATGGAGCCAAGAACTGGTGAGCCATCAGCTTTAATTCTAGCTTGCACCCGGCAGGCAAGCAAAAACACACACTGGGCTCCAAAACCCACAATTTCAGTGCTCACAAAGCTACTGACTTATCCAAGTTTCCTAGAATCAAAAAGTTTCTAGCTCACCAGACTTATTCACCTCTATTTCCCATCTCCTTCTCCAGCACAAACTCTGCACGAACTGGCTTCTCCCTCAGCACTCTGCCATCTTGGCTGCTTCTCCTGGCCTCCATGTGGCCTTCATCTGCTCTCCTCTCTGATACTTCAGGAACCAATAGAGAGCAAGCTACCCATCTGAGGCACAATGGGATTCCTCAGGAGAGCGCAGCACCCTACCTCATCCAATTGGTCAAGGGTGTGGGGAAAAGCTTACCCTTAAGACTAAGCCTTAGGCTATAATGATCTGGCCTGCTTACATTGCAGCCTTTCACCCACACCCATTCCAAGCATAGGGCAAATAATATCACCTGGGTGATGGGCTTCCATGTAGGCAGCGCCATCTTTTACAAAGTGAGCATAATATATTATATCTGTCCAACAAAAAAGAAGCCAGTTTGTGCAAAGTTTATGCAGGGAGAAGGAAGGAGATGAGAAACAGAGGTAAATAAGTCTGGTAAGCTAGAAGCCTTTGATCCTAAGAAATCGGATAAGTCAGTAGCTTTGTGAGCACTGAATGATTGGGTTATGAAGCCCAGTGTGTGTTTTTGCTTGCCTGCCAGCTGCAAGCTAAAATTAAAGCTGAAGGATCACCAGTTCTGCGCTCCGTTGTTTCATTACCGACTGTTTGAATCTAATGTGAATTTGCTCTGATCCCAGCCCTGGCTACTGGCTTTACATTTGGCATAGTCTGTGGCAGGATTCGATACAGATCGGCATGGAGCCACCACCACCTTTGAGTGGTGAAGTAGAGGACTGGTTGCTGTTATAGTTTCCCATAGCTGTTTTGTGGGGGACTGTAGGCTGGCTGACTTTTACAGCCATGCATGAGGAAACTGAGAGCTCTATGGAAGAGGCTGCCCCAGACCTTCAAACCAAGCAGCGGAAGGAGCTGGAGGAAACATGGATGCCATCATGCTCCCCAGAGCAGAGATGGAAATGCTGACTGCCATTGCCACATGCTTTTCTTTAGGACAGTGTGAGACCTGCCATGATGGGGGGGGGGGGAGGCTGCAAGCTAAATGGCAGGAATGAGGGGGGAGGCTCCTTTGTTGAATGGACTTATGGATTTTGGACAATGTGAAATACCCTGATGGGGGTGGGGGGTGGCTTTGATGGAGGCCATTCCCCTGCCCTGGGAAGCCTTTGAAATTGCAAAAAACGAAGGCCGACCAGGTTTGCGAGATTCACCTGGAAATGGAGCAGATGCTGAAGAAGGAATCACAGGTTCGTGAGTATGGCGTTGGCCCTTGACTGTCCAGGCCCCCAATCTGAGATGGGTGGCTTTGTTGGCACCATGGGAAAAGAGGCTAGAGGTGGACCTCCAGTTAACTCCTTGGGCAACCAGCACCTGGCCACCTAAGGTAGAAGTGTATTATCCTTTGAGTGCTCAGGGGGACAGCATAATGAAGGGCACCTTTGTAATTTCTTTATGGCTGATATTGAGTTCTCCTATTTTACTACACATAGAAGCAGTAGATGCTGGTGTATTGGCCAATAAGGTTTGGTATGCCCGCTCAGGGCGGCCTCTGGTACCAGCTACGATGCTGTCTGCAGACAAAACTCTGGCCTGTATTCTGTCAGAGGAAAAAGATTTGCCTCTTTTGGTGCGGTTGACAGCTCTGTCATTTCGCCCATAGCTTTTGATTTGTTAATTCTATTGCTGTAGTTGGTACTGTTTTTGTTTATGCAATGTACCTTTGTAATTGTTGAAACTGTATAATTTGTGCTATTGCTGTAATTTGTGTAATGTACTTAATTTCCTTGTACAGGGATGCCGGTGGTGTAGATTGTGGGTAGTTAAGTGAGCATAGGGGTGGATTGTTGGACAGATAAAATATATTATGCTCATTTTGTTGAAGATGGCACTGCTCACATGGAAGTTCATTGATATTAATGTATGTTCTGAGACAGGCTGTGGGCAGGCCGGGTCGTATGGTCTAAGGTTTAGTTTTAAGAATAAGCTCTTCTCCACACCCTTGACTGATTGGATGATGTTGGGTGGTGCACTCTCCTGAGGAATCCCATTATGCCTCAGATGGGTGGCTTTGTATCAGAGACTTTCTTGTTTGTATAATTGGATTAAAGGTTTTTAGTCTATGCTATAAAGTGGGGTAGACCAGGAGCTTGCGCTCTCGGTTCCTGGGATTAGTATAGAGAGGAGAGCAGGTTAAGGCCACATGGAGGCCAGGAGAAGCAGCCAAGATGGCAGAGTACTGAGGGAAAAGCCAGTTTGTGTAGCATTTGTGCAGAAGGAGATGGGAAACAGAGGTGATTAAGTCTGGTGAGCTAGAACCCTTTGATTCTAGAAAACTCAAATAAGTCAGTAGCTTAGTGAGCAGTGAATGAGTGGGTTTTGGAGCCCAGTGTGTGTTTTGCTTGCCCGCCGGGTGCTAGCTAGAATTAAAGCTGATGGCTCACCAGTTGTTGGCTCCATTGTTTCATTACCGACTGTTTGAATCTAATGTGAATATGCACTGGCCGGGCGGCTCTGATCCTGGCCCCGGCTACTGGCTTTACACACCCCATGTGTGTGGACTGATTGCCTGGACTATGACCGGAGTGAGCACTGGCTCCCTTGCTGGATAGACTTACGGATTTTGGACAATGTGAAATACCCTGATGGGGGTGGGGGTGGCTTTGCTGGAGGCCCTCCTGCCCCAGGAAGCTTTTCCCATGGCTAGAGAAAAGGCTGAGGACATTATGCACTTTTGGAAAAGTGCTCAGAGACTGGTGAAGTGTATCTTTGTAATTTTTGAAATTGTATGATTTGTCATATTGTTGTAATTTGTGTAATGTGCCTAATTTCCTTGTACAGGAATGCCAATGGTGTAGATTGTGGGTAGTAAAGTGAGCATAGGGTTGGATTGTTGGGCAGATAAAATATATTATGCTCACTTTGTTAAAGATGGTGCTGCCCACATGGAAGTCCGTCACCCAGGTAATATCATTTGCCCTTATTCTTGGAATGAGTGTGAGGGAAAGGCTGTAAGGTAGGCAGGCCAGGTCATTATAGCCTAAGGCTTGGTTTTAGGAGTAAGCTTTTCCCCATACCCTTGACTGATTGGGTGATGTGGGGTGGTGCGCTCTCCTGTGGAATCCCATTATGCCTTAGATGGGTGACTTTGTATCAGAGACTTTCTTGTTTGTATAATTGGATTAAGGGTTTGGACTTCTACATTATAAAGGGGGGCAGGTCGGGAGCTGGCGCTCTTGGTTTTTCTGAGGTTATTATAAGAGAGGAGAGCAAATTAAGGCCACATGGAGAAGGTCAGGAGAAGCAGCTAAGATGGCAGAATGCTGAGGGAGAAGCCAGTTTTTTAAGTTTGTGCTAGAGAAGATGTGGAACAGAGATGAATAAGTCTGGTGAGCTAGAACCCTTTGATTCTAGGAAACTCAGATAAGTCAGATAGCTTTGTGAGCACTGAATGAGTGGGTTTTGGAGCCCAGTGTGTGTTTTTGCTTGCCCACTGGGTGCAAGGTAGAATTAAAGCTGATGGCTCACCAGTTCTTGGTTTCATTGTTTCATTACCAATGGTTTGAATCTAATGTGAACCTTCATTGGCCAGGCGGCTGTGATCCTGACCCCGGCTACTGGCTTTAAACTAAGGATGCTTTAATAAGTACTGAAGTCCCATCTTTGTGAGTGATAAAGCCATAAAAAAGTTGAAAAAGTAGCTAAACTTATGAATTCCTGATGTGATGACTGAAAACAACAACAAAAAGAACTAGTGGTCAGCAGTGTTGTGAGACAGTAAGCCAAAGAAACTCAAGGATTACCCTGAGTTAGAAAAATGTTGAACTCTGTTCTCACCTACTGCTAACTGACTCCCCCATTTCATAAGGTGATACAGCATGAAAAATGTTAAACTTGAAGGTGAGGCAGTTTTGGGCAGATAAATTATATTATGCTCACTTTGTTAAAGATGGCATAGCCCACGTGGAAGCCCATCACCCAGTGTTAGTTAAATAAGTTTGTAGTTATGATATATGTTTGCTCACTTATAGTGTGTATTGGGTGTAGGGGAAAGGCTATAAACAGGGGGATCATATATCCTAAGTCTTAATTTTAAGACTAAAGCTTTCCAACTCTTTTTAATGTAGGGTGGTGCACTCTCATGAGGAATCCCATTATGCCTCTGATAAGTGGCTTTGTATCAAAGATTTTCTTGTTTGTAGATTAGACTAAAGGTTTGGATTTTAACACTATAAAGTGGGGCAGACTGGGAACTTGTTCACTCTCTTGGTTTCTGAGGTTAGCATTGATTAGAGGATAGCAGAGATAGGCCACATGGAGGAATCCAGAAGAAGCAGCCAAGATGGTGGAGTGCTGAGGGAGAAGCCAGTTTGTGCAGAATTTATGCTGGAGAAGGAGATGAGGAACAGAGTTGAATAAGACTGGTGAGCTAGAAGCGTTTGATTCTAGGAAACTTGGATAAGTCAGTAGCTTTGTGAGCACAGAATGAGTAGGTTTTGGAACCCAGAGTGTGTTTTTACTTGCCCATCTGGTGCAAGCTAGAGTTAAAGCTAATGTCCCACCAGTTCTTGGCTCCGTTGTTTCATTACTGACTATCCGAATTTAATGTGAACCTGCATGTCCAGGCTGCTGTGATGGTGGCCATGGCTACTGGTTTTATAGGCAGGGTCTGAAGATTAGAAGGCTGTGAAAAAAATTTTCAATCTCTCCTAAATGTTATATAGAAAAGAGATGTATACGATCAGGTTTTCAAAGCTGATGAGAGTGAATCATTTTACAAAGATGTTGGAAAGAAATAATAAAACACAGTTTTTAGTTGAATTAAATGTTGTGCTCAGAAAGTCACAAGAACCTAACCCTGTACAGTGGTACCTTGAAATATGAGCAGACCAACATACAATTTTTTTTTTAAGACATGAGCTGCAAAACAGTCCATATTTTTGTTCGAGATCCGAGCAAAATTTCCAGATACAAGTCTTGATTCGGAAAACTGCTGCTAGATGGCATGTTGGTGCACGGGTCTAGTATCAGCAGCACAACACCAGCATCTCTTTTTTCTCATGTGTTTGACTCTAGAGGTATTAATTATTACTCAAGACAAGAGGAAGGATCCAACAGAAGAAGATAATTTCTTCAGGGAGAAATCAGACAGAGTGCCCTGAAACCAGAGGTGTATGCAAAAACTTAATTTAAGCCTTAAAAACACATTTAAACATTAAACAAAGACTTCACATACACAAAATGTAAATCAAGAAGTTTAAATGAGCATGCTTTACTTATTTTAATTAAAATCATACTAGAGATTTTATGAAAAACAAAGAGACAAAACAGATCACTTCACACAGCTCAATAGACAAAGAAATGGGTTTCACTTTCAGGGGCTTCTCAGGTGTTCTCCTAGCCACGTTCCTGGAATTTAGGGTTAGACATCAGAGAGTTTTATTTGTATATTAATAACTCATCAGATGCTCTCCTAGTCATGTTTCTGAAACCTAGGCTGAGGCACTCATATACCAATCACTCTCTAACTCTCTCTGTCTCTGCCACAAAAACAATACAAAACAAAAACATTGTTGAAAGATTGCATCCAGTAATTAAATATAGAACTTGATTTTTCTTGACTATTCTAAAGTTTCTCAACTGCTCTCTTACTTGCATCCCCAACAGGATATTTAGTACTAAATGACACATGTTTAGTTGTAAAGTGTCTCTCCAAATTTGATTTCTTGTTATGCGCTAATTTTTCTTGACAGATAAGACAGGTCGGAAGGTCATTTAAGTTTTGAATAAACATGAAAGTCTCGGTCCATTCAATTTTAAATTCACGGTTTTCATCTTCCTTTTTTCTTTGCTTATTCTTTGTAGCCATGTCAGACAGGGCACCTAATAAGATATTTCATTTTATAATAATAAAGTGACCAACACAAAATAATTACAATTCTTAAATTGATGACAAAAATACCTGTAGGATTTGCAGCTGGTTGGAAAAATACAGGTAATTTTATGCTTTGAGTAGGTACTTTTGTCATCCGTGTGCGATGTGAGGACACGGCTAGCACTAATCACTGCACAATGAGACTGCTGACTGGCTCACTCAACTCTTGCATGAATCACACGCGCCTTCCCCATGCTGCATATCGGTGGCCCGCCTGCACTGTGTCTACTATTGCTGGACCAACCAACACCCCCACGCATACCTGCATGCCCGCATGTGGTATTTTATGGAAAAGCCACACTCAAGGGGCCAAAGAGCTGCATGTGGCTCACGAGCCACAGTTTGCCAACCACTGGTGTAGATATACAAAAGAAAAAAAGAAAGAAAGAATGAATAAATAAATGAATGAATGTTTTTGGATTTAACCAGAGAAGGAAAACTGTATTTGCAAAGAGAACAAAAATAATCTAAAGATGGTCCTAAAAAATGCCTGATCTAATTCACTGTGAAATTTCTCAAATAAATTTAGATCCCAATCTCAATGACAATTGTCTCCTTGATTTACTGTATTTTGAAATGTCAAGTCAAATTTCCCAGGAGGCATTTGTTTGATTACTATGAGTGAAAATGTTATTCTATATGTGCCAAGTTGTCAAGTGTTATCTTGACTTTGGTATATTTGATTAATTCCAAGTATCTAAACCTACAGTTTAATTTTCACATGTTATGTTAATTGTTAACTGCATTATTTATTTTTGATAAGTTTCTTGCCTAAAGAATGATTCTCACTCCTTAGTTTGACAGAAATAAAGCTTTGTTTGCTAAAACAAAAAAGATCTGGTATATAATTTTGCCTTGGGTTAAGTTCCAACCTGATACAAAGTATTACTTGAACATTGCAGGTTTTGCATAAAGGTATAAATTATAGCAAATTTTTAAAAAGTAAAATACCATTCTTTAAAATTTTTCATTTTCTTGCAACAGCGGTCAGAATAAAATAGCTCAAATGTGAAAGAAAAAATTTTAACACTGGTGAAACACATAGCACTTTTTTTTTTTAAAGGGACAAAGAGAGAGTCAGAGAGAGGGATAGATAGGAACAGAGAGACAGGATCAGAGAGAGATGAGAAGCATCAATCATTAGTTTTTCATTGCCGTCGCAACGCCGTAGTTGTTCATTTATTGCTTTCTCACATGTGCCTTGACCGCGGGCCCTCAGCAGACGGAGCAACCCCTTGATGGAGCCAGCAACCTTGGGTCCAAGATGGTGAGCTTTTGCTCAAGCCAGATGTGCCCACGCTCAAGCTGGCGAGATCGGGGTCTCGAACCTGGGTCTTCTGTATCCCAGTCCGACACTCTATCCACTGCGCCACCGCCTGGTCGGGCCATAACAATTTTAAATTTGGAAAAGCCAGATTCACATTCTCAAATCCAGTTTTACTATCTGTATGACCTCAATCACATTACTTGACTCTAGCTCATCAATCTGTAAAACAGTTTGAACAGATCCTTTCCTAAAGGGTTGTGAAAATCAAGTGAAATAATGGAGCACAATGCTTGTCATGAGACAGAATAAATGATGACCATGAAAATTATTTTTATTATTTGTGATTAAGACATTTTGAAAAAACAGTTAAAATAGATTATGGGAGAGGATTACATATTAATAATCATAAGTACAGTAAATATCATCCACTTAGCATTTCTCTATCTCATAGCAAAGACCCTGGTGTGCATGCAGGACTGTTGATTTTAGATAGTATGTATTCATGGGTCAGTGAAAGTAGGAAAGATGAATAGGCCCTATGAGTTATTTAACAGTAGATACTTATCAAAAGACCCGCTGAGTCGCCAGTGACTAAAAGGGAGACTGGAGTGATAGGTTTCAAAAAATTCACCTAAATAATAATGCAGTTTAGTGCAGATAAGCCAACTCTGACATACTACTCATATATTTCATTAAAAAGAAATATTACCAATGTAAAACTGTGAAGTTGTAGAAAAAAAGAAAAAAGAATCTCTAGTTATTCTAAGGAAATAAATAAATAAATAAATAAATAAATAAATAAATAAATAAATAAATAAATAAATGTAACAGATATCCCAGAGAAACATGATTTGTACAGAAGGGAAACACATGTCCTATAAAAACATGAGTCTTCCCCCACTAAATACTATCTTGATTACTTAAGGCCAAATTACATGTAAATTCAGTAATGGTATTTGGGCAGTTTAAATATTGTTCTAAGGGCTAATACATATTTTAGAAAATGCAGTAGCATTTAATATCTATATGGTTTCTTTAATTACTCATGTGCTTAAAAGAAACTATGTACCTATAAAATAAATTACATGAATGATTTGCCATAAGATATTTCACTTCAAATTAACGCAGTTTTACTCTCTGTATGACCTCAATCACATTGCTTGACTCCAGTTCATCAATCTGTAAAACAGTTTGAACAAATCCTTTCTTAAAGGGTTGTGAAAATCAAGTGAAATAATGGAGCACAATGCTTGTCAGAAGACAATAAACGATGACCATGAAAATTATTTTTATTAGTTGTGGTTAAGACATTTTGGAAAAAACAGTAAATAGTAAAACTATCAAATGGAGAAAATCATAATTAGTAACTGTATGAAAGCTCAGAAGACACTGGAAATAATGGAAGAATTGCTTTTCCTTTTTAGAACTATGAAATATTTTTTGCTAAGTCAATATCAAATTCATACCTCAAATGACACTAAAACAACTTACCTTGTAAAAGTATAGGCTTTGTATTAGGGCAGGATTTATGTGTTCAATTCAAGATCTTTTTCAAGGTTGAATCACAACTTTTATAAAATGCCTTCAGCCCTCCTCTCTACCAGACTATAAAATGAAGCCATACTCCTTAACTGAGAACTGAGTAGCGAACCCAGCTTGGTTCTAATCTATTTTTTTTTAACTATGTTTACTTCTACTTTTTTTACAGAAATGTCCTAGAATACATTAATTAATTTATTCATTTTCTCCTTAAAATTAAATATATCTTCCCTTCTTTAAACTTCTTTCCACTTTTCCTGAAAGGTTTAACTTTTCTATAATATCATCTTTGCCTTTTCTCCTCACACTTCTCAGTCTCTCTGTTCTTTGCTTCAGGCACCATTCATTTGTTTTTTGAGAAAATGTCTTATTTAGAAACTATAGAAAATAATAAAACTTGCATATTACTCATCCCAAAGCATTTAAAATACCACAGAAGCCCTCTGCTTCTCTGTTTCTGGTTATATTTCCTACTCTCTGTCCCTCTTACCCATTCAGAGATTATTACTAATCTGAATTTATTTCAGAGCATAAAATATCCAGTTCTGTGTTTGCTCTGGAATAGCAGACACTGGAATATACAGCCCACACCCTGTTATGAACAACTAGTTGCAGCTGCTGGGATTATGAAGGGTAGAAAGCCTTCAATTTGCATGTAGACACCTTCATTAAGCCACAAGATTTTGGAGAGTATAAAGGTCTGGTCATTTCCACTTGATGGGGAATAACTTTAAAGAATCATTCCACCTCCAGAGCTTCTTATGGGGATGACTGGGTTGGTTGGTGAATTTGCCTCACATACTAACTTTTCCTTGTCCTAATTTTATCATGTTGGCAATTAAGGCCTTGTATTACAATGTTGAATGAAAGTACCAGTATGTGGCATTATCTGTTTCAGGTTTTTTTTTTTTATTAATCTTAAGTATTATAATTGTGAGGTTTATTGGAAGGCTCTAGACCTGTGCCATGTAACAGCCACATGTTGTTACTTACCACTAGAAATGAGGTACATGAGGAAGTGCACCAGAACTGAAAACTGAAAAATTGCAAGATATCTCATTATTGATTTGTTTTTCTTATTTTTGAAAACACATTGCAATAATAGTATTTGTATTGGGTTGAAGAAAATATATTAATATATTAGTTTCATCTCTTTCATTTTATGTTTTGTTTTTGTTTTTTGTTTATAATATAGCTACTAAAGCTCTGGCTAGATAGCTTGGTTGGTTAGAGCATAGTCCAATCTCTGATCAGGAAACAGACAGAAACACATTGGTGCTTCTGTCTCTTTCTCTGCCTTCTTCTCTAAAGTCAATAAATGAATAAAAAATAAATAAAATAAAATATAGCCACTAGAAAGCTTAATATTAAAGATTATTTGGGGCGGAATTTCTTTTTATTTAAACAGGTGTGGAAGTTTCATCAAAAGCGTTTTCTGCATCTCTAAGATTATCTTTCCCTTTCTTGCATTAATCAATTAAAGTAGTGAGTTACATTGATAGAGTTTTTAAAGGGTCATCTATCTTTGCTCTTGTATGATTCAACTCAACCTAATCATATTTGTTTTTACAAATATAATGCATAAATAGTTTACTAATATTCATTTAGGGCTAATAAACATTTAATTGGTGATATTGGTGTATAGCATTTCTTTCTTATACTGTTCTTGTTAGATGTTGATATGAAGATAACACTAACTCAATAAAAATGAGAATTGAATCAGATTAAATTCATGAATAGGTTTTTCTGCTCAAGATTTAATGTTTTAGCTCATCTGGTCCTAAGATCATTAACATTTTTTAAGTTTACTTGTGTCAATTTTGGTAATCCCAATTCCTTATTATTTATTTTCTGCTATATTCTTTGAGTTAATCTCATGTCCTTTTGACAACTTTTAATTTAAAACAGCTCATTTCATCTTCTATGTGCATTTTTGCTAGAAATTTTTCTCATTAATATTTTATAATACCAATTAAGTAAACTTTTCATTTGTTTTGTTCAGTTGTGCTTTCTTATATATTTTTCAGATATTTTTGACACATTATGCTGTGTATTTTCAATCCCGCCATATGAGATATCTGTAGTTAACATTTTAGAACTTGTAATAATAATGTTATGATTACAGAATGCGGTAAATATTACTATTTTATGCCTAAATAATTCAATCTTCACAAATATTCCCAGATCTTTAGGTTGTAATGTCAGTATTTTAGTGAAGCTTTTATTTTTACTCCCAGAATTCATCATGTTTGTATTTATTATTTTTTCATTAACTCAGTGTTTGTCTACAGTGACTCATTTTTATTAGTAACATGTTTTTTTTTTAAATTTTTTTTTTATTTTTCTTTTATTCATTTTAGAGAGGAAACACAGAGTGAGAGAAAGAGAGAGAAAGAGAGAAAGGGGGGAGGAGCTGGAAGCTCAACTCCCATATGTGCTTTGACCAGACCAGTGCAGGGTTTTGAACTGGCGACCTCAGTGTTCCCAGGTCGACGCTTTATCCACTGCGCCACCACAGGTCAGGCCTAGTAACATGTTTTGATTCTAATGTTTATTTATTAATTTATTTTATTCATCTTCATGTATTATATACACTATTGTAAAAATCTACTATGTTAATTTCTAAGAGTAGTAATTCTGATTTTAGTTTTAGGGTTTTCTTCCCATTGTGGATATTTTCCCCTTGTGTATTTGCTGAGGGCCTGTTGGTAGAGAGCTATCTGTATTAGTTTATGTCATGTGTCCCATGTATTATATATTTTTATGTTAATTGCTCTGCTTGAAATTTCCTATGCTACTCAGTTGCTAAAATTTCCAATTCCAAACTCTTGCCTGAGGTAATATTTTTTGAGAGGACTATTTTATTCATATCATCTTTTTGTGCCTAGAGAAAAACAGACATTTCCTGCTTTCTCCCTGTCAAATTGGCAGATTTTCTTAAAAGAAAATTAGTTCATTATTTTACATTATTATATCCACTGACAGTTCAATTTTCTCCCTTTGTGGGCTAAATAACTTTTCTATTTCTCATCTTAAAAACTTCTGAATCTTCAAACATCTTGAGAATAACAAAGCAGAGAAACCCACCTTACCGCTCTTTATGACCTCCTTTTTATTTTTGACCTTTGGGCATTTCCCCTATTTTTGTGTCCTTTCCAATAATCCTGTAAAGCATTGTTTAATATATCCAGCAATTTTAGGTGTTTTAATGTAGTGTATAGTCTGTTTTTTGCAGAAACCCTACTTTGCTGATTATCATTTTATCTACTATATGTGTTCTTGTTTAAGAGCCAGAGCCATAACACTTGTTTTCTTTAAAGGTTTCCAATATGGCTCCCGTGATGCTTAATTTTAGATGTTAACTCGACCGAGCCAAGATAACCAGATATTTGTTCAAACCTGTCTAGATGTCACTGTGAAACTATTTTTAGGTTGGACTAACAATTAAATCAGTAGACTCTCAGTAAACAGATTATCTTCTATAATGTGGGTATACCACATCCAGTTGTTTGAAGCCCTTTAGGAATACACTGATGACTCCTGAGGGAGTGGAAATTGTACCAGCAGACTGCCTTTGGACTCAGACAGTAACCCCCACTCTTCCCTAGGTCTCCAGCATGGTGGCCTACCTCAGATTTTGGACTTGCCAGCCTCCACAATCATATTCTTCAGAGATTACAGCTTTACCCTGATTTAAGCTTTTTTTCTCTTGAATTCATCAAATCATAGAATGAATGTGGAAGATGCCTTGCCCTTCGCAATTCTGCTCTTTAAACATTTTTATGGTTCACGTTATAAAATTCAGAGCTTATGGTCCAATCAAATGTTTAGCCCAGTTGTCTTAATTCTGCCTCCCCAGTTATGAAGCAATGTTTCTATATTTTTTAATCACCTTAATTTCTCACTTTTGCTGAGTTGTTCCATTTTCCTTGGCAAGTGTTCTCAACTATATATTGTTTATTAAATTTTTTGAAGGACATAAATTGTTAAGCAGTGGGGGAACTAAACTAAACTCAATCATATCTGGTATGCTTAATATCAGATATAATTACCCATGTATAAAAATAAAGTAAGAAATCAAATCTAATTTAGTTAAATCTCTATTAAACTACTAAAAAGCCACATCATGGCATTGGTATTCCTTATATAAAAAGAATAACATATTATAACATATTCTGTTTTCAAATATGTGTCAGTAAATTATTGGGCTATTTTATAGCACTGTTCCACCATTTATTTTACTTCCCTTTTTAAAAACAACCTTATGACGCTAGCTGGTTGGCCCAGTAGTAGAGCATTGGCCCAGTGTGTGGAAGTCCCAGGTTTGATTCCTGATCAGGGCACACAGGAGAAGAGCCCATCTGCTTCTCTACCCTTTCCCCTTTTCTTCCTCTCTCTCTCTCTCTTTGCCTTCTATAGCCAAAGTTCAATTGGAGCAAAGTTGGCCCGGGCATTGAAGATGGTTCCATGGCCTCCGCCTTATGTGCTGGAATGGCTCCAGTTGCAACCAAGCAATGCCCCAAATGGAGAGAGCATCACCTTATAGTGGGCTTCCTAGGTATATCCCCATCAGGTGCAAGCAGGAGTCAGTATCTCTGCCTCCCTGGAGTCTGTCTCTCTGCCTCCCTGCTTCTCAATTCAGAAAAATACACACACACAAAAATATTTATACTTAAGGACAATTGCATTCATATCTTTTAGATTAATGATTAATACAAATGCTCATACAGGTTTAGGTGTACTTTTAGTGTTTTTAATTTTTTATGATAATGATAATAGCTAAATGTTATTTTAATTTTAATTTAGTTTTTTTTTTCTTTATACAGAGACAGACAAAGAGTCAGAGAGAGGGATAGATAGGGACAGACAGGAACAAAGAGAGATGAGAAGCATCAATCATTAGTTTTTCGTTGCCATTGCAACACCATAGTTATTCATTGATTGCTTTCTCACATGTGCCTGGACTGTGGGCCTTCAGCAGACTGAGCCACTCCTTGCTGGAGCCAGCGACCTTGGGTCCAAGATGGCGAGCTTGGGACCGCGCTCAAGCTGGCGACTTCAAGGTCTCGAACCTGGGTCTTCTGCATCCCAGTCCAATGCTCTATCCACTGCGCCACTGCCTGGTCAGGCTAATTTAGTTTTTAGGTGTAACTTTCTTTTTTATGAAAAATATTTATCTTATAAACCACAAAATGTAAACTTTTTTTCCACTGTTTTTGGATGTGTACAGTTGGACAAATGTTTTCGCTTAAAGTATCTGAAGGATGTGTAAGCAATCATTAGAAAAACAAAGTTTGGGGTTAATAATTTAAATTTATGCTTGCCATGTATAACTTAATTTTCACCAGTGATTCTTATGCACTCAATGTTATATTTAAAGCTTGTATATAGATTGCCACTAACAAGCTACAGTGTTTAACTTTTATTCCCATTTCATACTTGGGAGTTAAAGATTTCAAATTAGATTCATCATGATTTTAAAGTAATTAAAAATCATATTCATTTCCAGTTAGTTACCCCTTGTTGTCTCATCTTTCAGTGCTCTTCTCTTTTTTTATTTTAATTATTATTTTTTTTTTTAGAGAGAGAGAGAGAGACAAGAATATCAAACTGTCCCTGCATGTGCCCTGACCAGGAACAGAAATGCCAATCTGAGCTTAGGGAGGACATTCCAACCAACCAAGCTATCTGGTCAGGTTGATGCTAAAATGGTAAGTGCTAGAACATTTAGATTAAATATCTTTTATAAAATCTAACAATTGTTTAGTTAAACCAAGTTCTTTGACTGAAAAAGTTCAGATTGTTTAAGTAACTGAAGAAGTGTTTTGTATGTGTGTGTTTGTTTCGCTTAACAAAGAATTATATTTTCTGTTCTAAGAGTGATCCAATACATACTGACCCCTTCATTATTTTCCCAAAAATTAAATAATAATAATAATAACACCTCTATATGTTACATTCTTCTTTTCCCTAGCTGCCTTGAGGATTCTTTCTTTGTAATTGATTTGTGACAATTTCATTATGATCTGCCTTAGAGTAGGTCTGTTTGGGTTATGGAAACTCAGCATTCTGTCTTCTTCTTGGATTCAAGGCTCTAACTCTTTCTATAGGCTTTGGGAAATTCTCATTAATTATTTGTTTGAATAGACTATCCATTCCTTTTTCCCACTCTTCTTCTTCTGATATACCCATTATGTTTATATTGCTCTTTCTGATGGAGTCAGACAATTCTTCTCAAGCTCTCACATCTTTTTTAATTTGTGACCCTCTTTCTTCTTCTCTCTACAGTATCTCTAGTGGGCTGTTCTATTAGCTAAACTTGCTACCTCAATTTTCAGTTCAGGTATTGAGTGCATTACCTCTGTTTGGCACTTATTGAAAGTTTCAGTCTCCTTGGTTAAGTACTCCTTTTGTTCATTAAATTGCCTATTAGTATTTTCTTTCATCTCATTGAATATATTTAGAACTTCATTTTGAATTCTCTGTCACTTAATTCAAAGGTTTCCATGTAGTTGAGATTTTTTTCTGGAGAATTTCTATCTGAACTACAGCTCTGTCTTGTGTATCCATGGTATTTGATTTCTTTTCCCTTGATAAATTTGAGAGTGGTATAGTTAAGAATTATAATAAAAAACAACTAAAAAATGAAAAAATATAACTGAAGAAATAAAATGAAGAAATAAAAATTCTAAAAATAATAAATAAGAAAGAAAAAGTATAGAAAACAAAGAGGAAAAAATATATAAATAATAAAAAAATCACACAAAAACTGGAATAAAAATATAACAATTTGAAAAAAAATGAAATTGACATGAGAAAAAAAAGAAAAAGAAGAAAGAGGAAAGTAAAAGTATCAACAAACCCCACTCAAACAATTAAAAACATAAATATAAAAATTGAAAATAATGAAATTAAAATGGAAAAAAGTGAAAGAAGAAAAACCAAGAAAAAATTTTTTTTTCAGTTTTAAGTCTTTTCAGTGTTTTGTTTTTTTCTCCAGTAAGTGTTACTATACTGCAAGTTTTGGCTCTGTGAAATTCTTGGGCAGAACTCTGCTGAGAGATTGCTATCTCAATGATGTAGGCAGGGCTGTTGTCGCATTGGTGGGTGGTGAATGTTGTGAAGGCTTTACAATTTTAGCTTTATAGCTTTGCAGTTTAATGGCTTTATCAATGTCAGTTTCAGGTCTCTGGGTGCTCTTCCCCATGTTTCAACATACCAGGGTATCAGAGGCAGAGCACTTTTGCCTCTCAGGGGAGAGAGTGGCCCCAGAGAGTCAGCTGTAGGGGATTTGTCACTCCCACTCTTTATACGACAAAGGGAAGGGAAGTGGGGTCTGGGATGCTGGGGGACCTGCACTTTGATCTCTCTGACACTGTGCAGAGTGTAGGCCATGGGTAGTGCATGTGCTGCTGGCCAAGCACACTTGAGTACTCTGGCCAAGTGCACATTCACTGAGTGCCACATGTGCCAAACTCCATGTACTAAATGATCTAGTGAGTGCTGTAGGTTAAGCACATGCCAAGCACCAGCTGATGACAAGCTGAGTAACCTAGACAATCCACTGGAACTCAGGTAGTGACCCTGTGCTTGGTTGAGCCCACTTTAGCTCAGAACCTTTCCCTGTGCTCCTGAATTTTTCTGCCTCTCCTGGCTTAAAATAAAACTCAAATTGAATGATCTTCTCTTCCTCAGTTCAGCAAGGAAGAAGGAAAACTGGTCCTCTGTTTTTTTCCTTTCCACAGCCTACTGCAAAAGTGTTTTATCTCCCTTCCTCTCTTTTTAACTTATCCCAACATTAGTCCATTAGGTGAGTGGATCATTCAGGCTTGGTTGCAAGCCCAGCTAGAGTTTCTTCATTGCATTATAGTTGTTCAATTTGTTAAAATTTTAAGGGGAAAGATCAGGAGTACCTCTTATGTTACCATTTTTCTGACATTACTGAGAGTGGTTTTATTTTTCTCAAATGTATGTTTTGCTCACATGTTTTCAATGTTTAATATTAGAGGTGCTCTAGATTTTTACTTAAAAGTTTGGTGATGTTTTTGTGATGAGAAATATACCCTACAACTTTATTCTTATTTGTATCAATTAACCTAGGGGAAAATTTGCTTCATTGTACATTGCTTAGCTCAAAAGTCCCAGTTTTTAAGAACCTATTGACAATGTTAAGTAAGGACTTATTGTATTTAAGACAAAAGAACAATGGGAGGTCTGTTTTTTCTTCCAGTTACTTTAATAATCTGATGAGTTTAGGAATTTGTCAAGTTTTTATTGACTGAGCACAGTCTAGAGTATTACTGCCTTCTTTTTATTGAAGATATTTGGTGAATACTGTGTCCCCAAGAAGATTTATTTGATATGAATGTTGAGAAGGAATTTATTTGCTGACTTAGACTCCCTATAGTCAACCAAGAACTCAAATTTTATGAACAGTAAGAGTCCAGAGGCCATTTGTTGTCAGGGGATTCTCACATTATTCTGAATACTGAGAAGAATCTCAAACTCTATTGGTGGCTTTCCATACTAATGTTCCACTTGTTTATACCATCTGAGTTAACTACTACAAGAAAGTCCTGTTTTCATCTTTCTACCAGAGACTGAGACCTGACCTATCCAATTAGAACTGTACAATTTGGATACCTCGTTTATATATAATTACCTAATTATGAACCTGAAAGGAAACTTTATTTAGAAAAGGTGGCCTCACTTTTGTCTTGGTGTAACACAATTTAGGTTGTTACCTAAATCTGTGTCTCTGGGGCTGCAGCCCTTTTGTTAAAATAAATGCTTATTATTCTTTATTATAGTCTAAACTTAATTTTAGTTTACAGTACTAGTTTTATTTTGGAATATTTTGTAGGTAACATGTCATGTTTATCAAATTAAGCTTCCCTATATCATTTTTCCATAGAACCACACTATAAGAATTCAATGCATGTTAAAATTGATATATACCACTTTAAATTTAAGTAAAATAATATGAGTCTAGGGTAGAAAGGGACCACAGTGAATTATTTTATTCAGCCACTAAAATTTACTTGAGAAAACAGAGGTCCAGACAGCTGAGTTAGGTCTGAGTGACGTTATTTAGAAACTGAAGGCTAACCAGTGATAAAGCAGGAACAACATAAGGCACACCTTCAAGAAACAGCCATTGCATGAATAAAATATAGTGCTCCTAATTTAGAGTCCACTGATACTATATATTATTTTGTTTTTGGTATTTTATTTTGCTTCCCATAAAAATAATTTTCAATTCAACTTTCTTTAGTAGAACATGATTACAAGAATTATTCAATTAAAACCTATAACTTAGTTATAGTCATAAATTAAGTTTCTGATATATTCTATTTATAACTATTGCTTTTTAATATTTAATAGCTCATTGTGTATGTTATTGATTTTGATAATCTCTCTGACCATTTGTTTTTGAAGCCCTTTCTTAAAATTCCATAATTTTTACCACCCTTTCCAATATGGAAGAAAATATTGTTATATGAAAGGAAAATAAACATTTATATTTATTTTTAAAATTATATATGTTATACATATACCACAAATAGCACAACATCTAAAGGACATTTAAGAAAAGAAAAAATGTCATCTTGAAAGAGAAAATACTTATATTTAAATACAGCATACAATGTTGCTGTTTGAGGAGTTACTTCCTCAAACAAATATTGATTCTTTATGTCTCATCATTTTAAAGGATCTCCGCCTACTAAAATCTAAATGAAATACAGATTTATTAGTACTATTCTCATTATTATTACTAAACTTAAGGTTAAGATTACTTATAATGCCATTATCACATATTGAGCTTTTAGTATAAAAAGGCACTGGTCAAAGTGCTTACATATAATAACATATTTAATCATCACAGACATACTATGAAGTATTATTTGATATGTGTACTCTCTAGATCAGTGGTTCTTAACCTGGGTTCTATCAAACCCTAGGGGTTCGATGAGTCGGTCTCAGGGGTTTGGAGAAGCCTCTGCCGCGGAGGCCAGAATTATAGTAATACCGTAATTTGTTGTGAGTTCATGCACTTTGTTGGTTTTGTTCTTTGAGCAAGGTGATGTTCATGCATGGCTCATTTTGTGCACCAGTAAAAAAACATATACCTATGTCTTGAATTTGGAAAAAAAATCCTATTTTATTTATCACTAAAGAAGGGTTTGATGAATGCGCATGTGAAACTGGTGGGTTCGGTACCACAAAAAAGGTTAAGAACCACTGCTCTAGATGAAGAAATTAGAGGCCCAAAGAGGTTAAGTAGTATTGTCAAATGTCACACAGCTGCTAAATAGAAGACTTAGAGTTTGAACCTGGTAGTTGGGCTCTGTTGTCAGTGTATTAGTTTGATTAGCAAAGTAGAATCACCATGAATGATAAAGAATAAAGAAAACATTATAATAATTTACCCTTATGCTAGTGAGATAGCTGGTTAAACAGTCTATAAATGGTCATTGCTTTTGCAACCAGTATTAGATTTGAAGGCAACAGGACCAGGATCAGGGAAGGCATAATAAGAAAGACATGGAGAAGATCAAAGGAAAACTTGCATTTACAGAACAAACTGGAGCCCATATCTGTCTCCTCTGCCTTCAGCCCTGAAGATATGGGTGACTAGCAGAACAAGCTGGTGACCTACACATAAAGTTTCAGACACAGGATTATTTCTAGATTGCGAACACTGAAGATAGATGTTAGTCAAGATCCTTCAGAGAAACAGAACAGATAAGATACATAGGTATGTATAGGAAGAGATTTATAAGAACTGACTCATGATTCTGGAGGCTGAGAAGTTGCACAATTTTCTGTCTGTAAACTGAACACCCAGAAAAGTTGGCAGTGTGATTCAGTTGGAGTCCAAGGGCCTGAGGACCAGGGGAGCCAGTGGTGCAAGTATCAATCCAAATTCAAAGTTTCAAGAATCCAGGGAACCAATGTGATAAAATGCACTTTGATTTTGAAACTTGGAAAACCAAGCACAACAATGTCTGAAGCAGGAGAAAGTGGAATTCACAGATCAGTTAAAGACAGCCATATTTTCCTTTCTCTGCCTCTTTGTTCTGTTCAAATCTTCAGGGGATTCAATGATGCACACCAACATTGGTCAGGGTTATCTTTACTTAGCCTATCAACTCAAATGCTGTTTTCCAAAAAATATCCCTTACTATATGCCCAGAAATAATGCTTTATGAGTTCTCTGATATGTCAATTTGGTCTATAAAATTTACCATCATAAAGGAGTTGAGCTGAAAACTAGAGTTGGTTTGGGCCTGGCTGTTGTCTAATGCAACCAGTCTCTACAGGCAGCATGATGGTGAGTTATAAAAGTGGCAGAGCCTGATGAAATGCATAGAAATAAGGTCTAGGTTTTATACATTTTGAAAAATGTAGTTCCAAATCACATAAGTGGACAAAGCACAACATTACTATGTTCACTGTACTATATTTCTTATAACCAAGCAAGGCATTAATATATCAGTAATTAGGTATAACTGCTTGTGAATAGAAGCATCTAATTCTTTTATGAGAAAGTTAATTTTTTACAGGTTTTGATTAAGAAACTATATTATTCATGCAATAAAATGAACAAAATAAAAAGAAGTTGTGTGCCAGAATCAAGACAATTTACCAAAAAACTAGAAAAAAAATTAAAAAGAAATGTTTTGTTGATGCCATAATATTTCTGAGGCTGATTTCATTAAGGGAAAAATATGTCCAAATCATGTTAGTAAGGATTTGAGATCATCTATTATTTTTACAGAACTGGACACTAATCAGTTTCTAAAATAAAATGAAAAGTCTTTCATTTTAGCCAATGTGGCAGATAAATACCCAGCAAAAGCTCTGGTAGAACACATGAAAAATGTTGATAAATCATTACAAAATTATTTTTCATTGCAAAAATGACCTGGTAAGAAATTGTGGAACACTGAGACCAAATGTTTTCTTATAAATGGAACATTTCTTGTTTGTTCAATGTTGTTGTAGGGCCAGAGGCTGCCACTGTCATGGTCATGCAGGTTCTCATTGAATTTGAGAAGATGGTAAAGAAACAGCGAGTCAAAAAAATGATGGGCCATTCCTTTATTCATGTCTCACACCGGCTGAAGAGCAAACACACAGGGAAAACAAATCCCTTTCACTCATTCAGAGCTCCCAAAGCCCTGACACATTCTTTAGTTCCACAACCAGGAGAATCTTCTCTGGATCTTCTCTGGTTTCTCCTAGAATCAAAGGCCTCAGGGGAGCTCGCAAAGCCCCTCACCTCTGGTTCCCCATCTGCACATCTTCTCTTTCTCTGCTAACATGGCTTCTCTTCAGCACTCTGCATTCCCTCTGATCTCATTCTGCAAACATGCTTCCTTCTGCCTCTTCTCCTTCACTCTCCTTTCAAAGCTTTCAGGTGTGAAAACCTCTCCTGCAGCAAACATTAGCAAAACAATGGCCATTCCCAAGTAGGAAGGTAATTTGCAATTTCACAGGCCATATATACCTGGCCTTGCCCAGCCCTCAGTGCAAACTATAAGCGAGGAGACATAAAAATCATATTTTACAAACTTATTTGGCAGTTGTATTCCTAATGCCAGGGCAATTCTTGGCAAATACTACTCACTGACATAAAAATTCAATAAATGAACAAGCAAATGAATGAATGAATAAAAGAAAGTAATAGGTTTTAAGGTTTTACAAACTAAAATATTTAAACTAATTGGATTTCTCAAAATTGTAGATGCCCATTTTCCTCAGTTGCATTATGAAGTGGCTCTACAAGGGGAACACAGAGGTAAATCAATTGTACTAAGCTATAGTTTTTAAAATGAGCTTAAAGATGGCAATTTTAAAAATATAAAGTGATACTTTGCCATTATTTTATTACCTTGAAGTTCCATCTGCTTTAAACAATTTCTATGTAATAGTATTTATGCTTTTTAGATACTCCATAACTTATAGCTGTTGAAAAGAACAATCTTTCTCTCTTTGTATCACAACTGAAATTTGAGATAATTAGTTTTCTTTTACTTAATAAGCTGACTGCATCTGGACACCACATTTGAAGCTTTTATTTACTTAACTGTAGAACCCAGAGATATTGAGTTTGGCCTATATAATAGTTAAATCCCTAGTTCCTATAGAGTTTACTTACTTACCGTCATGAAATCCACCCTTGGAGAAAAGTGATCAATAGGGCACTGCTGCCAATGATCCTCGGACTTGAACTTCTGCCATTTGCCCCAAAAGACACATATATCTGGAACTCATTTCCTCTGCGTTACAACAAAGCTAAGGTTCTTAGCCTTTGGGGAATAACTCAATATTAATTTGTTTAGTTAAGCTTTTACCTAACTGATGAGGTGGAAAAGAGTAATTGAACTGGTAGCAAATTTTAATATTCATGTAGCTATTCTTCTGAACACATTCATAAATTTTCATCACAGTTCCTTTTTAGTAGTTAAATTCAACAATGATGACTACTCACTTTTTAACATACCATGAATATATTTCTCTTTTTCTAAAGTTTTATTTTTTAAGTATCCTATAGAGATTAATAAGGTAGAACTAGGTTAATAAGCTTTTTATTATTATATTCATTTGAATGTATCATAATATGCGGTTATCTACTTACCTCACTAAAAACCTGATGGGACAAGACAGTTCTATAAAATAATAGCAATACTGTCCCTAAACATAGTTTCTATTATAATATTATAATAAATTTAAAAATATAATAGGAACCAAAGTGTTATTTATTTCAGTATAAAGAAAGTAAATATGTGGCCAAATATAATTAGATATAAAAATTCTTTATTAGGTGTATAAGAATATCAGTTTAATTATTATTTATCTGTTAAATTAGTGAGATGAAAAATAGGATATGGTAAATGTATAAATTTACAGAATCAAATGTATTTGAGTGGGTGACTGAAATATTTTATTTTGTAATTGTGAGAAAATTCTATTTGTGTTTTCATTTTAAAAAATGTTATGTAAATATTATTTTCAAAATAAATAAAAATAAACACTTTAAGGTAAATTTTATGTGTTTTGAACATTTGAATTTAGTACTCTGAGTAAAACTTTTTCTTTATCTGATGCAGTAGTGTTTTGTGAATAATGGTATCATGAAATACTGCTGTTTATTATTGCACAAATATCTAAAGAACTGTGCTGCTTTACTGATTAAGTAAAATCCAGAAAAAGAGCTTGGAATTCTTAAAGAAATTGTGTCATTTATGATACCCACATGCTTTGCTGATGCCATGGAATTTCATTCAATGTATTGAATAATTATTTTCCAATTATGTTTTTTCTTGATTTTATAATTAAAAGAAAATAATAATGATATAATTATTTGATGATATGAATATCAAAAGAACTATCTTGCAATAAAATCTTATTAAACCCAGTTGAAATAAATCTAATAATTTCATACTCAGCTGTAAAAAAAATTCTTGACATACATATGATGACTTCACAGTGTAATTTTCATTTGCCAACTCTTGACAGAAAAATGATGCCTACAATTTTAAAAATCTCACATGAAGTTCACATGCACCTAATAAAAAATGACAGAGAACTGAGCAAGCCTTAGTGGTATACATGACTGAATAATATTTACTTAAACTGGAACATTTATGTGTCACTTTTCCCCAAAACTGAATAACTCATAACACAATGGCCACTGTCAAATTCTCACAGGACCCTGAGCCTGCAGTTTAGATGCCATCTGTGAGGCAGCTGAAAGTGGCTGAGCCTTTCTTTGTTATGCCTATAGGATGTTATGCCTTGGTTAATAACTGAGAATTTAGTTAAAAAGAAAGATGAATCCCTCTGATGTCATTCTCTTTATTGTGTCTGAAGATCTGTGCCCCACCACCCACCAGGCTTCCCCTGACTGACCCGTGTTTACCTTCTGTCGGTGCCACTTCCCACTGGGTTATTGATGTGGTTCTCTGCCCAGGAAGCCAGGGCTCTCAATGCACTTTGTTAAGCTGACACCATGGGCACACACAATCTTTTGTTGTACTGTAGGCAAAGAAGAATGTTTGTGGATGGGATACTGAATATCTCAGTTATGCGCTCTTTTTAGAGAATCAGTAGAGGCAGACAGACATCTTATTACATATTCTTCTTATTCAGATGATACCTGAAGCTCATTCAGTTTCCAGGGAAGTCAAAGGTCAATTCTCTGTGATGTAGAGCCCTTTTTGCATAATATCAAACTGGTGACTTTAGATGTCTCTCAAGGTAGAAAAAACAAAAACAAAAACCTGCATTGATTAAATGAAACAATAATAAATGAAAAACTATATCATTAATTATTAGTGTTTTCTGTCTTATGTAATGAAAAATACTGTTCTTAGTTTTGTTAGATTTAACTGGGATTTATCCAATCATCCTTTTCCGTGTTGCATAAAAAAATATTAAGTATCATACTGGAAATTGATTACATAATTGAGAAAAATTTAGGTAACATTACTGATAATATAAAAATGCCATTTGCTATTTTTACTATTTTATAGCTCCCACAAACAGAGATTTCAAGAAAACATAATAATATCTTCAAAATGGAAATTCCCAATTATTTATTTCACTTATACGTAAAAGCCTTTACCATAAGTTAGTATTTGACTAAATATATTAATATTATACATGAAAAGGCAAATATGAACACAATATAAAAAATACTAATAAACCTTGGAGTTACACAAAATATAGTGTGATTAACACAATTTTGTAAACATTTGAATATGAGACTATTATTTCTGATTAAATACTGTTGTGTCCCTTTACTGTTTAAATTTCTTATATATAAAATAATTACATTCAACTATGTAAATTTTAATGCTGTGTTCAGCTCTGAAAAATGAAATGACAGTATTTGTATTATATTAGAAAATAAAAGTTTAAATTATGTATTGTCAACAAACAAAAAGTGTTGGCAAGGATATTGAGAAAAGGAAAGAGTCATGCCCTGTTGATGGGAATGCAGATTGCTGCCTCCACTTTAAAAAGCAGTATAAAATTGCCTCAAAAATTAAAAATGGAGGTGCTTTATGACCCAACAATTACACTGTTGGGAATATATCTAAAGAAACCCCAAACACTAAATGAAATATATATATATATATATATATATATATATATATATATCTGTATTCATTGCAGCATTATTTACAATAGCCAACATTTGGAAGCACCCCAAGTGTCCATCAGTAGATGAGTGGATAAAAAGTTGTCGTACATTTACACAATAGAATACTAATCATCCATAAAATAGCAATCTTTCCCTGTGGGAAGCATGGATAGACCTGGAGAGTATTATCCTAAGTGAAATAAGCCAGTCAGAGAAAGACAAGTGCCATATGATTTCACTCATTTGTCAAATCTATTGAAATAAACTAGCAAACAAAATAGAAACAGATTCATAGATAAAGAACAGACTTATAGCTGTCAGAAAGGAAGAGGGGTGCAAGGCTAAGTGAAAAAGATGAAGGGTTTAAGCCAATTAAAAAAAAACTCATAGAGAAAGACAAGAGCAAGGTATTACATAAGGGAAAGAAAGTTTGGTGGAGTTAGATATGGGTATGGGGGTAAATGCTGATAGAAAGAGACTTGATATGGGGTGGTGAACACACAATACCATATACAGTTGTTGTGTTATAGAATTGTACATCTAAAACCTATATAATTTTATTAACCTATGTCACTCTAGTAAATTCAATTGAAAATACATAAAATAAAATGTCACAGTAACACAAAGTTAAAATTATTATTAAAAACTTGGGGATGATTAATCAAATCTTTTATTATTGCTCCTAAGATTTTTTGAAATGATATTATAAACTATCAGTGTAGTTATTTGTGGTCATGAGGTTATGTTTTTAAGGAAGCAGAGGCTATGGATATGCACATTTTGCTTTTGAGCTTCATTAACAATACTCATAACTAATATACTCAAGTAGAGTATATTAGTTATGAAATTCATGTTTTCATACCAGTAATTAACTCCAGTTCTGTAAATACAAAGTAGATAGCTGAATTGCTCCTCCTTTACACACTATTGAGTAGTTGTGACACATTTCTAACATGGGATTGTGAAACATTTGATGACTGCCATAATTCTCTTTTTATTAATTTTACTTTTTGATTTTAGAGCTAGAAGAAGGGAGTGAGAGAGAGAAAGAGATACAGAAAACACTAATCTGCTCCCTTATGTGCCCTAACTGGGGATCGAAACTGCAAACTTTGCATCAATTCTCATACTCCATTCTGAGTTTGGGAATACATAGTTAAATTTGACATTATTAAAGACTCAGGATGAGTGTGTAACTTCTGTACAATATAAAATAAATAACTTGTTCAAGAAGCTTTTTAAGTGTCTACGAGGTCATAAAAGGAATCTAATGCTTATCCATTCAGTTCTTTATGGTTGAGTGAGGATATTTATTTGATGGGAGTAGGACTGAGGTAAGATTCCTTATAGTACAGTATCCTTAACAAAGTATTAAGTTTTTACCAAAGGTTATTACAGTCAATCATGATTCATTGTAACTCTCAGAATTGGATTACAGATACATTTCAGAAATATTTCCTATTTCTATAAGGGAAAAATTCAACAAAAAGAGAGTTCTTGTAGAAAAATATTGATTACTAACAAAAATTAATGACATTTTCTTTTTTTAAAACATATCCACTGATAAAAGTGTAGTTAAAATAATTGACCCAGTGTACTTTGGGTCAATTATTCTATATGTAGAATTAATAAATATTTAGAATCATTGATAAAATGTGAAACTAAATTATATATTTGCATGTGAAAAGTATGGATGATAGAAAATATTAAATTTATTCCATTTAGATTAATATGATTTTCATGATATACATATTAAGTTTAAAATTTTTGTTTTAACTTTATTTTTGTTAATTTGGTACTTAGCTTTAGTTTTTCTTTATATATGTATATTTTATATTTATAAACATTATATATATATTTTTTAAATTATTGCATGATTAAATTTAATCTTTATAATTTTACTTTAGTAGCTTTACTAAAAATGATTTTTACAATTCAGAGTTTTCACTATTCTGGAGAAGAATATGAATTTTTATCATATTATTTTGAATAAAATGTTTTACTACCTTGTTAATAACTTGAGGAATTTAAAAGTAGAATTTTCTCAGAAAACAGAAGCCAGAAAAAGAGGATAGACAAGGAGACTTCTAGTAATATTTGAAAATTTCCATAAAAAGCCACAGGAGAATAGAATACATTGCCTCTAGTTCAATTATCTATCTAAATTGTTGAATTAAAATAATATTTTTTATTGAGTTTAGACAAATCCTTTGCTTTTCCAAATTATTTTCTTCTGATGTATTAACCTTCCTTTGGCTTAGAGAGGAATGTTAATAAATTTTTCATCCTAGTGAATATTTCAGGGTTATTGTGGTACTGCCTTAAAGTGCTAAGTTCTATGTTACCACTGGTAATATACTATTATGTTTAAAAATCACTATTAAGGACAAATATGCTACTTGTAGCATAGTCAAAACTGCTTTTTCAGTATAATAATTTGTATTTAATTGTGATTGATAATTGAAATTGGAAATCTTTCACTTTTGCTTGTTCTATAAATTATATGTTTTTACAGATTAGAATGAACAAAAATACCCCCTACATAATAATGCTTTTGCTCATTTTTAAAGAAATGTTTTCTTTTTTTTTTTTATCAAAAATAGGTTTTAAGAAAAATAAAATACAGGTCTTCAAAACAATTCATAGATCCTAATAAATATAACTTCAAAATTTATTGCACAAAAATGTTCATTTAATTAAGTATACATTTGCAATCACAAACAATGAAAATTTATGAACATTCAGGTCAAAACCTCATGATCCATCCATTCATCATAATACATACATATATTGAACTTTTTATAGAAATATTTAAATAAACAGAGTTTTTTTATAGCATTGATATATATATTATAGTTCCTAAAACATAGGAACTGTCTCTATTAAGAGAATTAAATAGGAAACTTTAGAATAATAAGCAAAGTGATTTCTGGATGAGTTTCTGGAAAAAAAAAATTAAAGTAGAGATCTATCCTGCTGTTTTTGAAAAATACAAAATTTTTCTGCAAATGGGATGATAAGGATGTCGTTTCAGTGAACCTTAAATTCATATAGCTGTGCAATATTATCAATGTTTATGTTATTATATTTCAAGATAAATGAATTCCTTTCTATGTAGAACCAAACAGAAATTCAAATATATCACTACCTACTAAAAAATGATATTTTAAATGTGACCATTATGGAAGATATTACTAACCCAGAGCATTTCCATTTGAAAGAGAAATGACTAATAATTGATTGGCCTGAATCCAAAGTCACAGCGGGGTTCAAAAAGCTTGTAAGTGGCCTCATAAAAAGAGAAGCTGTATCAACCAATTGAATTTAATTATATATGAAGGTGATGATGGAGCTAAACTGACTGTAATTGGAGTCCAATTACTCAGCTGGTCTTCCATAAAATTAATTCATCTGACGTTTGCCATTGTCCTGTGTTCCAGGCCTGCTGCTGGTTTAATTAGTTAACACTGAGGAATCTTGAAACAGTAGATTATTTTGTCTTTATCGCCAAGTATTGGTTAACAAAAACTGTATATAAAAAATTAACATTTGCTTCTAGCATAAATTAAAAAAGGACAGAATAAAGAGATTTTTTTTTGTTTCTCTCTAAAAAGACACTGAAATAGAAGAGAAAATCTTCCTTTATATTAATATGAGGAATTCTTGAACTTATAAACTGCTGAAAATGGTGCTATTACACATATTATTTCATAGAAAAGGATTTTATAAATAAATATACCACTTAGGACTCTCATGGTGTACACATGCAAAAATTAAGTTTAACATCAATAAAAAATCGATTATGGGTGAAAAACATTATTGAATAAATTTTTTTCAGAGCTTCAAATGACTTTTAGAATATTTGATAGGGCTTTATCATCATTTTAAAATTATATTGGCTGACTCCTGAGGTTGATAAAGTAATCTACACTGTATTAGGTTTTTTGCAATTATCTAAATTATATATTAAGTTAATCACTGAGCAATTGAAACTATTGGAAAAAATGATCTAATGACTTAAATACTATGCTTACTTACTATTTCTTTTAATATACAAAATAAAATATATTGCCAATTACCCTGAAAATGCTGAAACCATTTTAAGTCTGTCATCTATTGATACAATGTAGATAGATATAGCTTGTTTATATGTAATTGACTTCATCATATTATAATTTAATATAGAAATAATTAAAATTCACAACATGGAATATTTTTATTTCATGTTCAATAATTCAAAATAAAATGTAAGTGGAAATATTTAATAATAAAAATGTTATTGCATTTATTCTCAAGAAAGAATTCTTGTGATAAGACCAAAAGTATTATATTATTTTTAAAAGTTATAATATAGTAAACATTGCAGTCCTCTTCAGTTATATCATTTTTTATGTAAGAAAATAAAAAACTGGATTGCATAAAACTTTAAAAACAGTTTTATATATCTTCTCTCTAAGAATAAAGCAGTCTTTAGGGCAAGATAAGGTTGTGATTAATTACAGCATTATCAATTTTAAGATACAATTTTAAGTGTTGAAACAGACATGAATACCTTTTGTATAGCCTTATTCAGTAGATGTGTCTCTTAAGATTTGTAACATTTACAATAAATAATTGTCTTACTCCATAGTGCCATTAATGTAAGAATTGTGGTTACATTTTTCTATATTTCTTCCAAAAATAACAGTGCAAAAACCAATTACCTTTTAAAACCCTTGTATTCCATCCAAAATGTCAAGATAAGCTGAAGTTTTACAAGAAAACTGAAGTCAATTCTTCTAAAAAGAAATGTGCCTTTGTTCAAAAGAAGCATGATGCAAAATGATCCTGAAAATATTGTTTCCCTTTGCGAGATTTCACTAAAGCTTTAAAAAGGAAATGCTTTATTTAACCTATGAGTAATTAGAAGTTAAGTTAACTGGGATTTACCAACTTGATAGAATTTTGGCAATTTTGTTGTGTAGTTACATTGTTTTGTTTTAATTTTATGCTATTTTAACTTACATCTGTATATCTTAAGAGAATCCAAATTTGCCAAATACTATTAACATAGGTAACATATCTACATAAGCACATGTATAATTTTTGTATTTGTTTTGGAAAAAATGTAGCATAAAATGTCATTTTAAAACAATTTATCAAATATGCTTCCAAAGCAGGGCTAGCAGAGATGCTTTTATTTCAGTTTTAAAATAGAGCTATTTGCCAAAATATGTATTTTTTACTGTATCCGTAGATAAAATAAAGGCTGGAAAGAATTCAAGTTTTTCTTTATGTGTAATGTGCTTAAGCGGCTTTGCACAACATGTGGTTGCTTAGTATTTCTAAGGGAGAAAAAGCAATATTGAAGTGCTCCCCATTGAGCGCAGAGGCAGGATGGCAGCTCTGAAATGCCACTGAACACTGCTGGGAGGACATGTGAGTGCTAATGCAGGCTCTTTTGTTTGGGCTCTGAGCGCTCTCTATTAAAAGAAGTAAACACACTCGATGAAGAAGGTGGAATTTTTCTCACTTTACACAAATAACACATTTAAGAGGAAATAACCCATAATGAGAAAGACCTGTCACAGGTGTCCTACTTTCTTGGTAGCTTCTCTCGAGGAAATAATTTGTTATGATTGCAGTAGCACTCAGTTAAAATAAAGTTAACATTTTAATTTTTTTCTAACTTACTGATTCAAATTAATTACAAAAAAAAAAAAAAAATGAGAGGCTTCCCCTCGACTTTAAGGGACTTGTTACCTGTGTTTCAAGGGTTATCTAAGTAATTGTCTGATTGGCACCTCATATGATATAGTCAAACTAAATAAGAATTACCTTTTCTTTTTGCTTTATTACAAATATGTTAGATTATTTTACCACTAGGCACAAACACTCACACACACACACACACACACCCCAAGAGTTTGCCACTAAGAAAGAAAAGTTTGTCTTAGAGGAGACCTACGACTCAGAGAAGGATTGATATTCATATACTTTTCCTAAGTCCTATAGGTTCCTAAACTAGAAAGATAAACAGAGATTCTTAAGGATGTCATAAATGCACAAATAAATGTACCTTTCTGCCGAAGATAAGAATTTTTCAATATTTATAAATGTTAGAAAGAAAGAATCTACTCTACCATCTTTATTGAGTTTTCAGTCCATCTCACTCTGGCTAGGCAGAGGCTATCAGGAAATGCAAGTGGCAGCAGCAGAGAATCAACTAAATTCTGTTGGAGATCCAAAAATCAGTGGAGATTCTGAGTAATTTTATTTATTTTTTGTCATAAAGGGAAATATTCTGTTGTGTTTTTGCTTTTTTTAAAAACCTAGTCTTAAGTTATACAGAAAGAATAAAATAATGTCAAATTGTTCTGACAGGCCTCTGCTTCTGAACAGTAGGATTCTTTTTCACATCAAATCCACACTAGCATAAGACTTGTATATCCTGGAGTACCAGATATGCAGAAACTTGACTTGTAAAGCCAGGACTGAAAACAGAACTGCTGGACTGGCAATAACTAGTTGTTTAGCTTCTGAAATGAATAGTCAAGGCTCTGCAGAAGCATACCTGCAAACTGTTTTGTTTTTCTCTTGGCACATGGCCTTGGCACGGAGGCCTCTTCGCCTCCATCCCAGGGACATCACCTTCTTAGTTCATTTTGAAAATGTCTATGAATATATTATTTGTAATGAAGATACATAAACTGAATCTACAAAAGATATATTTGGAATAAAAGCTTATTAAATTAAAATATTACTAAAAAAATTGTGGAAAATATGTGCCTTTTTTCTACCATGTTTCCTACATTTGAAGGCATTTTTAAATTTTGTTCCATTGGAAGTACAGACCCAGTAAACATATTTTATTATTTTTAGTTAACTTATCATATGAATTAAGGTAACTAACAAAAATAGTCTTGACTAATTAGCTAAATATATGAGAAATAAATATTATCATCAGGTGGGAATTAAAGATAGTTCCAAAAACCATTCATTTACTCATAGATTCATTTCTTTATTCAACAAAATTTTGAGCTCCCATGATCAAAGATGAGCTAGTATATTCAACATGTTTTCGTTCAATTAGAGAGTATTATGAATTGATTATATATCTCATTTGTCAATGTTTAAATTCATTTGTGTCCCATAAATGCTGAGTGATTACCTATCATATGGGTGCAGTTTAATATCTTATATTAGTTAACAATCCAAAACAAACAAAGAAATATTCCTGGCTTGTTAGACTTTATTTTCTAGTGTTATTTAGAGAATGGTAACTATAGTAGTATAAATACGATACAAAATGAGTGCATTATGTTCTCTTTTAGAGGGTAATAATTGCTCAAAAAAAATCTAGGCAGAGTGAGGTGGGATGGGGAGCTGCACATATAAATAGGCCTTTTACAAACTAGAAAAGAAAATGCCAGTTTCTGCATTGTCTGACCAGAAAACACATGCTGTCTCTACCTTTCATCCTGAGATTTATAGAGATACAGAAATGATGAAAATTCACAAGAAGCTAGCAGTGGACTAAAATCCAGAAATAAATGCCATTCACTACAGGGTCTAATTGATTGAAATGAACTGTAAATTTAGGACTCCATACCCTTTTAATATGGATGCCAGAGGAAATTTGTGAGACTTGTGGACAGTGTGAAAATTGTTCTTCCCTTTCTAAGTGAGGATTACCTATATGTTATGCATACACACACACACACACACACACACACACACACTCACACATGCAGGATGCAGGAGAATCTGGGATATCTGGAGTAACTCAGTGCACCGGGAAATGTTGTCTCTATAAGCAAATGTCTGGAAAGAGAGGTTGAAGCTAGATGGCCTGGGAATAACTTCCTGACAGTTACAGCCCTGTTAAATTCAAAATTTTAAGCTTAATTTCATTGGTAATATAAACGAGTACCAGTTATTGCAACATGCAATATTGTTCATGTCTCTAAATGTGATTCTATTTTAAAAATAATAATATTTAATGCTGGTGAAGTTGCATTGAGAAAGCAAATACTCCATTTTGTGAAGGCAAGTAAATTATTGAATATACTTTAAAAACATTGGACAAGAGCCTGTTACAGCAATTTACATTCTCATGACTATGTTAAGATTCCACAGAAAGAATCAGACGCATTACTGTGTAAGGATTCTTAGAATAGATTAATCCAGAGAGTTAAAAATAGGAACAACTTTGAATGTGCAGTAATAGGAAATGTTTAAATGAATTATAGTCATTCAGACCTGAGCTATAAACAATAATATTTAGTTACTCAAAAATAATTACAATGCCATAAATTTTAAAAAATTAATGCAATGGAGAGAAAAATTGAAACTCAAAGAGACTGCTTGGGACGATGGATACATGATGCTGTGCACAGATGAGGTTTGCTGAGGAGTACACTTGAAGCCTGTATGATTCTGTGAACCACCATCACTCCAATAAAGTCAATAAAAAAAAGAAAAAAAATACAATGGTATTTTCACTATAAACTCAAACTATATTAAAATTAATAAAAACAAATAGCCCTAAATTTAATCAACAACTTGTTGATTTTTTTTTTTTGAAGAAAGGATATATGGCAAACTAATTTGTTTCTATATTTTTTCTCTACTTTGTAAATTTTTATAAATAGTTATTACTTTTATAGCTAAAATAAAATAAAATGTGTTGTTCAAAAAGGCCATCAGAATAAAATTTAGTAAAAAACAATATTTCTCACATTATGAATAACTGCTAACACAATTAAAAATCAAAACCCTACAGATATATTACTGGAAACTGATAAAACCTCTGCATTTTTATTTAATTTTTTATTTTATGTAGTTCTCTGACATCTTCATTATTGTTTTCCAGTGACTCAAGCAGAAATGGACATGTAATAGATACTGAGTACATAATAATTATTAAATATTCTTTTTGTTTGTGGTAGAAACAAAGTCAGAGAGAGGGACAGATAGGGACAGACAGAAAGGAAAGGAGAGAGGTGAGAAACATCAGTTCTTTATTGTGGCACCTTAGTTATTCATTGGTTAATTTCTCATATGTGCCTTGACTGTGGGGCTACAGCAGACCGAGTGAACCTTTGCTTGATCCAGCGACCTTGGGCTCAAGCTGGTGAGTCTTGCTCAAACCAGATGAGCCCATGCTCAAGCTGGCAACCTCAGGGTCTCAAACCTGGGTCCACCACATCCCAGACCGACGTTCTATCTACTGTGCCACCACGTGGTCAGGCTGAATATTCTTGATAATAATATCTGAATAGAAAATAACTAGTGTTGTGTCTAACCCCACATAAGATACTCATTTGAAAGTGAATGATCCATTGAACAAGTTTGCAATTTGAGGCTAAGATCTGTAAAGCTTTTTTTTTTCATTAGTAACTAGATAGCATGAGGAAATGAGAAAAGTGAGGTGAGGTGGGCAAGAACAGAAAAACTGAAAGTCACAAAGACTCAGACCAGAGCCACACTAGAGTTCATCAAGAGCTCTCCGCCCAACCACCTTTCCGATTGACCTTCCCACACATAGTTGCCTACATCCCAGCTCAATAATAAAAAGATCCCTACCAGAAATACCAGCATTGACACTAAAACTGCAGGAGATAGTATTTTTGCCAGTGATGTTGGCATAGATGCCATGAAAAACAAAAAGAAAGACCGTGTTTCTCAACATCCATGTAACAGAATATGCTATGTCTTTAAAGTAAATCCACCATCCATGTTTTTCTTAGAACAATTTCAGTGTGCTTTTCTTTCTAATATCTTAATTTTTTTTCTAAAACCCTAGGTTTTCTGTGAATGGTTTATATTTTTTACTCATTCATAATTCTGTGCAAATAGAAGCCAAAAAATTATCCAGAAACCTAGAAATCCAGAAATGTCTAGAAATTTAAGACAAAACAAAATCTGGAAAACAACCCAATTGTTTGTCAGTGGACGAGTGGATTAAAAAGCTGTGGTACAGAAACAATGGAATACTACGCAGCTTTGAAAAAGAAGGAAATCTCACCATTTGTTACAACATGAATGGACCTGGAGATTATCATGCTATGTGAAGTAAGCCAGGCAGAGAAAGAAAAACATCACATGATCTTACATATAAGTGGAATCTAGTGAACAAAGTAAACTGAGGAATGGAATAGAGGCATAGGCGAGGTCACAGGGAGCAGAAGGACAACTGTCGAAGAGAAGGGGCATGAGGGGATGGGACCATAGAAGGTAATGGGATCAGTGAAACTATATATACATAACATAGAGATATAGATAACAGTACAGCAATTCCTAGAGGGAAGGGAGGAGGGAGTTAGGACAAGGGGAGTAAAGAGGGTATAAAAAGGGACACAGGGGTGGTGGCTGATGGAGTTATATTCAGTGGAACACTTGAATCCATGTAAACACAACAAATTAAAAATTAATATAAAAAATTTTAGTACGACAAAACAAGGGAAATAATAGAAGAAAAGGTAATCACAGTCTTGTGTTTCTGTCACTTTGCCTATCTGCCCTGTTAAATCTACAGTGTGTGGGCATAAAATGTGTACAATCTGCAGAGAGTTTATATATTCTTATTGGAGTAGCAGGAAGTTTTCTCTTTTTCTACCCATGACCCTTAGGGAAAAAAAGCTTTTTGGAGTAAATTGAGGCTAAATGTGAATCTCTTTAGAGACAAGATGGTATTGGTCATAATTTTTCTCACATTGTATATGATTGCCTATCATTTGTATTCCTTAAAATTACATATAATGGAAAATCTTTCAGTTATACAGTCCTCTGTAGTGTGCTCAGAGGAAAATGCAGACAAGACAGATGATGAATGCACAGATAATCAAATAGCAGGAGGCTGTTTCTTGTCTCTTCCCTCATACAAAGGAAATAATTTGAGAGCTGTGTAAAACTACCAATTTTCACTATCCACACACTCACTTGAAAACTTGTATTTTGCAATAATTGAAACTTTACTTCAAAGCATATTTTCATAAGAAAAAAAATTAAACAGTGAGGGAAATTCTGTACTTTCATTGGCTTTAGAGAATGCAGTAAATAATTTCCTAAGTATTTATCTCAATTGATTATTTGAGATGGAGTGATATTTCTAGTGCAATTGGGATCAAGATATCAATTTTAAAGCATTATCTATCCCTGATTTATCAATATTTCAATCAGCATTGCATCTATACCTTGTTATGTGTAGTACTTATACACATATACATAGAGTACTCTATTTCTATGAATAATATTTTTTTTACTTCCTCCACAATGGAAGAGAGGACGAGTCTCCATTTCTGCTTTTTATATTCTTTATTTTGTATTTGGATTCATGTACCCATTTTCTTTTCGTAATTACTAGGAATTCTCTATATCAGGTTGGAGAGATAATTTTATTACAGCTTACACAGTTTTCTTCATATTCTTCTTCATGATGTGATTCCTCACAGAGCTTTGTCTGCAATGTCATAATAAATACACTCTTTCAGAGTGAATATGCAGGCCCCAGACAACCTTAACAAACTTCGGTATCTCCTTAATATTGTACAGCAATATTAAAAATAATGTAATATTAAAAATCAGTAACCCCCAACTCCTGAGATGTTGCCAGGTTCTCAAGTGTCTTTAGAATTCTCAAAACAGCTTAAATAGCATGAGGTCTTGATCTGGAGTTAAAAATATATCAAATCCATTGACAAATTCATGGTGCTATATGATATTTAGCTACTCAGTTAAACAAAAGACCTATTTGCCAGTTATTATGGATAAGAGAAATGGAAGGAAGAGGGCAATTGCTGGCAGACACATAGATAAAACCTGCTCAGGAATAATTAATTCTGTCTGGATTAACTGTCCCAGGGAAGTAGTAAGGAGCAATGTGCATGCTGTTGCATGTAATTGCATGTTGGATGTTGTAGTCAAAAACAAACAACTCTTGATTCTACATATCATGTAAGCAATCCTGTTTTCTCTTAAAAAATAAAAGAATCTGGGCATTTCATTGAAGGAATCACAGTATTGTGTAGCATTTATAGAGAAAGAGAAAATCGAGAGAACGAAGAGGTAAGGGAACTAACTAAACAATGAATTGTTCAAGTTGAGGATCTGGGTGTAATCAGTGAATATTTTACTCACTTGTCTGTCATATCTAATGGAGTCTAGCAACAGAGGCAGATTAAGGTCGGTTTAGGTCCTAGGAGCAGAAAAAAATATTGGGTCCCTTAAAAAAAAAAAGAGACAGGGAAAATAAAGTACATATTAACCATAATTTTAAATAAATAAAAATATTATGTATTATTAATGTTAAAATTGCACATATAAAACCAAACTTGTTGTCATTAAAAAAAAGTGTAAAGTTAGAGTTTTGCAGGGCCCTTCAGAAGTCGGGCCCAGGGCACGTGTGCAGTGAACCCGCCGTTAAATCCACCTCTAACAACCCATCAGAGGTCAACTCAAGACCCCAGTTGTGGGCAGGAGCAAGGCAGGTGAATAGCATGCTGAGTTTTCTCATCTATTTAAATGCATCAAATATGCAGTCTGTTATTGATTTAAAATTCATTATGCAGCTCATGACTGTATCTAAATAAAAGTATCCCTTTTTCTCCAGTGTTCACAAAAGATTTCTCTGCTCCAAGATCAGTTTTTATATTAATTTCTTGGTTTAGGGTTATAGAATTTATTAAGTGGAATAAATGAGTATGACTGAAACACCTCTGGAGTTTTAGTTGTTTACACTTGACTCTGTTATTGTTTTTGTTTTCTTCTTACCATGATCCTCGTCCAGAAAGTGATATCTTGATAACTTCCTTATGCTGATGGGCAGAACATTTCTAAAAACATAACTTCTTGTAGACTTCAGACTTTGAAAAAAAAAACCTACCTGACCAGGTGGTGGCACAGTGGATAGAGCATCAGTCTGGGACACAGAGGACCCAAGTTTAAAACCCCAAGGTTGCCAGCTTGAGTGGGGGCTCATCTCGCTTGAGCCCAAGGTCGCTGGCTTGAGCAAGGGGTCATAGGCTCTGCTATAACCCCTACCCCAGTCAAGGAACATATGAGAAAGTAGTCAATGAACAACTAAGGTGCCATAATGAAGAATTGATGCTTCTCATCTCTCTCCCTACCTGTTTGTCACATTCCTTTCTCTCTGTCTCTGTCTCACTAAATTAAATAAATAAATAAATAAATAAATAAATAAATAAATAAATTTTAAAGAAATCTTATTTTCAGTTTCCTACCATGAAGCTTCTCAGGCCATCCACCCAGTTCATGATGCATATGACCAATAATGACATAATTCTTATGTTAAAAGTATAAATTTTTTTGTATGTGGTAACTGTTTACCTCATCTCAATTATGTAACGTTTCATTAACATTATTTATTATTCATTTATGTTTCTATATTACATTAAGTTGCTATTTTTTTATCTGAGGTTTACTACCAAAGTTTCTGTCAAATAATTTCACCATATCTATATCAGGAACAAACCAAATTGATTATTTTTAAGAGAAAGAGTTAATACAGTTCATCCTTAGCACTGATAGAGCCAAAGAGTTGAAAATCAAGGTCCTACATTAAAAATTGAAGAGCATAGAAAATGTAGTACCTATATTCCTAAACAGACTTCAGCATTAGATAACTGTGAAATCATTTTGATTCAAATATGTTGTACTAAGTTCCTGACAGCCAGGTACTTCACTTAGAAGGATCATTCATTTTTTTCATCTCTATTTAATAATCTTAAACAGTGACTATGTGTGAGATATTTAACTGACTTTTGGTGAGTAAGTTAGTTTTATACAGACATTTTAAATATCATTAGTAAAATAAAAAAAAACAATCCAAATAAAATTATTAGATCTATGATGGATGGGTGAAGAAAATACTAGAGATTGTGAGTTGGAAGTAAGTATGAAGTTCAAAACAATTCACATGTAATAGAAAAGTAAATATTTTAATAAGGCTTTGCAGGATGAGAAAGTTAGGTCTCCTTCTGCACAATAACAATAGCATATAAAATCTGAAGAGACACCTTCTTAGATATTGCAAGATTCTAAGTGACAGGCTCTGAAAATAACTACTCACGTAGCTGAAATTGTCTCAGTACTATGGTCATGTGGAAAGGATGACTAGACAGTCATCAGAATTTCCAACACTGACATCTGGAAAAAGAAATCATTTTCTAGTATAAACTAAAACCTTTAAGAATCACATTAAATTTAATTAGTTAATGTGTTTTTTAGTTTACTGCATTTGAAAATCAGTACTCATTTGTCACTGTTCCACTGAGCTAGTTGGAAAATATTATTTTCCCTTTGTTCCATTAATTAGACAGAAACCTTCTCAGTGTCATGTTTGTTTCCTCCTTTTGATGGTGGCTACACTATTGACCAATCTGAAGGAAAAGATACAATTATTAAAATTGTTTTTTTTTTTTGTTCAGCATCTGTTCAGATTCATATAAATGGTTGATTCTGCCTGCACTGTATGTCGGCATAGCCCGGTATTGTTGAGTACATTTAAAGATTCTTTTTCTAGGTACTCATAAACATAGATAAATTCAAATATCCCTTATTAAACCAGAATGTTTAAAAAGCATTCTGTGACAAGCTTATATTAAAAAGCACAAACATTGGTTTTGTGCTTCTAGTTGTAATATTTAATAGTATAAATGTTATTATAGTTGTAAAAACATTAAAGTTTCAAATATAATTAGCTCAATATTCTGGATTTGCAATATTTCTTAATTTTATATCATTGCTTGTACAGTTTTATTTTCAATTTTATATTTTACTTTAAAAATGAAAAGAGGCCCTGGCCGGTTGGCTCAGTGGTAGAGTATCAGCCTGATGTGTGAAGGTCCCTGGTTTGAACCCAGCCAGGGCACACAAGAGAAGTGTCCATCTGCTTCTCCACCTTTCCTCCTCTCCTTCTCTCTGTTTCTCTCTTCCCCTCCCACAGCCAAAGCTCTGTTGGAGCAAAGTTGGCTCGGGCGCTGAGGACGGCTCCATGGCCTCCACCTCAGGTCCTAGAATGGCTCCTGTGGCAACAGAGCAACGTCCCAGATGGGCAGAGCATCTCCGCCTGGTGGACATGCTGGATGGATCCTGGTTGGGCACATGCGGAAGTCTGACTGCCTCCCCACTTCTAATTTAAGAAAAATACAAAAATAAATAATAAAAATGAAATAGATGTAGGGAAAGAAAGGGAAAATATGTGCAATTTGTCAGATTTCTAAATTCAGAAGACAATGAAATAGTAAATTTAAGAAGTCTCTTTTACAATGATCTTATACATTTTCTGATCAGTATCCACATGATTTTATTTCTATGAAGCATTATATAAGAGTATGGAGACTCTAAATACCTTGCGGTATACATTCAATAGCCTTGTAAAGGCTTAGTTGGGGAGACAGGAACTCAGAGGTTCCAGCTTCATGATCAATCTGCACTCATACCCAGATCTTTTTACTCACCTCCATCTAGTGCTTTGGGCACTTTTCTGAAAATTGAGGGCAAGCCAAGACTTTTTCAGGAGATCTCCTTTAGGATCTTTTCCATCCAAGTATAAAGCAGTGCCCATTGACACTGGGCATAATGCAAGGGAATAGAGGGAGATTTCTTTGAGGAATTTACTGACACAGCTCTGCAAAGATTGAGGTAATAGGGCAGGGTAATCAGAGATTTCTCAAGGCTCAGAAAGCCAGGGGGCAGAATAGTGATGCTAAAAACTGGCAACCTCATTTTAAAACAGGCAAAGTCTCAACTGGTTTGGAAAACTGATAGCTGACCTGTACATCTCAATGATATCTCCTGAGTGTTGCTGTGAGTTAGATTTCAAGAAATACTGAAAAGAATGTCGTAATTTTGCTTTCAAAACGTTCGGAGAGGTTAGTGAACTGATTCTAAATATGCTGCAACAAACTTCTGAATTAACTTATCCAAAGAATAGATTCACTCAGCTGCAAATGCTAGGATATCAGTAAGAGCTATGTAACCTTTTCTGGTATAAATACAGTGTGTCCGTGCAGTCATGGTGCAATTTTGACCGGTCACAGGAAAGCAAAAAAAGACAATAGAAATGTGAAATCTGCACCAAATAAAAGGAAAACCCTCCCAGTTTCTGTAGTATGATGTGGTAGCATGTGCGCATGCACAGATGTTGACATAATACTATGTATACAGCGGAGCAGTCCACGGCCATGCCAGTCGAGATGTGGACGGTACTGAGGAAAGTTCAGTGTGTTCTGTGGATCGCTAAATTAGAATCCGTGACCAAAGTGCAATGTGAATATTGGCGCATTTATAACGAAGCGCCACCACATAGGAATAACATTACTCAGTGGAATAAGCAGTTGAAGAAAACCGGCAGTTTGGTGGAGAAACCCCGTTCTGCTAGGTCATCAGTCAGTGAAGAGTCTGTATAGGCTATACGAGATAGCTACCTAAGGAGCCCTAAAAAATCTGTGCATGTGTGCGTGTGCTCGACAAATACACCTAAGCAAGACTATAGTTCATAAGCTGTTAAAGAAATGTCTCTGTTTTATGGGGTACAAATTGTGGCTGTTGCATGTTATCAAACCAACAGATAGACCCACACGATGCACGTTTTCTACAGATATGCTTCATGAGATTGACAATGATGCAAGATTTTTGCAGAAGATTGTGTTTAGTGAGAGGCGACCTTCCATATTTGTGGACATGTTCATTGCCATAACATCTGAATATGGGCTGCTGAACATCCTCATGCCTACGTTGAGTATGAATGTAACACCCCTAAAGTGAATGTGTGGTGTGGTGGCCTGAGGCATGATAAGATGATAGGCCCATTTATTTTTTGCGGAGCAGTCTGTAACGGCAAACACCTATCTTGACATGTTGGAATTGTATGCAGTACCATAATTTCCAGAAGGTGTCATCTTTCAACAGGATGACGCTCCTCCACACTATGTCACCATTGTTTGTGAGTTTCTGGATAGAACATTCCCCGGCGGTGGATAGGCAGGGGTTCTGTCAAGGCATGGCCACCATGATCTGACGCCCTTAGACTTTTACTATTGGGGTTATGTGAAGCAATATGTGTACTCTGAATGTATCAAAAACATTAATCACTTAAAACAGAGAATCACAGATGTTATTCACTCTGTTACACCAGAAGTCCTTACCCATGTGTGGCAAGAACTTCACTATCATTTGGATGTGTGTAGGGCAACAAATGGAGTCCACATCAAACTGCACTGAATAGGTATAAAACTGGCAGAGTTTTCCTTTTATTTGATACAGATTTCACATTTCTATTGTCTTTTGCTGCTTTCCTGTGACCAGTCTAAAGTGCACCATGACTTTACAGACACACTATATTATATACTTTATACTTCCTGTACTTTTACAGTTCTCTTACCCAGTGTGTTTGGCATATATTTACTTGGTGACCCAGTGATTTCACTACTATATACTTATCAAATAAGAATAAAAATGTGTGTCCCTGAATAAAATGTTGTACAAGAAAATTTATAGTAATCTAGTGCATATTAGCTCCAGACTGTAAAGAACCCAAATGTTTATCAACAAATAAATGGATAATCTATTCATCCTGTATTTTATACAATGAAATACCATTAAGCAATAAAAAGATATCTACTAATACAACTAAAATTTTGGATGATCTCATAAGAATTATATTGAGCCTGACCAGGCAGTGGTGTAGTGGATAGAGCATAGGACTGGGATGCGGAAGACCCAGGTTCCAGAACCTGAGCTCACCAGCTTGAGAGCAGGCCCATCTGGCTTGAGCAAAAGCTCATCAGTTTGGACCCAAGGTTGCTGGCTCCAGCAAGGGGTTGCTCGGTCTGCTGAAGGCCCACGGTCAAGGCACGTGTGAGAAAGCAATCAGTGAACAACTAAGGTGTTGCAACGGCAATGAAAAACTAATGATTGATGCTTCTCACCTCTCTCCGTTCCTGTCTGTCAGTCCCTATCTATCTCTCTCTCTGACTCTCTCTGTCCCTTAAAAAAAAATTATATTGAGCAGAAAAAGCTAGATAGGTATAGTATTTCTTTGTGATTCCATTTTTACGATGTTTCAGAGCAAGCAAAATTTATCTTGGTTGATAAAAATCAGAGCACATTGTCGTTGGTGGAAAATTAATAAGGAAATGGCTCAGGCAGCTTTTCTGATTGATAGAAATGTTTTGAACCTTGATTAGGTGGCATGGATATATTTAAATATCAAAATTCATTGATCATTATGATTTTGATATGTATAAATGATATCTTAATATAAAAATATACAATTTAAAAGAATTTTATGAATGTGTAAATTAGGCATCACAAATTTACACATTACCAATAAACACATAATTGCATATTTGTAATTAGTTCTAAAAAGACCCTCCCAAAAAGAGAAAAATATTTATGTTGTATAGTATAGTGCTTTAAATTTTTAGAGTAAATACAGTTTTTGAATAATATTTTTCATTTGGCATCATCACATAATATTTCATATTCAAGCTGTGGTTATTTTAAATGTCTTATAGAAATAAAGCAAAGCTGTAGATAGCATATCAATAAGAAAAAAAATTGAAAAAAACAAAAATACTTGTTTCTTTACACTTTTACATCTATAGAGTAGAATTTAAGACACAAAAGGTAATTACAAATCTAAAAATAGTTTATTTATGCAATGTAATGTTATATACTGGGTAGTTTTGTTTTTTGTTACTTTTTTATTCTATCTTGCCCTGCTAAATTAATTGGCTTGAGAGGCAGCAGAATAATAACAAGAAATAAATTTACCACATTAGCTAATACAAATATAGGTACTATGTTCAAAACTTTAGAAAAGTAAAACACTTGTCATTCTGTTGTACAACTACCAAATGTTTTTTATCTGCTGAATCCATTCCGCACTCTTTGTTTTCATCTCTATTAAAAGTGCTTATTGAAAATTCACTAGATGTTTTCTTCTCTTTAAATTCCAGGATTGTCTCTTTAGACTTGTCTATTTCATTGGACACCGAATTACCCTACTTTCTACAATTATTTCACACATCAAATCACACCACACACACACACACACACACACACACACACACACAAACCCCTGGGTGACACTGTTGCCATGCATTTGCATTATTCATAACAGATACACTTAGCTCAGTGCTATCTCCACAAGGACAGACTAATCAATGTTTTATAGAAGAAATAATAGTCATAGTTCCAAAGAGCAAATAAGATCAGAGACCAACAGTAGGTGTATGCTTAAATCTAGCAAAATAATAACCATTTCTAAATTTCATCTCAATTTTTGCTTGCCCTCAGTGATTTAAAAAAAAAAACAACAGCAACAATCAATAATTGTTACCTCTCTATACTGTGATTGTTTTAACCAAATTGTACAGTTTAAAACAATATTGATAGGAATCCAGGATTAGCTGGAAGGAAGTTCAAGCACAAGATCAGCTTGCAGCCTAACTGAGCTAAGATTTCTAGATCTTTAAGTTAAATTAGAAGATCATTAAAAATCAATGCTCTGTGATGTGAAATGGCGGCTCTGAGTCTTGCACACAAACAATGTGCAGAAACTTGGACAGGGTGTTGCCTCACAGATATGATGTATTCTGAAAGCCCCGACAAAAGCTTGCAAAAATGAAACTTGAAGAGCTCAAACCTCTTAGCCCCCCTCCCTCTAATCCTCCAATGAGCTAAGTGGGTAGTAAAATGCCATTGTAGTGACCTCAATATCACTCATAAAATTTATATGGTTTGTAAAGAAGTACTTTATAGAACTCTTCTGATAAGCACTGGGGAGAGAGTTATTAGGAGAGCACCCAAAGAAGAGAGGAAGACAGAATAAGGTAATGCTGGTGTTTCAGGTATGTCAAGAAATGGATGAAAGGAATCATTTGCCCTGCTGTTTTATTTTGTATACCCTCTCTGATCACTTTGTTTATGTTTGTTTGTCAATTGTTAGCATTTTTATTATATTACAATGCATTAAAGCTAACGTTGAAAAACAATCATTTCACCTGACCCTGATTTCATATTAATTAAGCTATGTGTGTTTGAATGATGTTTATAATAGGTCTATTATCATCTACCTTCATTTACAAAAACATCATAAGTGAAAAAAAAGGACTCTAAACATAAATCATAGTTTCTTGTGTTTTATACTTGCAAAATGAAGGGCCCTGAAAATTCAAACAATAATCTGAAATGTATGTTAAAGGTGAAAGGAAAATACAATTCACTTATACTCTTATTATTCAACAGAATGACAGATTTCCTTCAGAGACTTCTGTTATAAAGGGGAAAAGACAAAGCAAAGGTACTATAGTGTATGAAGTTTCATTGCTTAATACTAAATATGCTTGTTACACCATGAGAGAAGAGATTTTCCTGGGTCTAAATTCTTAAAGAAATTTGTCTCTATATGTCTTTAAATTAGCTATTCATTAATTAGTAGAAAATAGTAGTTTAAAAAATATTTAAGAGTTGTTTGCATAAAACATTATTAATTATATTACTCTAACCCCTCGTTATGTCAAGCTTTTATAATTAAAGTTTAATGTATTAGGAACCTTTCTACAGGCTTTCACTAGTATTTTATAAACAGGCAGGTTTTCTCAGTATATATTACAAACACATGACTACACCATGAGAAAAGCATAAAAGCGTTCCTCAGATTTCTTATCATTCTTTATTTTTTTGGCATTAACCATTTTAAATATATTCAAATTTTACAATATTTTATGTTATAGACATACAAAGCTAAAAGTTCCGTAAATAGAATGTATGCAAATATCAACTTTGAATATAGCTTGTTGGTCTCCAGTTTTTCTTATTACATCTTTTTCACATTTTCAATTCACCAAGTGATTATTTTGTTATAATAATAATTAATTTCTATAGCCCACAAATATTTAGTAAAATATATTTCTATTAATCAGGAGAAAATAATTACAATTTAGAAGCTTCAGCCAATTTTGAAAACAATAAGATTACTTTTGACATATCTAAACTTTATTTGAAAAATAATCTTAAAGTTTGAACACACGAGGAAGGGAGAGATACACCAGTCTTCATTTGTTTATATGAATCAATATAATCACATACATGCTCACTATAGTTTTATCTATAGTTTTGCTATGCTTAAAACATTTATGATAGTAAAAAATGAACACATAAATTGTATGTAGATAAGCATCTATAATACCTACATTAAAAATCTTGCTTCTAATACTCTAAATGATAAGGTATTTAAAGTGTCTTTCTCTGAAGATAAATGACCTATACTTGGAATTTACATAAAATATACTATTAACAGATTTGAATATTTCTAATTAGACTTTCCTTTAGAGCACTGCTGAACTCTTGTTTTATACAGCCAGTCACAATAGCTGAATATTTTTATAATGAAACTTATGTAAATAAATGGTGCGTGTATGTGTTTATGTAAATATTTTACTTGACAGTTCTACATCTGGAAAAAACTAAAGAATGAGCCTCACTGATAGAGAACCTCTACCTGAAGGGTCCAATGACCTGTTGTGCACTTGAAATCCCAAGGGCTGTCATGGGCAGGCAGTCTTGCCAACACCAGGTAGACTCTAGATATAACATCTCACAGTGGTGGGAACAGGATAAGGATTATTGTGTGGTAAGGCCACCTAGTGGATTTCCAGGAAGGTGAGACAAGTGCCATAGGATTAATTTTAAGAGAAAAAAATGTGTTTTCTCTGAGATTCAGGGAGCCAATGGCACAGGAGTCAGGTAAGAAACTTGTGATTTCTCTGAAATTCTTTTCAAGGATGTCTCTCCACAGATGCTTTCTCCTTGCTGTTTGGAAAAGGTTCTGTAAAGCATATGAGTAAAAATCTTTCCTTCTTGCATTCAATGGTAAAATGTGATTAACCCACATGATTTTGTGGGAAGGTATTGCAGAAAAAAAAGGAAGAAGAAAGAAAGGATCTCTGTCTCTATCTCTTTCTCTCTCTCTTCTCATAACTCCTCTCTCCCCACCCTCTCTCTGCTAGTGCCTCTGGCCAGGAAGGAACAGTCTATCGAAGACCTGTGTCCAGGACCTTTAATGTCCCCACAAGATAGGAAGAGATGCCCATGGGGACTGGGCAGTTGTCAAACACAGTGTAGAAACTAACTAGCAGGACAACTCATGAGCTGATATAAAACATGTCATATGAAGCAGGAAGTGTTTCTAAAAGAAGGGAAACAGCAACAATTGGAATATAAGTGTGAAATGTGCTACCCATAATAACAGTTATTTTCAAAATGTAAATATTTCTTGCTTAATTTCAAAGACATTTTTTTTGTCTTGTGAAAGTATCTTGAATCTAATAATTTAAACTGATCCTTCCACCCTTGCTCTAATTACATATTTGAAATTTAGATTTTTTGAAATAAGAACTGCTTTTATCATGCCTTAAAAAAAACACATGAATCCACAAACTTTTTAGAGATAAATGAATTGGCTTTATATCAAGCCAGCACACACGGGCCCTCTGTGCACTGGGGGACTGGTGACACAGCTGACAGTCAAAGCTATAACACCTGCTGGAGCCTGGATCTTCAGAAGATGGGCTGGGGAGATGGCTTTTAACTTCCTGGATTCCCAGTGGACACCAAGAAAATAATTTGCTCTATTAGATCATGGCTTGTCTTGGAAATCATCCAGTTAGGGAAATACTTTAATTTCTGCTAACATTCTGAAGAGACCACCAGTGAAAGGGTGTACTGTGCGCACGAACCATTCAGGAATTAAAAGAATGATTGCAAATAAACACAGTAGTTTTGAACTATAACGCATGTGAAATATTCTAAGGGAAGTGTTCTCAGAAGTATAACCATACCCCTCAAAATAAAACATTGCTAAATGCTCATATCAATCAAGAATTAGGACGCTACCCAGCAGTAACAGCATTGTTTTAAGAAAGGGTTGTATCATATTTTATCTAGGAAAGGAAAACTTTATGCTTCATTTTCACTGTCCTTTTGTTCATATTGATTTTTATCATAATTTAGAAACATTCCTGAACAGAAAAGCAGAATAAACCTCCCTTTCTTATTACACCAGAGACCTTTTAAGCAGCAGAGGATTTTGATTTAGATTCAAGCATTAAAATTAAATCACACATCCTAAGGAAAAATGATCTGTAATAATGAAAGCCACACACATGGGATATGAAAGTGCTATTGAATAATGAAGCAAGCTACAGTTGCAGTGTGTGGGGCCAGTGTGATTAAATCAAGAGTGCTTTTGAAAACAAATTTCTTCACTGTCATCTATCGATTGCTGGCATATTAACAAACAAATTACTGGAAGAGATGAATATCATAAATTAGAAAGAAATTATTTCTCCTCAATTAAAGCAGCTTCATTTACAGATGCACTGTTGAGACTGCTAGGACAGTGCCTGTAGGTACAATTGAAGGCAAGACCCAGTGGATTCATCAGCAATAACAGATTTTAACGGTTGCCATTCTGTAACTGTTACTTGCTGACACTAGCCACCAGGTAGTGAGAATGTGTAGTTCTCGTATTGGCATTTTGCTCATTACCTGGGATCCTTGGCTCACATCTGTTAACACCACCCAAGGCAGTGACCTAGGTCAAAATGTTTCTTCATTAATTCTGAGCTACTTTGAAAGCTCTGAGTTTGAACTTTTTTCCTTTCCCTTCCTTTAAATCAACATCTTTAACTTGTTTGATCCATTTTAAGATTTTCTGATTAAAATGTTTGTTAGTGATAATTTAATCAGGCTACAGAGTTTTATAACATTTTTAAAAAAGGTATTTTCTTTTTACTATTGGGTGATAAAGATCATTATAGCACATACTTTTTTTTATTATTATTAGCAGATTAAACAGATGAGGATTGGAATCCAGTGAACTCATGTAAAGGGTTTCCACTCATCTCTTTGTGTGTGTGAAAAGAGTTGTTTTTAGGTCACTAATGTTTTGAGAAAACGCTGAACTAGTTTCATTCTTTTTCATTTCCATCAAGAAAGAATGTTTTTTTCAGTTAGTCCTCCTAAGCCACAGACCTTCTTAGTTGGTAGTGGGTAGAAAAAGTGCTAGTCCAGCTATTATCAAATCTCTTTCTGACCCATGCTAAGTGATTCTGCATTACTTTTACTTGAATCTTTGTTAAGAAACTTAAAGTATGTAAGCCATAAAATGTTAATGATAATTATTGTAAGAAATGTTAAAAAAAGTAAATATTTTTATTTATATTCATAGAAAATATAAAAGGAAAAAGAAAGTAAGAAAGTTTTCACAGTTGTAACAATGAAAAAAAATCCCCAAAAATTCCTAAAAGAAAATAAGAAATCTTTGCCTTATAAGTCTGGTTTGGAATTCATATGTAAACATGTGCAAAATGACTTTGTAACTAAGAGGTTTTTTTATAAATCAGAAGAATACATGCTCTTATAGTTACTGAAGAGCAATCGTGTTCAATACTCACTAAACTTCTCAAAAGTTTTCACAGATCAATTGGGCCTTGAAACTTTGAATAAGTAGATAAGATTGCATTTAAATAATGGTTTCTTCCTCAAAGTGTAAAATGAAAGACTAATATTAAAATACCATAAAATATTATTGTTGGCTCACACCTGCTATTCTTAGGTGAAACTAAGAGACAAGTAAAAGACGTGCCTTCTGGTCTTCCACAGAGTGTTCAAGAAGATCAACTGCACAAAATCAGAACTTACTTATTTTCTATTTGCTTTGTAAATGTCTATCCATTCTTTTAAGAAAGTACATTGTTAAATTAAGTAAGCTGTTTTTATATCATTTTAAGATTTTTTAAAGAAAATTAAAACAAATAATTATAAAGAGAAAAATGCATAAAAGCTTATTTGTTGGAAAAGCCATGAGGTCATGGATAAACTTATTCCATGTATATTCTATGTCTATAAAAATATCATAGTTTAAAACTTAAAATATTTTTACTCTGGTGTTATAATCAAGTACAATACTTAAATTGTTAAATTTTAAACTCATTTTTAGGTAATAGCTGTAAAAAGAAGCTCACTATTTTTAAAAAATTACATATAACGTGTGTGAGTGTATCTGTACATTAAACTGAGCTCTTTGTTTAAGATACACGAGGTTGAAGAGGATGCCTTGGAACTCTGTCTGTGGTCTTCTGTTTCCACCTCGTTAGGCTGTAGGCACAATTTAAAGATTACTGAAATAACTGTAAAAGAAACATGATATTTCTGATCTTTGGCTTTAAGTAATAAAATAAAGCTAAAACTGAAGAAGTATAATGCCTATGTCACCACTGAAAAATTTTACTTTTAAAAATACTTGTCAAAAATTAACTATTTTTCTACATTTATTAGAAGTAATATTATCCACTTTTTGGAAGCAATAAACTTTCTAGTGTTTTGTATAAGTTATTCTGGATAAGGTTTAAGTGATATTTAAAAAAAAAAGAAGAAGAAGAAGTCTGATTGATTTATTCGGCCTGAATCATTCTCACTATATTAAAGAAAATATCAAATTATTTATTAGCACAAGTCTTAAAACTAATTTACCTTAAATAACACCAGCACATTTTCATATTTTTAAATATTTTTATTATCAACATGATATGAACTTTAGTTCACAAAGAATTTCCATTAAAAAATGAACCTTACAAAATACATAAACCATGAAACTATTGTCAACAGTGCCACAATTCTCTAAACCATAATGTCCAATAAAAATACTCTTGGACTAGATAAAGTCTGACTATACTATAATGTGGAGATAACATGCTGAACTGACATTTATTAATCATAGTAAAATGCCCGTTAAAATTAAATTGCATGTGTGTTAAGTAGAAGTGTTCAAGATATCATAAGACAAATCACAGTATTATATTTAGCCCAGCTTGAGTGTAACCTGAGATCTGAGGTTACATTTGGTTCTTTTCTCTTGAGTTCATTGTTCTTTCTGTGACTGGGTATTGCATGTGCAGCTTCACACTGGCCTGTCTGTGGCCCCCTTTTATGACCAAAAATGGTTTATCATGATCAATGTTAATAATGAATAACTGCCAACAAAAATGACCATATTTTATTTGACCTTGTTCAATTTGGAGAAAAAAAATAAAACCAACATAAAGAAAATATTGTTGTAGTTGTTAGTTTATAGGGATCAAGAAAATATTGGGGAGGCATGCCTTCTAAAAGTGATAGCAATGGTTGTCAAGAGAGAGTTGGTAGTGGCATTTAGGTGACCTGAAGTGACAGGACCCCTAAAGGGCAGATGGTTGTGCTTGCAGTGCATTGACTTCAGCCATGACAGTGGGTTGTGGTTTTGAAAAATCAGGTACCCACATTTTTATCACAAAAAGCCTTGTAAAGAAATTAAGGAGTGATAGTACTTTGTTTTAATTTTTGTATTGTTTTTCTTTTCATTTTCTCAAGAGTTTATGTGACCACCATTTAAAGGGCTTCATTACACCCTACCACAATTTCCTTATCTTCGGGTTGTGCTTCATTTGTGACTATACTCATCACCATGTTTTCAGAAGTATAGTCCAAAATTTTTATTTAGTTTGTATATGCATAGATAAAGCCTCTGTGTTAGTGCATGCACACACACACACACACACACACACACACACTCAAACACAAATACTGCTGTGTGCAACAACCTAAGGTTGCCTATTTGGTATTTTCTGAATGTTACACATATTTTTTACTCTATTAATGTTGATCAGTTATCCTAGTTTGCCCCAAACAGCAGGGTTTTGCAAGATGTGAGACTTTTAATGATAAATTTGGGATTTTCCTGGGCAAATCAGAATGGGTTGGTAACCGTAATTTTTGACTCTGCATATTTTCTGCTAAGTGGAGATTGTTACCAACATGGAAATCCTCTCCTAAATGTTTTGACTTTAGAGACAATAGGGTAGAAGCATTTCTGAAAGAGAAAATAAAGTTAGTTAGCTGTAAAGTGTGAGATTTGAAATGTAGTGAATTTATTACAAATTTGAGTTTTCATTTTGTGAAAGGTACTTAAAGGGAAAATTGGCATTTATCTACAATAATCAATTTCTGCATTATCATTTTTATAATGGTAAAATCCTTGTCACATGAAAATCTAAATTAAGCATATTTCAAGATACCATTCAATATCCTTTAGGGAATATTTGCTAATATAATTTAGACCTTTAAAATAAAAATAGTTAAGTCTTAGGCAATAAGTTCCTACTAAAGTTTATTGCCCAAACTAAATATAAACACATTAATTAAACAAATAATTGTTATTATTTGAATAATGATTAGTTCCTAAAGAAGTTGATTCAATACATTGCTTGAAAGTTAGTCGTGGCCAAATATGAACACCATTTACTCTCTTCCTTATTTTAGTTATGAAATCAAGTTAGAAAAAGCCCAAAACCTGAGCTCTCTGTGAAATTATTCTGTATGCTAAAATATCAAAATTTGAATTGCTTTAAATGTAAATAATTGAAATAAAGTTTAATTTAAATTTACTAATTTTAATTCTTCAGTAAAACAATTGTTTGCAGTTATCTAGACAACCGTGATAATTCTTTCTCTCTCTTCTCTCTCTCTCTCTCTCTCTCTCTCTCCACATACACCCACACATACACACACAAGAAATTTTTTGTTTGTTTGTTTCTCCTGTTTTTCACATCTAAGCAATATATAGGTGTTTCCAGGTCAGTCTCCAAAATAGTCCCTGCAGTTGGCAGCCTGTTGCCATTTCACCACAAGCAACCCAGTATTTGTGACTGTCATTTTCACTCATTTTAATAGCACCCTAACTGTTCTACTTTTGTCTGCTCTTATTCCCAGAATGCATTATCCGTGCAGGTGCTAGAAGGCACATTTGTGTGTAAAAAATATCAGTATTTTTTGTTTTAAACCCTAGGGTCATTTTCCAGTACCTTAGCATGAAATCAGAATTTCAAGTTAAGGAAACTTGACTGGCAACTTATTTTCTCTCCTCATCTGATACTACCTACCATCGACCTCACCCTAGGATTTCCTCTCAGAACTACCTGCCTTCAAGTATCCATGCCTCTCACCCTTCCCATTTCAGCACAGATATTTTCTCTCCGTGGTCCTTCCTGGTCCTTCCTCAACCTCTACCTGGTCAATCTAACCCGAAGTCAAATGATATCTGCACAGAAAAATGCTCTGACAACACTGTCCAGGGAGTCCTGGTCCTGGCCGATTGACTCAGTGGTAGAGTGTCGGCAAGCTGTAGAAGTCCTAGTCAGGGCACACAGGAGAAGCAACCATCTGCTTATCTTCTCTTCCCCCTGCTCTATTTCTATCTGTTTCTTCCTCTCCCACAGCCATGGCTCCAATGGTTTGAGCAGAGTTAACCCCAGGCACTGAGAATGGCTCCACGGTCTTGCCTCAGGCACTAAAATTGCTCAGTTGCCAAGCAATGGAGTAGCAGGCCAGTATCACCTGGTAGGGGACTTGCCAAGTGGATCTATGCCAATTATAATTCCAGTTGGGGTGCATGCTGGAGCCTGACACTCTTTTCCCACTTTTCACTTAATAAAAAAAGGGAAGTCCTATTCTACTCTGTCCCGTTGCTTATAACTTTTTTTTATATACTGCAGTTTTGGAGTGGAAATTTATTATATTTTGTTTTATTTCATTCAATTATTTTTTTCTCTCTTCATTAAAGAGCTTTGACAACAAGATTTCCTTGTCTTTTTATTGTTATATTCCATCATTACTCAAAGTGTAAAGAGGACTCTCAATAAGAATTTGTTGAATTAAGACATTATTGATGCTAACTACCTTATTTATTAAGTCTAACATGTCATTTCCTCAGTTGAGGTTCAAAGTTTAACTAAAAAACTAAAAGTGATGTGTTTTTTATTTCAATTTGGCTCTCACTTTCCTTTTTCAATTAAAGTTTTAATCTAAGATAAATAGCTAAATATATTCTTTGACATCATGATTGCATTATATGTTTTACAAAGTACCTGAAAAAAATTGATGTTAAATTAATAAAATTAACTTTAAAAACATTTTTACTATATTTAGATATTAATTTAGATAAAAAGGATATGACAACTCTTCTTTTTATAATATTTAAATTTCTATATAACTAAAATATTACTTGCAGAATCTTATAAGTAAAGTAAAAATAGCAATTGAAATAAAATCATTACTAGAAAATTACATATATACATATAATACATTTATATAATACAGTCCTTACATTTATTTTTATTTTGTTGCACATCAATAGAAAATATCTTCCCTCATTCAAAATAAATCGATCAATTACTTTAATTATTCAAAAACAAAGAATTTGTTATTGTTCATATATCTGCTGTTGTCAGGAGAAAAAAATGATGTCAAGTAAATTAAAATTCTTGGGTTGACATAGAAGAAGTAAAATAAAGATTAAAGTTATTTTGACACATGCCCAGGCTGGTTGGCTCAGCGATGGAGCATTGGCCCAGAGTGTGGAAGTCCTGGGTTCGATTTCCGGTCAGGGCACACAGAAGAAGCGCCCATCTGCTTCTTTGACATCTGCTTCTTTCCCCTCTCCTTTCTCTTTTTCTCTCTCTTACCCTCCTGCAGCCAAGGCTCCATTGGAGCAAAGTTGGCCAAGTTGGCCATGGCGCTGAGGATAGCTCTGCTGCTTTCACTTCAGGTGCTAGAATGGCTCAGATTGCAACATAGTAACGCCCCAGAGGGGCCATGCATTGCCCCCTGTTGGGCATGCCAGGTGGATCCTGGTCTGGCGCATGCAGGAGTCTGCCTGCCTGCCTCCCTGCTTCTAACATTGGAAAAATACAAAAAAAAAACCCACTTATTTTGACACTGTAGATTAAAAATTACACTGTTAAGATATAGGTTCATGATGAATCATTTCCCCTAAGCATAAAACTCCTGTTACAAAAGAAATAGCAATAATGTTGTCATTTCTTTTAAATGTTAGTTTAATTAGAATCATGCTGAGGAAAAAATGAGGTGTGAAGAGAAGAGATATTTGTTGAGTGCTTATGATGTGACTTTAGATTCTTCAGTTCATTTATTCCTTTCATGACCTCTTTTACTCTACACCACATTTTTTATTTGGACATAAGATATAAATTAAGAATGATTAAGAGATACAACCAAGCTTAGGTCTTTAGTTAATGAAAGAGTGATTTGAATTCAGATGCATCTATTTCTAAACTTATCACCCCCTTCATAGTTACTACCACACCCCTTCAGGTGTGGAGGCAATTAGGGGTTTCCTCATGCACTGGAGCTCTGCAAGCCATGGCAATAATGAAATCCAAGTGAACAAAAATTAGCTTAATTCCAGAAATTCCTTCAGAAATACAGAATTATAAAATTATAAATTTAAGTAAAATTAAAATGGAAAAAGGAATAAGCGGACATTGCTGGACTTAGTTTTAACAAATCTGAGTTATGCTCAATGCAGCTAAAGAAACTTCCTCTCTCTTCCAATTCTTGCTCATTCCTCCTTTTCTCTCTTTCTTATAATTCAATTTTTTTTAAAAAAAATCAAATTTTCCCATACTTGCTGTTGAAAATGTAATCCATTTCAATAAGATATAAGAGCAGCATCTTAAATCCCAGAAACAAATCTTTGTACTACGCTTTTGTATCTGTGCAACTACACACACTCACATACATACAATTTACATGCATGAAATCATATGCATGCTATCTGAAAAGGTATTTTATTCTAGTCAGTAATACATAGTGTAGTTCCATTACAATGTATATAAATGTATGTTGTTTTTCTAAGTAATGATAACAAGCTCTTTGCATGAGTGTAACATACAGTATATTACTACTAAATTATGGAATTTTAAGTGGTTTCTAAATATTTTGATAATTTTTAAGACAATATAATTAATAACCTTGCATTAGAATCTTTATGCTCCTTTTTCAATTATCTCTTTGCAAAATGAGAGTAAGATTTCTAGGGTAAAGGATAGGCTCACTTAAATTTGAGGCACATTGCTAAATGCTTGATCGGAAGCTAATATGAAAATAAATTTTTATATTCTACACGATAGAAAATACTGTGATATACTTATACACACACACACACATATATATTCACACACATATACAAATATAGTACATATGCTAAAATTACAAATGTTAAATTAACAATATTAAATTAACATTGCTTGTCATTTTTATTATCCTGGTTTCCTAAAATAATGCAAGTATTCATTCTTTCTCTATATGTTGTAATATCTTACTCATAGAAAATATGTGATTACTAAAGGTTTGAAATAATTCATCTTTAATTCTATTGAAATTTCTATTATGTAAAGTAACTCTCAGAGAACTTCTATTTATCTCAAAGTTATAAGTGCATTTATTTTTTATTGCTTTTTGAGTCATATAAATTGGCATATTTCCCTTTACATTTCACTTAAGTTTTTCATTTACTCATTTGTTATTGGACATTATTTTCTGTTTTCCATATACCAGACACAGATCTATATTCTCAATGAGCAAAGAGTCAAGGATCCCTGAATGTAGAGTTCATATTCAAGCAAAATGAGAGAGAGAATAAATATTAAATATACAAATTGTCTAGTATGTTAGAAATTGATACATACTGAACAGAAAACAAAAGAAGAGCAGATTAAGGAATATCTGGAGTGTTGTTTAATGGAGGAGTTAGAGAAGCTATTTACCATGTTAAATAGGGTCCTTTAGTTTGTCTCATTGAAAAAGTAAGATTCATGTAAGGAAAAAGCTTAATGGAAGTGGGAAAGTTAATGAATCTCATTTTCCAGCAAAGGGTACGTTTGGGGCAAAATCATGTTGCAGGAGTGTTTTATGTGCTCTAGAATTAGCAAGCATTACATATTATTGAGCATAAAGTTGTACAAATTATATAATTGTGTGCATTAGTCTAGATCCTTTTTTGTTTTCTGTGTTCTAATTCTGGCTTCACCACTTACAAAGTCTTGTTGACCTTCTCTGTAAAAAACTTTACTTATCTATGCCTCAGTAATCACATTTAGAACATGAAGACTTAAAGCTGCTGACGTTAGTGTGTTGATGAGAACAGTGAATAAATAATTATAAGCAATGCATTTAAAGCAATGCCTACCACAATATAAGGAATAAAAGTGTTTAGCTATCATCCCTACAACTAGTAATATTATTTCTTTGCCAAGAATAATTAGTTCTGTTAATATCAAGTTGAAATTTTTGTTATTTTGGCCAATTCTTTGCCTCAATATTTATTCTAGGTTGGTTGATGTCAAAGATGTGTATTTTTTCAGCCTCTTATATGTTTAAGGTGGTAAAAAGATTCCTAGAACTTATGAACCTATTATATCTTCTGTAGTAAATGTTAAAACTTTTGCCAGTGACGGTTTGTCACGTTGAGAATATTCTGATCAATAAAGAATGTACTTCAGGTTGCATCTGAAATAAAATTTTAGTACAGCGGTCCCTTGTCTATTGTGGGGGTTAGGTTCCAGAACACTCCCGCAATACGCAAAAATCCGGAAGTTGTGACCTTATATTTATTTTATTATTTATATATTTTAAGCCTTTATAAACCCCACACTCTAATAAACCTTTTCAATTTTTTAGGCTAGAAAATGCTTATTTTACTGCAATAAGAATTAAAATAATAAATATATAAAATTACCTGTATACCGCAAAATCCTGCAATATAGCAAAAAATCCGCAACACAAAATTAGATACATACAATTTAAAAATCTACGATACAGTGAGACTGCGAAAAGTGAACTGTGATATGGCAAGGGACAACTGTATTTAAACTTGTCCAAGAATTCAAACTCTGTTCTGTGTAACTCCAGAGTTGACACACTTAACCGTTAACTGTACGACCGGGATGGAGAACAGAGATGGTGTTCTAGTTATTTGTTGCTATGTAACATGCCACCCCTAAACTTAGTGCCATAAAACAACAACCATTGAAAAAAAAGCTTGTCTGTTTTTATACTCCATTTTCGCCTTTTCAAAAACACACATTGTTTCTTTATTCATTTTATATCTTTTTTTTTCACTTCTGCTCCCAATTAATTTCCATGATGCCACCTTAAATGGTGAATAGAATTTCAACTGGAACCACTTCTCATTTTGTATTTTTAGTGATTTTCTATTTATGGTAGAGTAAATTCTTTGAGAATGCGAAGGTGAATATTTGACATTTCTGTGACCCACCATTTTTGGTCTTAATCCCCATATTTATGACTATACTGGTGAACAAATTGTAGTTGCATCCACAAAAACACTTCTTCTTACCTAATTCAAGTGTGCTGATCTCAAATCTGACATTAGTCTTTTTTTGTAAGCTACAGGTTTTTTTGCTATTCAATATTTTAGGTTTTCATCTTATTGTAACATTTTCAACATTTAGTTTAACTTAATGAAGTAGAATGTCCTCTTGGGCTTCATCTTTGTGAAAATATAATTTATATAATTCAGTAAATATACTAATACACTAAAGATATGATTGCATCCAAATTTGTATACAATTTCAAAATAGAACATATTAATACACTTATTTTAATCATAAAATTTGGGCAAAACTTATTTAAATTCTATTCAGGCAAAAATTTGCGTTTGTAGCTCTTACATTCCTGTACTTGTTGAGGACAATCTCGTTTGATGCTCCAGCAGTAGTCTGCCATCGTATTTCTGTCTCATCATCCCTGATAACTCTCTTCCATTGTCTTCAGATCTTGATGAAAGCATTCTCCCTGCTTATCACTAACAGCTTCAAGATTTTCGGGAAACTTCCCACGGTGACTGTTCAGAAAGTGAATCTTAACACTCATGTTCCATCCAATGTCACTGAAAGCCAACAGCATCCTTTAAATTAGAAGTTCATAGTTTTCTGCTTTTTGTTGCCAAGGAAGTTCTTTGTAACTGCTACAAAAGACTGCCATGCTGCTTTCTCCTCTTTATTCATCTTCCTAGCAAATTCTTCATCATGTATAGGGTTCGAATTTGAGGTCTACCGAATACAACTGCTTTTATCTTCTTAAAAGACAAGGCAGGAAAAGTAGAAATAATATGTTTAAAACATTCACTTTCTGTATTCAAAGCCTGAACAAACTGCTTCATTAAGCCAAGTTTGATGTGAAGGGGGGTGGGAATTATCCTGTCTCAATTAACTACTGGTTCATTCACAATATTTTGCATTTTTAGGTCCAGAGCTTCACGTTTTGGCCACTCCTTCTGTGTTCAGTGTTTCTTCCAAGCTCGGCTGTCCCACAAACACAGAAAGCAAGGATACTTTGTGAAACCTCTCTGTTGTCCTAGCAGAAAATTTACCATTTTAAAATCCACACAAATGATCCAGTTATGCTCCTCATACTTCAGAAAGTCGAGGACAATTTTTATGTCATTATAATCTTCTCACAGATGAGTTGAATAACCAGTTGGAACCGCTACATAAACATTACCGTTGTGTAGGAGAACACATTTCAGACTTTGTTTACAGCTGCCAAGAAATAGCCACAATTCTGTTGGACTGTAAGTGGTAACATCTAGCTGGCTGAGAAGACTACTGATATCATGACAGTAAACAAAGTGTTTGTCTTTGGAAAAAAAGTCCACAAAAATTTGTTCATGCTTCCTTAAATGGAATACTTCAGCTGACCAGTGAAGTACATTCTCTTCTTGAAGCCTGAAGGCTAATAATTCAGTTGCTTTCTTTGATAGCCCTAAATCTCTTACTAAGTCATTCAATTTGGGTTGGCTAAACTGTTGAGGGGTTTATGACTGCTTGGATTCAGAAGAAGACCCTTCATATTCTACAATCATTTCCTCATGCATCTTATCAAAATACACTTGATCACCATGTTCACTTCTTCGTCCTTAGAAGAAATAAAACCTTTGAAAACTGGAACCGAGAGTGTCTCATAGTGTGGGATAGGTTGTATTGCTGAAGAAATACTAGGATATGCAATCATATGCCATTTTTTCTTGACGATGTCCTTTGTATGGATCAGACAGAAATAACAGTCACTGCTGCGGTTCTTAGGTTCACGCCAAACCATGGGAATGCCAAAAGGCATTTCTTTGCATTTTTCTTTAGTCCAGTCACGAAGCATTTTCTCACAATTATGACACACAATATGAGAAGCCCAATTCTTGTCTTGATAGCCAAGGGGAACTTGAAAACAGGCAATATATGCATGTGTCACAAATGATGAAATATTGTGCCTTTGACGTTGAAGTATGTAACAGCTACATATACAACAGAAGGTGTCAGGACTATTCTTACATTTATATTTACTCAAAGAAGCTATGATTCAAACTTAAAACAAAATAAGAGGGTGTTTTTATCAGAAAATAATATTTTGCATTTAAAAACAACTACAATTATGTAAAAGTGATATTTGTAAAACACTAGTTGCCATGTGGTTATGTTCAACCCAAGCGTTGTTGCCCTTTAACTCCAGTTTAAAATTTAATGCATGCCATTAACTGTAACAAAAAGAAATTAAAATTGCATAAAAACTAGAGTATGCATGAAAAAACAAATTTCCGATTTGGATTCAGCCATGCAGATATATATAGAAAAAGTTCTAAAACCTCATGCTACAGAAAATGAAAAATAAATTGTTCCCCAATACTATCAATGAAAGGTTTTTATTTATGATTTTTTTTGCTTCTCATAGTTTCTTTCACATTCTTAAGGCTATATAACCCAATGCTCTCCTAAAAGGGGATTACTGTGTGCATTTCTTAAGTGTTTTTTTGATTTGCTCAAAATTACTGTTGAGCCTGACCGGTGGTAGTGCAGTCGATAAAATCTCAACCTAGAATGCTGAGGTTACAAATTCAAAACCCTGAGGTAACCAGCCTGAGTGTGGAGTTACTGACTTGACTGTGGGATCATTGGCATGATCCCCTGGTCACTGACTTTAGCCCAAGGTCTCTGGTTTGTGCAAGTGGTTACTGTCAGCCCCTGAGGGCTCCCATGAAGGCATGTATGAGAAAAAAAATCAATGAACAAGTAAAGTAATGCTGTTATAAGTTGATGCTTCTCATTTCTTTCTCTCTCTCTCTCTCTCTCTCTATCTCTTTCTCTCTCTCTTTCACTAAAAAAATAAACAAAAATAAATAAAAAATAAAAAGATACTATTGATGTTCTACTTTGAAGTTAGCTGTATGAGCTTGGGGTTCCTTCCAAATTCAGTATTTATTACATAATCTGTATAATCTTTTTTTTGTGCTTTTTATGCAGGGAATAAGAATTTTGAAAGCAAAAGGGCAAAAAAGTTTAACATTAGAAACCCACAAATAGCCTGACCTGTGGTGGCGCAGTGGATAAAGCGTCGACCTGGAAACACTGAGGTCGCTGGTTCGAAACCCTGATCTTGCCTGGTCGAGGCACATATGGGAGTTGATGCTTCCTGCTCCTCCAACCTTCTCTCTCTTTCTCTCGCCCCCCTCTCTATTCTTCTCTCTCTCTTCTCTAAAATGAATAAATAAAAAAAGAAAAAAAAACACAAATAATTCATCCATGTTAAAAAAGAGCCAAATTTAACTTTTAGTTCTTTAAAACTAACTTTGTATTTATTATATTCCATATTACGTATGTCTCAATACTCAAGTTTTATTGTTTCTCAGTTGATTCTTCTTATATTTCATACAGTAATTAACTTAAATAATATTTTTATATGTTAAATATAAGATTGTAAATTATAAGAACTTGCTTTAATATTGCTCTCAAATCATTGATTAATTTTCCAAGTTTCTTGCAGGATAGAATATCCATTTTTTGTGCTGTTAACTAGTATTTGTGTGGCTTTTGGTCTTTTAGATTATGAGTCATACAGGCTCATAGCTGCAATTTTGAACAAAATTTTGCTCTATCTTTAGTACATAGCTAGACAATGATAAGCAGATGTTATGGAGATAAATAGACAGGTGTACTGTTTCTTTAGTGAGAAACTGGATAATCTCCTATGTGCTGTTCCATTAGCTGGTTTGTGATATGCTGGTCTTTATTGGGATAAGGCAGGTAATGGGAAGTGGTTTAGTCAATAATAGTACATTGGTAACTCTCTTGGCTTATCAAATAGTTCAGGTTGACCATCTGTCATCCAACAGGCAGAAGCACTGTTTGAGCACTCTGGAGCATTGGGTCTAATTGTTTGGCTGATTGGCCTAGTGAGAAGTCATTTAATTTATGTGGTTCTTAAGTTTCACAACTATAATATAAGAAATTTAAGTTTCCCCAAGACTTCTTTTATAGAATACCCTGATCCTCTTACTTTAAATGTCAGTAAATCTTAATTTGTGAGGAGTCTCATCTGAATTAACCAAAATGTCTATTCAATTTCCTTCAACTTCATGTCTAATTTGGTGTTCAGGCAAGCAAAAAAGCAACCCATATTGATATGGTCTGAGATAAACCTACAGACCTATTTGTCTAAAAGCACCACACTTCTATTTCTCAGCCTTCTATTACAAACTTCTACAACTAAATCTACCCTCTATAGGCAACTAGTGGTTTAGAGACTTTATATTCAGGAATGGTTATGGTGTCATGTCATGCATCTAACAGATTACATGGTACATAGTAGGTGCTTTATAAATATTGAAAGAATAAATTGTATGGAAATGTTAGTCTATAACACCAGACTCCACTAATTTAGGTTATCAAAAATTACTTTCCAAACAGAAATATAGGTTGTCATCTGATTAATATTGAATGTTAAACACAATACAAAAACTTTTTCTTAATCAGTTTTTTTTTGTTTTTTTTTTTTTAGAAAATTTACAGTCTGTAACATAAATTACAAAAGAAGCTATTTGGATTTTCCAATTCCTCATATAATTAAAAATAAAATGAATACAAATTCTGCTAAAATTACTGAATGTTTTATAGGCTCATTCTATTATTATGCCACTGTTTTCAGCAACCATTTAGTGTGCTGTTTTATACATAGTATATTTCATCTAAAATGGGAGATAGATGAATTGTTCAGTTGTCATGATTTAAAGACAAATTTTTAGATTCCTTTTACTTTTGGTTTTCTAAATATTCATGTCTACCTCCTAAACCTCTGTCTGTAACTAAACTACTTTTTCAAAGGTTAGAAAAAATAAAACCTAATATTATCTGGAACATTTAGTATAACATAATTTATCAACTAGTGTTTAAACTATTTTGAAATATATATTTTTTGAATTAACACATCTTACTTTTATTAACCAGCCCATAAATAATTAAGGGTGACCCTTTGGAGAGGTTTAATTCCTTCTTCTGATTATGGCTGAGAAGGATGTTTGGCTCAGAATCTATTTATCTGTTAGCAACAACTCTTGGTTTCTACTAGCATAGACTTGACTTCACTACCTTAAACATGTAATTAGTGTTTATTCTTACAATAAAAGAGCTCTAGAGGTGGCAGTCCAGAGTTGGAATAGGTGGTCCATCAGGTAACCAGGGAAGCATGCTCTTTCTGTTTATTCCCTTTCATTGCTATCTTCCCTGTTCATGGAATCTCATAATCCTATACAGCTACAGCAGCTCTAAAACTATCATGTCTAGGCTCTAGGCATGTGGTAATATGCAAAAGGATAGGAATCCTTTCCGGGCTTATGATGAAAAGTTTTACAATCTGTACTTCAAATAACAAACCTTTATGCACATTTCCTAGCCTTACCAAGTTGTTCAGTTCCACACACACGAACAACAAGTTACAGCTCAATCTCATCCTCCTAAAGAAATGAAAGGTCTGGCTCTAAACATTAGAATTCCCTCTTATTCTTGTTCTGTATGTATCCCATGAATTCCAATGGATTTAAACCCTAAGTGAGTGTTCTTATTATGAATTCACTTTGTTTTTGAAATGTGGCGATTTCCCTTTTATGGATTGATACATGGCTATGTGTTGAAGTTGCATTGACTTTGTCATGTTTCCTCAATATTTATCGTATATTTTTATGTTTGCATATTAGTTTTGTCTGTCTTATAAATTGAAGTTGCCAATATCAGTCATTTTGAAATATGGACAGATTTCATCACAATGAATTTCAGTTATGCTGCAAGAGCTAACTCTAGATCATACTCAATTTTGATCTTTTTCAATTGGACAGTTTGTTCCAAAAATAACAAAAATGAAAACCATTTCTTACCTCTGTGTCTTACCACTACAACTATCCACTACACTTACTTTGCCTTGTGGAGGTTGCAGAGATTAAAAAAAAAAAAAGTGGCCAATAAGGCAGGTCATGGTCCAGGTGAATTATGGGGTAGGAGAAAGGAGCCAAGTTCACTCTTCCAGCTGATGTATCTTCCACAGGGCTGAGAAAATCCTCACTTTTTTTTAAGAAAAATGATCCCAAAGGGGATAGTTTTATTAAATTGCTCAACTTGTTTTTGTATATTGATTTTGACAAATATTTTATTATAATTGCATTACCAGCAACCTCTTTTCTGTAATTGTCCTAATTCTGAGCACATTTGCACCAAACAGCATGAGACAAATGTTTTCAGAGTAAACTATTTCTTGCAAACCCTTTCTTTAATTAAAAATCTAAGTAAATTTAGCCATTCTATGACAGCATCATTGTTACCACAATGAATATATCGTCCAAATTCAGATGGAAAACAATTTATTTTTCATACTTAAAATCTAAAGGACAGCTTCTTGTTGTTCAATATAGTTGGTCTTTGCAGAGTTTTTTGTTTGTTTGTTTGTTTGTTTTCTCTTACACTGACCATACCCTCATGCACATTCTTCAGAACTCTTTCCTGTGCCACTGCATGCCTTGATTTATGACTATGTCTTATGTCTGCTGTTAAACCTTTCAGCATTTATTTGCCATATATGGCCCCTCTGATTCTTTGCTTTGGAATTTGACACTTCTTTTTCTGGTGAACTGACTTCTTGCCCTGAGGTCTTGCCTGACGTGCAACTTCAAAGGTATTTCAGGGTTGATGGTCTCTTGAAATATTGTATATAGTCTTTATTTTTGTTTATCTATCAAAAATTATATAAAATGTATTCATAGCACTTATTCTTTTTCTGTTGTATGCTTTTCTATTTAAAATACAGAGTATTACATTTTATTTTTCTCTTTTCTTTCATTTTTTTTTTTGTGATAGAGACAGACAGAGACAAAGAGAGGAACAGAAAAGGACAGACAGACAGGAAGGGATAAAGATGAGAAGCATTAGCTCTCCATTGCGGAACCTTAGTTGATCATTGATTGCTTTCTCATATGTTCTTTGACTGGGAGGCTACAGCAGCCCGAATGACCCCTTACTTAAGGCAGCAACCTTAGGTTCAAGCTGGTATGCCTTGCTCAAACCAGATGAGCCCACACTCAAGCATCTATCCACTGTGACACCACCTGGTTAGGTAAATTTTTATTTTTTTCAATATTGCCTTAAAAATATGTTTTCCATAATTTGCATTTAAAATAATAAATTCCTTTTTATTTATTATTTATATAAGCAATTTTATGTAAATAAGAATGCAATATGCATATTTAATCTATACATTATAATGTGTAGTAAACTGGCATAGTAGGTTATCATATCTAATATGTTTAATCACTAGAAAATATTTTATTTCACATATATTCCATGATCCACAATAAAAGGATGACTTGGCCATATTTGTTGATAGATTAAATATGAAAAATTAAAAAAAGAGAGCTTGAGTCAAATATTGTTAGCTTGAGAAATTAAATAAATAATATCTCTTAATAAGAATAGAAAGAGAGTGAGAAGAGCTAATTCACCACAAATTCAGTATTTTTGAGTATCAGTGCTTTGTTTAAACAATGACAAATGTAGAAAGATTAAAAGGCTTTAATTTTAGTATGGTTCAAATTAAATAAATATTGTATTATATTTGACAAGGTACTTAACTTCTCTTACACTGTTTTATCTTTGTGTACAATATAAATAATAATATCTTATCTTGCTGAGTTTGAAAGATTGTTTTAGTAAATAATAAAGCTATAGTAATAGTAACAATAATGTAGCAATTGAAAAACCTTAAAGAATTTTATGTGTAAAGTAGCCAGGAAGACAGAGGGCTAGTTCCCCACTCCCCCAGTTAGAGTTCTCTAGAAGTTAGTTATTATTATTAATTGACTTATTAAGTAATTTTTATAATTAATTAGGTACTTACTTTTCTGTAACCAATGTTTTAGAAGGTGAAATTAGACAATAAACAAAAACATAAATAAAGTTGATACATCTTGATGGTAAACAGTGCTAAAAGATACACCAAATCATATGAAAGGGAGTAACTCATTGTGTGGACTTGGAGTTTAACAGGGTGGAATTACTTCAAAGAAAATTCTTATGGAAGGCTGTTCTAAGAAGATGAAATTCAAGATGAGGTCTTTAGAATAAGAAATAGGTAGTCAATATACCAGTGAGAGTTAAAAGCAATAGTACATATGGCATTGACGAATGAGATGGATGGATGGATTTTGAAAAAAAAAAAAAACAAATAAAGGATGACTTGGCCATATTTGTTGATAGATTAAATATGAAAGATTAAAAAAAGAGAGCTTGAGTCAAATATTGTTAGCTTGAGAAATTAAATAAATAATATCTCTTAATAAGATTAGAAAGAGAGTGAGAAGAGCAAATACAGAACAAAAGAACAAAAACTCTGTCTTGAACACATCACTTTTGACATGTCTACGGAATACCCAAGCAGAGATGTCATGGAGGATAAATGTCAGAAATATAAATTTGGTAATCATTGATGCATGGAAGTTATTTGAAACTCAGAAAAGAATGAGTTTATTTAGAGTTCGTAGATAGACAATATGGTATGAGAGAAAGAGAAGAAGATTGATTATATGAAAGATAAAGACTGATATTCAGGGTTTGTCAACAAAGTGTGAATAAGACTAAAACAAGCTATGAATATTATTATTCTTATACTTGTTCTACGAGCTGCAGTGAGGATGTGGGTAACAGTTCTAACATCTTTACAAAGTCTCTTTAGTCCAATATCCTCTACATATGTTTTCATTAGCCTCAAACTGGGATTTAGTCAGATCAGATTATATTAGATATGGAAATGACCTTAAAAATTATTCTTTCCATATGCACAATTTTATACATGAGATACATGAGGCCACTGAAAGTTTATTGATTTATACAATTGTACATCTGGGTATTGGCCGTCAGAAAGGTGAGCTTTTTAGTTGTGCATACAAAAATCAGGACTTCTTGAATTCAATGATTTTTCTTATTTATTTATTTATTTATTTATTTATTTATTTATTTATTTATTTATAACAGGGACAGAGAGAGAGAGTCAGAGAGAGGGACAGATAGGGACAGACAGACAGGAATGGAGAGAGGTGAGAAGCATAAATCATTAGTTTTCCGTTGCCATTGTGACACCTTAGTTGTTCATTGATTGCTTTCTCACATGTGCCTTGACCGCCGGCCTTCAGCGGACCAAAGCAACCCCTTGCTGGAGCCAGCGACCTTGGACCCGCATTCAAGCTGGCGAGCTTGGGGTCTCGAACCGGGGTCCTCCGCATCCCAGTCCGATGCTCTATCCACTGTGCCACCGCCTGGTCAGGCCAATGCTTTTTCAATCACCAAGTTTTCCCAACAGAACTGAGGTTTGAGTCCCAACGTTGCCAGCTTAAGCATGGGTTCACCACCTTGAGCGTGGGATCACTGGCTTGAGCATGGGATCATAGACATGACCCCGTAATTGGTGGATTGAGCCCAAAGTCACCGGCTTGACCAAGAGGTCATTCATTTGCTGGAGTACCCCGGTCAAGGCACATATGAGAAATCAATCAATGAAAAACTAAGGTGCTATAATGAAGAACTGATGGTTTTCATCTCTTTCTTCCTGTCTTTCTGTCCTTATCTGTCTCTCTCTCTCTCTGTAAATAAATAAATAAATAAATAAATAAATAAATAAATGTCTGAATTTTTCCTTTGTGAAGTTAAAATCAAATTTGGAAATATATATTACAATCTTGAAAATAGGTTGTCATAACATTATTAAAATTTTTCAAGTTAAATGGTATTTTTCATATTATTTTATAATGCCAATTTGCTTCACTCTTTTCGAGAAAATTTAAAGCATCTCAGTTTTAAAAACTAAAGTGATGTACACAGATATGGATTAAATGTATTTGCACTATAGCAAAATGTAATTAATGTTATTTTGTATTGACTTATATTTTTATATAATGGCAGTGTCTATAAATTCAATTTTAAAGTTCCCAAATTTAGTAAGTAGGTACACATATAAATTTAAAGAGTCTCATTAGTGAAAATTGCCTTTGAAGTTGCAAATAATATCCATTTGTTTTTATATAGAATCTTTCCAACAGAGAATCTCAAAGCATATTTAATTGTGACATGATTTATATACAGGGTAAAGAAAACAAAGTGCTAAGAAAAATCTTTATTTTTTGATTCATTCTACAAAGATAAATGGACAGATAATATCAGCTTTACAAAATTACTAACATGATAAATATATATATTAAATATATTTAATCAGGTACTCTGAGGTATAATACTTAATGATTATTTCTCTTCTCACTTATGATTTTTTTTCATAACTCTTCTACATCTAATGATCCTACTCATGGGCTAGTTAAAATATCTCTGTGTGTTCTGATATACTAAATAATAATCAAGATAATTTGCCTAGTTTTTTGTTGTAAGTCAACTTTCTTGTTAATTTTATGATAATAATGAAACTCAGACTAAGGATAGACCTTTCACAGTTACCTCATACAATTTTTTATTGATATAATTTCTTTTTTACATTAAAAAAAATTATTGATTGGTTTTAGAAGAAGAAAAGTGGGGGTACAGAGAGAGACACAAACATTTATCTGTTTCTGTTTATGTACTGACTGGAAATAAAACCCACTACCTTGGGGTATCTGACAGTGCTCTAACCAACCTAGCTGTTCAATTATATAGGACTCACTATATAATTTTGTATATATATTTTCTTTTATATTCTTTGTTGGAATATAAAGTATATTTTTAAAGCATCAAATTATCATTTTAAAAACAGCAAAGAACAAATTATTAAATTAGAAATCATTTATATAAGTTTTATAATAATGAGATTATAAACATAAAGGTCACTATTCCAAAGAGAATGTTTATAAAGAGGCAAGATTTCAAATTATGAACCACACATAAATAAGAGACATTTAATGAATAAATAAAATTAATGAAATTACAATGTGAATGTTAAGTAAGATGTTTTCTTTCTTTTTTCTTTTAGGAAACATTCTGCAAGAAAAACCACAAAAGAGCCCAAAACTGATAAACCTGGTCAGCAAAACTTTAATATTGAGTATTGAGTTGGGATAGAGAAAGAAAAAGTTATATCCAAAGTGAGAAGTGAATGGAGGGAGGCAGACAGACAGATTACTGCATGTACCCAACAAGTTAACAAGGATCTACCCAGCACACCCACCAGGGGGCGGTGCTTGGCCCATCTGTGGCATTGCTCTGCTGCAACTACAGCCATTCTAGCACCTGAGGCGGAGGCCATCCTCAGCTTTGGGGCCAACTTTTTGCTCCAATGGAGCCTTGGCTCAGGAAGGGGAAGAGAGAGAGACAGAGAGAAAGGAGAGGGGGAAGGGTGGAGAAGCAGATGGGCACTTTTCCTGTGTGCCCTGGCCAGGAATCGACACATCAAAAATACTCAACAAACTAAAAACAGAATGAATTCAAACAGATACAAGCCTGTACACATCATAATCATACTCTCAAAAGGCAAAGACAAAAAAAAAATCTTGAAAGCAGCAAAAGTTGCTCATCATATACAAGAGACTCTTAATAAGATTAATAGCTGATGACTCATCAGAAACCATAAAGGCCAGAAGGTAATGGAATTATATAATCAAAATAAATAAAAAATACACTTAAAAATTTATTATATTACGAAATTAACCTTCAGAAAATAAGACATGAATAATAACATTCCCAAATATAACAGAGAAATATAAGAAATACTAATGAAAATCTTTCTGGCTTAAAGAAGTGGACACCACACAGTAACTCAAATACACAAAAATAAAAATATAACTGATTCTAGTTACATAGGTAAATATAAAATATTATATGAATGCACATTTTGTTTTTGACTTTTTCTCCTTTATTTTAAAGACAGTAGCATAAAGTAATAATTATAAATTTGTGTCTATGGACACACAATATTTAATATGTAACTTGTATGATAATAACAAATGAGAGGTGAGGGCACAGACCTAAATAGAAGAAAAGTTTTATATACTAATGAAATTAATATATGTCTTATAATATCCATGACAATCACAAGAAAACAATTTAAAAATATATACGGTAAAAAATGAAATTACTATGTCCCACTAGAGAATGTCTATTTAACACAAGAAAATACAACAATGGGGCAATAAACAAACAAAAGACTTTATAGCAAAATGGCAAAAGAAAAAAATCTGGTTTATCAAAACTGTACCTTGACCAGGTGGTGGTGCAGTCAATAGAGCATCAGATTGAGACACAGAGAACCCAGGTTCAAAACCTTGAGGTCGCCAGCTTGAGCACGGGCTCATCTGGTTTGAGCAAGGTTCACCAGCTTGATCACAAGATCACTGGCTTGAGGAAAGGGTCACTCAGTCTGCTGTAGCCCCCTGGTCAAGGCACATATAAGAAAGCAATCAATGAACAACTAAAGTGCCACAACGAAGAATTGATGCTTCTCATCTTTCTCTCTTCCTATCTGTCTGTCCCTATCTGTCCCTCTCTGTCTCTGTCAGCAAAAAAGAAAAAAGAACTGTAAATGAAAATAAACTAGCAATCTAACCACTCCCAAATCCTCACAAAACATTAAGAGCGTAGACACAATATTTGGTTGAGCATTTTGACATTCTCAATCTAATTTGAAATTTTACTGGTTAGTTACATTTGGGTACTATAAATTTTTAGGCAATTTGTATGTTAACTCTAAAAACATGGTGCAAAACTTGTTATGTAATATAGCAGATGGAGAATTTATTAGTGTAGAATTGATATTATGGTCTTTTCCTCTTTTTGTTTTATAACTTTTATTGTAAATCTCTGAGCATCAACTTTAGCAAGGAAAAAAAGAATGAGGAGGAAACAAAGGGAAAGAATATTGAATATATGCAACAGAGAGCAAAGCTCTAAAAATATTCTAATTTTTTCATAAGGTGAATCTCATTTTGGTAAACTTAAATGCTTAATGTTGATAACAATTGACACTCTGTTGCAGGCTGGACACATTTAGTTACGAACAATAGAAATCATCCCTGAAAGTATAGGTTTTACATTTGAAGTTAAATTTTCAATATATAATTTTAATAAGATGGACTTCAAGAGAGCATTAAACATTATTAACAGAATTTGTAATAAAGATGTTATGAATGGCATATCAGATATAAAGAAGCTTTCTTCAGCTACTCATGGTAAATATTGCTATTCAAACCTCATCTTGGCAAGGAACATCTGAGGGACATAATTAAACATGTGTATTTCCAAGGTTTCCAAGTAGAAATAATATTTTATGAAACTTGGTTGAGTTATGGTATTAATATCGGTCTGATTGCATTTTTCATACAAGGATTGAAAGTACTTCTAAACCAAGTGGTGAACAAATTGCATTTTGAGAAATATGGTCATGTTACTGCCTTTGTTTGCTATTTATTCTGATCATATAAACATTGTGTTCAGGTTGATTATAAATCTTAAAAAAAATTGAAACTGTTCTTGACCTAAAAGTTTAAAAATATTAAACTGATAGTTTGAAAGGACAATAAATAATAGTAAATTTATTAAAGGGTTCACTTAGGTGTAAATGACTACAGAGACTAAATTAATCATACATTTTCAAGTTAATATACATATTATATGTCTAACATGTGCCAGTCCCCAATGCCAGAGGACTCCAACTACATGGAAGAAAATAAAGATCATCACTATGCCAACCATGAACAAGAGAAGTCCAAACACTTCTACCTATTGCCTCTTGGTATCAGTCACCAAGGAAAAGGCAGAGCAGTTGTTAAACACTGGATGGAAAAATACTTTTGTCACATACAGAAGAAACAAAGAAATATCAGCTTCAATAGTGGGCACTGATTCCCCATTGTCAAAGGTCTTTCTCAATGGTGATATGGGCAATTAGTCTACATGAACTCCCTTTGTGCTTAAGTGGAGTATGTGATGTACATGCCTTTAGTAGAGACAAAGGAATACTCATTTATATTGAAACAAGATATACCTACACAAAGTGACATGCCCACAAGTAGTATGGACTCTTTATCTCTTGTTAAGGAAGTGTTCCAGGCCCAAGACTTATTCATAAGCAATTTAATGGGAGTTATAAAGATTGCCTGTATACGTGAAGTTGCCTTTTCCAACATTTTAGACAAAAATATATGTATTTTGTAAATATATATTTTAGTATGTACAAGGAATATTATATATAAAGTGTAGATTTAATAAGAAACATATATCACAATGCAGATAATTTTAAGCAAAAGCATTGGTAAAAACTTTTGCTGGGTGAGACTGGAGAACTACTTCTGAGTGTTTCCATAGCTTGTCTTTTTCCATCACTAAGCTCCTCACGGATCTCTTCTATGTCTCATGACCTTCACTGTTGCTCATAGCCTTTTCAGGCAGCTTGGACAAGCTGACCAGCATACTTCATTAGCACGAATTTTAAATGTAAAAATACAGGAGAAGGAAATAAACCAATGGTATATGCTATGTAGCAAGCACCACCATACTGAGTTCTTTTCAAACTTATTTTATTATTTAATCAAGATCACTTTACTTAATTTTTGTCATCCCATGTGTTGTTGTTTGGAGTTGTTTTTTGTTGTTGTTGTTGACACAAAGAATTTTTTAGCACTTTTTGGTGTAGTGGAAGGACTTTATTCTATTGTGTGTTCTGCAACATTCCTGCCATAAAGTTCTGCTGGTAGATAGATGTGGCAGTGACACATGCACTTTAGGGCATAATAAGCTTCAAAAGCATTGTTGACAAGAACTTTAAGGCAGGGTACCCACTGAGATAAGAACCTTATGCCCCGTCCTATTGCTTAAAAAATGGTCTCAAAACAACTTTGTCTTGTGTTGCTGCAACAACACATCTACAAAAACAATGTTACCCTGCTCTTATCAATAAATAAAAATTTGAACAATATTTTTATAGTACATACATTTACAAATATATTGCTATCAATTAAATTATAGGTTATCAGTAAATATTGATTTTTTCATCATTATGTAAGGGTATAAGAAAAAAGCATAATCATTTCTTCCTGTGCCCCAATCAATCTCCTTGAACATATATCCTTGGTTTGGAAAAATCCTTCATTGATTGATGGCTGTTACAGAGGATATATCGTCTGTGAGTAAAAGTTTCTTTATTTCTTCTAAATGACCAATAAATATTTTGTTTCCTTATAATATTAATATATTTGTAATCAGCAGTGAAATTTCAATGATCTTGAAACATTTCTCTGAATTAACAAATAACTGATTTAGTCTATAATTAGAGTTATTTTTATTTAGCTCATAAAAGTAACATATAGTACAAAAAATTATTTTACATTTTTCAATAGTATTCTATTTTTCCACCCTGGATAGCTCTTAATTATACAGTAAACGCTACCAGATGCAGTATTTTTATGGCTTCAGCCATCCTTAATACCGTCCAAATTTAGTTTTAAGATATATAGAAAAATTCATATGCAAAAAATAAAAAAAGAATTCTTTAGGATTCTCTCTGCAAGCCAATAATATTCTTCAGGCTAAAGCAATTCTAACATTTTACTAATAATGCCATCAAATTAGATTTGCTTTTCTTTGGCTATTTCTTTATTGTTTATACCTTCTTTTTAATCACTGTTTTAGACTATAAGCACTTTTAATAATTCATAGACACATGCATATTATCCTCAAAAATTGAAGCCTATTTTTTTCTTTATTTGAGCTTCGGAAAATTACTATAGAAATTGAGGAAATTTCTTAGATTCATACAGTGGATAATATATTATATTTATTTCAATAGCACTGGCTTTCAACTGCTATAATTTTAATCCCATCTAAAAGTAACAATCAAAAACAATGTAAACTGAAAAAGAAAAAAGAATAGTTTAAATCCTCAGTTGTGGCATACATTTTTTGCAATTCAACTTCACTGAATTTGTCATCCAATCTTTTTTAAAATGCTCCATGAGAAATTTCCAAAGGCCCATTATTTGCAATCACTGTATGATCAAAAGTTGGGAAAAGGGACCTTTGTATGTTCAATGAGGAAATAAGATTTAAAAAATAACCTGTGATCAATGGTTTATTATTTTCCTTTGGGCCTCAAACTTTGGTTTCTCTTATGGTCTTTTATGATGTTAAAATTTTAGATATTTATTTGACTAACAGTCACTAAATTATAGGAAATTAGTAAGAAGAATGTTTTAAATAAGTACAAATTTTAGAGTTCATTGAAAAGAATATAGGTGTTCTGATTTTAAGTACTGCATGAAAACAATCTTGCTCAAAGTTTGTTTAGCACTGCTAATAGTTTAGTAGTTTCATACAAAGTAGAGGTATCCCTAGAAACTGATTTCTATATTTGTGACCAGAAATATATGTTTGCTCTAAAAACAAGAAATAAATACAAATTAGCAAAAGAAGATTTATAATTGACTATAATACCAGAACAGGTGAATTTGGGCATATTTTCTACATTAACTTCTGTCTATCTATCTATCTATCTATCTATCTATCTATCTATCTATCTACCATCTATCTATCTATATCTACACATATAGCACAGACCGTCATACTAGAATTCTGGAAAAGAAATACCTTACATCAGATGGACTGGTCTCTATGAAATACTTCTGAGTGTCTCAGGTGGACTTTAAGTTTTCCTAGGCCTACCTCAATACCTCAACAATACATGCATCACCCTCCAAGTTAGACCTAATAATAAACAGAGATTTGTGTTTCACAATCCACAGTTCTATCAAAACCACTATTAAACATAGTACCTGAGCTTTCTGCAATCACACGTCCTTCAGACCTCAACAGAGAGAGATCCTTAGATTTTCAAAGGGAAAATAATTATGCTGTTGAATGTGCTTAAAGAAAAATAATCATGACATGTTTTATGTAAGAATCACAATTGCAGTTTTATTTATTATTTTTAGTCATTTTAAGAAATGTCAATGTTTATTTCTTCACATGCCCAATGAAACTGGTTTTATCTACTCCCATGGAGAAAAATATTTTAGATTTACAATTAAAAAAATATATATATGGCTTTTCTTTTTTTACCAACTTATTCATTCAACATCTAGATGAAAACCATTTTTCCTCAAAGTGGTTTACTTAAGAATAATACCAAAGGGACTATGCTGGAGCTCTTAAACAGCAATTAGTTTTACATACACACAAAATGCAAGAAAGACAAGCAATATCAAATTCCAAAAGGATATAACGTCTTGCTTCTCAGAATTCTCAGTGATATTGTGATTTTTTTTTTGTTCTGACACATTTTATTCATATTGTACTCATATTATGAATGAGAGGGTGGAAATGAGGAAGTCTATGAAAGAAAGGAGGCAGTGGTGGAAAAACTTCTATAAATTCAGAAGGAAAAAGTGGAATGTAAGATTTCAGGTGCTTGCTCATTTTGCCATGTGTGTGTGTGTGTGTGTGTGTGTGTGTGTGTGTGTGTGTGTGTGTGTGTGTATGTAAGGTAAGACCTCTGAACACGCAGGCTTTTCTATCCTAAATATTACTTATTCTGACCAGACCATAATTATGAGGTACTGAATTTCAAAGACAAAAACACATCTAAAAATGTCTCTATCTCAAGTGAATTCAATCACAGAGAAAATGGTGTTATACTGCATTTTGTTCATCCATAATAAATGCAAATGAGGTCAGTTTTAGTCATCAATTGCAAGCTTTTATTTTAAATTTAGTATATGACAGGGATTCATTTTTTCTCTAGAAATGTGATGCTAAATAGTGACCACTTAAAATCTAATAAGATACTGAATGGAGATGATTAATAAATCAAATTCATTAACATTGCAAATGCCTTTGGATTTTGCAGGTTGCCACCATAACACTGATTTTATTTGACTCGATGGTGCCATTATGCTAGCTGCTGCTTTAAATTTAGCTTATTGAATGCCTGATGAAATGTCACGTACTGCAAGTCCATTATAAGCACATCAACTCTTACATTTGCAATTTGCAAGTTTAGACAGTTTTTCTTTGAAAAGACTCTTAATGGGCTTTAGCATTTGATAAATCGTGAACTATTTCACCTAGGACAAGGCTCCCAGTCAAAACTGGTGCATTTCTTATTCTAATTTAGAGAGTATAACAAATTTAAATTAAAAAGTACCAGTTTCCTTATTATATATTTATAGGTATCCCAAGGAGAGAATCCATTTAATCAAATGAAACATAAAAACAATTCTAATAATAACAATAATGGTAGTAGATTTCTTTATGAAATACTTAGGTTAAATTGAAGACTGGCATGCATACTAATATCAAACCTTATTACAACTATTCATGTAAGTATTATTTCTCTTTTTGCAATTGAAGAGACAGAATTTCAAAGACATTAATCATTTTTGCAAGAGACACAGTGTTAATCAAAGTAGATTCAAATTTGGAGTCAAAGTAACTAGTCTCAAAGTCACTCTGCTGCTTCTTTGTCCTAGTAGAAATAAGTAGTTATTCTTTTTTTTTAAAGCTTTTTTAAAAAAATTTATTTTTATTTTATTCATTTTAGAGAGGAGACAGAGAGAGAGAGAGAGAGAGAGGGAAAGAGAGAAAGGGGGGAGGAGCTGGAAGCGTCAACTCCCATACGTGCCTTGACCAGACCAGTGCAGGGTTTTGAACTGGCGACCTCAGTGTTCCCAGGTCAACGCCTTATCCACTGCGCCACCACAGGTCAGGCTGTAATTATTCTTTTCTGCTCTCCTAATTTTAGTTTTCATCTGCTATGATCTATAATTTAGACTGTAAAAATAGAATTTCTTTGAAGTATGATTGCCAATATTGCAGCAACTGCTGCTTAGATGTGTTGAATACCTTATACAGCAATCGTGTGATAGATTCCCATAGTAGGGCAGCACTACTTTCAGGAAAATGTTTTCTTATACTGAGGAAGAGTGAAAGAAAGGAAAGAGGGACCAGGCCAGTTGGTTCCATGGTAGAGCATCGGCCCGGAGTGTAGACATACCGGGTTCGATTCCTGGTCAGGGCACACAGGAAAAGCTACCAATAGCTTCTCCACCCCTCCTCTTCCCTTTCTCTCTCTCTCTGTATCTCTCTTTCTCTCTTTTCTTCCCATATCCATGGCTTGATTGGTTCAAGCATATGGATCTCAATGTTAAGGATGGTTCCATGAAGCCTCTGTCTCATGAGCTAAAAGTAATTCAGTTGTGAGAATGGCCCCAGATGAGTAGAACATCAACACCAGACCAGGGTTGCCAGGTGGATCCCAGTGTGGGCACATGCAGAAGTCTGTCATTCTATCTCCTCTTCTCTCATTTGGAAAATAAGAAAAAAAAATAAGAAAGCAAAGAAACACAGATTTGGACCTACTGTTTTGCTCTCAGCTACATACACTCCATGGAGGTAGTTCCCCAGGGAAAATTGGTTTATTTATGCTATCAATAGCCAAAATAATGAAAGGTGTTCAATCATCTACTGCTTTAACAATGCAACCTCCATTTTATGATGCATTGACTCCCAAAACCATACGACCAATAATAATTAAATTGCAGTGTTAGTATTTAGCTTCCAAGTTCTTTGCACTTTGAGACCAAGTGATCCCTTATATACAAATATCTGAAATGCATACTCAAAGATTTCTTTCTTCATTTTTTAACAAAATAAATTTAAGTGATCTGACAATCAGTCAGTCTATGCCCTCAGGCAGATGTTCTAATCCATCTCTTGCATAGTAAGTCTTTTTTTTTTTTCTTTTTAATGGTTTAAGAGAAAGCATGTCTGAGCATATTTAAGAAGAGGGAGCTGTCCTCCAATCACAGGCACCACAAAGAGTGAGCTTTTTCAGTATTCTTCCTGGTCTTCATTGTGAGTGCTTGATATAAAATCTTTGAGAGGGTCCAAACCCCCTAGGTTGGCAATGCTCAAGAACTTCATCTGCTCCCACCAGCCCACAATTGGCATTTGCAATACATTATTAATTTCTGGTTAAATTTTACCAGCGTTTGTAGTGTTCAGGAATGTCTCCCTCAGATAAGCAAATGCTCAGAATCTGGTGCTTCCTGCATGAGCTTGTCTCTTTATATTTGAGGATATTCGATTGCCCTCAGATATAAATAATTGGTAAGTTTTCAGGACTGTTGCTAACTTAAAATTTGTCCTCCTTTTTTTTTTTTTTTTTTTTTTTTTTTTGCTATTGCTGTTGTTTGAAAAGTAAGAAACAATACTTTCCTGCTCTGTACATATCCAAGCTTTTAATCTGTGGCTGGCACAGGTACATTATTGTAATATAATGTTTTAGTAACAAACACAGTCTTATAATGATGGTAGCACAGAGAAAGGTCTCATACCTCAGTCTCAAGCAGTAAGAGAAAACTTCTAGAACTTTATTTTAAAAGAAAATAATTTGGATTCTAGGACAAGGAGAATTCCCAAGGTAATAATAGAATGTCGGAGAAAGTGTGCACATGAAAAGAGTAGTTTGTGATCAAGGGAATCATAAATAGTTTGGATCATAAATAGCTTAAAATATGAAAGAAACAATGACAAGAAGTAATGCTCTGAAGGGATGCAGTCCCAAATACCATGTGTCATTTCAAGAATCTTTGACTGTGTTCTCTTGATTATGAGACGTTGTGCAAAGATTATTTAGGCAAGTACTCTGGTGAGATTTATAGTTTACATAAATCTTGCGTATGTGTGCAAGTGGCAGATTAGGGAGACTTCTCAATGAAAGCAGGATGACCATTCAGTACTTCATAAGAGTAGCATAAAAATAAGATGATAGAGAATGTGCTAAGTTACCATAAATGAATATAGAAAATAGATCCAATTTGTTAAGTCCAAAGATACAATATAAAATTCAGACATTGACTGGACAATAACATGCTTTTGGGAAAAGGAGTTGGTTTGTTCATTAAGAGGATGTGTTTGGGTTTTGATATACTAACCCTGAGGTATATATGGAACATTAGATGGCTAAGTTCAGCAGGCAATTGGGTTCATGATTCAGAAGCACACAGGAAGTTCTTGGACTTGAAGACAGTTTTTAGTCTTTAGCACAAATGGAGTGGCTTGGAGCATGTAAATAATTGGGAAGATCTAGGGATAGTGGATTAGGTGGGAAGAGTGGAAGACTGAGGACACCACCTTGTAGATTTGAGAAAGAGCTAAGGGGGAGGTACTCAGGAATTAGCCTAGGAGAAAGTTATCAAGTCTTAAATAAACATTGCCAGAATGCTTTTACAATCAGGTCTACAGAAAGATGACAGGTGCCTCTAGCAAGGGGAAGGAAGGAAGGAAGGAAAGAAGGAAGGAAGGAAGGAAGGAAGGAAGGAAGGAAGGAAGGAAGGAAGGAAGGAAGGAAGGAAGGAAGGAAGGAGAGGTGAAGGGAGGGGAGGGAAGGAAGGAAGGAGGGAGGGAAAGGGAAAATACTATTGCATGTACGATAATAATTAGGAGGCCATATAAGAAAAGGCAGTTGCAGTAGCATACTGTGGACAGAAGTCAAATTTCCACGTATAGAAGATTTACAGAAAGTATATTAAAGATATACCGAAAAAAAGTGAGCAAGAAGGGATAAATGAGTTTATAAGAAACTTTGAATAAGGTGATTAGATTAGAAAAGAAATACTGCTCTAAGATAATATTGCAAAGGATAATGTAATAAAGAATTCAAGTCAGAAGTATCAAAGACTAAAATTTTGTGTGTATGCATGTACATAAATATTCCAATTTGTTTTGGAGTTCTGGATTAATCTAAAAAGCCAGATGATGTCTCTACCCTCTCATTTGCCTCTTCCCACAAATTCCTCTCTTTATCATTCACTTTTCTTCTCTCTTTCTCCCTCCTTTGGTTCTCTGTCCTCCTTCCTGCCTTCTCTTTCTTTTTCATTGTTTTCATTTTGTTTTACATTTTTCTTATTATATACATAAAAATAGATATAAATTTAAAAGTAAATTCAAAAAGTATGAGAAAAATCAAGGCAAAGAAACACTAAGTTAAAAAGGATTATTTAATAAAAAGGAAACAAAAGAATTGCTTTTAAGCCTTTTGGCTAAGTTAAAATATAAGGGAAAAAAAAAGTCAATTGTAAAACATGGAACTAAGGAACTAGGAAAGTGGTCTTTGAGGCCAGGTGCTATCAGTCATGTATAATGTTGCCTTCTCTTGGGAACACATGGATTTGATGAAACATCAATATTTTTTTTCTGAAGGTCGGTAGTGCAAGGATCTAATATTCCATCCTCAAGCAGTATATACTATTACAAGAAGGAGAAGAAACAGAAACAAGTAACACTCTGTAAAAATCCTATGATATCTGTTTTTATGTAGAAGTTTCATGTGTTTAGTATCATGAGGTTTCTATTAAAAAAATAGGAAAATAAGAACATACACCCCTCGAAGACTCAATCTAAGAAAATATGTAAGCATGCTTTTTTTAAAAAAATACTTGCCATTTCTTACACAAGAAATATTATGAAATCTGAATCTCCATGCTTCCTTGAAATAGTTTTGCCTGTGGAACTTGCCCAGAGACACACCTCTGTCTGTGTCCTTGTTTTTGAGTGAGTCTAGAACAAGGGTCCCCAAACTTTTTACACAGGAGGCCAGTTCACTGTCCTTCAGATCATTGGAAGGCTGGACTATGAAAAAAACTATGAACAAATCTCTGTGAACACTGCACATATCTTATTCTAAAGTTAAAAAAACAAAATGGGAACAAATACAATATTTAAAATAAAGAACAAGTAAATTTAAATCAACAAAATGACCAGTATTTCAATGGGAACTATGGGTGCGGATGCATCCTGTGCTCCTCTCATTGACCACCAATGAAAGAGGTGCCCCTTCAGGAAGTGAAGCGGGGGCCGGATAAATGGCCTCAGGGGACCGTATGCGGCACGTGGGCCATAGTTTGGGGACCCCTGGTCTAGAAGGTAGCTGGACATAATGTCTGCCTATTAACTAGCCATAAACAGTAAGAATTAGGTAAATCGGTTTTCAATCCATTTTAGACATCACTTCCATCCCATTCTGTACCAGTTATGCACAGATCCCTCACGGACATTACAGAATGCTGTGCTCCCATTGATCCGGGTACTATTTGAACCTTACAGAGGCAGGCAGAGATGAAATATATTTTCAGAAAATATTATTTTATTATTTTGCTGCTTTGGCCAGTATGAGCTTAATTCTACTTCAAGCATCACTCATTTATTTATTGATTGATTTCACTGGGGAACAAAATTTTTGCTGCAACCACAAAAACACTTGTTCTTACCACTTGGGTGTGTTGATCTCAAATCTGACATTAGTTTGTCTCTATAGGCTACAGTTCTTTTGCAATTCAAGATTTTAGGTTTTCATCTCATTGTAAAATTTTCAACATTTAGTTTAACATAATGAAGTAGAATGTCTTCTTGGGCATTATCTTTGTGAAAATATAATAATTTATATAATACAGTAAATACACTAAAACATATGATTACATCAAAATTTGTCTACAATCTCAAAATAAAACATATGAAAAAACTTATTTTAATCATAAAATTTGCATAAATTTATTTAAATTCTATTCAGGCAAAAAATTGCGTTTGTAGCTCTTGCGTTTGTGTACATGTTGAGGACAATCTCGTTTGATGCTCCAGCAGTAATCTGCTCATCATTAAAAGCTCCAAGATTTTCGGGGAACTTATCAAGGTGACTTCAGGAAGTGAATCTTAATGTTCATGTTACATCCAATGTCGAGGAAAGCCAACAGCATCCTTTGAACCAGAAGTTCACAATTTTCTGCTTTTTTGTTGCCAAGGAAGTTTTTTATAACTGCCACAAAAGACAGCCATGCTGCTTTCTCCTCCTTATTCATCTTCCTGGAAAATCCTTCGTCACATATGAGGATTTGAATTTGAGGTCCATTGAATACACCTACTTTTGTCTTCTTGAAAGACAAGGCAGAAAAAGCAGAAAGAATATGTTGAAAGCTTTCACTTTCTCTATTCAAAGCCTGAACAAACTGCTTTATTAAACCAAGTTTGATGAGAAGTGGGGGAAAAAATGATCCTGTCTCAATTAACTACAGGTTCATTCACATTATTTTGCATTCCTACTTCCACAGCTTCATGTTTTGGCCACTCCTTCTGTGTTCAGTGTTTCTCCTGAGCTCAGCTGTTCCACAAACACAGAAAGCAAGGTTACTTCATGAAACCTCTCTGTTGTCCTAGCAGGAAATTTACCATTTTAAGACCCACTCAAATGATCCAGTTATGCTCCCCTTACTTCAGTAAGTCGAGGAAGAGAAATTAAAAAAGAAAATAAATTTTTTATGTCATTATAATCTTCTTGCAGAAGAGTTGAATAAACAGTTGGAACCGCTGCATAAACATTACCGTTGCGTAGGAGAACACATTTCAGATTTTGTTTAGAGATGTCAAGAAATAGCTGCCCTTCTGTTGAACTATAAGTGGTAACACCTAGCTGACTGAGAAGACTACTGATATCATGACAGTAAACAAAGTGTTTGTCTTTGAAAAAAAAGTCCACAAAAATTTGTTCATGCTTCCTGAAATGGGATACTTTAGCTGACCGGTAAAGTAGATTCTTTTTTTTAAGCCTGGAGGCTAAACTGCTTTCTTTGATAGGCCCTAATCTCTTACTAAATCATTCATTTTGGGTTGGCTAAACCGCTGAGGGGTTAATGACTGCTTAGCATCAGAAGAAGACCCTTCAGATTCTACAACCATTTCCTTATGCATCTTATCAAAATACATTTGATTACCATGTTCACTTTCTTCACCCTTAGAAGAAATAAAACCATTGAAAACTGAAACAGGGAGTGTCTCACAGTATGGGATAGGTCGTATTGCTGAAGGAATATTAGGATATGCGATCATATGCCGTTTTTTCTTGCCGATGTCCTTTGTATGGATCAGACAGAAATAACAGTCACTGCTATGGTCCTTAGGTTCATGCCAAACCATGAGAATACCAAAAGGCATTCCTTTGCACATTTTCTTTTGTCCAGTCAGGAAGCATTTTCTCAGAATTATGACACACAATATGAGGAGCCCTATTTGTGTCTTGACCACCAAGGGGAATTTGAAAATAGGCAATATATGCACATGTAACAAATGATAAAATATTGCGCCTTTGACGTTGAAGTGTGTAACAGCCACATATATAACAGAAGGTGTCAGGGCTATTCTTACTTTTACACCTACTTGAAGAAGCCATGATTCAATCTTAAAACAAAATAAGAGGGTGTTTTTATCAGATAATAATTTTTTACATTTAATAACAACTACAATTATGTAAAAGTAATATTTGTAGAACATTAATTGCCTTGTGGTTATGTTAACTCCAATAATCATTGCTTTTTAACTCCAATTTACAAACCAATGCATGCCATTAACTGTAACAAAAAGAAGTTAAAATTGCATAAAAACTAGAGCATGCACCAAAAATGAATTTTAGATTTTGAATCAGCGATGCAGAAATATATAGAAAAAGTTCTAAAATCTCAAGCAACAGAAAATTAAAAAAATATTTCCCCAGTGGTGTGTGTCTGTGTGCGTGTCACAGGTTCTCCATCACGGCCTAAAAGTATTAACAAATAAAAAAAATGTGTAAATGAAATGTAGGTGTATCTTCGGTACACAGTTGTGTTTGCCTGACATTAGTTTCCACTTATAAAAATGATCAATGTGTTTTATATCTTTTATGCCATATCTAAGAATTTTATTTAATATATGCATACAATTCAATACAGGTATCAGAATATATGATCAGATTCACTTGGGAGATTGATTTTGTGACATGCCACAAGTTCATAAACGTATTACAATTAGTTATATATACTTTAATACTCTATAAAGAGATATATAAAAGATTTTAAGATTTTGGGGGCCCTAATTGGTGGCTCAATGGATAGAGCATCAGCCTGGTGTACAGACCTCCCAGGTTTGATTCCAGGTCAGGGCACACAAAAGAAGTGACCATCTGCTTCTCTACCTGTTGTCTCCCTCTTCTTCTCACACAACCAGGGGCTTGATTGCTGAGCCCCAGATGCTGAGGATAGCTCATTTGATTCAAGCATCAGCCCCAGACAGGAGTTGCCGGTGGATCCTGGTCAGGAGGATGCAGGAGTCTGTCTTCTATCTCCTATCCTCTCACTTAAAAAAAAAAAGAAGAAAGAAAAATGTCTGAAATGCACTTAATAATAAATTTCATGACATTAAAACAGTATATTTATGCCAGTACCAGGCTTTCTTGAGTACAATTAATGGCCTTGTAGTATACCTTGATATCCGGAAGAATGATACTTCCTATTTATTTTTTCTTTTTAAGATTGCTGAGACTATTTGGTTCCATATAAATTTTTGAAATATGTGTTCTACTGACCTGTGGTGGCGCAGTGGATAAAGCGTCGACCTGGGAACACTGAGGTCGCCAGTTCAAAACCCTGCACTGGTCTGGTCAAGGCACATATGGGAGTTGATGCTTCTAGCTCCTCCCCCTTTCTCTCTTTCTCTCTCACTCTGTGTCTCCTCTCTAAAAATGAATAAAATAAAAAGAAATTTGAAATATGTGTTCTATATTTTTGAAGTATGTCATTGGTATTTCAATTGGTATTGCATTGAATTTATAAATTGCTTTGAGTAATATACACATTTTAATGATGTTTATTCTTCCTAACCATGAGCATGGTATATGCTTCCACTTGTTTGTGTCTTCCTTAATTTCTTTTATAAATGTTTTATAATTTTCTGAGTACAAGTCCTTAACATCCTTGGTTAAATTTACTCCTAGGTACTTTATCTTTTTGGTTGCAATTGTAAAGAGGATTGTTTCCTTAATTTTTTTGCTGACAGTTCACTGTTGGTATATAAAAATGCCTCTGATTTCTGACTATTAATTTTATATCCTGCCACCTTGCTGAATTCATTTATCAGGTCCAGTATTTTTTTTGACTGAGACTTGAGGGTTTTCTATATACAATATCATATCATCTGCAAATAATGACAGTTTTACTTCTTTTCCAATTTGAATGCCTTTTATTTCCTTTTCTTTTCCGATTGCTGTAGCTAAGACTTTCAGAACTATGTTGAATAAGAGTGGTGAAAGGGGGCACCCCAGCCTGGTTCCTGATCTTAAGGGTATTGCTTTTAATTTTTGCCTATTTATTATGATGCTGGCTGTGGGTTTGTTATAGATGACCTTTATCATGATAAAGTATGTTCCCTGTATTCCCACTTTACTGAGAGTTTTGATCATGAATGGGTTCTGAATTTTATCAAATGCTTTTTCTACATCTATGGAAACTATCATGTGATTTTTGTTCCTTCTTTTGTTTATGTGATGAATCACATTGATTGATTTGCAAATATTGAACCAGCCTTGCCTCTCCAGAATAAATTCCACTTGATCATGGTATATGATTTTTTTTCATATATTGCTGTATCTGCTTGGCTAATATAGATCAATGGAACAGAACAGAGAACCCAGAAATAAACCCACACCTTTATTGACAACTAATATTTGACAAAGGAGGAAAGAGTATACAATGGAGTAAAGACTGCCTCTTTAACAAATGGTGTTGGGAAAATTGGACAGCTACCTGCAAAAAAATGAAACTAGACCATCAACTTACACCATTCACAAAAACAAACTCAAAATGGAGAAAAGACTTAAATGTAAGCCATGAAACTATAAGCATCTTAGAAGAAAACACAGACAGTAAGCTCTCCGACATCTTTCGCAGCAATATATTTGCCGATTTATCTCCACGGGCAAATGAAATAAAAGGCAGGATAAACAAATGGGACTATATCAAACTAAAAAGTTTTTGCACAGCTAAAGACAATAAGAAAAGAATAAAAAACAAACCACACACAATGGAAGAACATATTTGACAATACATCTGATAAGGGGTTAATAACCAAAATTTATAAAGAACTTATAAAACTCAACACCAGGAAGTCAAGCTATCTAATCAAAAAAAGGCAAAAGAAATGAATAGAAATTTCTCCAAAGAGGACATACAGATGGCCAATAGGCATGTGAAAAAATGCTAAACATTATTAATCATTAGAGAAGTACAAATTAAAACCACAATGAGATATCGCCTCACGCCAGTCAGAATAGCACTCATCAGCAAAACATCACAGAACAAGTGCTGGAGAGGATATGGAGAAAAGGGAACCCTCCTGCACTGCTGGTGGGAATGCAGACTGGCGCAGCCACTGTGGAAAACAGTTTGGAGATTCCTCAAAAAATTAAAAATCAAACTGCCTTTTGACCCAGCTATCCCACTTTTAGGAATATACCCTAAGAACACCATAGCAACTGGGAGTTGATGCTTCCTGCTCCTCCCCCCTTTCTCTCTCTCTCTCTCCCTCTCTCTCTCATTCTCTCTCTTTTCTAAAATGAATAAGTAAAAATTTTTTTAAATTATTTTTGTCATTTAAAAAGTATTGATTTTAAAAAGGATCAATTTATTAGACTCTTTGTTGACTCCTTGCTTCAAGGTGTCAAATATTTATCTTATAATATTTCTTCTATTTAACTAAATGATATCTTACCTTTATAAACTATCCAATTTAGATAAACAATTGGGGTTTAGATCATATCCACCTCTTGAATCTGCCCAACCCTTCCCTAAGGACATCTCTAATTGCACAGAAGAATACCATTTTATTTTTAATCTACCTATAAAATGAGGAAAGAGGAAACAAACTTTGTAAAAAAAAAGAGAGAGAGAGAGAGAGATCTAGATTATCTTCTGATTTTGTTCAGTGGATATAATAAAATACAGAAGAGCTATATCATATGTGAACTGGGAAAAAACCCAGAGATAATATTACATTGATTTTAGACCTTGTTATGTAGAAAGATAACTGAAGTTTTTTGATCAATATTGTAAACCTTCTTTATATTCTTCAGTGCTATTAACCCATTAAATGCACCACAAAGTGTCCAAACAAGGAAAATATTTTCAGTGTATAGCCATCATTTTTATTAACACTTCTTAGGCTGTGTTATTGGTAATCCAGGATCAATATTAAACATAATTCTTACTCTCCATGACATTCTTTTTACATTATGAATGTGCCATGTAACCTCTGCGAAGGCCATGAAAATGAGTCACATATACTTCCTTTATATGTTTAACCCATTTTTGGTGTGTTCTCAGAGAACCTAATCACAGGTGATACCAAGAGTGAGAAAGTAGGAAGTAAAATGTGATTTGGTGACTGCCACACTCATTACTTGGTTACATAAGCAAGGAGGACAATATGCTGAATAACATGTGAGTAGAGATAGTCCCTGGCACAGATGGCAGTCTTATTAATAAATATTTCACTGTTAGTTACCTGGGAAATAGTCCGGTGTGTTTGGGAGGAAACAAGTGCATGATTCAGGCATATGAAACATCTGCAGGAAACAATGAATAAAAAGATTTGACTCATTATTGAAATATTGTATTAACTACCTGTCTTAGTCAGCTGGGTTTCCATTACAAAATACTACTGATTAGGTGGTTTAAACAGCAGAGATTTACATCTCACAGTTTTACAAGCTGAAAAGACAGGATCATGATACCAACTGACATTGTTCTTGATAAGAATTCTCTTCCTGATTTACAAATAGCCACCTTCATGCTGTACCTTCACATGGCAAAGTAAGTAGTCTGGTTTCTTAGAGCCTCACCCTTACAACTTCACATAAAATTTATCATCTCCTCATAGACCTTATTCTCAAATATTAGGGATTTAACATGAATTTGGAAAGGACACAGTCCATAATATTATCTAAACAGAAATATTGAGAAACAGTTTCATTATGAAGTACTTAAAGACTAACGTGAAAACTAGAAGTCCTCTTTGGAAGATTATTAAGAGGTTTTATCTCCTATAGTGAGACAAGATACAAAGCTAAAGAGAAAACTCAGATTATGAGAGTATCAGATCTCAGAGATATTTAAGTATTCAGTCAAAGCCAGTCTGTTAGGCTAAATTTAGGACCCTGCTTATAAAAATCTGAGAACTTTAAACATGGAGTAGGACATGTGGATGAACATCCCAGTGGACTTTGGCTTTGTGGACCCCTTGAGGTGTCATTGCTTGCAGAAGGGGTCCACTCTCTTTAATAGAGATGATCCTTTTCTTGTAATGAAAGAAAATGGTAAAAACAAAAAACAAACAAACAAAAACCACTCCCAGGAACTTCAGGTCTAATAAGTATGGTTTAAATAAAGTATAATCTGGCTAGAGACCTTCTGGAACTGATAAAAAAGAAATAAGATTATACAACAAAGGAGCTACAAGAATTAAGAGACTATACTGGTAGGATTTCAGGAAGTATTACTGGATTTATATTTTGAGTGTGCTTGATTAAGAGAGCTGAAATTAAAGACTAAATAAGCAAGAATTCTTTGATCTGTGATAGTTTCTTAGGACACAGGGTTTTACACTCCTTTAAAGTACGCTAAGGATAAAGCAAACAGACTGATAGTATGGCTGTTAGAAGCTTGGGGACAGTGGAAGGCCAAGCTCAGTGAAGTAAACAAGTCTAAGTTGCTGTAGCAGTAAGTAATGAAATGTATAAAGAGGCTGAGGGACGTGGGCATACTGGAAGATATAATATGTTATGCCAGAGACCCCACTCAGGTATTACATTCTTAGTAACACCCAGAGAATGTACCATTCACAAAGGCCATCAGGAACATTCTGATAAAAGAGATACCCATCTTTAGAGGATGTTTTTGTTTGAAAGCAAGGATTAATGTTACCATGCTTCTTTAAAATAAAATCAGGATCATTGTTAAGGTGTATTGAAAGAATTCTTATACATTTAGATTTTGAAAAAATTTTGAATATATATAGAAATTGGGTTGGTAAAAGTTATTTATGTATTTGTTTTTAGTAAGGATAAAAGATGCCAAAACAAAATTAGATTCCACTATTTAGAGTAGAATTTTTCAATATAAAAAGTTAGAGCCTGACCAGGCGGTAGCGCAGTGGATAGAGCATCGGATTGGGATGCCGGAAGACCCAGGTTCGAGACCCCAAGGTCACCAGCTTGAGCACGGGCCCATCTGGCAAGAGAAAAAGCTCGCAAGCTTGGACCCAGGGTCGCTGGCTCCAGCAAGAGGTGGCTCGGTCTGCTGAAGGCCCACGGTCAAGGCACATGTGAGAAAGCAATCAATGAACAACTATGGTATTGTAACGTCAATGAGAAACTAATGATTGATGCTTTTCACCTCTCTCTGTTCCTGTCTGTCTGTCCCTATCTATCCCTCTCTCTGACTCTCTCTCTGTCCTTATAAAAATAATAAATAAATAAATAAATAAATAGTTAGAAAAAACCTGTCCTGGCAAGATAGCTCAATTAGTTAGAGCATTGTCCCAAAGCACAGAGGTTTCTAGTTTGATCCCCATTGAGGGCACATACAGGTACAGCTTGATGTTCCTTTCTCTCTCTCCCCTGCTTTCTCTCTTGTTAAAATGAATAAATAAAATTTTAAAAAAATAATACTTTAAAAAATTATTAGAAAACCTGACAGGTGGTGACACAATTGATAAAGCATCCATCGAAAATGCTGGATGCCCTAATTTGAAATCCCATGGTCATTAGCCTGAGCACAGGCTCACCAGCTTGAGTGTGGGATCACCAGCTTGAGCATGGGATTGCCGGCTTGAGTGTGGGATCATAAAAATGATCCCATAGTCTCTAGCTTGAAGCCCAAGGTCACTGGATTGAATCTAAGGTCTCTGGCTTGAGCAAAAGGGTCACTGGCTCAGTTTGAAGTCCCCTCCCCACTCATCAAGGCACATATGAGAAGTAATCAATAAAAAAACTAAAGTGAAGCAACTATCTTGAGTTATTGCTTCTTATCTTCTCCCTCCTTCTCTCCCTACCTGTCTTTCTCTTAAAAAGAAAAAGTAAATGTTATTTTTTTAAAAATTAGAAAAAATAATCTCAACCCTTAAATTTCTTAATAAATAATTTGACCTATGGAAAATTTTTACTGAATTTATCTTGTTTTTATTTTTGTTGTTGTTGTTAGTTTTCTCTCTTTGACACGGACCAATAAAGTCTTATTACAGAAAGACACTGGTTTGTTGATCAGCACTTAGAAATAGCTGAATTAGATTGGGTTCCAAAACAAACCATAAGTACCAAGGATAGTGAGCAGGTAGTTCAGTGCCAAGTGCTTAGATGTGGTTGAGAAGATTCAAATTGGAAGGTCTGAGACTTAATAATAACTTATTTGCTCCCTATTAAAACTCTCTTACATCTGCTTGGGAAATGCTGCCTCTCATCTCTTGCTTGAAGCTGGTAAAGCAAAATTTCACTGGACACAGTGACTGGAAATTCAAATTGGATTAGCTGGCAACAGATCAAAATGAAGACAAGTTGCATAGTCATTAGATCTTGACGGCATAATCTTTTTGACTTTTCCTCATGTGTAAATCAAGGATTTCTTTTTTATTGCTAATCAGTATAATATGCTAAAGGAGTAGCACTGCATTATTTATAGGGAAGTAGACTGTTACTCATCAATATCAATTAAATATGAATTGCTCATGAAAAGGGGGAAGACAGTAAGATAGTGATAGGGTGGTGTAGGGGGAATTTAGCCTGGTACAGGACTCATCTGTCAGAATTTCCTGTGGGCAAGGAATTCTAAAGAATTCTCTGGCTATATTTTTGTTCTCTCCATTGCTTTGTACATTATATTCTTCTGGGATTTTTAATTTTTGTATATGACTCCTATATTTTTATGTGTTTTAGAAATTTCAGTCCTATAGGAGTGTTCCAAATCTATTTTCCATTTCACTAATCTTAGCTTTATATCTGATTCTCCACCATTAATTTGCTCTCTTGGTTTTTTCAACATCTGTGGTTTTCAGTAATTATAGTAGCAAATGCCATACATCTGCATAGAGTACATGTGTACTATGTACATATAATGTGGAGAATTTCATTTCTACCTGTGAGTACCACAGAACCTTTTTGTGGCAAAGCCAAAACTGGAGTTCAAAAACCAAAATATTAGGGTAAGATTATAAAAATGTTTTGACTCCATGCTGATGAGTTTGAATTTTGTCCAAAAATGAGCAAACAAGGTAGTGTTATGATAAAATTAATTTAAAACAGTTACCTTGGTGACAAGGTGGGTGATAAGTTAAAATGGATTAAGTCATGAGTGAATTTAGAAAAATAGTAGTCTTTTAAGTGAGAGATTCTGAGAGGCTGAGATAGGAAAATTTCTCTGGGGATAAAAATGAAATAGTACTAAAAAAATATTTTGAGATAGAATAGGCTTTGTATGAAAAGTAATGTAAATAGTTGGGGGAGAATAATAGTTAAACTTAATGACAACTAGTGTTTCCATCATGGAGGTAGCCAGACAGAAAATATGATGAAAATAATTATATGAAGCAACGTTAGAAAGAAAATACCATGTTTTGGACAGATAGGATGTCTATGGGATACACAGGCTACTTTAAGAATGCTTTTTAATGTACATCTGGTCATCATATTTCCCAGAAAAACCATTGGTAATCTTCCTTTTGTTGTCAGAGTAAAGTCCAGCTGTTTAATATGCCTTACCAGAGCTTCTAAAACATGGTTCTCCATCCTCACTGACTGGCTACCTTCATGAATTTCCTTTAGCTATACAAAAATGCTGTGTTTCTGCAAACATACCTATTATTTATTTCTAATTGCTTTTGCACTGTTGCTTTTTTTTTGAAAAGAAAGTACTCACTTCAGTTAGGGTATATCCTAATATATCAAGCCTTATTTCAACATACACTTTGTCATTGAAATTTTTTTATCATGATCATTTCCAAGGTCAAATTCACAATTTACTACTACATGCCCTGAATGTATTCTGCAAATACTTTTTATTTCCCTTATAACAGACTTCATTAAATCCAATGTTTAGACACTGGTTTCCCTCAATACAAGACAAACACTGTATTGGATTTGATTTTCTAGTTTAATAGCCAATGTGGCTAGGGAAGATTGATGTTTGTTGAATGAATAAATAAATGATTAGTTGAACTATCATTGCCCATTAGGCAGTTATAATTATAAATCAGGTGTATCAAAGATAGGTTGTTCAGTTAGAGAGATATCTTTGTAGCACCCAGATAACTAGAAGAACATTTCAAGAGGAAAGGGTTTTGTTAAGAGTTTCAGATGTTAAGGAGAAATCCCAAGGCTAAAAACTGAGAGGAGGCTGAATTTGTCATTAAAGAAATAAGTAATAACAGAAATCATTTTTGGGAGAGATAACTGGCATAAGCATAACATGGTGCAGTTCTGTAATAAGAATAAAAACATAATATTCATCTATCTACTATTGTCTGTATATCTATGTGTATATGTATGTATGAATGTATGTATATATCTATCTATTTTTCTATCAAGTTAATTTTGTACTCCTTGCTTTTCTTATGAGGTGATTATAAAATACACACACTGCCAAAGCCATTTAAAATAAACCAAACATATGGCTGAGAATAAATGTGCTTTCAGTTGAAGTCCTAACAGAAAAAATAACCTAATAGGCAAACTGGACCTTTGTGATGTCACACTAGACAAAAAAGTTCCTCAAGTAAAAATAAATATATATATATATATATATATATATATATATATAAAATATATGTATATGTATGCACATATATATGTCTAAATATATGTACTCAATTTAATTATGCATTTTATTTATAAATGATATTAGTATATTATTTTCCTCAAAATTTGCATCATACTTTCTCATAAATCATACCAGAAGTAATTGAGTATGGATTTATGTTGCTATGTATGGAAAGACAGAAATATTAAGATATTAGTCAAATATCCAATAAAAAATTTTGCAAAGTACTAAATCAGTTCATTTATTTATGTTTTAAATTTTGAATGGAGCAATCTATGTAATAAGATTAACTATGTATTTAATAATATTTCTTTACTTAAAACCAAAACTAACATATATCTTTATGCAATCTAATGTAAAATAAATTTCTAAATAAAATAACTATATTTTATAAGTTCATGTAAGCTAATTATGAAATTACTGGTGTTAAATTTAATACATTAAGTAATTAACCTGTTTAATTGTATTGATCTTAAAATTCTATATTGATTATAAGAGAATACCTTTAATTCTATGACTAAATGATGATTCACCAAATTCTAAATTATCTTTCCTTGTGATTAATTACATTTATAATAACTATGATGAAGCACACAACAGTTGAATGTTTTAAAAAATAGTTTGGATGATCTGCTGCTCACTGCAGTGAAAACACTTCAAGAATTTACACAGCAGGTCAGATCATAATGGTGATGTTGAACTTTTCAACTGAGAATAATTAGGTTTTATAACCAGTGTTTACTGAACTAGTCTGTAATTTACTGTAATACAAGAATAGTTTAGCTGCATTTGGCTTTATTTAGCAGCAATTGTTTACTTTGTGTCCTATTAAAACTGATATCATCTCTGAAGCTTTGCTCACATCTGCATTGACAATGTTTTGCCACAATTTAAGAATTAGAAGTGATCGTGACAAAAAAATAAAAATGTTACTGTCACTTTCTCCAAACAGGAATTGACTATTAAATCATTTTTGATTCAATGTCATTGTATGTAAATGCTAAAGTGCTTGTGTTCCTGTTTCTGTAACAAACCAATTTTAAAATAATCATGGTAACATGTGTGGTTGCTTCATACCCTCTAGTTTAATATGTCAGACAATATTAAGGGAAAAAAACAACACAATTTATTTAGCCTGATTTCCATTTTATTACTTGATGCAAGTAAAAGCATATATTAGATCAAATAACATTTTTTTAATATTAGGACATGTTAGATAACAGTTCAGACTATAAAGTCTGATGATATGATATCCTTTTCCATAATTAGTTTAACTATTTTATATGCTGCAATAGTTACTGCAACAAACAGCGTACCATCTGCTTTCATTCTAAATATGCTTTCTTAGGTATAAAGGCGGCCTGCTACCTCATGTCAACATCTGTTAGAAGGCACCATGCAACATGATGTGACACAGTTTGACAGATGCAATCCAACTCAACATGGCAGCCATGAAGCTAATGCAGACAAGGGACTGTAGCACTTGTATTTTCACTTCTTAATAAAGAAATAACAGAGAAATACTCGGGTATTTTATTTTCATTTTCTCTATCAACCCAACTTTTGGAAAGAAACAAAATGTGTTTGTTTTATCTCAAAAATTTGGAAAGAAGAATCTATTTGGTTAAGAAGAACAAGAAATATTTATTTATGCTATCATTTCTTCCAAAACTATTTCATGAGCAAAATAAAATGAACATAAAATTACATGGTTTTATATTCTGGACATATTTTAAGTAAACATTTTGACCCTCTTAAATGACCTAAAATACCACACCCTTAATAGTTAGACATAGTTTGTGTTGATAGTTTTGCTATTTCTTGATGTAAAAAACTGTATGCCTGTCATTTTGTGTTCATGTGCATTTTGTTCCTTCAAATATGTTGTTATTTTATTTAAAAGATTTATTATGTCTTATAGCCATCAATGAGAGAGAAATAAAATATCTACAGTGATTAAGATAGAAAACTTAAGATACTTATAAAGGTACTTTTAATGTCATGTTAATAAATGTCAGTTCTTATAAATATTTACAAGATAAAATAAAACAAACATTTTAAGATAAATAAAAGCTCAAATTCATTATTCAGTATCATATTTTTAAGACTATGTAAAATTTACATTAATCTATCAAAAATTTATAAAAAATTGCAAACATAATATTATAATAAGAGCATTTATATGTTTTTTTACTTCAAAAGCCACAAAGCAATATCTTATGTTGTTGTTTCAATGAAACCATAAGCAATGAAACATAGTATTTTAATTTTTAGGAAGACACATACAAATAAATTAACATTTTTGCTTATTATAAAGCAGAAAGAAAAATATCTCATCTGGCCATCAAAATACCTAGATTTTGTACCCATGCCCTTTTGATTATATGATTTCTACAATAGAAAGTTAGTAGATTCTTGGTCATCTATTTGTTTTCTAATTTTTATTACATCTCTGTACAAGAAGAATTTATAAATTTATTTAATTTTTAAGGGCATGTTATAAACACTTGTGTTGATACCATATGAAAATATTAAAGCATTTTCACATATACAAATGAAAATCTATCTCTCTCTCTCCAAATGTACAAATACACTTGGATAAGATATTTGTCAAGAAACAAAGGTTAAATAAGATTTTACTATAATCAATATAACATCCTTGAAATTGTTGTGAAGATTTTCCTAGAATTTGACTCCCTATATGGGTTCAGTTAACACCAAAATAATTAAGTATTTTTGTTATTAATATATACATATACAGATACTGCACACATTTAAGTATGTTTTTGGAGCGTGGTCAGCAATGCGTTTACTGATGATGAAATATCGACCTACTCCTTGATAACTATTGAAAATGGATAGAGCTAAATGGAATATGCACAACTTTTCAGTCTTCCAAAATTAAAATTTTAAAATTATTTTTATTTATTCATTTTAGAGGAAAGGGAGAGAGAGAGAGAGAGAGAGAGAGAGAGAGAGAGAGAGAGAAGGTGGGGAGGAGCAGGAAGCTTCAAGTCCCATATGTGCCTTGACCGGGCAAGCCCAGGGGTTTGAACCGGTGACCTCATCATTCCAGGTCAACACTTTATCCACTGTGCCACCACAGGACAGGCAAAAAAAATTAAAATTTTAATCTCACTAAAGTACTATTTGTGATATTAGCTCCTTTCTAGTGAGCCAAGGAAGCTGAATTAAAAGTTTTATTTTCCTTTTTCTTTTGTTGTTAATGTTTTGTCTTTTACAGAATCAATTATTTTCCCCTGGATTTCTACAGTGTCTAGACTAACTTCATTATGATGTTATGGAATGCGCTAAAGCAGCTTCTTTCATTTCTGCCAGTCTCAAATGCTTAATCTACCTATTAGAAGATGAGGTTAAACACCATTTTCACCCTGCCTCTCCCTTGTTCAAAAAAAAGAAAGTGTTCATATTTTTGTATTTTATTTACATTTATACTTTTAAAATAAAGTTTCAAGATCTCTGTTTACTAATGCCCAAGTAATATTTACATTTTCTTTCTGTTGTAAATATTTTGTACTCTTGTTCCTAGAACGGTCTACATGCTAGTCTTACAAAGGTAAACCACATTCATGCTAACCTTGAGTCTTTATCATATATCATATATCATATTATGTATATGTTTTCAGAGTTCAGGTCATTTACCCTTATTTTAATTAATTAGCCACTATGACAAATTTAATTGTTCAGGTCAGAGAGTGAGCCATTATCACTTGTTTAGAAATATGTCTAAAATTTTAGCAAAAAAACCAAAAAAACTATATACTGTTTAAACAATCGCATTACAAACAAACCTACAATATTTTAAGAAAAATAACTTTGTAATATTTATACAGAAGAGTATACAGATTTATGTAGTTTTTCATATACTCATAAAATAATACAAATTCCTATGCTTGCATTCTCCAACAACTAGTTTGTAATCTTCCAGAACAAATATTTATTTATTTTTAAGTATAATAATTTATAATTAACAAAGTAAATTAAAGAGATTAATGACCAATTAAAAAAATTTTAATACAGAAAATTAGTAATGAGAACCCAGGCTATGTATCATGTTATATACCTTTACATGGCTCATCCTTTGATTAATATCTCACTGATGTTACTGAATTTCTAGGATGGAAAACCATTGGTGAATGGGAGTGCTAGACAGTTCATTCTTTTGAGCAGAAAAATTAAATTGCTGTAGGAATGAAGTCTTTCCCCCAAGTACTGCATTCCACCTGTTCTAGAAGCACATTTTCCCCTAATTTATTTGCTCTGAAATCAAGACACATCTAGAAATTGATGGCATACTTCAATCTCTGCTGGTAAATTCTAGCCATTTGAGAAATGGCTGCAATTCGATCTATTTTTGTGCAAAGCAAAAACAGAGTGTGCTATTGTACCTAAGAATAGAGGAAAACCCACGACTAGGTCATATGTTGTTATATTTTGCAACTGCAATATAGGCAAAATTACTGTTTATCACCTATAAACAATGCAAAGGGAGGATGACATCTTGCCAGTAATGTATTAAATAAATTTCAAAGTTTCCAAAGACTAGTGTAACCATTATATAGTCTGTGTAAATTACTCCTAAACATGCATTAAAGTTTATGATTTTTTTTTTCTGAGTGGTACGTAAAACAATGGTACATTTTGTAATCAAAAACCTCTTCGATTTAAATGAAAACATTATCTTCTTTACAGCAGAGCCTACAATTTCACTATTTATATTATTAAGCCCTTTGTTTAAATGCACCTTAAAGAGATAACAATTAGAAACTACTTCACTAGACTGATATAATGGCATCTAAGAACAAGGCTCTGCAGGTAGTATGTACGACTAATTCTTGGAACATGAAGAGAAAAAGACAAAATACTAGCAATAAATATTACTGAGGTCACTGAAAAAAAAAGTGCTAGAATTTTGACTGGTGTCTGATGTATCAGCAAGTTGCAATAGGACATTTATGCCACAGCAAGTGAATTTATGTCAAAATATTTACTTATAATTTATTAATTAATTAATAAATCTTTGCCATTTGTTCACAGTATTGAAGATGAGTAAAATGAAGTAAAATAATTATCTGTAAAGTTTATTTATTTAAACAAAAGTAAATACATTCTATGTATTTCATGATAAATTAGGGAGATGTAAATATTTTCTTTATCCAGGTGCTTCTGAAACATTCTAAGTTGATGACTTCATTAATGTATTTTTCTCATCAGCTCCTGCCAGCATGTAAATTATCCTATAAGATTGAAGTAATTTAAGTGGCTTAGTGAATCTTTCAGGAAACTATGATACTGTTTAATAAATTATCCCAACCAGAGTAGTAACATAATTAACACACTCCCATATTGTACTGTTGTTTTTTTTCTCCAGAAAATATGAATGAATGCAGAACACAGAAACAGAAACATAAATTAGATTGGCTTGCCCATTAATGATTTCACTAAGGTCAAACAGTTCTGTTTCTTTCATCTTTTTGTTTGTTTGTTTTTTGTTTTTTAGGTGAGAAAAGGAAAGATAGTAAGAAAGACTCACACATGCAGCCTTACTGGGATCGACTTGGCAACCCTGTCTGGGGTCAATGTTCGAGTATTGAGCTATGTTTTGTGCCTGAGGCTGACGTGTTCAGTCCAACTTAGCTAACCTCAGCACCCAGGCTACCCTTGAACCAACTGAGCCACTGGTTGTGGGAGGGGAGAAGGAGAGAGGGGAGAGATAAAGGGAAAGAGAAGCAGTGGTGGCTTCTCTTGTGTGCCCTACTTGGAATCGAACCCAAGACGTTCATACACCAGGCCAATGCTCAATTCACTGAGCCACTGGCCAGGATCTTGTTGCCATTCATCTTAAACCTTCACTTGAGGAGGTGATTTTAGAAGTCATAATCTGCTCTAAAGTTATGCTCACTAGAAAACAGGTCTCAATATTCCTGGTCATGGGATAACAGTGGGTGTAACCACCACACTTTTTGTCTGTTTCCTCTCCTGTAGCTTACATTTTTGATTCCTTTTACTGAAGACTACATACCAGATTAAAGCACATTCAAAGATAAGATATTAGGACTCCTTGTGGGAATTGTTTATTTTAGGGTTGGGGCTAATTTGACCATATACAGTTATATGTGCGTTGCTGGCATCACTTATAAAAATAATCATAATAAAGAAAAAAAACTTTCAATATTTAAGCCCAGAACACAGGGATTTGTTGATAGCTACTTCATATCTTCATTTATATTATGTTTTGCAGAATTTTATTTAATCAGGTGAACAGTTAGTGTTCCCGGGGCCCCTCTTACCACCCACACATACTTGCTGACATAACAACCCTGACAAGGAAATAAATGCTGAAAGAACTGCTGGCTGGGAGTGAACTTTGCATGCCCTTAACCACTTAGCTAGACTTAAGTAACAAAGCACTGAAAAGCAAAGCCACCAGTGAGGTTTTGTAAGCGAAAGAGAAACAATGCAGCCATGCTTATTTTAACTAGTTATTTATAGAAGCATAACGCATCCAAAATAAAGATTAATTTTTTTCTCCTAAAGAACAACATTTTAAACCTGACGCTTTGCTTAGAATTCTGGCTTCTATAGTTTGGCAAAGCACTGCTGTTGGGTGTGTGTTTTTCTTATCTTCCTGCAGAGTGAAGAGATTCACTTCATTTGCAGATAAATATGCTATGTTCTAATTGTTGGTTTTATAACCCATTGCCCTGAGCTTGACCTTTTCCTATGGAAAGAATTGGACCTGTGGCTGGCTTCTGAGATAAATCTGTAAAAACTAACCTAATGCATAATGAACACGAGTATGCTTGCAAATTCATGGAGGTACCCTTTTCTTTGTGTCAGTATTGTTTTCATGGGAAAATTCCTTAAGTGTCCAAGTAGAGAGGGCAGAAACACATCTGGTTATAAGGAAACAGAAGCAGCTCTCTCCTCTCCTACTACTCTTGTGACTTTGAGGGAGAAGAACACTTTTAGCAAGGTGATTAGCAGTATGGCTCCTGCTGAGGAGCCATAATGGTACTCTGGCATACAGTAACTCTAAGGATATGTTTATACTAATGTTGAAGACCAGTACTGATTTTTTCTAGGATGTTGCTCGAGGATCACAGACTTTCATCAGACCCACTCTAGGAAAAAGATCTAGTTGAGTATCTAATCACCACCGTCCTTGTCACATGGGCCCTATGTCTCATCAGCTCTTTTCCTTTATTACCACCATGTGTAGCTTCTGCCCAGAGTCTCTAGTTTTTATTTTCTGCCTCTCTCTTAAATGAGTCCTCTTTATTTAGAAAAATTATGAGCCATATTAATGGTAGAAACGATGGTAGAATTGGGCAGGAGTAAACAATTCTCCCTGAAACACCATATTAATTGGGCTAAATGGGAAACTAAATATGAGATTTCAAAAGTCAACAGAATATTGAATGGCTCCAGACTAAATATTCCTGACTTCGTCAAGTTTATATGCGGAGATTATAACCACCAAAGAGATGGTATGATGAGGTGAGGTCACTAGGGGGTGAAAAGGTCATGATAGTAGAGCCTTCATGAATGTATTTGTGTTCTTATATTAAAAACAAACAAACAAAAAAAGACAAGATACCAGATTAAAGCACATTCAAAGATAAGATATTAGTACTCCTTTGGAGAGCTTTCTCATCTTTCCTTCCACCATGTAAGGACACAGTTACAAAATGTCCATTTACAACAAACCAAGAAGTAGGTCTTCACCATATGCAGGATCTGCCGGCAACTTTCTCTTGAACTTCCCACCTCCAAAACCATGAAATATATATATATATTTTTTATATGCCACTCAGTTTATGGTATTTTTGTTATAGCAACCCTAATGAACTAAGACAGATCCAGAAACTTCTCATTATTTTAATAACCTTGGAGGGGTTAGCAATTCTCTAAGGAACATTTAGAAGAAGGCCTCTGTTTGAGAAAGAGAGCAGAGGTTCAGAAGGAAGGGGACTCAAGGTTTCTGGTAAAGAGCACTAAAAAATGAGTCCTTTTCTTCCTCTTATTTATAAGCAGATCAAGGGAGATCGCAACTAAACCAATTTAAAATGAAAAGCAAGAGTACAGAAGGTTACAGGTCAACATCTCCAGGGGGTAGCTAATAGAAAAGAAAGAGAACATATACAGGAGAAAAATTCAAAGCCATAACTGTGAAATAAATTTACTTAGTTAATACTTAACATGTGACATATGTGAAGGCAATGCTCATCTGAAAGGCAAGTGGAGAGTTAGCAACTGTGTAAGTCACACAGCAAGGATCTGTGGAGAATTGCTGAGTAAGTTTCACTAAAAATAAATTGTGCAAAGAACATATGCACTAAGCTACCGGTGTTATTGAGAATATAAGCCTTATGTTAACAAAATTAAACCAAAAAAGAAAAAAGTCAAGACAAAGTTGTGCTAAAATAATGATTTTCTTTAACTTTGCTCAACTCTCAAAGTCAGAAAAAGAGAATGAAATTAATCTCTTTAATTGACAGTTTTCTTAATTCTTTGTAATAATATAAACATTAAATCCATCCAGAATTATTACTTCATCCTCCAAAACTCTACAGTAAAAAACTGTTTTACAATCAGATGCACATGATTCAAAGAAGTGATGATCCATTTAGATTTTTTAGACTCCTAAAATTTACCTTTGATCACAGCTACCATCTTCTAACTGCATTTTTTTTTTCCTGCACACATTCATGAATTTCTACTATTTTTTGATTGGCTGATTTATCCTTGCTTATTTATATTTATGTTTTATATACTGTGAAATTGTCTTCCCTCTGAAGCTAGTCATAATTCTCAGGAAAGAGTGGAAGAAGCTATTTATTTGAATCTTTTGTCTCATGCTTAGCATCAGACCATCCACATTTACAAAAATTATACCTGTTGAAAGCAATCTGCTCCAAACCAACAGAGTTGCTTACATACTGCAAGCTAATTATACTTCTTGGTTATTTTAACATCAATATGCCAATTATAATAACAGAAGTAGTTACAATAATACTGACTTATGTATTACAGTGATTTTTGAAGAGTTTTAAACATAGCATCCTAATTGCCAACACACATGCACAGAGAAATGAAACTTGATATGACATCTCTCTCTCTCTCTCTTTATATTAAGTAAGAGGCAGAGAGACAGACTTCTGCATGTGCACTCATTGGGATCCACCTGGCAAACCATCTTCCAGGTGATACTCTGACCTTCTAGTGCTGCTGCTCCATTGTTCAGCAACTGAGCTACTTTAGCACACCTGAGGTCAGGCCAGGGAGCCATCCTTAGCACCCGGGCCTTCGAGCCATGGTTGCAGGAGGTGAAGAGGGAGAGAAAGAAAGAGAGAGAGAGAAGAAGGAGGAGGAGGAGGGGGGGGGGGAGGAGGAGGAGAAGGAGGAAGAGAAGAAGAAGATGGGCACTTCTCTGTGCCCTGACTATAAATCAAACCCAGGCCTTCCACATGCCAGGCCAATGCTCTACAGCAGAGCCCACCTGCCAGGGTGATAGGACCTAACTGTAAAGAAGATTTTGCAAGATGCTGTGACCAATTAATGGACTATCTATGATTCATACCTGTTATTCCAGACTTGTTACCAAGTGCCCTCTGCACTCTGATTTCTACCTTTCTAAAAGGAGCAGGTAAATTTCAATCACTTCAGTGAGTATAAAAAATACATGATGTTTGTTTAAAATGTTTCCTTTATTTATTAATATAAAAAGCAATTCTATGCAGACATTCTAATATATCACTAATAATGATGAGGCAAAATATGGATTGGAAAGAAAGGATTAATTTGTAACTTCAAAGTTAATATTTTGCTGACAGAAAATTTTATTTTATTTTAACTTTTCAGGGACAAGTTATGTATTTTTCAATTTCAAAAAATTCACGGGCTAAAAGAGAATATAAATGTTAGCAAATATTTTATTTTTTTGTGACAGAGACAGAGAGAGGGGCAGACAGACAGGAAGAGAGAGAGATGAGAAGCATCGGTTCTTTGTTGCAGCATCTTAGTTGTTCATTGATTGCTTTCTCATATGTGCCCTGACTGGGGGTCTGCAGCAGACTAAGTAACCCCTTGCTCAGGCCAGAGACTTTAGGTTCAAGCTGGTGAGCCTTGCTCAAACCAGATGAGGCCACACTCAAGTTGGCAACCTCGGGGCCTCGAACTTAGGTCCTCTGTGTCCCAGTCCGATGCTCTATCCACTGCGCCACCACCTGATCAGGCTCAAATATTTCTTAAAATAGCAAGTTTCCTCAAGATATTTTTTGGTCTAAATATATATAAAGTGAATGTAGAAAATTGTGACATAAAAGAAAACCTAATAAAAAAACCTTTCTGATTAAAATACCTATAAGTATGACTTAAAGAAGTTACTAGATCAAATCATGTAAAAAAGCTAAATTTTAGTAGGCAAAATCACTAATAGCACATACTTATGAATTCTTACAAATTATGAAATGTGTGTTTATAAAACCTATTAAAAGCTTTTAAGAAAATTTTACTCCTGCTTTTTCTTTTTCTTACTTTTTTTTTGTGTGTGTATTTTTTTCTGAAGCGAGAAGCAGGGAGGTAGAGAGACAGACTCCCGCATGTGCCAAACTGGGATCCACCCAGAAAGCCCACTAGGGGGCAATGCTCTGCCCATTTTGGGCATTGCTCTGTTTCAATGGAGACATTCTAGCCCCTGAGGTGAAGGCCATGGAGCCATCCTCAGCGCTCAGGCCAACTTTGCTCCAGTGGAGCCTTGGCTGCAGGAGTGGAAGGGAGAGATAGAGTGGAAGGAGAGGGAAAAGGTTGGAGAAGCAGTTGGGGGCTTCTCCAGTGTGCCCTGACCGGGAATTGAACCTGGAACTTCCACACACAGGACCGATGCTCTACCACTGAGCAAACTGGCCAGGGCTACTCCTGCTTTTATAGACTACAGTATTAGTTTATATAAATTAATTTACGTTTGAAGATGAAAGCCTAAACTTTCAAAACAACATTCTAGCTTCAAATGAAAAGAAAAACTCATTTTTATCAACCCATAAGGTAGAAAGACCAAACTAATGGCATTAAAACATTTTTGTAAAGTTTTAAAATTATTTTAAAATAATTTCAAAATTGCATTAAAGTTTCCATTTTTTAGGGAAAAGTATTGATATAAAGTTTATATGCTAAATAAAAAAGGAAGTATATATAGTTGAATATGAAGTATAAGTACATAACAATTGAAACACAACAAAACAGCTTCCTTGCATCAAATTTCAGCTTTACCATTCATTACTAGATAAGATTTTCTGCTTGGCTGAATTAAACTTTACACTTTCATTAAAGTACATGTTACTTTTTTATAAATTAATTTTAATGGGGTGACATTGATAAATCAGGGAACATATGTTCACAGAAAATATTTCCAGGTTATTTTGACATTTGATTATATTGCTTACCCATCACCCAAAGTCAAATTGTCCTCTATGTATGGACTCATATAGTCATTAGTTGCCCATTTTTGATTGGATTTTTTGTCTTCCTGGTGTTGAATTTTATAAGTTCTTTATAAATTTTGGTTATTAAGCCCTTATCAGACATATTGTCGAATATGTTCTCCCATTGTGTGGTTTGTCTTTTTATTTTGTTCTTATTGTCTTTAGCTGTGCAAAACCTTTTTAGTTTGCCTGACCTGTGGTGGCGCAGTGGATAAAGCGTCGACCTGGGAACACTGAGGTCGCCAGTTCAAAACCCTGCACTGGTCTGGTCAAGGCACATATGGGAGTTGATGCTTCCAGCTCCTCTCCACTTTCTCTCTCTCTTTCTCTTTCTCTCTCTCACTCTGTGTCTCTTCTCTAAAATGAATAAATAAAAAGAATTTTTTTTTAAAAAAAACCTTTTTAGTTTGATATAGTCCCATTTCTTTATCCTGTCTTTTACTTCAATTGCCAATGGAGATAAATCAGCAAATATATTGCTGCACCAGATGTTGAAGAGCTTACTTCCTATGTTTTCTTCTAAGATGCTTATGGTTTCATGGCTTACATTTAAGTCTTTTATCCATTTTGAGTTTGTTTTGTGAATGGTGCAAGTTGATGGTCTGGTTTCATTTTTTTTACAGGTAGATGTCCTATTTTCCCAACACCGTTTGTTAAAGAGGCTGTCTTTACTACACTGTATGTTCTTTCCTCCTTTGTCAAGTATCAGTTGTCCATAAAGGTGTGGGTTTATTTCTGTGTTCTCTGTTCTGTTCCATTAATCTATATGCCTGTTCTTAAGCCAGTACCAGGCTGTCTTGAGTATAATGGTCTTGTAGTAAACCTTGATATCCGGAAGAGTGATACCTCCTACTTTATTTTTTCTTTTTAAGATTAAAAGAAATAATTTGCTGAGGCTATTCGTGTTCTTTATTGGTTTCATATAATTTTTTGGAATATGTGTTCTATATCTTTGAAGTATGTCATTGGTATTTTAATTGGTATTGCATTGAATTTATAAATTGCTTTGGGTAATATAGACATTTTAATGATGTATATTCTTCCTAGCCATGAGCACGGTATATGCTTCCACTTGTTTCTATCTTTCTTGATTTCTTTTATCAATGTTTTATAATTTTCTGAATACAAGTCCATAACCTTCTTGGTTAAATTTACTCCTAGGTACTTTATTTTTTTGGTTGTAATTGTAAAGGAGATTGTTTCCTTAATTTCTTTTGCTGACAGTTCATTGTTGGTATATAACAATGCCTCTGATTTCTGAGTATTAATTTTATATCCTGCCACCTTGCTGAATTCATTTATCAGGTCCAGTAGTTTTTTGACTGAGACTTTAGGGTTTTCTATATACAATATCATATCATCTGCAAATAATGACAGTTTTACTTCTTCTTTTCCAATTTGGATGCCTTTTATTTCTTCTTCTTGTCTTCTTGCTGTGGCTAAGACTTCCAGAACTATGTTGAATGACAGTGTTGATAGGGGGCACCCCTGCCTAGTTCCTGATCTTAAGGGGGATTGCTTTTAATTTTTGCCCATTTAGTATGATGTTTGCTGTGGGTTTGTCATAGATGGCCTTTATCATGTTAAGGTATGTTCCCTGTATTCCCACTTTACTGAGAGTTTTGATCATGAATGAGAGCTAGATTTTATCAAATGCTTTTTCTGCATCTATTGAAATTATCATGTGATTTTTGTCCTTCCGTTTGTTCACATTGATTGATTTGCAAATATTGAACCAGCCTTGCCTCTCCAGAATAAATCCCACTCGATCATAGTGTATGATTTTTTTCATATATTGCCAGATCCGGTAGGCTAATATTTTGTTGAGAATTTTAGCATCTAAATTCATCAGGGATATTGGCTTATAATTTTCTTTCTTTGTGTTGTATTTGCCTGGTTGCGGAATCAAAATTATGCTCGCCTCATAAAAGAAGTTTGGAAGTCTTTCTTCCTCTTGAAGTTTTGAAATAGCTTGAGAAGGATAGGAGTTAGTTCTTCTTTGAATTTTTGGTAGAATTCACTTGTGAAGCCATCTGGCCCAGGACTATTCTTTGTTGGGAGATTTTTGATAACTGTTTTGAACTCAGTTGTTGTAATTGGTCTGTATAAGTGTTCTGATTCTTCCAGATTGATATTTGAATGATTATATGATTCAAGAAATTTGTCCATTTTACCTATGTTGTCTAATTTTTTTTGGCATAGTTCTTCATAGTATTTTCTTACAATACTTTGTATTTCTGCTGTGTCAGTTGTTATTTCTCCATTCCCATTTCTAATTTTATTTATTTGAGTCCTCTTTCTTTTTTTCTTGGTGAGTCTAGTTAAAGGCTCATCGATCTTGTTTACCTTTTCAAAGAACCAGTTCCTGGTTTCATTGATCTTCTTTTTAGTTCCTTAGCCTCTATGTCATTTATTTTCACTCTGATCTTTATTATTTTGTTCCTTCTACTAGTCCGGGCTTTATTTGCTGTTGGTTTTCTTGATCTTTTAGCTGCAGGTTCAGGTTGCTTATTTGAGCTTTTTCTAGCTTCTTCTGGTATACCTATAGTGCTATGAACTTCCCTCTCAGTAGTGCTTTTTGCTGTGTCCCATAAATTTTGATTTGATGTATGCTCATTATCATTCATTTCTAGACACTTTTTTATTTCTTTTTTGATCTCATTGTTAATCCATTTGTTATTTAATAACATGCTATTTAGTTTCCAAGTGTTTGAGCATTTTTCAGTTTTTCTTTTGTGGTTAATTTCTAGTTTCATGGCATTGTGATCAGAGAAAATGCTTGATATGATTTTAATCTTCTTAAATTTGTTGAGACCACTTTTGTGTCCTAACATGTGGTCTATCCTAGAGAATGTACCATGAGTTCTTGTAAAAAATGTATATTCTACTGCTTTTGGGTGAAAAGTTCTGAAGATATCTATTAAATCAAGTTGATCTAGTGTATCCTTTAAGTCTGTTGTTTCTTTGTTAATTTTCTTTCTTCAGGATCTATCCAGTGATGTTAGTGGGGTATTGAAATCTCCTACTATTATAGTATTGCAGTTAATTTCACCCTTTATATTCATCAAAGTCTGCTTTATGTATGTCGGGGCTCCTATGTTCGGTGTGTAGATATTTATAATGGTTATATCTTCCTGTTGAATTGTTCCCTTTATCATTATGTAGTGTCCTTCTTTATCTCTTACTACAGCCTTTGTTTTAAAGTCCATTTTTTCAGATATAAGTTTTGCTACCCTGTCTTTTTTTTTCATTTCCATTTGCATGAAATATATTTTCCATCCTTTTACCTTCAGTCTAAGTGTATCTTTTCTTTTAAGGTGTGTCTCTCCAGAGAGCATATGTATGGGTCCTGTTTTTTATCCACACAGCTACCCTATGTCTTTTGATTGGATCATTTAATCCATTTACATTTAAGGTTATTATTGATATGTAGTTGTTTATTGCCATTTTATTTTTTAAAGCTTTAATCTTCTTTTGCTATATTCTTTTCCCCCTTTGGACTTTCACAACAGGCCCCTTAGCACCTCTTGTAAAATTGGTTTGGTTTTAAAGAATTCCTTGAGGTTTTTTTTTTTTTTTTTGTCTGGAAAGCTCTTTATTTCTCCTCAATTTTAAACATTAGCCTTGCTGGATGGAGTAGTCTTGGTTGTAGGTTCTTGTTTTGCATACTTTGAATATATCTTGCAATTTCCTTCTGGCCTCAAGTGTTTCTGTTGAGAAATCGGATGTCATCCTATGGGGGCTCCTTTGTAGGTGATAGCCTTTTTTTCTCTAGCAGCTTTTAAAATTTTCTCTTTATCTCTTAGCTTTGGTATTTTAACTATGATTTGCCTTGCTGTTGAATTCTTTGGGTTTCTCTTTAATGGAGTTCTCTGTGCTTCTTTAATATGTGAAACGTTTTCCAATCTTAATTTAGGGAAGTTTTCAGCTATAATTTGATTGAACAAAGTTTGTATTCCTTGTTTTTCTCTTCTTCTGCAGGAACCCCTATGATGTGGATGCTATTTCTCCTCATATTGTCACAGAGCTCCCATAGAGTTTCCTCAGATTTCTTGAGTCTTTTTTCTTTTGTTTGCTCTGCTTCTGTGCCTTTGTTTATTTTGTTCTCTAACTCACTGGTTCGATTCTCAGAGTCATCCATCCTGCTTTTAATTCCTTCCATTGTGGTCTTCAGTTCTGATACTGTATTTGTCTTTTCTGTCTGATTCTTTTTCATTATTTCAATATCCTTATTTTATATTTGCTATCTCTTTATTTAGGTGTTTATAATGACTATCCATTGTAGCTCTAAGATCTGTGAACAACCTGTCATTATTTTAAACTCTGCATCAGGTAGTTTGGTTATATCTGATTTATTCGGGTTCTTCTCTGGGATTTCTCTTGATTCATTTGGATTGCGTTTCTCTGCCTTCCCATTTTGTCTGTGTGTAAGAAGGTTTTGGTTACTGGAGTCCAATGAGTGTTGCCTCTATATTCCTTAGGTGTGGTCTGTCTGCAGGCCCGCCACCCCCTCTGCTGCTGCCTATTGCTGTTGGGTATGGATGTTGTTGGTGCCGGCTGCTACGACTGTTGCTGTAGTTTCCGCTTTGTCTCCACAGCAGGGGCTGTGTTCTCGCGCCTGGCTCTATAAGCCTCAGCCAGTCTAGGCCTTCGCCCTTCCCCCATTGGTGGAATGGTGCACCACACTCGTGCCACAAGCCTGGGCACCAAGGGCAGGGTGAGTACCTTTGCTCAGCTGTCGATTGCTTTCAGCTGCTTCCTCAGGCTGGAATGGGTTTCTGATGCATGCTCAGCTGTGAGCCAGGCTTCCATCCTGCCTCTGCCAACCTTGGCTCCTTGGTCTGACTGCTGATGCGCGCTCAATTGTGAGCCCATGCTTCCACCCCTCCTCCATGGGAAAAGCCGGTTTGTACAGGGCCTCAAGCCTCGGAGGCCTGGTGAGGCTGCACGTCTGCTTGCCCCTGCCTAGTGGCGGATCTCTGCCTGTTCCAGTATCCCGTTTTTCTCCCACAGGTGGGGTCACAGGCAGGCTCGTAGCCACCAGACCACTTTTGCGTGTCCCCTTGACCCCCATTGGGCCAGACCAAGGTCATATCAGCCGTCTTGCCTCTGCTTCAGTAGACGGAACTGCGCTTCCATGTCTGCCATCACCCGTCCTCCAGCAAGCCCTCAGCAGTGTGGGTGGAGTCACTGCAGCTCAGATCCTAACACTCCATACTGTAGTCCTGAAAGTTCCTTTCTTCTATTGACTATGCTCTAATTGCCACAGGGGAGCTGTTTTGGCTGGTGTCCTGCTTCCCCTTTCTGGTTCCAGGAGAAATATTGTTTCAGATCTGTGGAGTGATTCAGCCCAGGGTTTAGGGTGGCTGTCCCTCAAAGCTTTTCTCCCTGTGGCTTCCAGTCCACACTCTCTTCCCGCTGCTTCAATCTTCTCCTCTCTTCCTGTCTCCCAAGTCCTGGGTGAGTGGTTGTGAGAGAGGTTTTCTGTGCCGTCCCTTTAAGAAGAATCCTGGGTCTGAGACAACTGTCTCTTTCTCACAAATAGTATTCTAACCTGTTTCACAGCTAAATACTGTCCATACACCTCTTCTAGGCTCTGAGGCTGTAGGCTGGGGCTTTGTTCCTGGGACCCAGGTCCCTACCCTTCTGCTCGCCTCTCTTCCCGCCACATGAGCCTCTCCGGACTGCCTTTTTGCTCCGAGGAGCTGGGCAGCCCTTCTGTGTTTTCGCTTTTCCTACCTGTCTCAATGTTGCTTCTTCAGTATTCCTCGGTTGATGAGTCCTCTCAGTCCAGTTCAACGTTGGTTTATCCAGTTGATGGTTCTTAAAATCAAGTGATAATTCACTTTGGTTCTGGGAGTTAGAAGTTGGTACGTCCACCTACTCCATCGCCATATTGCCCTCAAGCACATGTTTCTTCAAGGCAGAGGTGCCCTCACATAAAATAGAATGTTGAAGAGCAAGCAGTGAAGGAGCAGGAGATGGCAGTGCCCATTGCTGAACCTGTGTTCTAGAGACATTACAGCTCTTGGATCACCAATATTCTCTATTTAGTTTTGCCTGATAGGAGTTTCAAGTAAAACCTTAAATTCATCTGAATCTGTTTAGATTAATTAGACATGTCATCTAAAATAGTACATTTGTCCAAAACTGGAAATATCTGATGTCTGAAGTGGTGTTTGTTTTTGCCTATAACTTTTAAGCACTGATACTCATCTCACCTCTTTGAAACTTGGAAGAATTTGCTAGTACAAATTCTCAGCCCAATTTGGAAGATTATTCTTTTGTCTCTGTTCAAGATTATTCACTGCAGCCGATTTCTCACTTGGCTGCATCCAGAGGTTAAAATGCCTGTTCATTTAAGTCACACTGTTCATACCAGTATTCTGTGACCAAAGAGTGGAAGCCGAGTCTTTGGTGTGATGGATGCCTGCTCCCTTGACAGTTGGATAATCACGAGAGGACAGGCTCTTGGTTCTTCTCTCAACACCCAATACCTTTTTAATTTTAACAACTTGTCCCACAACAACGGGACCCAAAAAAATTACAAAGAGGTAGTGAATGCGAGGAGTTCTTTACTTGTCCAAGGAAAAGCTTGAAAAGAAACTCAGGTTACATTTATTTATTTATTCCCATCCTTATCTTTTTATGGAAGTTTAAAGTCATTATTTCTCAAAGATCTGATTTAGCTCTTCTATGTCTATACTTTTATTTGTTGCATCGGTATTAATATCTGTATCTATATCTATATTTATATTTCCCTCTCTATATTTATAAATACACAATAGAGAAAATAAGTTGGGAAAAATCTATTTTCAAAGCTTAAAATTGATCATAATCTTAAAACCAATCTAAAAAGATCATAATCTAATCTAGTAGATTTAAATTAAAATAAGCATCAACTTCTTAAGAGTAAACAGATGAAAAATAGCCCATTAGAAAAATGAATGAGTAACCAATAAAGTTTAAATTGACATAAATATAAAAATAAATATCATAAACATTAAAGGTCATTCTTTGAAAAAGTATACTAGTTGACGCCTGACCAGGTGGTAACACAGTGGATAGAGTGTCGGACTGGGATATGGAAGACCCAGGTTCGAGACCCCGAGCTCGCCAACTTGAGCGCGGGCCCATCTGGCTTGAGCAAAAGCTCGCCAGCTTGGACCCAAGGTTGCTGGCTGCAGCAAGGGGTGCCTCGGTCTGCTGAAGGCCCACGGTCAAGGCATATGTGAGAAAGCAATCAATGAACAACTATGGTGTCACAACGGCAATGAAAAACTAATGATTGATGCTTCTCACCTCTCTTGGTTCCTGTCTGTCTGTCCCTATCTATCCCTCTCTCTGTCCTGTAAAAGAAAGAAAGAAAGAAAGAAAGAAAGAAAGAAAGAAAGAAAGAAAGAAAGAAAGAAAGAAAGAGTATACTAGTTTACTAAAGAACTATCAAAAATAAGGATATACCTGGTATAAAATAAAACCATATGTCCCATCACGGGGAAGCAGTGCTTCAGTGCTGTCGCTCCAGCACTTAGAAAAGCAATTAGAGCTGAGTGGGTACTGTTTTTCCTGTGTTTTTTTTTAAACTAATATAACAACTTGTGAAAAAATATCTCTGCAGATTTAATTTACTGTATAAATAAGCCACAGAAATAAAATTATTATATACTAATAGAAATCATTTCAAAAATTTCTAAATACTGGCAATAATAAATAAGAAACATTTAGATTCAAAGATTTCCCTTCTACCTACCAGAAAAAAATTAACATCACATAAAATTTATTTATGTGTGTGTGAATATATATATTTATATATCCATATATAGTAAGGATTTTCATAAAACTGTATAAAAGAAATTAAAAGCATTTTTTAAATGCATCTTATCCCTAAGTATAATATAAATATAAATAACATAATATTATTTTAGACTACTTAGCAAAAGAGGGTGAAAAATAGTTTTGGAAATATTAACAGCAGGGAGTTTTTCAAGTGTTTTTTTTTAATAAAAATAATGAGAAGACTTGTAGTACCAAATATTAAAATACACTTTAAAGAGCTCTATGATTTAAATGCGTATTCCTGAATTGGAGAGAGAAAAAGATTTTAATGGTACAGAATCAACATATAGAGTATACACCAGTGTATAAATATTAGCATATAATAAAATTAAAGAAATACATATTTAATAAATAGTTCTATGGTGGTTTTTACTAAATAATAAAATAAAATTATTTCTTCTATCCTACCATATATTCAAACATATTACATATAGATAACATGAGGTAATGTTCAAAAGAAAAGATTATAAAATAAATACAAATAGATATTTCTGTGTTTTAAAGGAATGATTTTTTAAGCATTTATATAGAAACATAAATTATAATAAAATGTGTCCTTTAATCATAAACATTTAAATTATATGTGTACCAAAAATAACCCTTTTAAATTTACTAAAGTATAAAACAATAAGTAATTATATAAGAACTATATAAATTTTAATATCAATTAAAAACAAATATCTTTATATATGTTTGTATTTATACCAGTATGTATTTATACAAGTTAATATTAAAAATTGCAATTTAAAACAATGAAAATATATTGTTTATAATTTAAAATTTTTATTTAAAAAATTTGTATTAGATGCCATAAAATAGACATTTTAAAAGTTATCATGGATCTACTTTTTTTAAAAAAAAATAAGCAACATAAGGTTATTTTTAAAATAAGGATAAAAGAAATTACAAAAATACTTAAAATGTTTGATTGATTAATTAAATTTTACTGTATCTGGAACAAAAAGCTAACAAAATTCTTATTTCCAAAGATTGCTTTCTGACATGATAAATATTTAAGATATAATATTGTGTGGAAGCATAAAACAGAGCTATACAAATAAATAGCAAAATTGCACTTTTGTATTAGCCCATAATCATATAGCTATGTCTGTGGATTAACTAAGAACAATCTAACTGGAAAGATTTAGTGTACCAAAAAACAAAAACAAAAACCATAAGGGTCTCTAAATATTGTGATATAAAGTTATGTTTCCAGTTTTTACATATATAATGTTGGAATTTTCTAAAATTATTTTGTTGTTTTATAATTAACAAGCATAAGTTATTTTTACTGTATATATAGATTTAAAGCTTTATAACATTTTCTTCTATAATTTCCAAGTAATAATCATGCAAATCAATTAAAATCATTCATTTTTATCCAGTAATGGGCTAATTATATTGTCTTAAATGTTCACTTTATTATATGTTATTTTTCTCCAAACCAATGGTTTATTTTAATGGCAAATTCCACTCATAAATTAAGATAAAGTTTAAAAATTGGAGTGCTCTTTGAGATCCTTACTCACAATTAGATAATCTTAATTTGTTTTATCTGATTTTCTTCCCATTGACTGTTTTGAGAAATCAGAAAGAAAAAAAAAAGAGATTTCTCCTCCAAATGAATAAGAACTGAAATAGGAAGTATTCCAGAAGTAAATTTCTGGACACTGGATATAGACAAAAGCACATTTAGAATAACTCTTATTTTTATTTAATTAGGTCAAACAGTGGAAATTATATGACATATAGTTATAACTCTTTAAAATGAAATCTTTTACACATCCAACAGAAACCTATACATATATAAATAAAAATTTTGATACTTTTAGTATCGGATATATGAGATTTTTCAAAATTATAGGTAGTTTATGTTCTACAAACTACAAAAGTTTTATTGTTTCTTGATTTGATTATGCATCTCTCATGGTCCTAATTATTTGTTATTTTCAGTCCTTTCTTTTAAGAAATAAGGAATCTGAGCAAGTCTGAATAGAGCATACTTTTCTCCTTGCTCACTTTATTTTGAAATATCCCTGATTAATAAGATTTATGGAGGGGGGCTTGTTCGGCAGAGCTTTGGGGCTGTTTTATTTTACTGTAGTCATTTTAGCTTTCTGTTGTCTCTGTTCTTCCTCATGAATTGAACTTTTTACCTCCAGGAGTCCATATGCTCATCTGACTACAGCAAATGCCAAATGCTGCATAACTTTATCTTTACCTCAAAAACTAACAACAATTATTTTCATTTAAAATTTTAAGGCCAGTGAAAATGTTCAGGAAAGAAAAAAAGCAATGCATGCTGAGGTGAGCACATTCGGTAAGTCTCAATAATTTAAACATTTAACAGAAAAAGTAGTGAGCAGTTGCTTCAAACTTTAAATGCAACTTTTTCTTCTGTATTTTTATACATTTTATGTTTTGAAAGAAAAATATCCTCTGGCCTTTGATAAATCTAAGAGCTAAGAGATTTGTCATTTTGCTAAAGGGCAACTTCTTTTCAAAGGGTATCTAAAGATATCAATGAACATGAACTCAAGGTACTTTACTGTGTAGCTTTTATAGCACAATATTTCTAAAGTTAATTCACTGAGTGCAATATTAGATTCCTAGTTTGTTCTGTTCTTCATTTGTTCACATTTTTTGCCCAATGTTAAGTACCCACCTTTAAAGAAAAAGAATGAAAATATTTACTGTTCTATGTTAAACTCCTTAGTGGGAGTAACATGATACATGTTGGCATTGACTTGCTAGATTGATAATAAAAATCTGAACTGTCATTTTAGAACCAAATATTTGTAAATATTATGCTTCTGGGATTATTCCCGTGGCTGCACAGAGCAAATCCAGAGCAAAGAGAACTCAAACCTGGAAGCAAGCTTTTGGTGGATGTCATTCTGCTGCCTTATCAGCAAAGCAACAATTTTACCAGCATTCTTTTCATTTGTCTGTTTCCAATGCTTTTTAAGTAAAGGGTGACTTTGAATTTGCTGATTTGCAGCATTTCCTAGCATATGGTGCCTTTTAAAAGCTATTAAAAAAACTTTTATGGTAATGGGGGCGGGGAAGAATTTCCCCATCTCTATAGATGTGTACTTATACAAATAAAATTCCCTTAGAAAATGTACAGCATGCTTAATCCTAAATTAAAGTAGTTGCCGAAATGCTATTACTTAACCCCGAGGCATATGTGATGTCTAAAGAAACAAATTCAGCGTTTAATTAACTCTGAAATGCTCCTGTAAATGGAGCTGATATGTGTGTGTAAAGTTCAAGGCTGGATGCATTTAGAGACGAGAACTGCTCTGAGGGCTTGCTGCTTTACAGCAGTCAGCCTGCCCTATCTGAGGCAGACAGATTCTTCACATGGCTACATGTTCTAAATTAGGGAGTGCGGAGGTTCATCTAGAGTGCACAGATTAAAATTTTCAATAGACCAAAAAATGTCTCGAAGGCATGAATGGGCCTGTCACTTTGCCTCTGCCTCTCTAGCAAATGATGGATTCACTTTATCCCCATCATACAACCCGTGAGATCGGCCTGGATCTGTCCGTTATTCTTGCTCCTCAGTCATGCTGAAACAGAGGTTGTGGTTAAACAAATCTGCTTATATGGAGCAAAGCACTGTGAAACAGAGCTGATTAGGGCCTGACACTTCGAATTAAACTGAGCTATAAAATGGGTGATGACTCTATTGTTTCAGGGACCTGGTTCTGGCTTTGGTGTTCTTTCTAAGGACATCAGTCACTTTGTTTTATTTTAATTTAGGAGAGAAAACTTTCGCTAGAGTAAATGAATTTTTGCTACAATTGTATGTATTTTATTTCTAAACACGACTATCTGATTTTTTTTCTTATACCTTTAAAGCCCAGATTCTTCCAAATAAACTATAGATGAACAAATCATTTAACGAACAAAGCAGTTTGCTATCTCAAAAATGGTGTTTTAAATATCATTTTTTGAGAAATAGTCAGACAAATAACATATAAAGTAAATAATAAAATTTGTGTAAAATATTCTAACACGGTTTTTCTCAAAACTACCTCTGTAAATATAACAAAGACCATTTTTTAGAACCTAGCATAATTCTATGTAATTTGAAAGTTAAAAAAAAACTACTAGTAATATTTTAAGATGATGGTGGTTGTTGTGTTAGAGTGGTTATATTTTGTGGATACATTCATAAATGTATATGCATTTACCTACCAAGATAAATTCAAGACATCAGTAATTTACTTCATTGCTGAGAAAATATTCTCTAAAAGAGGTTAACTTCTAAAAACATCATATAACCACTTATGACAATACATTATATAATTTTCTTCCAATGTTAGAGAATTATGTTCTCACAATTTTATTTTGCAGTCCTGAAGCTGATACCATTTTCTTCATCAAATAAGCTTGGGATAGCAAGGAAGAAAATAATTTAAAGAGTATCAGTTAGGAAATCTGAAATAATAAATTTTTAAGTCACCAATTAAATGTGACATTTTTTCACTTTTTAGTCCAACACAGTGAACTTTAGATTATAGAAGAAAGACGGAGGCCCTGCCTGGTTGGCTCAGTTGGTAGAGCATCGGCCAGGCATGTGAATGTCTCAGGTTTGATTTCTGATCAGGGCACAAAAGAGAAGGGACCATCTGCTTCTCCACTCCTCTCTCTCTCTAGCTTTTCTTTCTCTCTCTTACTCTCACTCTCTCTCCCCCTCTCCTCCTGTAGCCATGGCTTGATTGGAGTGAGTTGGTCTCCAGCACTGAGAATGGCTCCATGACCTCTGCCAAGGGCACTAAGAAGAGTTCATTTGCTGAGCAGTAGAGCATTACCCCCTAGTGGGCTTGTTTGGTGGGTTTGCCTTCCCTTTTCTCACTGAATTAAAAGAAAGAAGAAAAAGAAGAAGAGGAAGAGGAGAAGGAAGGGTAGGAGGAGGAGAAAGAGGAGGAGGGGGAGGAGGAGTAGAAGGAGGAAAAAGAAGAAGAAGAAGAAGACGAAGAAGAAGAAGAAGAAGAGGAAGGACAAATAATAAGAATAAGAATAAGAATAAGAATAAGAATAAGAAGAAGAAGAAGAAGAAGAAGAAGAAGAAGAAAGAAGAAGAAGAAGAAAAAAGAAAAAGAATGAGATGATGATTAGGAGGAGGAGGAGGTAAGAGGAGAAGACGAAAGATGGATTTGATATGTAAAACCAAGTTTTAGAAATAAATGACAAAGCAGAGTTCACTGGGTTTGATCCTCTTCATCAAAATAGTTGTGTTAATCTTATGTTTTTGTGTGACCACCCAGGGCTAGTCTGTGGTGCACCCACCAAGAGGACCCCCATCTTCAACTCTATCTTCCACCTTCCTTGTGTGGTGTTAAGAGTGTCTGAACTTAGTCATTTTGCAGATATTTTATAATGAAAAACAGAATGTAACTTATAAAAGAAATTATTCTAAAGACTCTTATTTTCTTTCATAGCATCTTTTACAGCTTTGTAAGTTCAATTTTGTCAGGGAGTGTTTGGCATTGTTTCAGATTTTTAAAATTTGATAAAAAATTGAACAAAATCTGTGTTTTATTGTTAACATGTAGATATTCTTATAAGTGATAACCTCATTGTGGACTATTCTGGTGGTCCCTGAAAATGTAAATGTGATAGAATAACTTGACCTCAAAAACCAGATGGGACTTTTTATTACATATATGTCACAGATGACATGGGAGTGTGGAGTGGTTTGGGGGTTTCCTCTGAAACATAATATCTGACATTACTAAAATAAATGATTGTTTTTTCTTAACACCTTTAGACATGCTAACAGCACTCAAGACCACCCACAATCGTTATATGGTGCAAAAAGATGGAAAGGAAGAAGTTCTCATAACATGTTATAATTCTATTATTTTGTGTTTATAATAGAAACTATGGACTGAAACCTATGGGGACTTTCCAGAGGGTCGAGCTTAAATAATTTGTTTCCTGAGTTGGGAGTTCAGAAAAATCTAGGGCTCAGGGTTTCCAACTGATTGTGTGATTCATTCCCGTGATGACTGAGTCAGTTTGACTTGTCTAATTCCTCTATCATGAGAGGCAAACGTTTTTTTTTTTTTTAAACCTTGCATTTGTATTCAAACTTGTTTCTTTTTTTGATACATTTAAAAATGGTTCCACACATCATCATACATATGTATGCCTACTCACACAAACATATCTCAGCACTGAAAATTCATCCAGTGATAATGTAACAGTAGACAACAATTATGAAACACAGCTACAATTGTCAAGTCTATTTTTATAAACTGAGATTATATAAAAGTATGATATTGAATAGAATCTTAAAATGATTTCTCCTTAATATGTGAAGAAAATGGTTGTATTTCCTCAACATATTCCAAATAAAACACATGGAATGAAGTATTACATGGAGAAATTCCTCTTGACTTGAGTACACAGTGCTGAGGAAAATTGACAGTCTCTGCTCCCTTTGCTTACATTGCATTTAGGAATATATATTAAACATAAGAAAACAAACAAGAGATGACTTCAGCTATTAATAAGTGCCAAGAATAAGATAGATCAACTATTACAGTTGAACGTTTTAAGAGGTGGATATGAGAAGAATATTTAAGGATGATAGCAAGGTAAGACATTTCTGAAGAACTGGGCTTTGACTTTAGAATTATGTATGATTTCAGGGGAAGAAGATTCCAAGTCAAAGCAACAACACTCATTGAATACAGTAATAAGAAAAATCTCGGTGGTCTTGTAAAACCATAATAGAGCCAGTCAGGCTGGAGTGTAGTAAAAAAGGGAAGTGTGGTCACAGGGATCTCAGAGAAGTGAGCAGTCATCAAACTATGTAGAGTTTTTCAGGCAGTGACATAAAGCTGGGATTTCATTTAAGAACTACAGAGAATAGCTGGGGGATGTTCACTAAAGGAGTGAGTCATGTTTCAGTAAAATAACTCTGGTTGTTCTATAGAATATGAAGAGAAAAAGTGTGAAGGAAAGAACCAGTTAACAGCTGTGGATGTACTCCAGGTGAGAGATGATAGTGGCAGGGACTCACGCTTTGACCAGGGAAGGGAGAAAGCACAGTTGGATTCTGGGCATTTTGAAAGTAGACGTGATAGAACTAGGTGATAAAGTGAATGTGGATATGAGCAAAAGGGGTAAAAATAACTCTTAGATTTTCTCTTGGGTAGTTGGGTGAATAGTCATGACATTTACTGAAAGAGAGAATGCTTGACCAGAGTGGGAAGAAAAAGGTGCAAAGAAAACTATTAACTCTGTTTTGTCTACACTTAGTATATGTCTTAGTAAAGCAGGAAGTTCTATATGAGAATTTGATGGTCATGGAATAATGCTCTGATATTGGTGTGTATTTGAAAGTCAGTATATGGATGCTATTTGTAGTCATGGGACAAATAAAGTACCCTTGGAAAGAATGCGGATGTAGAGAAGAAGGATTAGAAGGAACCCTGGGTTATTTCTCTAGTCAGGGAACAGATAAAGTAGAAAAAATACCAACAAAGGAAATGTAAGTACATTACCAGTGACTAAATGGCATGTCAAAACTCACACACACACACACAAACTTATGAAAAAGAAACTACCAAGAGTTACCAAGATATAATGTAACATGAAGACAGAAAATTGACTTTAATGTTTGACAAAATTTATAGTCTCTGGAATGATCACATAGAAAGTGTGACCAGAGTAGGTGAGGAAGAACTTGGGAGATGAAAAAATAAAACCAGTATAATGGGAAACTTCTTGAGAAATTTAGCTATGAACGAAGAAAAATCACAGTACCAGGCAGGAAAGAGGACTATCAAAGACATAGGTACTAAGGTTGGCTTTTGAACAGCAGCTGTTTGTCCATCTCCATAGGTAGAACATTGAGGAAATGGGTCCAGATTACTTAAAATAGTGATTGTAAAACAAAGTATTTCTTGACTGGTTTCAAATATTTAATTCTATATTGAGAGTCAGGTTGGGAAGGAGTTGTTGAAGATTTGAGGAGAATCAATGAGATAGTCTTCCTTGATAACAGAAAGTGTAATTTATTAGAAAAGTATAGTTGCATTATTTAATAGTCTTGAGAATCTACTTGAGATCCGTAATCTTTAATTTGAAGTGAGCACATTCAATGAGTTTGAAATTTTTCTCCAGTAAAAGCCAACTTCTTGAGTGTGAATAGTCTCTGCAGATGAAGCAGTAGTATTTCAACAAGTAAGTATGAAAGAAAAAGAGTAGTTAATAATGTTTTCAGGAGAATGTTTACAGTGCTAAGTTTAAAAAGGAGGTTGAGAAAACAGGAGCATCAAAGACACAGTAAAAATGAAGTAGCGTCGATGCACTCATTGGAGTTATGGGCAGTAAGCAACCTTTAAAATTAGAGACTGATTAATAAGAAAACATTTAAAAACAAGATTAAAGGAGACACTGAATTGGTCATAGAGAGATATGCAGTAGAATGACTAGGGTGAATTTGACAAAAAGATAGTACAAAAAAATAGTACATGATAAATAATAAGTTTGGCTGTACCATCTGTGTGAATGTGGCAATTGCCAAGACTGATGCAAAAACTGTGAGAAAAAGGAAGGAACGCAATGTACCTCATGCTAAAAAGTTAACAGTATGAGAATGAGGACCTAGAAGGTCACTATGTAATCCCCACTATCAGGAGTAACAGCGAGAGTGATTTCATAGAATATACAGTGTGACCATGTGCAAAAGTGCACCATGACTTTATGGACACACTGTACTTTAATGTCATTGTAGCTTGTGAAATTAGAGGTATTTAAACATAAATTCAGTAGAAATGTCATATGTATATAATCTAATAAAAACATCACTCTGAGCTGAATGAAATAAGCCAAAGAAGATAAAATATCATATGATTTCACATATATGTGAAATCTAATGAACAAAATTAATAAACAAAATAGGAACAGACTAACAGATACAGAAAACAAGCTGACAGCTGTTAGAGAGAAGTTGTTTTAGGAGGCTGGAAAAGGTGAAAATGTTTTGGGTGAAAAAAGTGAAGGAATTAAATCAAAAGAGAAAGCCCTCATAGGCACAGACAGCAGTATATATGATTGCCAGAAAAATAAAGGGGCCCAATGTAAAGGGTGAATAAATGGTGAGGGATAAAGGCTTGACTTGGGGTGCTAAACACACAATTCAATGTAAAAATGATATATTATTGAATTTTAATTCAATAAAATAAATTAATTGTGCTGTGATTTTACTTTTGTTCTATTTTATTGTTGAAAATTTGGATAAAGTAATTGAAATGAAAACATTGAGGTGATTCTTAGATGGTTCCAAAATATGTAAAGTTAGGAAACAAAAGTATCCATATTTATTAAACCTATATGATTAATTTTTAATATAGGCATCCAGATTAAGGACTATTAATTGTAATTAGGTTTTATTCTAAATGTTATTATTAGAATATGTAAGATGTTAGGTCATTGTGAATTTGGGTGATTTTTTCTTTGTGAGAGGAAAATGTCCAGTATAAGATTAGAAACTGTAATCATATTATTCTGAGATGAATGAGGCTTTAGATTGGATCTATATTCAATAAACTATTAATAAGTGAAAATTTGGAGTAATAATCTATTTATGTAACAATTTCACTATTTAAAGACTCATTTATCTATCCACCCATGTACCCAATTTTGTTTTCATTTGTCCTCTGTAATCAGTTTAGAGAGAAAAAAAAACATAGCAAGTGTGATGTTTCTTTTTTGATTAGTACTTGACAAGGGTTAGTTCAAGTAAATGTTAATGCTGGAAGGAGAGCATGGTACTTTCTTTAACAAGAAAGAATACAAGAAGAACATTGGAGTTAATAGCTTAAGAAAATGTCAGGTGGTGTTTCATATATAATGAAATAAGCTAGGTTAATAACAATAATAATTTACATATATTAAGCAATTACTACGGGGACAGAATTATGTTAAACTATTTACTTGTATTATATAATTTAATTTTCATATCAACTGACAGTATAAATATCTATCAGTTTGCTTATCCTTAGAAAATGCTAGTGTTGGTGATAAGAAATTAGCTTGCAACTGAAGTTTGAAACCTGGATACCAACTTAGGTTCACTTAATTCAATAATTAGTATGTTTTACTGGCCTATTGGATACTTAATAATATTAATAAATTAGGCAATAAAAAGCTTCATGAGCTTGAAAATCTGGAAAACCACATTTTGTATAGTAGATAGCTTTTCTAAAGACCATATTAGTGTAATTACATTCACGAAGCAAAAATTAAATTAAAAGAGTGCATGACTAAAGAAGGAAGAAAGTTCATATGTGTGTGTCCCTTTACAGCACACTGGTGAAATCATGAAGAATAGCTGGCTTAAAATACTAAGGTTTGAAATGTAAAACATGGCAAGAAGAACTCTTCAATGGAACAGGTGCCTGATAGAAAAAAGGACCTACAAATTATAGTGCAAGTGTGTGCATGTTTGTGTCTATTTTTATGCAAGACAGATGATATGCCCATTTTTTATAGAAAGGTAGCATGTTATCCACAGTTATTAAGTCTACTTTTTTTGTTAGGTTACTGGAACAAACATTTAAACAGGAGGAAAACTGCATTCAACTCTAAAACTTAATTACACTACATTTTACACCAAGATAAAAATTTAGCATAAAAATATTTTTCATATTATGTCAGACTAATAATGTCTGAAAGAATGCAATGATTAATATAACTTTTCCATTTGAATCAGAGAAACTAAGAAAATATAAGATGTTGTGATATACATTAGATATTGTGTCAAACTATAGTTCACCACTGTAGGTGAATGGACTCTATCTTCGAGTGGGAATAAATAACATCAAAATTGAATGTCAAAAGAAAAGTTTGAATAAAATGTATTATGGGTTGAAATACCACAAATAAAAAAAGATCTTAAATACAACATCAATGACAATTTTTAAAATGTTAGTTCCCAAACTAACTTCATGTATAAACCTTCTCTATCATATTTATTTTGGTTTCCAGTATGTTTGATCTAATATTTCCCTGCTTATCTAATTTCAGGATAAATTAAATGTACCTAATAATTATTTATACACCAAGTGCTACAGTGGTAATGATAATTTTTATTCTTTGCTCTATGGCTTTTTTAAATTGAATTCAAACAGTTGTTTTTAACTTTAAAATATATATTGGCTAAAACGTTTTATTCTGAACTATATAAGTAATAAAGACATTATTTTATTTAAATAAATATTTTCACCAAACTTGGTATGGGAAATCACATATGTATTCAGCACCTTAGCAAAATGAGCCTTTATTATATGTTCATTTAATAGAAGGAAATTTATAAGGAGAAATGTTGTTGACCTTTACTGAGAACCTGCTATGTTAAAACTAGATGCCCCAATAGAAACTCTCTTAAACTTTCATTGACTTTAGTGAATTTCACAAAATTCTTTGGGGGAATATTTACTCCAGATCTGGGGTGGAAAAAAATATGTTTCAACATAAGAGTATTATAAATATCTTAGTTTTACTATTGTGTGTTCTCATGATCTTAGAAGCATCTGCCTATGAGCAAAGATGTTGTGAGTGATCTTTAATGACCAGTTAATTTATGGAGAGACTATAGCATCAGAGATAAAATCAAAATCCAAAAAAAACAGCAAGCCGTGGCAAGCTAAAATGAGTGAAAAACTCAGTGAGTGAGTCAGGCTGAAAGTTCAAACGGACAAAGGGGAGGGGCAAGGAAGGGCATTTAAGTTATGGAACAACTGCCCATTCAAAAGGCGCCGAAATTTATGTGTAGTATCTCATGTCCTCTCATGAACCCTATCAAGTATTAATAGCACATTTTATAGGAAAGTTCCTTGAAGCTGAGAGCATTTATATAGGTCATGCAAGGTTCCCATAATAGTAAATAGTGAAACAAGAGTCCCAAATCTAAACAAACTCACTCAACAATCCATGGTTTGTCAACTAAATTTTTTCTACACAAAGTGAACTGTGACACAGGAAAAGCAAGGTCTTCACCAGGGAGCTTGTTGGAAAACTGCCATAACTGTGGAAGCAGAATTTGTATTTTAAAGAACTCTCTAGGTGAATCTTAACCACATTAAAGTTTGAGAACCACTAAACTAAAACCCTTCTCATGGGACAATATAGGAGGGTAAGTGGAACCAGCGACAAGGACTTTGGAGGTGAAATGAGCCAGAGGGGATCAAAATCAATGAGACTTAACTTCACAAATGCAGAACTCCTGCTGGGGGTCTGTTAGGGAAAAGGGGTGACTGCTACCTCAAGCAGAGGCAAAGAATTAAGTAGCCCATTTATAGATAGACTCTTACCAATTTAAAAATCATACACACACACACACACACACACACACGTATGAACTTAAAATAACTTTATGAACTAGCTGTTCCTAATCCCTTGTTTTACACTGTGGGCGCAGACTTACACACGAGTAGTAGGTCAAAACCAGAACCAAGTCTGCTATTCCCTAACCCCTAACTCAGATTTGCCGATTTATCTTCACGGGCAAAGGAATTAAAAGACAAGATAAACAAATGGGACTATATCAAACTAAAAAGTTTTTGCACAGCTAAAAACAATAAGAACAGAATAAAATTACAAACCACACAATGAGAGAACATATTTGACAACGCATCTGATAAGAGGTTAATAATCAAAATTATAAAGAACTTATAAAACTCAACACCAGAAAGACAAACAATCCAATCAAAAAATGGGAAAAAGAGGCCTGACCTGTGTTGGCGCAGTGGATAAAGCGTCGACCTGGGAACACTGAGGTCGCCAGTTCAAAACCCTGCACTGGTTTGGTCAAGGCACATATGGGAGTTGATGCTTCCAGCTCCTCCCCCCTTTCTCTCTCTCTGTCTCCTCTCTAAAATGAATAAATAAAAAGAAATTTAAAAAAATGGGAAAAAATAAATAGAAATTTCTTCAAAGAGGATATACAGATGGCCAATAGGCATATGAAAAAATGCTCAACATCACTAATCATTAGAGAAATGCAAATTAAAACCACAATGAGATATCACCTCACACCAGTCTGAATGGCGCTTATCAGCAAAACAACACAGAACAAGTGCTGGCGAGGATGTAGAGAAAAGGGAACCCTCCTGCACTGTTGGTGGGAATGCTGACTGGTGCCGCCACTGTGGAAAACAGTATGGAGATTCCTCAAAAAATTAAAAATCTAACTACCTTTTGACCCAGCTGTCCCACTTATAGGAATATACCCTAAGAACACCATAGCACTGTTCGAAAAGAAGAAATGCGCCCCGATGTTCATGGCAGCATTGTTCACAATAGCGAAGATCTGGAAACAGCCCAAGTGTCCGTCAGAGGACTAGTGGATTAAAAAGCTTTGGTACATATATACTATGGAATACTACTCAGTCATAAAAATTGATGACATTGGATCATTTACAACGAAATGGATGGACCTTGATAATATTATATGGAGTGAAATAAGTAAAACAGTAAAAAACTGAGAACAGCATGAATTCATACATAGGTGGGACATAAAAGTGAGACTATGAGACACGGACAAGAGTGTGGGGGTTACGGAGTGGGGGAAGGGAGGAGAGGGTGAAAGAGCAGGGAGGGGCGGGGCACAAAGAAAACCAGATAGAAGGTGACAGAGGACAATTTGACTTTGGGTGACGGGTATGCAACATAATTGAATGATAAGATAACCTGGAGATGTTTTCTTTGAACATATGTACCCTGAATTATTAATGATACCCCATTAAAATTAATAAAAAAGAAATTAAAAATAACTAAAAGAAGTGTTATTCCCCCAAAATGATATTTTAATCCTGCATTTTACAAGATTATTCTTATTTCAAATATATTGTAAATATTTGACAAAATAGTATGTTAAAAATAATAGTTTAAATTGTGACACAGATGACATGAATATATCATAACCTGTATCAATGAAATAAAATACCTGGATGTATAAAAATGCTTAAGATTTTAAAGAGTTTATTTGCTAGACATTTAGATAACTTTAGGAAGAATGCTCTAATATCAAGCATTATGATGGTATAATTCAACATTAAGACAAAGCAAAAATCAATTGATTTTTTAGTATGAGAGTTGTTAATGTTCAATGTTCAAGGGTGGTGTGTCACAAATTTTTTCATACTTATGAACAGTCTTGAATTTAGACACTTAAGTTATTGCTAAACTTTAAAGTAATTCATTAATTTAATGTTTATTGAGTGCTTAATATATACAGGGCATTATTTAAATAATTATGGTTAAAAATATCTCTGGTTTGGTACAGAAAGCAGAGGAGTATGAATAAGAAGTAAACGTGAGTATGTCTAGCTGTATTTTAAAGCATAGAAAATTCAATGAACAAAGAAAATAAATTGTCAATTCAATTTGTGATGAGGTTAAATCTTTCAAAAAGGTAGGAAGCTTCAGATAGGTAATGCAATAATTACATATGAAGATGTTAATTTAAAAAGGTCCAGGAGAATAAACCACAATAAGCAAAGGGGTCAGGAAGGAAAAGACATGAACATCTATGACAAAAAAATACATATAGTTCAGATGAGCACTATGTGAGATGTGAAATTGATTTTCTTGAGAAATAAGTCTGTGTGTGTGTGGACAAAGAGAAATCTGACAAACAGGAGGCTGAAACCAGTTGTTTAGATGATGGGATCCATGTGGGAGGAAATAAAATGATCATTGTGGAAATTTAAAAAAATTAGTTTGGCTTTTGTGTTTTGTGGATAGATAAGAGCAAGAGAACCAATGAAAAGAGAGATTCTCGATGAGAGTTAGGATTCAGAAAGCAAGAGATAATTTAATGTATTTTTACATCAGTATGTCACCTGAGATTAGTTTACAATACGTTTAGGTAATGGAGCTGAAAAAAAATTAAAAACAAGCATTAGTGTTTCTTCTTGAGGGAAAATAAAAAAGATTTAGAAAAAAAAAAAACTTTAGTAAGATCCCTGAATGGAAAATAAAACCCTGAGGTCATGGATCAAAGAAAAGGAAATAATTGTTCTACTTTAGAAATGGTGAGGAAAATCTGGTGAGAAAGTCCAAGGAAGAGAGAGGGAGCCAGGAAAATTGATTAAAGGTTCAGAAATAGTGAAGAACACTAGACAGCAAGCTGGCCAAAATTCAAAAACATTTTTAGGAAGAAACACAGTTTTCTAAGGTTGATTTTATTACTGAGCCTGCTTCACATGCAAAGGCTAATGTGAAAGTTTTCCATCAAGTATTTCCATGTCAAAAATAAAAGAAGCTGAGTTTAATATCTGGGTCAAAGCGATAGATAAGTAGGGAGATTATGAAACGGATAGCAAACAGTAGAAACCATCATCAGGAATTAAATGAAAACTTGAGCCAATCAGGGAGATCAATCTCTTGTAGGTTAGAGGATCAGCAAAAATAAGAAATTAGACATGCATGACACATAGGAAGAGTGAAATTCAAAATATCAAAGGCAATATTCAAAAGGACTCATGTTATTACCACGCAAACCCCAGTATATGTTCAGTTCTACTTTCCATGATCTGGATCTCAGATATTTTACTGAGCCATCTAGGCTAGGGTTTACAAGTTAATGGGCTCTTTATAGGGCATAATGGCCATTATAAAGGACAAAAATCAAAATAAAAATTAAGAAAAAAAATTTCAGCCTGACGTATTGGGCACAATGGAGAGAACATTGACCTGTAGTGCTGAGATCGCAGGTTCAAAACCCCTGGCTTGCCCAATCAAGGCACAAACAAGAAGCAACTATGAGTTGCTGCTTCCAACTCTTCTCCTCACCTTTCTTTCTCTCTCTAATATGTAAAATTAAGAACTAAAATCTTTAATAATAATAATAATAATAATAATAAAAACAACAAAAGAAAATTTTCATCAGACTTTTGACCTTTCAGAAATATCCACCACTGAGTTTGTAACAATTCTTCCATGTGTCTCTTACAGGACCATGGCATTATATCACACATGTGCTTTCACCACAGATATAGTTTTAATGTTTTTATTTGTCATGCTTTGTTTTGTTTTGTGTTTACTTACCTTTTATCCCATCATCCTTTCTTACCCCCCAGTCTCAACTGATGATAACAACTAGGTTGATTTGTTTCTAAGTAGTTTTTTATTGGAGTTTTAAAATATCGTTTGAATAAGTTAGATTTTCTTCAGGTCACAGCTTTCTTTTTCACATAGATATAACAAAAATAGAATGAAAACCATGTGGAGCAGACAAATACCATTTACTTATGTTTAATAATAATATACTTCAATGCATTAGCATGGCAGCATGTTGGAGTGGTTCTGAGAGCTGGCTGCAGAGATAAACTGTTTGCATTTGTATTCTGATTATTCCATCTTTTCCCCCCACCCCCAGCTGTGTGATACTGGGCAGTTACTTAACCACTCTGTGTTCTAGTTTTATTATAAAATATATGTAAAAATAAAACTTTATAAAATACTTGGTAATTAAATTAGTTGATACACACAAAGTAATTTGAAGAATGCTTGGCACATAATAGGTACTCACTACAAATAATTAATTTTATTTATTGCTACTACTGTAATTATCAGTGTTATTACTGATTTCATTTCTGGCTCTATAACCATATGTGACTTTTACTTGACCTTGTCTCATGTTTATATACCCCTGAGGTGTCCATACATCTCTTTTATGATGCATGTTATTCATTCAGGTGAGAGGGTGAGGAGGACGTGTTACTTTTGTCGACAAAAGCTATGCTGGAATAATAGTGGCCACAAAAGATGATGTTTTAGGATTAGATTTACATTTCATAAAAAAGCACCTGTCTCAGTTATAGGTATTTTGCAAAATGTCTCCCTTGACCCTGGCTCCTCTTTCTAGTTTACCCAGAAAGGCAATATTGAGAGCACCTGCAGGCTTTATGGGATCTACAGTCCTGCTTCTCGCCACCTCTGCCCCAACAGTGTGGATGACAAGAAGTCTTCCTTGCAGAGAGCCCCTGGAAAAATTATTATAACATCAATGAAAACAACAAAGAAGCTCAGAAAAGATTTAGCAGCCACATTAGGCATCGATTGATAAACCCACAAAATGCAGTGTTCAAGTTGTCTTCACTTACAAGTCATCTGATAGTTTCTAATTAGTGCATGGCAGACATGATTTATCCTATTTCAAATATTATCAGTATTTCTTCAAGACCTTTCACCTTGAGGATTACTGGAACTCACAATAAGCATGTTGCATTTCATTTCACTCTTATAATTGCAATTGTTGTCATTCAGTATATATTTTTAAATCTTACCTGATTTTAGTAAAGATCAGTGTACAGTATATGCTGTAAAGGGTCACAGGTTCTGCTTGTGGGATGATTACCTCTACAGTTTTCTGTAATCATATAACCTGAATATCTGAATACTTTCCACATATAAGTCATTATTTCCATGGATATTTGGGACGATATTTGAAGTTAACAAGTTATGATTTGATGGTAAATATTATTTATTTTCACTGCTTACAATCAAAAGGTAATTAATATATAATTCAATTTTGGTTATTTCCAATTTTATTTACTATATATATTACTAAAACCTAACCAAATCAAGAAAATTGATGTTAAATTGAGTAGCTTATTAAAGAGCTTTTTTATTGTCTTTGAAATATGTTAGATTTAAGGATTATCTTCCTTGAGTCTTATAAACTTAAAGAGTAAATAAATCAGTGGGGTTTAACCATTATTTCAGCGGCAAAAGATGTACCTTTTGAAAGAAGCTGATTAGCAAATTTACCTATTTACATTAAAACTTTAATACATTTTAGCGAGTTAGAATTACAAATTACAAAAATACTCAATTTTGAAAAAAGAAATTGCATGATAAAATTTGGAAATATTGAAAAAATATAAATATAAAATAATATATTTATTTTGTTAAATCTTAATGAAATATGCAGGCTGGTTTGGCAATCTCAACAGATGGTAAGTCAATTAAAATATTTTATTTGAATTCAAATTACTAAGTTAAAATACTTACTAAGTAAAGTAAAATATTACTAAGTAAAACTTTTTTCACATATATTGAAGAAACATCTAGAGTTATTAATAATAATATTTAAAGAAAAGTATTAAAGGCTATCTTACTCATGGAATAATCACTTGATCAGTTTATTAAAACTATAAATGCTTTACTATTACTTGGAGCTTAATAATTTCAGCAATATTAAACATTTTTGGTGTTACTACCATTTATAACAATAAACTAACATGAGAAATGAAATTGTAAATGCATATTCTTTAAATTTGCTTAATGGCTAAAACATTTTAAAAATAGTATTTGAAACTGGGTGAATATTATTTAATTAAGTTGCCCCTCTGTTGTCAATTATGTATGTGTTCCAGTTAGTGGGGAAGCAGTGATTACAAGAAGTAGGAAAATATTCCCCAGCCTACATGAATACAATATTTAATAGCAATATTTAATATACAGTCAGGAAATACAATTGCTGCTAGCCCTTGGTAGCTAACCCAGAGACCTCTGGGTGCTGAGTTAGAAAGAATGAAGTCTAATTTTTACTTCATCGTATAAACAAAATGTCATCCGCACATCAAAATCCACCCACAGTGAACTCCTGGCATGGTTAATAATTATAATCTTCACATTTAATCATGGGAACTCAGTGACAGGCAAACAAAGGTTAGCTAAACTGACAGTTCAAATGGTTTCAACACAGAACTCCACAAGTTTTATTTGTAAATGTGCATGTACAAGTCTAACAGCATTCTTCTAAAATGCAGTGGAATGTGCACAAAGCATACTGGCACAAAAGAACTAACCATTTGCTTAATCCTTTATGTGATATGAATTACATGGAAGTTTGTTAGGTTCTTCCGAAATGTCAGCTTTCCTTGTAGAATTAAGTTGTGGGTTCTTAAATCTGAAACAAAGATCTAAATATGTATAAAGTAAATTCTTTTAACTAAAACTGTTCTAATGTTCTTATCTTTTTTTGAAGTGTTTGAAGTCATTGTCTAAATCATCTTATTTTAACATGTTTCACTCCTTTACAAAATATACAACCAAAGCACCTGTAACCTAATAAAATAAGTAAAAAAACGTGGGAAATATCCTATAACAGCATGTACCCAGAAATCGAGAAATAATTTAATGTTTTTAAGTTTTTGCACAAATGCAACATAAAAATAAAATTAATGTAATATATTTTAGTTGGTTAATCAGAGTAATTCAAGGAATAGATATTCGATAATTGATGAATGCTATAAATGAAATAATAAAAAATAAAATGCACAAAGATTGAATTATTTTACATTTAAGGAATAGAGTCATTTTTTTATTTCTTTTTATTTCTTTATTTTAGAGAGGAGACACAGAGTGAGAGAGAGAGAAAGAGAGAGAGAGAGAGAGAGAGAGAGAGAGAAAGGGGGGAGGAGCTAGAAGCATCAACTCCCATATGTGCCTTGACCAGACCAGTGCAGGGTTTTGAACTGGTGACCTCAGTTTTCCCAGGTCGACGCTTTATCCACTGCGCCACTACAGGTCAGGCCCGAATTATTTTACATTTAATGAAAATTTTATAAAATTTATGTTATAGTACATAGTGTACACCATTATATACAAATGAAAGTTCTGTCATTATAACTTTGCTACATTTTTCAATATTGTTTTCCTGTAAATAAGATACATTTTAATATTTATTAAGAACTACTTAAATATTTCATCTAGCATTCACTATTATTAACAAAATATGCAATGCGTTCATTATCTGTAAAAATATTAAATAGTTTAATAAAATCAATATGCAATTATATAATTTAATAATAAATAATTTTATTAAATATATTTTAATAAAATATAATAAATTTTAATAAATTATTTATGGTAATTAATTTTTGTCTGACAATAGTATTCTTTAGTTACTTTGCAATATTATTTTTCAAAAAAATAAATTTGTTGTCTTTATTTAGTGTGTTTTTTTGTTTAACGTTAAGGGTTGTTAATTTTATTCTCATCTTTTTAAGGAAAAACCACTTCAATAAATCTAAAATTTTAAAAAGTTGCAAGAATCTTATGATTTTATAATTTTACATGTGAAAAGAAACAAATATTAAATCTATTCTCAAAATAACCACCAAAAAAGAGAAAAAACATAGAAGGACATATGCAGGTATAGTTTAGGATTATATAGGGTCTGCTGCTTATACAATTAAGAGTCCCAATTTAAGAAAAATAGTGCAAATTCATGAATAAAAAAATGTGTAAAAATTAAAAACGTGTTAAAAAAGGAGATCTAATGTACAGCATAGTGGACAATAGCAACAATATTATATTGTATTTTTGAAATTTCTTAAGAAGATAGATTTTTTTTTTTTTTACAGGGACAGAGAGAGAGAGTCAGAGAGAGGGATAGACAGAGAGAGGTGAGAAGCATCAAGTTTCTCGTTGCCCTTGCGACACCATAGTTGTTCATTGATTGCTTTCTCACATGTGCCGTGACCATGGGCCTTTAGCAGACCTAGTAACCCTTTGCTGGAGCCAGCGACCTTGGGTCCAAGCTGGCGAGCTTTTGCTCAAGCCAGATAGGCTCACGCTCAAGCTGGCTTGTTCAGGTCTCGAACCTGGGTCCTCCACATCTCAGTCCGACGCTGCATCCACTGCGCCACCGCCTGGTCAAGCAAGAAGATAGATTTTAAATTATATCTGCACACACGCACGCACACACAGTAACTGTGAGGTGATGCATAGGTTATTTAGCTTGATTGTAGTGATCATTTGACAAACTTTTATAATATTTTTTACAGACATAAAAAAAGTCAGCCTTTCTTTTAGTCTGCATAATCAAAATTGGCTTTTCATTATTGATATTTTAAAAAATTTCATTTTAGATTTACAATTGCAGAATACTTATCTAATTTGGGGAAATCTTGGTCAGGTTTTCCATACCTGAATTGTGTCCAACGATTAAATTTTTGTTTTTGTTTTTGTGACAGAGATATAGATAGGGACAGACGGATAGGAAGGGAGAGATGTAAGAAGCATCAATTCCTTTTTGCTGCTTTCCCATATGTGTCTTGACCTGGGAGGCTACAGCAGAGCGAGTGACCCTTTCCTCAAGCTGGCGACTTTGGACTTCAAGCCAGCGATCTTTGAGCTCAAGCCAATGACCATGGCGTTATGTTTATGACCCACGGTCAAGCCAGTGACCCTGTGCTCAAGCTGTTGAGCCCACGCTCAAGTCAGATAAGCCTAAGCTCAAGCTGGTGACCTCAGAGTTTTGAACCTGGGTCTCCATGTCACAGTCTAAAGCTCTAGCCACTGTACCACCACATGTTCAAGCTCAATTTCATTTTTGTAATGCTACAACAAGTAGTACTTTGCAAACATAAAAATGCCGATTAATTTCATTTTGTAGGATGCTCAGCAAAATAAATAAGTAAATTAAGCATGAGATAAATTAATTAATGATTTTGTACTGTCCTTATTAAGAATATCCCTGACAGGAAAGAATTTCCAATTGACAAAGTATCCATGAGAATTACTATAACAGTGTATGTATAAGATTTTGAAATTGTTTTAGTCAGATGAGATTCTGGCTTCATTCATTGTTGACTTCCTCGTCCCTCCACAACCCACATACTTTGAAGGTGTGTGGTGTAGAACACTTTCATAGCGTAATATGACTACAGACTCTGGACCTTAGAGTGGAGACACTGAATGTAATAGAATAGAGGAAAGAAAGATTACTCTTGGAAACCATTTCCACACCAGGTCAGCTATATACTGAAGTGATATGAAGCATAAAGCTATATCCACTGAACATATTATCATTCAACTTCTTCTTCTTTAAAAGACTCATAATGGCCTACAGCACTCCTAGCTTTTCCTCTAGTTTAGGGAAAATGTCATGAAGGGAATATCTAAATGAAAAGAAAGACTGACCTTAATAGAATATCTTGCTTTTGAATATTTTACAAGCATATGACCATGTGAACACGTTGCCTGCCCACAGTCTAAAAAAGGCCCACATAAGTGAGGAAGGTTCCTGAAACTTAAAGAATAAAAAATTCTTCTGTGAGTTTGTTACAGACATTACAATTTGCATTCAGTATACATGTTTCAGGCTTTTGATAGCAAAGATTTATTTCTATGGTTTACATTAAAAATGTAAATATGGTACATTATATAGCTACAAAATATATTGTTTACATAAAATTTTTATACTCTTCCCTCTTCTCATGAACATATGTTCAGGTTCATGGACATACATACCCATATTTAAAATCTTTGAAGCAATAAATAGCTGTAATGGAGATTCGATACGTCTCCAATAAATTTCTCCTTTTGTGGCATCAAGAAATGATTGAGAAATACAGACTTTAACATTAGAGTCAATGTAAATCCCTCAAAAAATAAAAAAGAAATCTTTCAGATTTTATCATCTACACCAAGCATAATTACACCAAGTAACCTTCTATCTGGTTTTCCAGATAGAAGGTGACAGAGGACAATTTGACTTTGGGTGATGGGTATGCAACACAATTGAATGATAAGATAATCTGGAGATGTTTTCATTGTACATATGTACCCTGGTTTATTGGGGTCACCTCATTAAAGTTAATTTAAAAAAAAATTACACCAAGTAAAATTCAATAAAGTTAATTTAAAAAAAATTACACCAAGTAAAATTCAATAAAATCAACTAACAATTCCCAACAGCTGATACACAAACAACCTTATGTAATTTATTAAAATCAAGAAAAAATTTAAAAGTAGCAATTGGAATTTAAAAAAACAATAAGTTAAATTTACATTTTATTTATGAAAATTCAAATATTTTTTTTGAAAATTCAAATAATTTTAACAAAGAAAACTTCCAGAATTTTTCCTTTTATTGTCATTTGTGGAGATTTATAGGGTGGGTATAATTAATTGTGTAGATGTATTTTAACATCACAAAGCTCATTGTTTATATTCTTTGTGTAATAAGAAAATAACAACAAAAACACATAGCACATATACACATATATTTCCAACAAATAAAAACATAGTTTTTATATCATAATCTGTTATTTGATAAAATTCAGATTTTATAAAATGTGCAAATTTTTCAAATCCACAAGCCAATGCTCTTTTTTACATTATCCTTCTTTCTTAATCAATATTTAAGTACACAGCTTATCCAGTTCTTTCCTGAGGAAGGTTACTCTAATGTGGATTATTTATAATTAAGATAATGTATATTTGAAATATATGCAATAACAATTTCCCATTTAAGTGTTTAGATTATCAAATACTTCATATGTGATCAAGAGTCTAATTATGAATTTTCATGAATAATTTTGGAAAATGCCATTTGTAATTTCAAATATTTAAAATAAAAGTATACAATCAAAGAAACTTTTAAGCTTTTTAATGTAAAAATAAAGAAAAATAGAAACTAAATATATTTAGTGACAATTTTACATGTAGATAAAGATGAAGAGAGACTGAATAGCAATAGATATTTTAAATCTATATTTCTAAGGTTATTTATTTATTTATTTATTTTTACAGGGACAGAGAGAGAGTCAGACAGAGGGATAGATAAGGACAGACAGACAGGAACGGAGAGAGGTGAGAAGCATCAATCATTAGCTTCTCCTTGCTCTTGTGACACCATAGTTTTTCATTCATTGCTTTCTCACATGTGCCTTGACCGTGGGCCTTCAGCAGACCCAGCCACCCCTTGCTGGAGCCAGCAACCTTGTGTCCAAGCTGGCGAGCTTTTGATCAAGCCAGATGGGCCCCGCGCTCAAGCTGTCAAGCTCTGGGTCTCGAACCTGGGTCTTTCTCATCCCAGTCCAACGCTTTAGCCACTGTGCCACTGCCCGGTCAGGCTATTTCTAAGGTTATTAACACATTGTTTTAGCTGCCAAGATTTTATTAAGAGAAAAAAATGAAAAGAAAGATACTTTTTTAAAAAGTCTGAAGTGATAAAGTGCCCGACCAAGCGGTGGCGCAGTGGATAGAGTCGGACTGGGATACGGAGGACCCAGGTTCGAGACTCCGAGGTCACCAGCTTGAGCGCGGGCTCATGGGGTTTGAACAAAGCTCACCAGCTTAGACCCAAGGTCGCTGGCTTGAGCAAGGGGTTACTTGGTCTGCTGTAGCCCCCCTGTCAAGGCACATATGAGAAATCATCCAATGGACAACTAAGGATCCACAACGAAGCATTGATGTTTCTCATCTCGCTTTTTTCCTGTCTGTCCGTCCCTATCTATCCTTCTCTCTGACTCTCTCTGTCTCTGCCACAAAAAATAAATAAATAAATAAATAAATAAATAAATAAATAAATAAAGTCTGAGGTGATAAAGTGATAGCAACAATAGAAATAAAAAACACTTTATTTTCACATCACCCATTTTAGTTTGTAGGCATTTCAATGAATGCAACAAACATTCTGTGAATGAATGGGTAACCTGTGTAAATTTTTCAAATATATAGCCGTAGAAGGAGGGTATAGTGACTTATGATCCTGAAACATCTGCTGTCTTACTAATGGGGAAGGATGACACTGAAGAATAGACTGATTGACTTTCTAGAATAGGTGAGAGCTAAAGATCTTTGAAGGATACTGAGACAAAACAAACAAACAAATCAATGTGTGTTTTTATGTGGGTGTATCTAGCAGGGAGGAAAATAGATTATTATGTTTTAGTGAAAGTAATTTAAAACCACAATTTAACTACTATGAAATATAAACCTTAAATTAAGTTCTAAGGGCAATTTAGTTATTGCATTTTAAAAAACCGTTTCATATAGTTATACCCCATGTAGGTCATATACAAATTAAATAAGAAGATCTGTGTGGCAATACTTTTAAATTATTAAGTGTCATATATATAGCAGATATGTAAACCCTACAGAGAAGATGAAATGGTGAGTGGTGAGCAGAAATGTTTGATTTGCTCCCTTCTCAGGCAGTCTGCCTCTCACAAAGCCTTGCCTCAGTTCACTGGTTATGTTATCCTGATGATATACATTTTCACTTCTCATGCTGATTTAAAACCTAACCCCATATAAGAGATTCAATGTCATGTAGATTTCATTGGGAGACTGGAAGTGAAATGTGAGATAGAAAAGATACCCCAAGGGCTATAGGGAGAGTGTTTCTTTTTTCTTTATATTTTTGTTTTTGTTTTTCCCCCTCAAAGGACTGTGATTCTCTGTTGAATAAGCCTTTTCTCAGGGTAAAATCAGTGCCCACAGAACGATGGTAACAATACTCTATGAAACCCTAGTAAATAAGCATCAGTTATCCACAGCTCTACTGAGATCAAATGTAGAATGGTTACTTTTTTTCCAAAAATGTGGTGCATGCAACTACCTTTTTTCTTACAGTCTATGCACTTCTCATCAGAATTTCCATTCTGTTGCACTCCTGAACACAGAGAAGGCGAATGTTTGTTTCACTGATTCTCCTTGAATGCACAGAAGGGATCAAAGGATAGGGAAAGGCCATAATTATCTGTATAGAGCCTGAGTATCACTATTTTTGCCAAGTTACTTGCTATCATACAGAATGGCTTTTCTTGTCAATCTTAATTTGACCTCAACATTCACTTATATAGCATGGTTGCAGATGTCACATTATTTGTCATAGCTTATTTCACATGAGTTGTACATCAAAACACCTTAGGCAGCTATGTCATATGACTATAGTAAAAGAAAAGGTAAATAAACACTAAAAAAATAATTAAGAAATAAAGATTTGATGTGAGTTTGCTGAATGTAGCAGGTTAGCAAAGGAAGATTTCCCCAAAAGAAAAAAGTTTCTTCTCTGCCTTATCATTTCATTTACAGCAGGCAAACCATGAAAAGATACTGTATTATATATATATATATTATATATATATAATATATATATATAAAATATATATATAAAGTCATCTTTTCTTGGTGTCCTAGGAAGGCAAAACCGTGATCTATCTTTTGCTATAGTTGCCATTAAATTGCTGAAAATCATTAATTATTTCATAGTACTCCACTGACCTGTGTTCTATATGCAAACAAACAGAGGTCCAAATGCCATTTAAGAAAGAACTAAAGTAGAAATTACAAAATGACAATATTAATTACTGCTTTACTTAAAAAATATGTCTTTATTTAAAACAAAACTCATAAGTCACTGGATCATGGTATGGTAAACATTAAAAGAATACTTAACTATCAACATTGTTGCTGAAAATTTCAAAATAGTTAACATTGAAAATCTCTAGTACTTGGGTTTAGAACCAGTGAAATAATATTTGAAAATCATTGAATCATTTATATACCAGTCCTTGAATAAAAGTCTACAAAGCAGCAACTGTTGATACTGGTTCTGAATCCAGTTCGGATAAAGTTTGTGCTGGGTGTCACATAAAAAGCATATTATTGGACACACACTTGGAGAAGCAGCTAATGTAATAAAATTTATTTGGAGTTGAAATAGGAGGTTCATCACAGGAACCCAATATCTTATCTTCCTCTGTCTCACCAGGGAAAAAGTCTAGTACAGTATTTAATAACTTAGTATAACAATCAAAATCTAGATATTCTGTGTAGTGGTTCAGTCTATATCAAAGCTCAGTTCACCCCAGGCGCTGTTCAAAGCCTGTACTTAAGAGTTCATCTAGCCTGACCAGGTGGTGGTGCAGTGAATAGAGCTTTAGACTGGGATGCGAAGGACCCAGGGTTGAAACCCCAGAGCTTGTTGGCTTGAGTGCGGGTTCATCTGGCTCAAGTGTGGACCCACCCAGCTTTAGTGCGGGCTCACCAGCTTGAGCACAGGGTTGCTGGCTTGAGTGTGGAATCATAAACATGACCCCATGGTCACTGGCTTAAACCCAAAGGTCAATGGCTTGAAGCCCAAGGTTCTCAGCTTGAGCCCAAGGTTTCTGGCTTGAGCAAGGGATCACTCGCTCTGCCATAGTCCCCCACCCACCGTCAAGGCACATATGAGAAAGCAGTCAATGAACAACTAAGGTGCCACAATGAAGAATTGAAGCTTATCATCTTTCTCTCTTCCTATCTGTCTGTCTCTTTCTGTCCCTCTTTCTGTCTTTCTCTTTGTCTCTGTCAAAATAAAAAGAAAGAAACAAAAAGAAAAAAAAAGAGATACGCAGCATGTATGCTTATTAAGTGATAAACGCTTCCCAAACAGGAAGGCAAAAGAGTATAAAGGGTAAGATTTCTGTTAAGCCTGTGTTTATATTTTTAGGCAGTGAAGGACTAGTTTTATTTTAAGCCAAATAATCGGTTTCTTTATTATTTTATGGGCTCGCATTGATTCCTCCCACTAACAAACCTCTGTGGTCGCTATTCTGGCTTCCACTATGTATAGCCAGTAGCCACTGCCATCACAGCCAGGCATATGCTGGTGCAGGTTCCCATTAGATTCGGATAGACAGTAAAGAAACTGTGGAGCCAAAAATTGGTAGGCCACTTTTATTCTTGCCTTGCACCAGGCAGGCGAGTCAAAACACAGGGCTCCAAAAACCACTCATTCAGGGCTCACAAAGGTCCTGACACATCCAGGTTTTGCTAGAATCAAAGGTCCCCATCAGCGTCAGTGGCATCTGGTTCTCCATCTGCCAACATGGTTTCTTACTCTGCACAAATTGGCTTCTCTCTCCTTCCCAACGTCTTGGTTTCCTTTTCCTTCTCCTTCTTCACAATTTTTTTTGGTGTGAAAACCCCTCCTCCAGCAATATTAGCATAACAATGGCCCTCCCCAAGCAGGAAGAAAATTAGCAGTTTCACCTGGGCAGTGGCCATTTTTAACAATAAAAATGAGCAACATAAAAATCCCATTTTGCAAACTTACTTGCCCAACACACTGCACATGCTTAAAGTGCAAGCATTCATTTATCCCCCAGCAACAGACTGGCAGTGCCTTGGAAAAATTTCTCCCAAATCTGAGCCCAGGGGGCTCAGGTTTGAAGAACCCTGAGGACACAATGGATTCCCCGAGTGTGCTATTGGGTATTTGAATACTTTTAGTCTTCTAGCAATTTAAGTTAAATGAAATGTTGAAGCTTCTTACCGTAGAAAGCCTTCTAGGTTTATTAAACTTTAATATTTTGACTCCTTCTCTCAACTACCCTTTTATCCCTTAATAACTAGCTAACTGCTTAAGCTAATGCTACTACTTGGCCAGATATATATATATATATATGATTATTTTATTGATTTTAGAAAGAGAAGAAATGAGTAGGAGACAGAGACAGGAACATCAATCTGTTCTTGAATGTTTCCTGACTGGGAATCGAACCGGCAACCTCTGTGCTTTGGGACAATGCTCCAACCATCTGAGTTATCCAACCAGGGCAACTAAGCCCATTTTAGAGAAGACAAATCTTCAGGAAAAATAATACCTTGCAAATTTATCAATGTTAAATGTACTGTAGGTTCTGGGTTGACTAATTCCAGAGCTTGCACTAAATCACAATCAAAATAGTGTCTTTTCATGAGTAGGATAGCAATGGAAACTGATGGATCCCATTGAATCCTAACTCTTCCTTCAAAATCTCCACTGTTTTTTCAGCATATTCATTTCAAACTTATAAGCCTAAAAAGCACAGCATGCTTACTAACATATTCCTCAGTTTTTCAGATATAAACATCTAAAAGGATCTAATGCATATTCATTTTTAACAAAGCTCAAAATATTTGTGTTACTTTGCTAAGGTCTCTTACATAAATTGTTATTTTACATCACTGCTATATCTATAATTGAGTATACATATGGCACAATTTACCATCCAATGAGATCTGAGTACTGCTCATATTGAAGTAGCAAATACTATATTATTAGACTCTGATTTCCAAAAATTCTATACCAGTGGTTTTCAACAATTTTACAGTTGTGAATTAGTGAAAATAGGATTTTTTTAGGAACTGCTAATGCAGAAATCGCCTTGAGTATGAGCAAATTCAAAAAAGATCATTGGGTCTATAATCTTCATACAATATCAGGGCAGTTAACTTTTTGCAAATCAGCAAAAAATTTCTAGCTGATCAGTCTGCAGATCAATAGTTGAAAAAGAAACCACATTTCTTTGGAGTAAATTTTACTTTTCTTTTGGTCAAACATGTAACAGCTAAGCAAGAAGAAAACAAAGTGCCTTATTTTCATTCAATTTTCTTTTGAAATTATGACAGTGTTGTTTTGCACTTTGTGTAAAAGTAAACTATATTTTTATTCTTATTAGTTAACTCAAATTTCAAGCATTCTATTATTTTAATGGCTAAAATTGACTTGACTATTAGAAGAATATCATTTATTTTTCTGTACTTTAATGATTTTTACATAGCTTATCTTTCTAAGAAATATTAATTCTTCCAATGTAAATATTTTTAACAACTTTTAGAAGAACAAAGCTAGAAAGAAAAGGACTAATATGTAGATCAGAAAAATACCATATTTCCCCATGTATAAGACACTACTGTTTTGAAAACTCTGGGGTCTAAAAACTGGGTGTGTTGTATACCGTGATTGTAGATATTTTTATGTGAATTTCTTGATTTTTCACACTTTTTTTGCACTCATTTTTGAAGACCATGATTTGTCATCAGACACAGATGAGGAATTATGTTTAGATTCCAGTGAAACATCTCTGTCTGAAAGTAATGCTGAGGTATTTTTATTGTATTGTATTGGGTAGACAGGGTTTCAATTTTTCAATGACTGATGGCATTTATATTGATTGCCTGATAAACTAGTCAGACTTCTTAGCTTCAAAATTATAATTTTCCTCTTTATAATTAATAAGAACTTAAGGGGAAATACTTTAAACTAAGTAAATATCTTTTTTCATGAAACTTTTAATTCTTTGATTTAATTCTATCCAATGGACTCAGGTTTTATATTTCATTTAATAGATTATGATATATCATTAAAATATTTAATTTTGATGGTCAAATTCTATTTCAAGATAGACTGTTATTTTGACTTATCACTGTCATTTATTGAGTGCTTTCTTGCTTTGAGGCACAATAATATATTTTAGACTTATCTAGTTTTCTTTTTCTGCTTCAGCTCTGCAAAAGAAGCCCTGGTTTTTTTTATTAGAATCTTTCACTAAGATTTTACAATTTTCTTTCTCTTTTGACTTCCTCTTGGAAGGTCATATAGAGTCAGGTTGGTCACAGTAATCCATTTTGAAACAGTATTTATTATCTGTCTATAGTTTGTCCTTAACCACTAAAGGTTTTATCTGAGTCTTGTGCATTCTGTGGACCTCTTTCCTTGGGCATCTCTTGTCATTGTCTCACGAAATTGCAGAAAAACTCCAGTCTGCTTTTCAAAAGTTTTCCTCTAAGGCGGTTAGTCTGCTGCCCATAGCACAGAGGCAGGGTCACCTGCTCCATTGCATCCCAGTCTCTAAAATGAACATTCTTTGTATTGGTCCTTACTTCCTTGGTTGCTTCCACTTGTATCATTCTACACCCTTCACAGGACAATTTATTCCTTTTTATTCCATTTTTTTCCAATTGTTCTGATCTGCTGTCAGCTACTTTTCTATTTGGAATCAGAAGACACATGAGTTCAAATTAACATATTATTTCTTTGTTTCTTTCTTTTCTCAATTTTGCACAGGTGAGTTTTTCCTGGATCAGAAATATATGTGTCCATTTAATATCTACCTATTTATTCACACAGGTCTCTGGTGTCTTTTTGTTTTTGTTTTAGGGGAGAAGTAGGAGTCAGGAATTATTTCTGATTACCTGAAAATTTCCAAAATAATCCAAAATTTATAGGTAAATTAGTTTTGGTTGTTTCTCCCTAACAAAGAAGAAATAAAAACTATATTAATTGTTTTATTATTTTATTATATACATTGTTATTTTAAATGCAGAGAATATTTTTATTCCCTTCCACAGAAGCCCTCTGTATACTAACAAAAATGGGTTTTCTGTTTGATGCCTCATTGGTTCTGCAGAATGGCTTTCTGAAGCCAAACACAATTTCAACAGATCTCTGCTACTGGTCAATCTAGTTTTTTTCCTGCACGTAGAAGAGTGGTCTGGATTTGCACTTAACCTTTGAGAACTGTGTTTGACTGAGTGTTTTTGACCTATGCTCTAGGTCCTCTATTACTGATACCTCCTTATGATTTTTGAACTCCTCACATGCTCTGGAACATCTCCCAGCAATTTTTTTTTATGGAGACCTTAATTTTCTCCTAGATTTATAAAAATAAAAGTAATGCTTCTCTCTGTTATTTTTGGTTATTTTTTGGACCATAAATGGAAATACCAGCTTTACACATTTTCAAATAGAGAATTAGCAAGTACCACACTCTATTAATTTCCATATATTATAGGGTGAAATGTACAGTATGAAGGAAGTTGCTATGTAAAGTATTTTCCTAAATCCTCAAGCTCTTTTATAAAAAAGAAATACCTGGCTGTCTATATGTTATATTTTAATTTGAATACTTAAGGTAGTGCCTTGTTTGCATAATAGTCAAAGATTAAATTATGTGGGACAAAATCAGAAATATAGCAAAAGAGATGGGGCAATAATTTTTATGAATGAAAATTAAAATACACACACATATGGATAAACACAGAAGAGATGCTATAACAATCTGACAATAATCAGTATGTTTCTAAAATTCAATTTTCTAACATAAAACTTAAGAGAATTTTTAGGTTTACTAAAACAAAACACTTAGTTGAAATCCCTTTTGTATTTGACAAACACAAGATTTCAAGGTAGAGGTGGACTGACTTAAGTTAATGTATTGAAAAATAAATTAGGCTCCATACCATCAATTTCCAAAATATGAAGAGGCTTTCTTCCCCACATATCCAAGCAATTCTCCACCCTAGAAAGATATGCTTCTACTATTCACCTCAATTCTTACACTATCAACCAGGAGGCGGCATCCGATTCGATAAGCTCAGTCTTACAATACTGCTCATTCTCAGCCCTCCACTTCAGACACCAGTCCCGAGCCCAGGTTATTACCCACTGGCTCTAAGTTTTCATATATCTGGGAAGGCTTTCCTATGAGCCCTTTTTTAGGCTCAGTTAATTTGCTCGAGCAGCTCACAGAACTAAGAGAAATATTTTTACTAACTAGATTACTGTTTGATTACAAAAAGGTAAAACTAAGGAACCGCCATGGAAGAGATGCACAGTGCAATGTATGTGGGAGGGAGGGCAGGGATTTCATGTCTTCTTCCAGCACTCTGCTCTCCCTGAACTTCCCTGAGTTTAGCACCCAGAAGCTCTAGAAATCCTGCCTTTGGGGCTTCTATGGAGGTTTCATCACATAGGCATGAATGATTAACTCATTGGACATTAGTGATTGATTTAATTTCTAGCCCCTCTGTCTTCCCTGAAGGTCGGGGGTTGGGACTGCAAGTTCCAATCCTCTAAAAACACGGTTGCCTCTACTGGCAGCCAACCTCTGACCTCAAGGTTTCCAAAAGACATCTTTATTGTTCTCAGTACTTCAGGAATTCCAAGGGTTTTAGGGGTTCTGTGCCAGAAGCCGGGAGGAAGACTGAATATATATATATTTCTTATTATATATATATTTCTTATTATAAATCACAATATCATCCAAAGTAATGAAAGAAAAACCCAATTTATTCTAGTCTCAAAATCATTTGAATCCAGGAGCACTAACAACTAAAAAGATGGAGAAATTTAAAAATATTTTCTTTAGATCACTATTCTGTCAGTCTATTCATTTTTTAATTTTTAATACATTTATGTAGGTGAGGCATACAAACAAAAGATACTCTGTTACATTCAGGAATAATTAAAATCTCAAATAAATAAATGAAAATTTAAAAAAATTATATTCTGCATGTGTATCTCATCTTAGAATGCTCAATATCTGCTTAATGACCTTGTTTGTAGTATCTTTACAACTCCTGGCAAGCTCTTATAAAGGAACTTTCAAAAATTAACAATAGTTAAAAAGCAGGAGGAGATAATTAGCCTCATTAATGAGTTTTCTTACCAGATTCCACAACAGTCGCTTGCACAGCAGGAGAGCCAGGCTATTTTAATGTCAGATGTATTTACCCTTGACATTTCTTAATTACTTTCCTTAGCTTTCCTTGACTCACCTTAACTGCCAGAAATGCTATGCTCCTTAAATTGAGCACCTATTGTAGGTAGTTCAGATGACAATAACCCATTGTTGGGTTTGATATAACACTGATCTTGAAAAGTTTAAGCTTTTTTTTTTTAAGAAATTAAATCACAAACTGGATATTAAATCTCAACACAGGTTTATTTTTAACACTGTGAGTAAAATTTTTAAACATTAAATGGGAAGATTGTCATTTACATATTCAATTTTAAAAAGTCAGTTTTGGCACTGACCAGTTGGTTCAGTGGTAGACCATCAGCCTGGTATGTGGATGTCTCTGGTTTGATTCCCAGTCAGGACACACAGGAGAAGTGACCATCTGCTTCTAAACCCCTCCCTCTCCCCATTCTCTTTCTCTCTCTCTCTCTTCCCCTCCTGCTGCCATGATTCAATTGGTTCAAGCACATTGGCCCCTTGAGCACTGAGGATGGCTCTATGAAGCCTTCTGCCTCAGGCACTAAAAATAGCTCAGTTGCAAGCATGGCCCAGATGGGCAAACCATCATCCCCAGAGAGGGGTTCCCAGTGTATCCTGGTCAGGGAGCATGCCACAGTCTGTCTCTCTTTCTCCCTTCTTTTCACTTGGAAAAGAAGAAAAGAAAAATAAAAGTCAATTTTATGGAGTCTACAAGAAGCAAAAATATTCACAAGATGATACATAAAAGAGGGTGCTTGAAATAAAAATAAGTTACAAAATTACAAAATGTTAATAACTTCCAATCGTTAAGTTGATTTAATTTATTATTTAATTAAATTTATAAAACACTCTCAGCCCTGGCTAGCTAGCTCAGTAGACTGAGCGTCAGCCTGGAGTATGGATGTCCAGGGTTCATTTCCTGGTCAGTACAAACAGGAGAAGCTACTATCTGTTTCTCTTTCCCTCCTTCTCCCCTTTCTCTCCCTCTGCTCCTCACACAGCCAGTGGTTTCATTGATCTGAGTGTCGCCCTCAGGCGCTGTGGATATCTTGGTTCATCTTAGTATCCCTTGGCCTAAGACAGGAGTTGCCAGGTGGACCCCAGTCAGGGCATATGGGAGAGTCTGTCTCACTATCTCTCCTCCTCTTAATAAATAAACAAACAAACAAACAAACAAACAAAACATTACGATGTAGTTAGAAATTAATTAGTTGATAATCATAATTACTGATGGATTAAGATAAAATTAGTAATTTGCCTAAAGGCTACGTCCTGGATTAATTCTTATAAAACTGACAAATTATTTTAAGGCAAGTACATGTGTTTTGAAGGTTAAATAAATTCCCTGACTGTCTCATTTGTTCTTTCATAAATGAGAAAATGTTAATATTATTTAATAACAAAACAGTAATAATAAAGTAATCAGGGGGTTTAATAGAAATTTTATATTATAGAGGGTTTTATTTTTGGTTTATTTTTCTTCTGCTTAGAAATTCCTAATTTTTGTTAATATAAAGTAAAAATAGGATAATGGAGTAGGTTTCTATAAAAAATAAAATTAATTAAAATATTAATAGCACTTTAAATAACAAGAATTGTGGCTGACATATAAAGTGGTAAAGCAAGTTAATATAGACCTTTAAGTGGTCCAAAGAGGTGACAAAGAATAATAGAGTTGGGGAGTAACAGGCAAGTGCAGCTATCTTCAACCCCAATATCATCTGTCATTTTCATCATCCTTGTTTAATGCAATTCACCTCACACATGCAATCTTACATACACTATTTACAATCTCTAGGGAATTATTTACAGTTTTTTAAGGCATATGAATGCTTTAAATTTCTTTCTTTTTTATCTTTTTTTTTTTTTTCAGTGAGAGACAAACTCCCACATGTACCCTGACTGAGATCTGCTCAGTAAGCCCAGACTGGAGTCAATATTCAAACTAGTCGAGCCACTGGCTACAACAGGGGAAGAGGGAGAGAATTTGGAGATAGATGGGGAGAGAAGCAGATGGTCACTTCCCCTGTGTGTCCTGACAGGGATTCAAAGCTGGGACGCCCATACTCTGGGCTGATGCTTTATCCACTGAGAAAACCAGCCAGTGCCTTAAATTTCTTTCTTACTACTAAGAAAAGCTTGACATACTTGTTATCACTATTAGCATAATGCCTTCTAAGAATAAAATAAATAATGTTGAAATTAATGAGAATGTCCTTTAAATTGTGACTGTAGGTGATCAAACTGTTCATACTGACTTGACCTTATGACCACTGGTGTATATTTTAAACACATTTCTGCAGACCAATGCTGGCACTGAATACTGTGGAATTATAACTTTCTAATTTAAAATATATTGAGTACACAGGATGCTGATATTGAGTGTCATTGTGAGAACACAGTAAATAAATAAAATGAGGTCACTATAGTCAAGATGCTGAATGAGTATTAAAATGAAGTAGGTTGAAACATGAGAAAACAATTCCACTTCTACTTTAACTATGCTGGTACCCCAGGCCTACAGATAAACCCATGAGTGTCTACTGAGGTACTCATTCAGACTACCTGATATTCATCACCCAGAACACAAGATGTGTCTAGACTCTTAGTGCCCATCCTTCAAACCACCTGGCATCCATCATACAGACCACCTGACATCTGACTGATACCTCTCCTGGACCAATCTGAGGGCTAAGAATGCATAGCTGATTATTTCAAGAGTGTACTTTTTACTATAAAAACTCTTCTATTTTTTCTTCAGAATACATCTAGGCTTTTGCCTTGTTGTGTTTCCAGATTGTAAACCCTAATACTCTTAAAAACATTTTAACATTTATTTCTAACCAAAGGCTCCAGATTCTTCTTCAGTTTGTTCAACAATTGTCTATTAATATTATGACTCTAACTAACTGAGCTCCCCAAATTGCATTAATCTTAAACTTTGCCCATAATACGTCAAATCCTTCAGGTAGAAACTAAGGTTCAAAAGAAAAATTATTAATTTGGCGTCTAAGTTTCTTCCCACCATAGATTTTTAAGTTTTTGATTCTTGCAGCTTATATTATAGTGTTTATCTTGACTTTTAATTAGTTGATAATGCTTCCTCAGATACCAAAATGTCCCTAAATACATAGAACATATATTAAAATAAAAAGAACATAAAATTTGTACTCATTAGAAACTGAATCGTATCTTGATTTTAGCAAGTTATTGATTTTTATTTCATAATTATATTTATAAGCCAAAATTTCTACATTTTGAGCATAATCTGTACTCCAGAATGATAATTAAAATATCTGAACCTTACACAACACTGGTAGAGCTTTTGTCAGTAGAGTATTAATTTTATTTTGTAGTGCACAATTAATTTATATTCTCACAACCACCATGTAACTCATCAGAAAGTAAGTAGATTCTATTTTTCCTGGACCCCCTTCTACATAAACAACATCATCCTTAATCAAATTGAGAAAATAAATGGTATATTTATTTTTCTCTGATTCTAGAACAAATAGTGTTTATAGTTTTTGATTTTATTTTAGTTACTAATTTACTTTAATTATCATATTTTATTTTTTATTCTCTGAATTGACCCTTTTTGGTATTTCAGCACTTGCTCACAAATTACCTCCCCTGCCCTCCATTTTCTTCCTTTGGCCATTGGACAAAACCCCTGTTGTACAGATTTCCTGCTCTTTCCAAAATCTTTTATGTAAGGTTTTAGTGTGGGACACTTGTCCCCTAAATGCACTCACTTTAACATTAAGTTTTTTCTTAGCTAAGCCACCCAACCTAAATCTATCTTCACCTCTGTTACTTAGTGGTTCTAACTCAGTTTACACAAACATCTTTGAATAATAATCTTCTCATAATTTGGGAATTTATGAGATATACTCTGTATCTTTTATTTCCATGTACTTATTACCCTAAAACTCCTGGAGTTATACATTAATACCCAGAGATAATGCCTCTCCTTCCCTCCTTTCCTTTTCCATTCTTATTCCCACTCTTCTTCTTCTTCTTTTCTTTTTATACTTCATCATTTTTTTTCAATTCTGAAAATAGAGTATTTAGGAACTTGATTAAACCTCCCCATTTTAGCCAGTTATTCTGCAATTAAAAATAGACTTAAATCATTTACAACAAAATGGATGGACCTTGATAACATTATACGGAGTGAAATAAGTAAAACAGAAAAAAAAAACTGAGAACTGCATGATTTCATACATAGGTGGGACATAAAAACGAGACTATGAGACATTGACAAGAGTGTGGTGGTTACAGGGTGGAGAGAGGGAGGAGAGGGAGGAAGAGGGGTAGGGGAGGGGCACAAAGAAAACCAGATCGAAGGTGACAGAGGACAATTTGACTTTGGATGATGGGTATGCAATATAATTGAATGATAAGATAACCTGGAGATGTTTTCTTTGAACATATGTATCCTGATTTATTAATGTCACCCCATTAGAATTAAAAAATAATAGACTTATAAAACTTCTGAAACTCGATAATCTTTGTATGAAGTAGTAAGTGTGGTATAGATCATATCTGAATATAAGAAAATTGTTAAAAAAATTTAGATGTCAATAACTGATTAATTCCCAGTAGGCCCCCATTTACAGTGTGAGATGCTATTGTAGAAAATTATTTTTTAATAGAAAGCTATCTTTAAACTTTTTAAATGACACAGAATAATTTTAAATATTATAACTCCTTGAAACAAAATTGAATAATTAATATCATCTTCATTATGAAGCAGATGACAAAACAAAATTATTCTGTAGGGATATTTTTTCCCTTTGTTTTATAACAATAAGAAAAGAAAAACAAACAAAAAAAGCTCCTCATGTCCCATGGTTATAGTAGTCACAGAAAAGGGACAGATTATGTGATTGGTATTCATGGTCACACTCCCTTATATTTGGCTTGGCTTGGAGTGTTGATTCAGAAAACTTAGAATAAAAGATTCACATAATATTTACTTGAATAATTGTTTCAAAGATTTATTTTTAGTGTATTATTGTATAGAATTCAAGGAAATATAACTTTTCTCTTTTCTGCTCAATCTCTCCCCACCATGGGATTTGTTGATTATAAGAATGATTTTAATCTTTAAAGAATGCAAATAACTAAGATTATCAATACCATTCATTAAGCAATGTTTATTTCACACTGAGTTATTAGACATGAAAAGGGGCTTAAATAAAAACAGCCCTTATGCTGCAGGGATGTACAATGTCAGTCAATGACACAAATCCACATTAAGAATACAGACATAAATAAAAAATTCCAATACTAATATATGTGCATTTTAAATTTGAGAGTGACATGAAAAAGAAAATAATTTTTTGGAAGTTGGAAGAGTAAGTAAGATGGTAAGAATTAAAATTCTAAAGGCAATTTAGCTCCTGGATGAGGCTTCACTGCAAATTCCTTTGAGTGCTGCTAGAGTGAAGTATGACTGGGAACCTACCCTGGTGGCAGCAGTTGCGCTGAGGATTCATAAAGATCTCCAGGGTAGAAACTTTCCAGCATTTCTCAGTATAAGTGAAATGTTGTACATCATTAGGGCCAAAATACATTGCATTTTCCTGGCAGCAATGCCAGCAAAGAGAAGATATCAGGTAGTTGATATTAGTTGATAGCAAAATAGAAAATTTGGAGTAGTAGTATATAAACTTTGAAGTTAGATATCCAGGGTTTACATCCTGGCACTTGGCTACTTAAGGTTTAAAGAAATCTGTTGATCTCTATCTCAGTTCATCTAAATTTCAATAACTATTATGCTCAAAGCTAGACTTTGTCATTTTTAATAGTATAATTTTTAATTGTCTATCTCTCCTAGATAGAATATATATCCTATATATCCCTAATGAGTCAACATATATATTTTGTTCAATGACACACAGCTCTTAGTCAATCGATGTACTTTAATAAAATGAAATAAATGACCAAATAAAATCTGTTATGTATTGCTATTATGAGTACTATGCAAAAATTTTGTTGTAAGGACTAAATAAAAAGGTTAAATGTACTTTGGTTAACTATGTGGATGGCATAAAGTAAGCCCTCAATCAATGTTACTATATTATAATTATTTTATATCAGTTTAGATTGTTTTAATGTTTAGAAAGTGTTGAAAGACACTAATCAAATAGTTTTTTAAACTTAATGGCATTTAGAAGTATTTTAGAGTTTGGTCAGATAGCTCAGTTGGTTAGAGCACTGTCCCAAGACACAGAGGTTGCCATTTCAATCTCTGCTCAAGACACATACAGGAGAGATTAATGATCTCTCTCTCTCTCTCTCTCTCTCTCTTTCTCTCCTTCTCTTCCTCTCTTGTTAAAATCAATAAATAGAAAATTGTAAAAAGTAGTAGTTTGGTGTAAGTGTATATGAAAAATGCCATTTTAACTCTAATTAGCAAAGGTGTCAATATAGAACTGATATTTATGTTTTATTTAGCATAGCAGTAATTTTAAAGTCTAACAGAAACAATTTTTAAAAAATGTGACATATGGGTGGTCTCCCTCTCTGGAGCACATATACACTTTTTCCGTGCCCCTCCTTCTCTGTCCTCTTCTTCTCACATAGGCGTGCATCTTCTAAAATTTAAGGGTCCTCCCTGAGACTTGCAACCAGAGGAGCAATGGACAGCAGCAGCTGCTCCCAGGCTAATACCCTGGATTTGTCTCCAGGGTTCATTTTGTGCTCATCACCCAGTGTTGTCTCATTTTTTCCCCACAAGGTTTCTAGAGAGCCAAGGCAGCCCTTCCCAGGCTCTCTCTTGTTTCTTCTTCTATTCTAGGCCCTTCCTTGTTTCACTGTCCGCAGCTTTAAGAAACGTGCTCTCGAAATCACTTGGACTCATCTTGTGAATTTTTTCCTGCATAAAGTAAAGAACCCACACAAAACTTTAAAAAAAATAATAAAAAAGAATAAAAAGGAACATATATATTTATTTTTAAACACGTTTCTGATTCTTTTTTTGAGTGAGACCTTGGTTAATAAAATTAAGTAGATTTTAAATGTACAATTCTATAATACATTATCTGTATATTGTGTTTTGTGTTTACCACCCAAAGTCAAATCTCTTTTCATAAGCACATATTTGGCTCCTTTTACCCTTTTTTACCAACCCCCACCCCACTTTCTCTCTGGTAACCACCATACTGTTGTCTGTGTCCGTGAGTTTTTGTTCATCTGTTTGTAATGCTTGTTCATTTGTTGCTTTATATTTTACATTTCACATATGAGTGAAATAATATGGTCCTTAATTTTTTTCATCTAACTTATTTCACTTAGCTTGATATTTTTAAGGTCCATCTATGTATTTGCAGATGGCAGAATTTAAAAAATATATGCAAAAAATCAAAATCAAGAGAGAATGGCACTTTCAATGTCTACATTGTTAAATAATTGTGTTTTATGTGTTCTTCTGTTTTTTCTTTTCATGATCAATTCTTTTTAAAAATTGCCTTTGACATTATTAATATTTCTTAGAGGAATAATTTGAGGTTACATACTGCTTGTATTTTTTTTATTATTTTTATAAACATAGCAAATACAATAGACTACAGACAATGCTTTCCAAATGTGCTAGAATCCTGACAATATTTCTTAAATCTACTTTTCTCTATTTCATGTCTATATCAGAGACAGCTACCTGGGTTAATACAAATGACTTTCTACTGCATTCAACAAAACTGTACAATATTTTTTACAATATTCAGAGTACTCTTTATGAACTCAAACCCTGTTATGTCCCTTCCTTGCTTAAAAGCTCTCTTCTACAGAACCAAGATCAAGTTCCTTCTCCTAATAAGCAAAGTCCTCAATGAGCTGCTTTTGTGTTTCTGTCTTCCCACAAGTCTTTCCTCCATCTCTTCATTTTCACAAGGACTTTAGCCATTTTGACTACTTATAATCTATTAGTATTCCACATTCACTTCTTTATTATTGTACAGGTATCTCCCAACTTGTACAATTTAAATATGTAAATACTTTCGCCACCCCAGAGATTCCACTCAATGACCTTGTTGACTCTTATCCTTCAAAAGAGGCTTTAGTTCCAAAGGGAATCTTGTTGTTTTTATATGATTAGATTTGTAAACTCTCCTGTGCTCTCATAGCATGGGATTTTGGCAATTACAGAATGTCTAATTTCTGCAATTCTTAACTGTATTGTTGATTATCTCCTATTAGTAGTTATAAAGTCTTTTAGCAGGAGTGAAGTCATGCTATACTCTCAACTAGATGATGGCACTTAATTCAGAAAAAATAGTCAATTATTGTTTGCTGATTGCATAATAAGACAAAAATTGTTAGTGAAATTTAGCTTCAGGACTGACAGGCATGTTGGAAGTCATGAGTTTTCAATGACCTGCAGCACATTCAGTTCTGGTCTAGAAAAAACCTGTCATCAGAATCTATCTGGAATCTCTCTCAATGTCAGATAGTTCTGGCTAGAACTAATTTAAAACCTTTATTTCTTTTCTTTTCTCTTTCATTAATTTATTCTTTAACATTGATATAAACAGAGATAATATTCTTACAAATATTTAGATTGTGTTTCTAGTTTTTACTCTTTGTTTTATAAGACAACTTCCCTCTTATTCATTGACTAGTTAAGGCAATGAATCTCTCCTCAGAATACAGCTTTTATCATTTTCTCTTTTTGTTAAAGCTGTTCGTAGTCTCCTATTATCTGTATTTCCAAAAAGAGTTGAAAGTGTTGTTTTCAAATTATTTCAATGCAAAATTTTAAATTTATTATTATCCTGCAAATTCTATTCTTTGATATCTATTTTACTTTACTATTTTACTCTTAAAACATATTTGCTTTGGTTTCTACCAGGTCCCAAGTCCTCCTCAACCTTATTTAACTGCATCATGAATTCTACTTGAATTGCTGCTAATACTTAAACAATTATTATTAAACATGGCTTATAGATTTTGAATCTACTCTGCTACAGTGACTCTCATTTACTTTTCTTCCTAACATTATAATCTGGTCTGACATTCCCTTGCTTCAATACCTCCTACAACCATATGAAAAGCACTTTAATGTCTGTGCTTCCATTGCACATATGTATGTAGATCAAATGCACAAATGTAGGCAAACATTTATATTCTATGCTCATATAACTAAAATTTGAGCAATTCTAAAAAACATGGGCTAGGGACTAAATGAAAAGTAGTATGATTTTTTGGCTAAAAGGATGAAGTGGATCGTAAAAGAATTTATAGATTCAGTCTCTCAGCTAACCATTTTCCTTGTACCAGACAGTAATTCTTATTTATTTATTTATTTATTTATTTATTTATTTATTTATTTATTTATTGTTAATCAGTTCAGTATACAAAATGCAATGACGGACACAGTGAATAGGATGAAGTCTGGGGGTTGAAGACCTGACACTTTCTGTACCTCTTGGTTTAGGAATTTATACCTGGCTTACTCATGCAGGCATTATTAGTTGTTATTTGCTCCATCTCCAGCCCGGGTGCTCTCTCTGGAGAATGAGGTGGGACTGATAACTTTGACTTCTGATAACAGTAGTGATTTTTTCCTGAGAAGAATGAGAACAACATGTATCTGTATCTGCCACAATCTCTAAGGCAGAAAGTAAAAGATACACAAAACAGTGGGGGTGAGAGTATAACTATGCATTCAGGTTGCCCTAGCAATGACCCGAGCAAAATGTGGGCCAACAATACAAAACAGAATATTAAGAGGGTGCTGACTCAAGAAGCAAATTTTTTAAATCTTATTATCTGGTAGTAGACATTTGTTACCTTATTCCCCAATGTATGTTCCTCATTTGTCTCACAACAACCCTCCGTCTCTCTCTTTATACACACACACACACACACACACACACACACACACACATATGTATGCATGTTTAATTTTATTAAGAGTAGCCACCTCCCTGACTCTCAGTCCTTGTTGTTAGTAGTCACCCAATCTCAATTTTGAAAGTGGTTGTGGTATAAGACAATTAGTCAATCTCAATCTCCCAGGCAAGACATTGGTCCAGGGATGTGCAACTCATTTTATTTAACACAAAGGAACCATGACCTAGAGTTTTTATTTACACTCTTAGAAAATAACATCTTTTTCTTTTCTATTACACTTGAGGGTGAGAATTCAATCATGGGGGTCCATGAATCTGCTATAGGGATGCTACTTTTTCAGGGATGATGCTTACATAGATGTGAATAGAGCTGAGATGGAGAAATGCCAGTTTCTGGTTATACAATGAATCATTGGATCAAGTCATTTCAGATATTTCCTTGAATCTGGTTTCACATGTGTATGACCAGGAGCCACCATCATGACCATTCACATGCAGGTTCCCATTGAATTTGGGCAGACAGTAAAGAAACGGTGGAGTCGGAGGATGGTGGGCCATTCTGTTTATTGGTGTCTCACCAAGACAGGCAAACCACAATAGAAGACAAAGGAAAAGTAGAAAACCTGCTTTTCCAATGAAGGGAAAAGGATCAGGGAAGCCCCTGCACTGATGATAGCAGGAACCGAGAGAGAACAAGCTCCCAGTCTGCCCCACTTTATAGTATAGAAATCAAAACCTTTTAATCCAATATACAAACAAGGAAGTCTCTGATACAAAGTCACTTATCTGAGGCATAATGAGATTTCTCATAAAAGTGCACCACCCAGCCAGACCAGGCGGTGGCGCAGTGGATAGAACGTCGGACTGGGTTGCGGAAGACCCAGGTTCGAGACCCTGAGCTCGCCAGCTTGAGCACAGGCCTCAGGTTGGGCCCAAGGTCGCTGGCTCCAGCAAGGGGTTGCTCGGTCTGCTAAAGGCCCTCGGTCAAGGCACATGTGAGAAAGCAATCAATGAACAACTAAGGAGTTGCGATGGCAACAAAAAACTAATGATTGATGCTTCTCACCTCTCTCCGTTCCTGTCTGCTGTCCCTATCTATCCCTCTCTCTGATTCTCTGTCCCTGTAAAATAATATATATATATATATATATATATATATATATATATATATATATATATATATATATATATATATATATATATATATATATACAGTGCACCACCCACATTATGCAACAGTCAAGGGTGTGGGGAAAAGATTAGTCTTAAAACTAAGCCTCATGTTATAATGACTCAGTCTGCTTACAGCTTGTCTCCCACACACAATAAGTTTGAGTCCCTCAAACTATAAGTGAGCAAACATATATATCAATTTACAAACTTATTTGACCAACAACATGAAACAAAATATTCCTTTTTTTAATGCAAGGTTGAGTTGAGTTTTTTATCACTTGAAACCAAATCTTTATAATTAATTCAATTTACCCAGTTTATAAATAAGGAAATTCAGATACTGAGAGGTAATGTAGTTTCTCTAACATCAGATCATGTAGGGCAAAGTCAAAGACCTAGACTCAACTTATACTTGAATTTAGGTATCCCAGTTGTCCTCCATTTGATTAAATATTTCTACTATTCATCTAACCAATGATTATGCTGAAACATTTCTTAACTAGTTTGTTTCCTTTCACTTTAGCCAATTTTCCATCAATTTAATTGTTCCAGCATTTCCATACCAGAGATTTCTGTCTAAAATACACATAGGATTATATTGTTTTGTATTTAACAAACTACTGTGTTTTCCCTCCTAGATAACTTCTAATTGGGTAGATGATATGTAAACTCTATTATTCAGTCATACCAAGCATGCCCTGCTCTGTTGTTTCCCCATTTCCAGTAAGACTTTTCCCCCAGACTAGATCTCTGTTCCCATTTCTTTCCCAGAGTTAAGGTTGCCTCACCTTGCAAGACTCATACTATTCACAAATGACACGTGATGCTGGAGTTTTTGCTTATATGTATCTTCATTCCATTGAACTGTGATCGCTTAGTGGGGATCTTTTCTACCAATATTATTAAAAGGATCGTGCTTACTACATGATGTGCACGCAACAGTTTTTTAATTCATTAATCATTTTAATAATTACCACTTATGTTGAAAGACTTCAAAGATTGGAAAACAATATTTTTAAGGTTTGGCAATGTGAGTTAAAACAAAGAGGTAAGATTATAAAAAAAACAATCATTCTATCAAATAGGTAATATCTATCTTCTGATAGAAATAAACAATCACTGATAAATAATCTTGTCCCTCCAAATGAACAAAAATATCAAACCTTACTTTATTTAATAATTTACAGAAAACAAAAGGTAAAAACTATGAACTATGATGATGATAAATAAAATCAGAAAAATTTATGTTAGCTAGACTTATTATGGTTATCATTCAACAATATACATATACAAATATTGAACCATTATGGTGTATATATGAAACTAACATAATGTTAAATTTCAATTACACCTCATTTAAAAAAATCCACTGAAGTGATAATTTAATGTCATTTATAGAATTTGTCTTATTGAAAATAACAGTACTTATTAACAATTAAAGGGGAGCAAGATGGCAACGGAATAGGCAGACATACCAACTTCCAACTCCCAGAAACAAAGTGGATTATAACTCAGTTTTAAGAACCATCATCTGGATAAACTAACTTTGAACTAAACTAAGTGGACTCTTCAACCAAGGAACACAGAAGAAGCCACATTGAGACTGGTAGGAATAGCAAAAACACGAAGAGGGCTGCCCAGCTCCCTGGAGCAAATGGCAGCCCAGAGAGACCAGCGTGGCGGGAGGAGAGTTTGGCAGAGAGGGAGGGACCTGGGTCCCTGGAACCAATCCCCAGCCTACAGTCCCAGAGCCTAGAAGAGGTGTTTGGACAGTTTTGAGCTGTGAAACAAGTGAGAGAGCTCCCAGGACTACAGTGTGGAGTATTAGAGCCCTTCTTACTCTGCAGAGGGTTGCTGAAGGGTCTGGTGGCGGCAGGATACTGAAACATGATTCTGTCAGCGTGGGCGGAGGCCAAGCCGGTGTAAGCTCGGTCTAGCCCAGCAGGGGCGGAGGGGACGCGCAAAAGCAGTCTGGAGGCTGCGGGCCCACCTGTAATACCACCTGCAGGGACAAAACGGGAGGCCAGGAAAGGGCAGAGGTCGGCTCTGCGACCCTGCACAAGCTGGCCCTGACCGCGGGGACGGGGTTAGGACCAGGGACGGACGGGGACTCACGACTGAGCTCACACTACCAGCCCCGCAGGGCCGGAGAAACCGCAGTTTGCCATTCTACGTGCGCGAGCGGGCTCCGAGCGTGGGGACGGGGTAGACCCCGAGACAAGCAGAAGATTACAGCTGAGCCCACACTACTATCCCCGCCCGGCCAAAGAAACCACGGTTTGCCATTCTACATGCACGAGCAGGTTCCGAACGCAGGGGCGGGGTAGAGTCTGAGACAGCAGAAGCTCAAGGCTGAGCTCAGGCCAGCAAACACGCCTGGCCCAATAAACCTTGGTTTGTGACCCTGCACAGAAGGGCCCTGGCCTCGAAGATGGGGCTAAAGCTCCGGACGGGCAAAGGCTCACAGCTGAGAGCATGTCAAAAGCCCCGCCCAACTCGCGAAACTGTAGCGAGCAAGCTCTGAATGCGGGTTCTGGGCGGAAGTGTGGAAACAGGCTGGGTCCGCAGCTGAGCAAAAGTGCTCATCTCTACCCTTGGTCCTGAGGCTTGTGGCTTGAGTGACAGCCCCACCCACTGAGGAGAGGTATAAATCACAACAAAAGCCACAGTGTGCTGCGCTGGCAACGCCCTAACCCAACCGCCCTAGGCATCGGCAGAGGGGGTGGCGAGCCTGCAGACAGACCACACCTAGAGAACACAAAGGCAACACCTACTGGACTCCAGTGGCCACAACTTGCTTATACACAGACAAAATGGGCAGGCAGAGGAATGCAAACCAAATGAATCAAGAGAAATCCCCAGAGAAAGACCTGAATGAACCAGATATAACCAAATTACCAGAAGCAGAACTTATAATAATGATAGTTAGGATGTTCAAAGAAATTAGAGCAACAATGGATAGTCATTATGAACACCTAAATAAAAGATAACAAGTATAAAAACGAAATTGAAATAATAAAAAAGAATCAAACAGAAATGACTAATACAGTATCATAACTGAAGACCACAGTAGAAGGAATTAAAAGCAGGATGAATCAAACTGAATATTGAATCAGCGAGTTAGAGGACACAATAAACAAAGGCACAGAAACAGAGAAGAAAAAGGAAAAGAGACTCAAAAAATGTGAGGAAACTCTAAGGGAGCTCTGTGACAACCTGAAGAGAAACAACATTCGCATCATAGGGGTGCCTGAAGAAGAGGAAAGAGAACAGGAAATGGACACTTTGTTCAATCAAATCATAGCAGAAAACTTCCCTAAATTAAGGTTGGGAAACAGTCCACATGTTCAAGAAGCACACAGAACTCCATTAAAGAGAAACCCAAAAACATCTACACCAAGACACATAGTTAAAATACCAAAGTAAATGGATAAAGAAAAACTTTTAAAAACTGCTAGGAAAAAAAAGGTTATCACCTACAAAGGAGCCCCCATAAGGATGACATCGGACTTCTCAACAGAAACACTTGAGACCAGAAGGGAATGGCAAGATATAATCAAAGTAATGCAGAACAAGAACCTATAACCCAGACTACTTTATCCAGCAAGGCTAACATTAAAATTGAAGGAGAAATAAAGAGCTTCCCAGAAAAAGAAAGCCTCAAGGAATTCATAAAAACAAAACCAATTCTGCAAGAGATACTAAGGAGCCTGTTGTCAACAGTTTAAAGGGAGGAGAGTATATAGCAAAAGAAGAATACAACTTTAAAGAATAAAATGGCAATAAACAACTACATATCAATAATAACCTTAAATGTAAATGGATTAAATGATCCAATCAAAAGACATAGGGTAGCTGCATGGATAAAGAAACAGGACCCATACATATGCTGTCTACAAGAGACACACCTTAAAACAAAAGATGCACATAGACTGAAGGTAAAAGGATGGAAAAAAATATTTCATGCAAATGGAAATGAAAAAAAAGCCTGGGTAGCAGTACTTATATCTGACAAAATGGACTTTAAAACAAAGGCTGTAGTAAGAGATAAAGAAGGACACTGCATAATGATAAAGGGAACAATTCAACAGGAAGATATAACTATTATAAATATATATGCACCTAATATAGGAGCCCCGACATACATAAAGCAGACTTTGATGGATATAAAGGGCGAGATCAACGGCAATAATATCATAGTAGGGGATTTCAATACCCCTCTAATAACACTGGACAGATCCTCAAGAAAGAAAATTAATAAAGAAACAGCAGACTTAAAGAATACACTAGATCAACTTGATTTAATAGATATCTTCAGAACTTTTCACCCTAAAGCAGTAGAATATACATTCTTCTCAAGCGCTCATGGTACATTTTCTAGGATAGACCACATGTTAGGACACAAAAATAGTCTCAATAAATTTAAGAAGATTGAATTTATATCAAGCATTTTCTCTGATCACAATGCCATGAAACTAGAAATTAACCACAAAAGAAAAACAGAAAAATACTCAAATACTTGGAAACTAAATAGCATGATATTAAATAATAAATAGATTAACAATGAGATCAAAGAAGAAATAAAGAAATTTCTAGAAAGAAATGATAAGGAGCATACATCAACTCAAAATTTATGGGACACAGCAAAAACAGTTCTGAGAGGGAAGTTTATTGCACTACAGGCATATCATAAAAAGCTAGAAAAAGCTCATATAAACAACCTGACCCTGCATCTAAAAGAACTAAAAAAACAACAGCAAATAAAACCCAGGACAAGTAGAAGGAAAGAAAAAATAAAGATCAGAGCAGAAATAAATGACTTAGAGGCTAAGGAAAAAATACAGAGGATCAATTAAACCAGAGCTGGTTCTTTGAAAAGGTAAACAAGACTGATGAACCTTTAACTAGACTCACCAAGAAAAAAAGAGAGAGGACTCAAATAAATAAAATTAGAAAGGACAGTGGAGAAATAACAACTGAAACAGCAGAAATACAAAAAATTGTAAGAAAATACTATGAAAAACTCTATGCCAAACAATTAGACAATCTCGGTGTAATGGACAAATTTCTTGAATCATATAACTTCCAAAAAATCAATCTGGAAGAATCAGAACACCTAAACAGACCAATTACAACAAATGAGATAGAAACAGTTATAAAAAAAAACTCCCAAAAAAGAAAAGTCTTGGGCCTGATGGCTTCACAAGTGAATTCTATCAAAAATTCAATGAAGAACTAACTCCTATCCTCCTCAAGTTATTTCAAAATATTCAAGAGGAAGGAAGACTTCCGAACTCCTTTTATGAGGTGAGCACAATTCTGATCCCAAAACCGAGCAAAGACAACACAAAGAAAGAAAATTATAGGCCTATATTCCTGATGAATTTAGACGCTAAAATTCTCAACAAAATATTAGCCAACCAGATCCAGAAAATTATGAAAAAACTCATACACCATGATCAAGTGGGATTTATTCTGGAGAGGCAAGGCTGGTTCAATATTAGCAAATCAATCAATGTGATTCATCACATAAACGAAAGGAAGGACCAAAATCACATGATAATTTCAATAAATGCAGAAAAGAAATTTGATAAAATCCAGCACCCATTCATGCTCAAAACTCTCAGTAAAGTGGGAATACAGAGAACATTCCTTAACATGATAAAGGCCATCTACGACAAACCCACAGCAAACATCATACTAAATGGACAAAAATTATAAGCAATCCACTTAAGATAAGGAACCAGGCAGGGGTGCCCCCTTTCACCACTCTTATTCAAAATAGTTCTGGAAGTTCTAGCTACAGCAATCACACAAGAAGAAGAAATAAAAGGCATTTAAATTGGAAAAGAAGAAGTAAAACTGTCACTATTTGCAGATGATATGATATTGTATATTGAAAACCCTAAAGTCTCAGTCAAAAAAACTAATGGACCTTATAAATGAATTCAGCAAAGTGGCAGGATATAAAATTAATACTCAGAAATCAGAGGCATTTCTATATACCAACAATGAACTGTAAGCAAAAGAAATTAAGGAAACAATCCCCTTCACTATTGCAGCCAAAAAAATAAAGTACCTAGGAGTAAATTTAACCAAGGAGGTTAAGGACTTGTACTCGAAAAATTATAGAACATTGATAAAAGAAATCAAGGAAGATACAAAAATGTGGAAGCATATACTGTGCTCATTGCTAGGAAGAATAAACATTATTAAAATGTCTATATTACCCAAAGCAATTTATAAATTCAATGCAATGCCAATTAAAATACCAATGACATACTTCAAAGATGTAGAACACATATTCCAAAAATGTATTTGGAACCAAAAAAGAACACGAATAGACTCAGAAATCTTAAAAAGAAAAAATAAAGCAGGAGGTATCGCTCTCCCAGATATCAAGTTTTACTATAAGGCCATTATACTCAAGACAGCCTGGTACTGGCATAAGAGCAGGCACATAGATCAATGGAACCGAACAGAGGACCCAGAAATAAACCCACAACTTTATGGAAAACTGATATTTGACAAAGGAGGGAAGAACATACAATGGAGTAAAGACAGCCTCTTTAACAAATTGTGTTGGGAAAATTGGACATCTATCTGCAAATAAATGAAACTAGACCATCAACTTACACCATTCACAAAAACATACTCAAAATGGATAAAAGACTTAAACGTAAGCCGTGAAACCATAAGCATCTTAGAAGAAAACATAGGCAGCAAGCTTTCCGACATCTGTAACAGCAATATATTTGCCGATTTATCTCCACGGGTAAATGAAATAAAAGGCAAGATAACCAAATGGGGCTATATAAAACTAAAAAGTTTTTGAACAGCTAAAGACAATAAGAACAGAATAAAAAGACAAACCACACAATGAGAGAACATATTAGACAGCACATCTGAAAGGGGTTAATAACTAAAATTTATAAAGAACTTATAAAACTCAACACTGGGAAGACAAGCAATCCAATCAAAAAATGGGCAAAAGAAATTAATAGAAATTTCTCCAAAGAGGACATACAGATGGCCAAAAGGCATATGAAAAAATGCTCAACATCACTAATCATTAGAGAAATGCAAATTAAAACCACAATGAGGTATCACCTCACACCAGTCAGAATGGCGCTCATCAGCAAAACAACAAAGAATAAGTGCTGGCAAGGATGTGGAGATAAGGGAACCCTTCTGCACTGCTGGTGGGAATGCAGACTGGTGCAGCCACTGTGGCAAACAGTGTGGAGATTTCTTAAAAAATTAAAAATCGACTGCCTTTTGACCCAGCTATCCCACTTATAGGAATATACCCTAAGAACACCATAGCACTGTCGAAAAGAAGAAATGCACCCCCATGTTTGTGGCAGCATTGTTCACAATAGCGAAGATCTGGAAACAGCCCAAGTGTCCATCAGAAGACGAGTGGATTAAAAAGCTTTGGTACATATATACTATGGAATACTACTCAGCCATAAGAAATGATGACATCAGATCATTTACAACAAAATGGATGGTCCTTGATAACATTATACGGAGTGAAATAAGTAAATCAGAAAAAAAGAAAAACTAAGAACAGCATAATTTCATACATAGGTGGAACATAAAAGTGAGACTATGAGACATGGACAAGAGAGTGGTGGTTACGGGGTGGTGGGAGGGAGGGAAGGATGGGATAGGGAGGAGGGGAGGACACAGGGAAAACCAGACAGAAGGTGACAGAGGACAATTTGACTTTGGGTGATGAGTATGCAACACAATTGAATAATAAGGTAACCTGGAGATGTTTTCATTATACATATGTACCCTGATTTATTGGTGTCACCCCATTAAAGTTAATAATAATAAAAAAGTTAACTCTAATAAAAATTAATAATAAAATTTATGTTGCATTTGAGACATAATATTTATTCAAGAATTAGAATACTAGAAGTTCTTGCTCTATATTGGTAAAATTTTCCTACATATACAATAATTGAAGCATTTTATTGATAACTTTATTATGAACTTTGAAGATGACAATAATGCCTTCCATTCCAGTTGTACTCAGTGTAAATAAAGGAAAACTGAAAAAAAAAATTTAGGCATCAGGAATTTTATGGCATAAGTTTTTCAGTGTAATTTACAACAGATAAGAACAAGGAGGCAGCAATATATTTAAAGAAATTTGCAACATATCAACCAATTATAATATATGGCTTTTTCAATACTGAATCAAAAAGCTGCAGAACAAAATTATTAATGGGGCAAGTGCAAAATATAAACACTGCCTATGTACTTAATAATTATAAAGAATATTTTTAATAATGATAATAATTAAGTGGTTTGTTTTTGTTAAAAACTTCTGGATGTTGGATACTGTTATAATTATAAATAGAATAAAATAATATTTGGATTTGTTTTAAATTTAAATGGGTTCCAGGGGACTGAGTGAAAATATAAATAAAATAATATTGGATAACATCATTACATTTTTAATGCAGTGATGAGTATATTTGGATTATTATATTGCAGTATATTTTTATTTACATTTGAGATTTTTTTCATATTAAAATCTTTTATGGCCCAGGCCAGTTGGCTCAGTGGTACAATATTGGCCCAGAGTGTGGATGTTTAGGATCAATTCCCAGTCAGGGCACATAGGAGAAGCAAACATCTGCTTGTCGACCTTTTCCCCTCTCCTTTCTCTCTCTCTTTCTTTTCCCTTCCTGCAGCCATGGCTCAGTTGGAACAAGTTGGCCCTGAGCACTAATGATGGCTCCATGGCTTCAACTCAGATGTGAAAAATTGCTCAGTTGCCCAGCAAAAGAGCAACAGCTCCACATGGGCAAAGCATTACCTGGTCTTGCCAGATGGATCATGGTCAAGGCACATACAGGAGTCTGTCTCTCTGCCTCCCCACTTCTCATTTAATAATAATAATAGTAATAAAGATTTACTACATACTTATCACATAGTACTCCAATGTATTTCATATATACCTGGATATAGATAAACTAGCAACCTATTAAAAATGAATTCAGCTTTCTACCCTCCATAAATGTATAAATAACACTTTCACATGGAGTGACATATTGATAAACAGTGAAATTTGAACAGATTACTTCAGCATGATCGTATTAAAAAGAACAAACAAGTTTAATAGATTCCATAGATTTCTTTCTCACACCCTTGATCCTATCAAAACAAAAGCAAATACACTTTTTATTTCCATAACAGCCAGTTCTTTAGCTGTTGTTTCTCAGAAATTGTTAGACCTGCATTTTGGGAACCAAAAAAAGGAGCTAAATTTTGGTGCTTGTTGAGCATGTAGGCATGGCTATCAAATAAACAGTGAAAAGTAATGCAAAGAAATAATTTTGCAAACACACTTTGTGCGGAGAATGTTTATCCTCATTCATTAATCAAAATCAGATAATTGCCTGACCAGGCAGTGGTGCAGCGGATAGAGCATTGGATTGGGATGCAGAAGACCCAGGTTCGAGACCCGAGCTCGCCAGCTTGAGCGCAGATCCATCTGGCTTGAGCAAAGGGCTCACCAGCTTGGACCCAAGGTCGCTGGTTCCAGCAAGGGGTGACTCAGTTTGCTGAAGGCCCGTGGTTGGGGCACATGTGAGAAAGCAATCAATGAACAACTAAGGTGTTGTAACGGGGCAATGAAAGGCTGGTTATTGATGCTTCTCACCTTTTTCCGTTCCTGTCTATCTGTCCCTGTCTATCCCTTTCTCTGACTCTCTCTCTGTCCCTGTAAAAAAAAACAAAACAAAACAAAAAACAAACAAAAAAAGATAATTCTTTAAATAATTGCCATATTCTACAATGACTTTAAAATTAATTTTATTTCATCGATCATCAAATGAAGGAGCTGGCTTGTCTCTATAAGATTGATATCACATTACCAAGTTATAGCTATTTTTTGTGGTATTATTTTAATTTATTTTAATGGGGTGACATTGATAAATCAGGGCACATATGTTCAGAGAAAATATTTCCAGGTTATTTTGACATTTGATTATATGGCGTAACCAACACCCAAAGTCAAATTGTGCTCCATCACCTTGTATTTGGTTTCATTTGTACCCCTCGATTCTCTTTACCCCCTTCCTAACCTCTGCCACCCCCAGTAGCCAGTACACTTTGTCCATGTCTCTGAGTCTCATTTTTATGTCCCATTTATGTATGGAATCATATAGTCCTTAGTTTTTTCTGATTTACTTACTTCATTCAGTATAACGTTATCAAGGACCATCCATTTTGTAATAAATGATCCGATGTCATCTTTCTTATGGCTGAGTAGTATTCCATAGTATATATGTACCAAAGCTTTTTAATCCACTCGTCTTCTGACGAACACTTCGGCTGTTTCCAGATTTTCACTATTGTGAACAATGCTTCCACAAACATGGGGGTGCATTTCTTTTTTCCGAACAGTGTTATGGTGTTCTCAGGGTATATTCCTAAAAGTGGGAGAGCTGGGTCAATAGGCAGTTCAATTTTTAATTTTTTTATTATAATTATTAATTTTAAAGGGGTGACACCAATAAATCAGGGTACATATGTACAATGAAAACATCTCCAGGTTATCTAATCATTCAATTAAGTTGCATACCCATCACCCAAAGTCAAATTGTCCTTTGTACCTTCTATCTGGTTTTCCCTGTGCCCCTCCCCTCCTCCATATTCCACCCTCTCCTCTCTCCCCCCACCCCATAACCACCACTCTCTTGTTCATGTCTCATAGTCTCACTTTTTTTAAAAACTTCTTTTTATTTTATTCATTTTAGAAAGGAGACACAGAGAGGGGGGGGGGGCGAGCTAGAAGCATCAACTCCCATATGTGCCTTGACCAGACCAGCTCAGGGTTTTGAACTGGTGACATCAGTGTTCCCAGGTTGACACTTTAACCACTGCGCCACCACAGGACAGGCTCATACTCTCATTTTTATGTGCCATCTATGTATGAAATCATGCTGTTCTCAGTTTTTTTTCTGATTTACTTATTTCACTCCGTATAATGTTATCAAGGTCCATCAATTTTGTTGTAAATGATCCGATATCATCATTTCTTATGGCTGAGTAGTACTCCATAGTATATATGTACCATAGCTTTTTAATCCACTCATCTTCTGACGGACACTTGAGCTATTTCCAGATCTTCGCTATTGTGAACAATGCTGCCACGAACATGGGGGCGCATTTCTTCTTTTCGAACAGTGCTATGGTGTTTTTAGGGTATATTCCTATAAGTGGGATAGCTGGGTCAAAAAGCAGTTCGACTTTTAATTTTTTGAGGAATCTCAAACTTTTTTTCACAGTGGCTGTGCCATTCTGACTGGTGTGAGGTGGTATCTCATTGTGGATTTTTTTTTTTTTTTTTTACACAGAGAGAGTCAGAGAGAGGGACAGATAGGGACAGACTGACAGGAACGAAGAGAGGTGAGAAGCATCAATAATTAGTTTTTCATTGCCGTTGCAGCACCTTCGTTGTTCATTGATTGCTTTCTCACATGTGCCTTGACCGCGGGCCTTCAGCAGACTGAGCAACCCCTTGCTGGAGCCAGCGACCTTGGATCAAACCTGGTGAGCTTTCGCTCAAGGCAGATGGGCCTGCGCTTATGCTGGCGAACTCGGGGTCTCGAACCTGGGTCTTCCGCATCCCAGTCTGATGCTCTATCCACTGCGCAACTGCCTAACCATGAGCACGGTATATGCTTACAATTGTTTGTATCTTCCTTGATTTCTTTTATGAATGTTTTATAATTTTCTGAGTACAAGTCCTTAACCTCCTTGGTTAAATTTACTCCTAGGTACTTTATTTTTATGGCTGCAATAGTGAAGGGGATTGTTTCCTTAATTTCTTTTGCTGACAGTTCATTGTTGGTATATAGAAATGCCTGTAATTTCTGAGTATTAATTTTATATCCTGCCACCTTGCTGAATTCATGTATCAGGTCCAGTAATTTTTTGACTGAGACTTTAGGGTTTTCTATATACAATATCATATCATCTGCAAATAATAACAGTTTTACTTCTTTTTTTGTAATTTGGATGCTTTTTATTTCTTTTTCTTGTCTGATTGCTGTAGCTAGGACTTCCAGAACTATGTTGAATAAAAGTGGTGAAAGGGAACACCTCTGCCTGGTTCCTGATCTTAAGGGGATTGCTTTTAATTTTTGTCCATTTAGTATGATGTTTGCTGTGGGTTTGTCGTAGATGGCCTTTATCATGTCAAGGAATGTTCCCTGTATTCCCACTTTACTGAGAGTTTTGAGCATGAATGGGTGCTGAATTTTATCAAATGCCTTTTCTTCATCTATTAAAATTATCATGTGACTTTTGTCCTTTCTTTGTTTATGTGATGAATCACATTGATTGATTTGCGAATATTGAACCAGCCTTGCCTCTCCAGAATAATTCCCACTTGATCATGGTGTATGATTTTTTTCATATATTGCTGGATCCGGTTGACTAATATTTTGTTGAGAATTTTAGTGTCTAAAATCATCAGGGATATAGGCCTATAGTTTTCCTTCTTTGTGTTGTCTTTGCCTGGTTTTGGGATCAGAATTATGCTCGCCTCATAAAATGAGTTTGGAAGTCTTCCCTCCTCTTGAATTTTTTGAAGTAGCTTGAGGAGGATAGGAGTTAGTTTTTCTTTGAATTTTTAATAGAATTTATTTGTGAAGCTTGGGGCCCAGGACTTTTCTATTGGGGGAGTTTTTGATAACTGTTTCGATTTCATTTGTTGTAATTGGTCTGGTTAGGTGTTCTGATTCTTCCAGATTGATTTTTGAAAGATTATATGATTCAAGAAATTTGTCCATTTCACCTAGATTGTCTAATTTTTTGGCATATAATTCTTCATAGTATTTTCTTACAATGCTTTGTATTTCTGATGTGTCAGTTGTTATTTCTCCACTGTCCTTTCTAATTTTATTCGAGTCCTCTCTTTTTTTCTTGTTGAGTCTTGTTAAAGGTTAATCAATCTTGTTTACCTTTTCAAAGAACCAGCTTCTGGTTTCATTGATCCTCTGTATTGTTTCTTAGCCTCTATGTCATTTATTTCTGCTCTGATCTTTATTATTTCCTTCCTTCTACTTCTGTTGGGTTTTATTTGCTGTTGTTTTTCTAGTTCTTTTAGATGCAGGGTCAGGTTGTTTATTTGAGCTTTTTCTAGCTTCTTATGACATGCCTGTAGTGCAATGAACTTCCCTCTCGGTAGTGCTTTTGCTGTGTTCCATAAATTTTGAGTTGATGTATGGTCATTATCATTTGTTTCTAGAAACTTTTTTATTTCTTCTTTAATCTCATTGCTAATCCATTCATTATTTAATATCATGCTATTTAGTTTCCAAGTGTTTGAGTATTTTTCAGTTTTTCTTTTGTGGTTAATTTCTAGTTTTATGGCATTGTGATTTGAGAAAATGCTTGATATGATTTCAATCTTCTTAAATTTATTGAGACCATTTTTTGTCCTAACATGTGGTCTATCCTAGAAAACGTACCATGAGTACTTGAGAAGAATGTATATTCTACTGCTTTAGGGTGAAAAGTTCTGAAGATATCTATTAAATTAAGTTGATCTAATGTATCCTTTAAGTCTGCTGTTTCTTTATTAATTTTCTTTCGTGAGGATCTATCCACTGATGTTAGTGGTATATTGAAATCCCCTACTATGATAGTATTGCTGTTAATCTCGCCCTTTATATCCATCAAAGTCTGCTTTATGTATGTCGGGGCTCCTATATTTGGTTCGTAGATATTTATAATAGTTATATCTTCCTGTTGAATTGTTCCCTTTATTATATGTAGTATCCTTCTTTATCTCTTAATACAGCCTTTATTTTAGAATCCATTTTGTCAGATATGAGTACTGCTACCCCGACTTTTTTTCATATTCATTTGCATGAAATATTTTTTTCCATCCTTTTACCTTCAGTCTATGTGTATCTTTTGTTTTAAGGTGTGTCTCTTGTAGACAGCATATGTATGGGTCCTGTTTCTTTATCCATGCAGCTACCCTATGTCTTTTGATTGGATCATTTAATCCATTTACATTTAAGGTTATTATTGATATGTAGTTGTTTATTGCCATTTTATTCTTTATAGCTGTATTCTTCTTTTGCTCTATTCTCTCCTCCTTTTAAACTGTTCACAACAGGTCCCTTAGTATCTCTTGCAGAATTGGTTTGGTTTTAATGATTCCTTGAGGCTTTCTTTTTCTGGGAAGCTCCTTATTTCTCCTTCAATTTTAAACATTAGTCTTGCTGGATAAAGTAGTCTTGGTTGTAGGTTCTTGTCCTGTATTACTTTGATTATATCTTGCCATTCCCTTCTGGCCTCAAGTGTTTTGTTGAGAAGTCCGATGTCATCCTTATGGGGGCTCCTTTGTAGGTGATAGCCTTTTTTCCCTAGCAGCTTTTAAAATTTTTTCTTTAGTTGTTAGCTTTGTTATTTTAACTATTATGTGTCTTGGTGTAGATCTTTTTAGGTTTCTCTTTAATGGAGTTCTGTGTGCTTCTTGAATGTGTGAAATGTTTCCCATCCTTAATTTAGGGAAGTTTTCTGCTCTGATTTGATTGAACAAAGTTTCCATTTCTTGTCATCTCTCCTATTCTTCAAGAACCCCCATGATGCGAATGTTGTTTCTCTTCATGTTGTCACAGAGCTTCCTTAGAGTGTCCTCACATTTTTTCAGTCTCTTTTTCTTTTTCTTCTCTGATTCTGTGCCTTTGTTTATTGTGTCCTCTAACTCGCTGATTCGATATTCAGTGTGATTCATCCTGCTTTTAATTCCTTCTACTGTGGTCTTCAGTTCTGATACTGTATTTGTCATTTCTGTCTGATTCTTTTTTATTATTTCAATTTTGTTTTTTATACTTGTTATCTCTTTATTTAGGTGTTCGTAATGACTATCCACTGTTGCTCTTATTTCTTTGAACATCCTACCTATCATTATTCTAAATTCTGCTTCTGGTAATTTGGTTATATCTGGTTCATTCAGGTCTTTCTCTGGGGATTTCTCTTGATTCATTTGGTTTGCATTCCTCTGCCTGCCCATTTTGTCTGTGTATAAGCAAGTTGTGGCCACTGGAGTCCAGTAGGTGTTGACTTTGTGTTCTCTAGGCGTGGTCTGTCTGCAGGTCCGCCACCCCCTCTGCCGATGCCTAGGACGGTTGGGTATGGGCATTGCCAGCGCCGACCCACTGTGGCTGTTGCTGTGATTTCCGCCTCTCCTCTGCGGGAGGGGCTGTCACTCAAGCCACAAGCCTCAGCACCAAGGGTAGAGGTGAGCACCTTTGCTCAGCTGCATACCCAGCCTGTTACCGAGCTTCCGCCCAGCACCCACAGTCAGAGTCTGCTCGCCACAGTTTCGCGGGTTGGGTGGTGCTTTTGACGTGCTCTCAGCTGTGAGCCTTTGCCCATCTGGAGCCATGGCCCTCCTGCTCAGGGTCTCAAACCATGGTTTATTGCGCTCGGCGAGTTTGCTGGCGTGAGCTCAGCCGCAAGCTTCCGCTCGTCCCGGACTCTACCTCTCCCCTACGTTCAGAGCCCGCTTGCGCACGTAGGATGCCAAACCGTGGTTTCTCCGGCCAGGCAGGGCTGGTAGGGTGAGCTCAGCCACAAACCCCCACCCATCCCTGGTCCTAGCCCCATCTCCGCGGTCCGGGCCGGCTTGAGCAGGGTCGCAGAGCAGATCTCTGCCCGTTCCTGGCCTCCCGCTTTTTCCCCTCAGGTGGAATTGCAGGTGGGCCCACAGCTAAAGGACTGCTTTCACACGTCCCCTCTGCCGCTGCTGTGCTAGACCGAGCTCACACCGGCTTAGCCTCCGCCCATGCTGACAGAACCGCGTTTAAGCGTCCTGCCGCCACCATACCCTTCAGCAACCCTCAGCAGAGTAGGAAGTGCCCTAAGTCTCCATACTGTAGGCTTGGGAGCTCCCTCCCTCTAAGCATCTCTGCTCTAATTGCCATAGGAGAGCTTGTTTGGCTAGTGCCCTGTCTCCCTTTGCTGGTATTGCTAGTTCTAGGAGAAATATTCGTTTTTTTAGGGAAGTGACTTAGCCCAGGAGTTAGGGTGGCTGTACCTCAGAGTGTTAGTCCCTGTGCCTTCAGTACATACTCTCTTCCTGCTGCTCTGGTCCTCTACTCTGTCCCTGTTCCCCGGAGCCCTGGGTGCATGGTTGTGAGAGAGGTTTTCTGCTCTGTCCTTTTAAAAAGAATCTTAGGTCTGAGAAAAATGTCTCTTTCTCACAAATAGTATCCACACTTGTTTCACAGCTCAATACTGTCCAAACGCCTCTTCTAGGCTCTGGGACTGCAGACTGGGGCTTGATTCCTGGGACCCAGGTCCCTCCCTTTTCGCAAAACTCTCCTCCCACCACGCGGGTCTCTCTAGGCTGCCTTTTGCTCCAGGGAGCTGGGCAGTCCTCTTTGCATTTTCGCTATTCCTACCAGTCTCAATGTGGCTTCTTCGGTGTTCCGTGGTTGAAGAGTCCACTAAGTTTAGTTGAAAGTTGGTTTTTCCAGATGATGGTTCTTAAAATTGAGTTATAAACTACTTTGGTTCTGGGAGTTGGAAGTTGGTACATCCGCGTACTCCGTTGCCATCTTGCTCCTCTCCAATTTTTAATTTTTTGAGGAATCTCCATACTGTTTTCCACAGTAGCTGCACCAGTCTATATTTTTACCAGCAGTGCAGGAGGGTTCCCTTTTCTCCACATCCTTGCCAGCACTTATCTGAGTTGTTTTGCTAATGAGTGCCATTCTGACTGGTGTGAAGTGATATCTCAATGTGGTTTTAATTTGCATTTCTCTAATGGTTAGTGATGTTGAGCATTTTTTCATATGCCTATTCGCCATCTGTATGTCCTCTTTGGAGAAATTTCTATTCATTTCTTTTGCACATTTTTGATTGGTTTATTAGTCTTCCTGGTGTTGAGTTTTATAAGTTCTTTATAAATTTTTGTTATTAATCCCTTATCAGATGTAATGTTGAATATGTTCTTCTCCCAATGTGTGGTTTGTCTTTTTATTCTGTTCTTATTTACCTTAGCTGTGCAAAAACTTTTTAGTCTGATATAGTCCCATTTGTTTACCATGTCTGTTATTTCACTTGCCCGTGGAGATAAATCGGCAAATATATTGCTGCAACCAATATCGGAGAGCTTGCTGCCTATGTTTTCCTCTAAGATGCTTATGGTTTCATGGCTTATGTTTAAGTCTTTTATCTATTTTGAGTTTGTTTTTGAAAATGGTGTAAGTTGATGGTCTAGTTTCATTTCTTTACAGGTAGATGTCTAATTTTCCCAACACCATTTTTTAAAGAGGCTGTCTTTACTCCATTGTATGTTCTTCCCTCCTTTGTCAAATATCAGTTGTCCATAAAGCTGTGGGTTTATTTCTGGGTCCTCTGTTCTGTTCCATTGATCTATGTGCCTGTTCTTATGCAAGTACCAGGCTGTCTTGAGTACAATGGCCTTGTGGTATACCTTGATATCCGGAAGAGTGATACCTCCTGCTTCATTCTTTCTTTTTAAGATTGCTGAGGCTATTCGTGTTCTTTTGTGGTTCCATATAAATTTTTGGAATATTTGTTCTATATCTTTGAAGTATGTCATTGGTATTTTAATTGGTATTGCATTGAATTTATAGATTGCTGTGGGTAATATAGACATTTTAATGATGTTTCTTCTTCGTAACCATGAGCACGGTATATGCTTCCACTTGTTTGTATCTTTCTTGATTTCTTTTATCAATGTTTTATAAGTTTCTGAGTATAAGTCCTTAACCTCCTTGGTTAAATTTACTCCTAGGTACTTTATTTTTTTGGCTGCAATAGTGAAGGGGATTGTTTCCTTAATTTCTTTTGCTGACAGTTCATTGTTGGTATATAGAAATGCCTGTAATTTCTGAGTATTAATTTTATATCCTGCCACCTTGCTGAATTCATGTATCAGGTCCAGTAATTTTTTGACTGAGAATTTAGGGTTTTCTATATACAATATCATCATCTGCATATAATGACAGTTTTACCTCTTCTTTTCCAATATGGATGCTTTTTATTTCTTTTTCTTGTCTGATTGCTTTAGCTAGGACTTCCAGAACTATGTTTAATAAAAGTGGTGAAAGGGGGCAACCCTACCTGGTTCCTGATCTTAAGGGAATTGCTTTTATTTTTTGTCCATTTAGTATGATGTTTTCTGAGGGTTTGTCATAGATGGCCTTTATCATGTTAAGGAATGTGCCCTGTATTCCCACTCTACTGAGAGTTTTGATCATGAATGGGTGCTGGATTTTGTCAAATGCTTTTTCTGCATCTATTGAAATTATCATGTGATTTTTGCCCTTCCTTTTGTTTATGTAATGAATCACATTGCTTGATTTGTGAATATTGTACCAGCCTTGCCTCTCCAGAATAAATCCCACTTGATCATGTTGCATGATTATTATCATATATTGCTTGGTCCAGTTGGCTAATATTTTTGATGAGAATTTTAGCATCTAAATTCATGAGGGATATTGGCCTATAGTTTTCTTTCTTTATGTTGTCTTTGCCTGGTTTCAGGATCAGAATTATGCTTGCTTCATAAAAGGAGTTTGGAAGTCTTCCAATTTTTGAATTTTTGAAATAGCTTGAGAAGAATAGGTGTTAGTTCTTTTTTGAATTTTTGGTCGAATTCACTTGTGAAGCAATCAGGCCCAAGACTCTTCTTTGTTGGGAATATTTTTATAACTGTTTTGATCTAATTTGTTATAATTGGTCTGTCTAGGTGTTCTGATTCTTCCAGATTGATTTTTGGAATATTATATAATTGAAGAAATTTGTCCATTTCACCTAGATTGTCTAATTTTTTGACAGAGAGTTTTTCATAGTATTTTCTTACAGTACTTTGTATATCTGTTGTGTCAGTTGTTATTTCTTCACTCTCATTTCTAATTTTATTTATCTGAGTTCTTTCTCATTTTTTCTTGGTGAGTCTATTTAAAGATTCATACATCTTGTTTACTTTTTCTAAAAACCAGCTTCTGGTTTCATTGATCCTCTGTATTGTGTCCTTAGCCTCTATGTCATTTATTTCTGCTCTGTTCTTTATTATTTCCTTCCTTCTACTAGTCCTGGGCTTTATTTGCTGTTGTCTTTCTAGTTCTTTTAGATGTAGGGTCAAGTTGCTTATTTGAGCTTTTTCTAGCTTCTTATGATATGCCTGTAGTGCAATAAACTTCCCTCTCAGTAGTGCTTTTGCTGTGTCCCATAAATTTTTATTGGTGTATGCTCATTATCATTCTTTCTTAGAAACTTTTTTATTTCTTTGATCTCATTGTTAATCCATTCGTTATTTAATAACATGCTATTTAGTTTAAAGGTGTTTGTGTATTTTTCAGTTTTTCTTTTCTGGTTAATATCTAGTTTCATGGCATTGTGATCAGAGAAAATGCTTGATATGATTTTAATCTTCTTAAATTATTTGAGATCACTTTTGTGTCCTAACATGTGGTCTAATCTAGAGAATGTACCATGAGTGCTTGAAAAGAATGTATATTCTACTGCTTTAGGGTAAATGTTCTGAAGATATTTATTAAATCGAATTGATCTAGTGTATCATTTAAGTCTGCCATTTCTTTGTTAATTTTCTTTCTTGAGGATCTATCCAGTGATGTCAGTGGGGTATTGAAATGCCCTATTATTATAGTATTGCTATTCATCTCGCTCTTTATATCCATCAAAGTCTGCTTTATGTATGTCGGGGCTCCTATGTTTGGTGCATAGATATTTATAATGGTTATATCTTCCTGTTGAATTGTTCTTTTTATCATTATGTAGTGTCCTTCTTTATCTCTTACTATGGCTTTGTTTTAAAGTCCATTTTGTCAGATATAACTATTGCTACCCCGGATTTTTTTTCATTTCCATTTGCATGAAATATATTTTCCATCCTTTTACCTTCAGTCTATGAGCATCTTTTGTTTTTAGGTGTGTCTCTTGTAGATAGCATATGTATGGGTCCTGTTTCTTTATCCATGCAGCTATGCTATGTCTTTTGATTGGATCATTTAAGCCATTTACATTTAAGGTTATTATTGGTATGTAGTTGTTTATTGCCATTTTATTCTTTAAAGCTGTATTCTTCTTTTGTTATATTCTTTTCCCTCTTTAGACTCTTCACAACAGGCCCCTTATCATCCCTTGCAGAATTGGTTTGGTTTTAATGAATTCCTTGAGGGTTTTTTTTTTTTTTTTTTTTTTGTCTAGGAAGCTCTTTATTTCTCCTTCAATTTTAAACGTTAGCCTTGCTGGATAGAGTAATCTTGGTTGTAGGTTCTTGTTCTGCATTACTTTGAATATATCTCGCCATTCCCTTCTGGCCTCAGTGTTTCTGTTGAGAAGCCGGATGTCATCCTTATGGGAGCTCCTTTGTATATGATAGCCTTATTTTCTCTAGCAGCTTTTAAAATTTTCTCTTTATCACTTAGTTTTGGTATTTTAATTATGATGTGTCTTGGTGTAGATTTCTTTTGGTTTCTCTTTAATGGAGTTTCTGTGCTTCTTGAAAGTTTGAAATGTTTTCCAGTCTTAATTTAGATATGTTTTCAACTATGATTTGATTGCACAAAGTTTCTATCTCTTGTTCTTTATCCTCTTCTTCAGAACTCCTATGATACAGATGTTATTTCTCTTTGTATTGTCACAGAGCTCCCTTAGATTTTCCTCAGATTTTTTGAGTCTCTTTTTTTTTCTGCTTTGCTTCTTTGCCTTTGTTTATTTTGTTTTCTAACTCGCTGATTCGATCCTCAGCTTCATCCATCCTGCTTTTAATTTTTTCCATTGTGATCTTCCATTCTGATACTGAATTTATCTTTTCTGTCTGATTCTTTTTTATCTCAATTTCCTTTTTTATACTTGCTAATTCTTTATTTAGGTGTTTGTAATGACTATCCATTGTTGCTCTAAGCTCTTTGAACAAATTAACTATCATTATTTTAAACTCTGCTTCAGGTAGTTTGGTTATATCTGATTCATTCATGTCCTTCTCTGGGTTTCTCTTGATTCATTGGGGTTGCATTTCTCTGCCTGCCCATTCTGTCTGTTTGTAAGAAGGGTTTGGCTATTGGAGTCCAATGGGTGTTGCCTCTATGTTCTCTAGGTGTGGTATGTCTGCTGGCCCGCCACCTCCTCTTCCGCTGCTTAGGGTGGTTGGGTTTGGGTTTTGCTGTTGCCAGCTGCTGTGACTGTTACTGCAGTTTCCACCTCACCTGCTCGGTAGGGGCTGTGTTCTCATTTGAGGCTTTATATGCCTCAGCCAATCTCGGCCTTTGCCCCTCTGCCATGGGTGAGATTACACACCACATTCGGGTCACAAGCCTGGGTACCAAGGGCAAGGGTGGGCACTTTTGCTCATCTCTGGTCCTTGTCAGCTGGTTCCTCCAGCTAGAGGGACTTCGGTGGATGCACAGTTGCGAGCCAGGCTTCTGCCCCACCCCCTCCAACCTAGGCTCCTCGGCTGAAAGAGGCTGCTGGTGAACGCTCAACTGTGAGCGTGGGCTTCTGCCCCATCCCCTTGGGAGAAGCCATTTCTTGCACAGCTTCAAACCTAGGAGGCTGAGAGAGGCTACATGCTTGTTCGCCCCTGACCAGTGCTGGATCTCTGTCTGTTCTGGACTCTAGCTTTTCCCCCACAGGTGAGATCGCAGGCGGACCTGCAGCCGTGAGATCACTTTTGAGAGTCCCCTTCATCCCCGCTGGACTAGACCGTGCTCACGCCAAGTGACTTGGCCTCTGCCCGCTCTGATGGAACTGCGCTTCCGCGTCCTGTCACTGCCAGCCCTCCACCAAGCCCTCAGCAGTGTGGGTGCGGGTACTACAGCTCACACCCTAACACTCCATACTGCAGTCCTGAAAGCTCCTTCCTGCTAAGCGACTGTGCTCTAATTGCCGCAAGAGAGCCTGTTTGGCTGGTGTCCTGCTTCCCCTTGCTGGTTCCAGGGGAAATATTGTTTCACATCTGTGGAGTGACTCAGCCCAGGGTTTAGGGTGGCTGTTTCTCAAAGCTTTTCTTCCTGTGCCTTCCAGACCGCACTCTCTTTCTGCTGCTCTGGTTCTCTCCTCTCTCCCTGTCTCCTGGAGTCCCAGGTGAGTGGATGTGAGAGAGGTTTTCTGTGCCGTCACTTTAAGAAGAATCCTGGGTCTGAGACAACTGTCTCTTTCTCACAAACATTATATACTAACCTGTTTCACAGCTAAATACTGTTCATATGCCTCTTCTAGGCTCTGGGCTGTAGGCTGGGGCTTTGTTCTTGGGACCCAGGTCCCTACCCTTCCACTAGCCTCTCTTCCCACCACATGAGTCTCTCCAGGCTGCCTTTCACTCCGGGGAGCTATGCCACCCTTTCCACATTTTTGCTTTTCCTACCAGTCTCAATGTTGCTTCTTCAGTGTTCTCCATTTGAAGAGTCCTCTCAGTCCAGTTCAACATTGGTTTATCCAGATGATGGTTCTTAAAATCAAGTTATAATTCATTTTGGTTCTGGGAGTTGGAAGTTGGTATGTCCAACTACTCCATTGTCATCTTGCCCTCTGCTACTTAGTAACTTTGAATCCTAGAGCAAGTTACTCTACCTCACCAAGCCTCAGTTCTCTCATTTTTCCTCAAGTTATAGCTGTTGCTGGTATTTGTTTAGAAGTAATTTAACTCCATTTCCTTTTAGAGGGATGTTCTTAAGTAAAACTAAAAAAATTAATATACAATAAAAGATAAAGCACTATACTACTTAACATTTATGAATCAACATCCTGGATGCTTCTCCCATACCTTTAAAAATGATTTTTAAATTTAACAAAAACAGTATGGCCTTAGATCACAGAATCTAAATTCCTTTGGGATTTTACCTAATGTACATTCTACTTTTGGAATTTAAAGAAAATTAGAGAACTTTAGTCTACATAAAGTGTTGCAATTTAGGCATTTCAAAGAAACTGGATAAACTATTGAGCATCTGCTCAATGTAATCACATTGGGAAATACAACATCTTGAAATGAAGCTCTAAAAAAATAAAATAGCTACTTTCCCCAATGCCAAGAACCCAGTATAAATTTATATTATTTTTGAATGACTTCCATTGTTAAGTAATTTTCCAAAAACTTTTGAAACAAACCAAATCTTTATCACATTAAAACTTTAAACAATGCATGGATGCATAAATTAACAGATACTTAACCTGTGGCTGAACCAGTCTTTGAGTTATTTTTGTTACCTTTTTCTTGTATGAAAGTGACTCCATCTGCAAGTATTCTATATTTATCAGTTTCATTTATCCTTGAAAGTTTATGTGGTCACTTGATGCTCTGAAACACATACAGTGACCTTTTATTTTTTTTTCTACCACGTCTTAATCTAGGTCATATAAGGAAAGTCCATTCATATATGTGCCCTTTTCTATACCCATACTGAGTCACCTGGTCTGATCCAGAGAACCACTGGTAATACGGAGCTAATGACAGGAAGATAACATCATCCAGCTGTTGATAGCTACAAGCTTTTGAAACTAGTTGAGCTAATTAGTACTAGATTACTGATGTTTGATCTGTTGGGGTGGTGATATTTTCTCTTTTAAATGCCAGATTGAAAGCTTTATTTCACCAAGAAACCACATTCAGTTGTTCTATGGGAGGCGCTTTATGAATTCACAAAGGAAGGAGATGGTGACAAACATGCGATCATTTTATGAAGGTTTAATTCCACCAATAAGAAATAACTACCAATTTATATATGACAGCATTAGTAAGATGTTTCCAATAGTGTACAAATACATATTTTGCCATCAAAGTACTGAATAGAAAGTTAATGTTGGAGCTTCCAGATTTTCTATATGTATATAAAAGTATAATTAAATATACAGGGATATATGACACATCATAATATCCAGTATTAGTGCAAATGTTAAGATCAATATTCAGCTATAATTTTCTAGGGAAGAGAGAACCAATCAACTTTGAGTGTTACATTTCTATCAAAGTAATTCAATATTAAAGATTATTGCCTCTTGGTCTAGTGCAAATAAACCTTTGATTTACCTAAATTATTACATAATGATTCCATGTTCTCCAAGTATTTTTTTTCTCCATCAAGGTTTATTGTTCCTTGAAAAACTGCCTATAAAAAAAAGTATGCCCAAATCAGAAAAATGTGTATAGTCTTCTCAGCCTCTAGCAGTGATGTCATTTGTAAATGATACACATTATTGAAAGAATAATCCAAGACTGTGATAGTTACTCATTATAAACTAAAGTATTATAAATCTAACATTATATATTATTTATAAATTCTAGGCATAAAAAGGAATCTACAACCAGTACACTGACAAATTAGACTGCTAGCTTACAATTACTTTTAAGGCAAAAAATGCAAATTAGGCAATTTTTTTATAGAATGGCTATTAGTAGACAAAAACTTGTTCTGATAACTGTATATTATTTAGCTTAGACTTAGTAATACCACAAAACCAAACAACTCTTAAGTCTCAATAATACATTAGAGCTAATGTTATTTGCACAAGTACATTCTATGTTCTTGAATATGAGCCATGATTCTCCTCTGTGTTTTCTTCATGCCAAAATCCAGCTGGTAGGAGCATCCCTACCTGTAATATCATTGATCTCATAGCAGAGGGCAACTAATACATATCACTTCTACTTGTAGTTCATTATCAAAGCAAATCTTTCGACCAACATGGATGATTATTGCTCTTCACCCATGAAAATCCTAGTCCACTTTAGTGCTCTTTCTTCCTAAAGAGTTTAAAATTCACAATTTCTCTATTTCCTCCACATATAGAAAACATCTAATTCATAATCAGCCACAGCTTCTAGAATTCTTCCAGTAATCATTTAACACAAGCCTAAATTCTTTAAAATGATCTTCCCACCATTACTTTTTGAGATGTTGCCACAATTCCTCTGGGATAAATTGTTCTTTTCTGCACAAGTTAATTAGCCTAAGTTTTAAGCTACAGGTATATCCCCAGTGATCTCTGGTTAATGACTTTCAACACTAGGTAGAAAGAGAGGCCATTTTCAACAATAATGCCAGTGACCTTGCTTATGATTACCTACTTCTAAATTACATCCCCAGTTGTAGCATCACACAAGAACAGTGACACATGTTCTTTCAATCTATGCAACTTACACATAATGGTTACTAATTGAACACTGCTTTGAATAATTTTCTAACCAGATATTGACTTTAGAACTATCATCATGTTTACAAACATTTGTCTAAATTATTTCTTTATATTGTTATTTTAAATGTCCAATTATATAAGTAAATTAGTTTTCTTTCTCTCTAAACCAAGTAAAGTATAGAAAAAAAAATGTCCATCACCTGGATTCTGTAACAGTAGATATAAACTATTTTAAAATAATCTATACAAATTAAATTATTGAGCACTAATACTAAGAAATTACCTAATGGGAATTTAAAGTGATATCAATCAATTCGTTAGAAGTAAAAATTTGCCTAATAACCTGGATGAAGAGTTATTCATCCAATTTTTCAATAAATATATAAAGTCATAAATTTCTACTGTGAGTGTATAACAGGTTAATATTTAAAATAAGATATTTGTCTCTGCTAATGGTATTTTTTTCCTTGCCAACCAAAAATAACTCAAAACAAAACAAAAAAACAAGTCTTTGTGTTTTGTTTTGCTTTATTGAATAATAATATTGCTTTAATATTTCAGTACAATATTTCAGTACACCAAGACAAAGGTGTAGGTGGAAGAAAAGTAAATAGATGTTTTGCAATGAGAAGTAAATGCTCATGGGAAGAAGAGACAAGATACAATTACACAAATTTAATAAATTTATATGTGCCTTGGCCCCCAGTTTTCTCAGTGGTAGAGCATCAACCCAGAGTGTGAAAGTCCCAGTTTGATTTCGGGTCAGAGAACCCAGGAGAAGTGACCATCTGCTTCTCTACCCTTCCCCTTTTCTCTTCTTTCTCTCTCTACTTCTCTCTTCCCCTTCTGCAATGATGGCTCAGTTGAAGCAAGTAGGCCCTGATTGCTGAGGATGGCTTCATAACCTTGCCTCAAGTGCTAAAATAGCTCGGTTGTTGAGCAATGGAACAAAACCACCAGATGATCAGATCTGGCCCCCAGTGGGCTTGCCTGGGGGATCATGGTCAGTGCGTATGTGGGAGTCTGTCTCTGACTTCCCACTTCTCACTTAAGAAAAAGAAAAAATAAAATAAAATAATTGTCTGAAATGAAGTGTTAATTCTGGCTAAAGCAGAATCCCAAGTTCATCTACATTTATCATACAGGCTTAGATAGTGAAGCTTACAAATGAAACTTAAGAAAAAAAACAAGAGATAATGAGCATAATTTTGGAAGCTGAGGGAGAAGAATTCATCATTTTTTTTTTGGAAGAAAACTAAAATGAAAAGAAGTTGAACCCTAACAACATTAGTCCAGTTTTAATATAATGTAGTAAAATAAAAATAAAAAAAATAACCAAAATATTTATTCTAATTGATGTTAGTGAGAGAATATTGGTTTCAATATCTTTGTGAAACAAAGAGACATATTAGTAATATTAAATAAAGTACAAGTGTGCCTGGACTTTGAGAATAACCAGTATCAAGATTTTTGATGACAGGAGAATACTTTCTGCATTTATTTCCTGTTTTTCCTTATACATAAGTGTTGTTCTCTCAAATGTGATTTCTCTAAGCTTCATAGAATGACAGCCAGGGGAGGTTTCCAAAACTTTTTCAGGTTACCATCAATAGATTAAATATCTCACTAAATTAAAATCTGTTTGCAAAATCACAGGCAACTTTGTTCGAAATGCATAGCATGCCATAATCCTGTAGTTTGACTCAAGTCCTTTCCCTAAAATGATAATTTTTTTTCAGTGAGGATGGGGGTGTTAGATAGCATTAATCACCTCCCCTATGTCCCTGTTATGGTCTTGATTATGCGACAACAGTAGCTGGGTGTAGTAATTTCCCTTGAGTTTGGTAACAGCCATATGTTGTGACTTAGGGAATGGATCTCAGTGGCCCTGGGACTAGGAGAACCTTGAAATATGCTTACTTTGTCAATAATGCTCTTTGCTACCTCAGACATCAGAACTGGAGGAGTTTCTTCCATGCATTTGTTACCCTTGTATCCTAAGCCACAGAATTAACAAATGGGGAGCAAACCTGAGCCCACAGACAGCAAAAGCCAAGACCAATCAGACCTACAGTTTGAAGCAGATCTTTCCGTTTGCAGCTCATCACAAAGTGGAAACATGCAGACAAACTGTGGTCACAGTAAACAAATGGATGTTGATTAAAACTTTTGAATTTGGGGTTCATTTGTCACATTGTTTTATGTGAGGCAACAGCCAAGTGATATAGGTGGGATACTGTTTCTTCATTCTCCTCCAGAACCTCATGTTTTCAGCTAAAAAATGGAATTTTACTAATATGAGAAAGGAATGTTATCAGGACAAAAGATAGGTGGTGGAAAACCAAATGGCAGGTGCCCGCCACTGCCACGGAATAAGTAGAGTTGTCAAGATGAGATAGTAAGTGTAAAAAATAAATCTGAGTGTGAAAACAAGAAACAATTTAAGTGGTCACTGCAGATTGCTGTGAAGTTGAGGTTTGTTTTTATTTTAATTTTATGGTTTTTTGGTTTGTTTTTAAGATGGAAAAACTTATAAAGTTATGAAACTGATAGAATGGATGAAAAATTATTTGACTGTGGGTGATAGGCACATAATGCAATGAACAGTTCAGATGATAAAAGATGTCTACCTGAAACGTATTTGTTCTTATGGACCAATATCAGCCCGTCAAATTTAATTTCTAAAAATAAAAAAAAACCCTAATAGAATAGAATAAACAAGAAAGCAGGAGTTATTGAAAATATCAAACACAGAGTGTTTCTAGGAAAGTAAAATATGATGTATTCTGAAATAAAATGGGGAGCTACATAGAACAGAGCAAAGATATTTACTAAGAAGGAAAATTTGTGATTGGAGGACATAATTCTGAATCATTCATGATGAGAACTTGACTTACTTACAGGTTCATTTTATTATATCAAGAAATTTCTATAATGTTGATACTAAGTGCATCTGTTAGAGCTTAGGAAGTATATGTAAGGTTAAAGACATGAAGAGAGAAAAGAAGGATTGAAATAATTGTTGTATATTTTAAAGGTTATAGACAAAGAGAAATGATAAAGGCTCATACCACCACACTGAGAATAATTTACAATAAAGTCATTTACAGAGTACAGGAGGAGTTTCCAATTATAAGTGTAATGCAAACATGGATAATGATGATTTCATGTCATTTTTAGTTGCTATCCTACTGTCAAGATACAAGGCAGGAAACACATTCCCACTGTGTGGCCCCAATATGGGAATTATAATACATTGGGAAACAAAATTTTTATTGCATCCACAAAAACAATTGTTCTTACCTAACTCGAGTGTGCTGATTTTAAATCTGACATTTGTTTTTCTCTATAAGATACAGTTTTTTTTGCAATTCAAGATTTTAGGTTTTCATCTTACTGTAAAATTTTCAACATATAGTTTAACATAATGAAGTAGAATGTCTTCTTGGGTATCATCTTTGTGAAAATATAATAATTTATATAATGCAGTAAATACACTAAAAGATATGATTGCATCAGAATTTGTCTACAATTTTGAAATAGAACATATTAAAACACGTATTTTAATCATAAAATTTGCAAAATACTTATTTAAATTGCATTCAGGCAAAAGTTTGCGTTTGTAGCACTTGCGTTTGTGTACTTGTTGAGGACAATCTTGTTTGATGCTCCAGCAGTAGTCTGCCGATCACTAACAGCTCCAAGATTTTCGGGAAATTTATCAAGGTGACTGTTCAGGAAGTGAATCTTAACATTCATGTTCCATTCAATGTCAATGAAAGCCAACAGCATCCTTTGAACCAGAAGTTCACAATTTTCTGTATTTTGTTGCCAAGAAAGTTTTTCATAACTGGCACAAAAGACTGTCATGCTGCTCTCTCCTCCTTATTCATCTTCCTGGCAAATTCTTTTTGACATATGAGGGTTCAAATTTGAGGTCCATCGAATACACCTGCTTTTATCTTCTTGAAAGACAAAGAAGGAAAAGCAGAAATAATGTGTTGAAAGCATTCACTTTCTCTATTCAAAGCCTGAACAACCGAACTGCTTCATTAAGCCAACTTTGATGTGAAGTGGGGGAAAAATGATTAACTACAGATTCATTCTCAAAATTTTGCATCCCACTTCCAGAACTTCACATTTCAGCCACTCCTTCTGTGTCCAGTGTTTCTCCTGAGCTTGTCTGTCCCACAAACATAGAAAGCAAGGATACTTCATGAAACCTCTCTGTTGTCCTAGCAAAAAATTTATCATTTTAAAATCCACACAAATTATCCAGCTATGCTCATCATACTTTAGAAAGTTGAGAATATTTTTTATGTCATTATAATCTTCTCATGGATGAGTTAAATAACCAATTGGAACTGCTGCATAAACATTACTGTTGTGTAGAACACATTTCAGACTCCATAAGAGCTGTCAAAAAATAGCCACCATTCTGTTGGACTGTAAGTGGTAACACCCTGCTGGCTGAGAAGACTACTAATATCATCACAGTAAATAAAGTGTTTGTCTTCGGAAAAAGAAGTCCACAAAATTTGTTCACACTTCTTGAAATGGGATACTTTAACTGACTGGTGAAGTCCATTCTTTTCTTGAAGCCTGGAGGCTAATAACTCAGCTGCTTACTTTGTAGGTACAAATCTCTTACGAAGTCATTCAATTCGGGTTGGCTAAACTGCTGAGGATTTAATGACTGCCTGGCATCAGAAGAAGGCCCTTCAGATTCTACAACCATTTTCTCATGCATCTTATCAAAATACACTTGATCACCATGTTCACTTTCTTCGTCCTTAGAAGAAAAAAAAACATTGAAAACTGGAACCGGGAGTTTCTCAGAGTTTGCAAACATATGCCCTTATTTCTTGCCAATGCCCTTTGTATGGATCAGACAGAAATAACTATCACTGCTTTGGTCCTTAGGTTCACATGAATCATGGGAATACCAAAAGGCATTCCTTTGTGTTTTCCTTTTGTCTAGTCACAGGGCATTTTCTCACAATTAGGACACACAAATGAGGAGCCCAATCCTTGTCTTGGTCACCAAGGGGAACTTGAAAATAGGCAATATATGCACGTGTCACAAATGATGAAATATTGTGCCTTTGACGTTGAAGTGTGTAACAGCCACATATTTAACAGAAGGTGTCAGGACTATTCTTACATTTACAACTACTCAAAGAAGCCATGATTCAATCTTAAAACAAAATAAAAGGCTGTTTTTATCTCATAATAATTTGTTTTTACATTTAAAAACAACTACAATTATTTAAATGTGATGTTTGTAAAACATTAATTGCCTTGTGGTGATATTTAATCCAAGAGTCGTTGCCCTTTAACTCCAATTTAAAAACAAATGCATGCCTTTAACTGCAACAAAAAGAAATTTAAATTGCATAAAAACTAGAGCATGCACCAAAAAGTCTATTTTAGATTTGGAATAAGCAGTGAAAAATTATATAGAAAAAGTTCTAAAACCTCATGCAACAGAAAATTAAAATAAATTGTTCCTCAGTGATTTAGCTTTTTTATCACAAACAAACAAACAAAAAACAAACAAGGGCAAACAGGAAATAAATAATACCAGCTGCTCTCCTTTGCTGTTCTTTGTGGCATCCACGGTGATGTTAATTCAGCCTCACCAGCACCTCTCTCCCTAGTAGCAGACTCACAGTAGTAGAGTGAAAAATCTCACAGTACAGTAGAGAGGAGAGAAACATCCAGGAAGTGTAAAATAATCACTATGCCCAACCAAAGCAGAAAATCAGATGCATCATTTCTGAAAACAATTGTAAACTTCTTAAACTTTCTTTTGATGCTCAGATTAATTAACAATGTTAAACCCGAATAAATACTGCTTTGAAAAGGCACATCTAAAATGAAACTTGACATAAAACTTTTAAACAAAGGTGGACAATGATGTGGTCCAAGAACACAAAAAAGTGCATATGTGGCAAATTAATTGCAGACAAAGAAAGATTTAAGGGAAAGTCTTTGACCAAGACAAATAGGGTTAGTTCAAATTGACAAAATGTACAATCCTCAATGAGTAATCACTTATGCATGTTTATGTAATAAATAAGATGACTAAAAACATATAAGCCAGAACCCTGTTAAAATAATAATGATTAAACTAAGAGAAACATACTTGTTCTGTGGCTTTGACAAGTTTTTTCCTGGTTCCATTGGTCATATTGACCCCAAGATAAATAAATAGATGATTTGAATAATAAAATTAATGTAAAATAAAATACATGTTGAAAGATTGTCTAAGTACTAAGTCAAAGAAGAAATCAAAAGAAAATATTGATTATGTTATAAAATAGAAACATTTTAGAGTATAATAAAAAGAAAAATGTTATTAGATAATTTTTTTTATTAGAGAGACAGAGATTCAGAGAAAGGGATAGATGGGGTAGACAGACAGAAATGAAGAGAGGTGAGAAGCATCAATCATCAGTTTTTCATTACGACACCTTAGTTGTTCATTGATTGCTTTCTTATATGTGCCTTGACCGTGGGTCTTCAGCAGACCGAGTAACCCCTTGCTCGAGCCAGTGACCTTGGGTCCAAGCTGGTGAGCTTTTGCTCAAACCAGATGAGCTCATGCTCAAGCTGGCGACCTTGGGGTCTCTACCTGGGTCCCTCTGCATTCCAGTCCAAGGCTCTATCCACTGTGCCACCGCCTGGTCAGGCTAGATAAAAAGAAAATATTTGGCAAATGAGTAACTAACATGTTTTAAACAAATAAATAAAATACCTAGATCTCCAATTAAAATAAAAAGTAAATGCAACACAAATCCTCATTTTCTAGCAATATATTAGTCACTTTAAAGTCTGGTAAAACTAGTATTCAATTGATATATATTATGCAAATGATGTGTTTTACTAGGCAAAATGAGGCAATTAACCTTTGGCCCTGCCATGCTATAATGCATGAGTCCATCATAACCTCAATAAGGTACAATATTAGACTACAGTGATTTTCAACTTTTATACATTTGGAGACTGCTGGAAATAGGAGAATTATTTTGGGGACTGCTAAGACAGAAATCATCCTGAGCATAAGCAAATTTGGGTAAGATCATTGGGTGTCAGGGAGGTTAACTCTTTTGTAGACCAGTACAAAATTTCTAGTGAACTGGTTCATGAACTGGCCTTTGAAAAACACTATATTAGCAAGCTTTAAAACTCATCTTTTAAAAGCAAAATTATGTTACATCTTTGGAAATGTCAACACTACAGTGAAATAAAGAACTATTAATTGAACATGAAAAGCAAAGACTCATGACGCACATAGACCAAACAGAGATTAACATTAGAAAGAAAACAAGAACTTTCTAATAGCAGTTGGTGAGATTATTCTCCTATGTATTTTTAATGTTTTCTCAAATGTTACAAAATATTATTTCTTTAGCATATACTGTATGTTGTAATAAACATAACAGTGTACAAAGGACAATTAAACTCAACCTGTTCACCTCTCTATTAAAAAGTTTTTTGTTCTACAATGGACAGTCCACTATCTTCTTTACTAAAGTATATATGGCCTGAAAATTATTTTAACTAGCTTCCTCTGTCCTCCATATGTGATATTTATGTTTCTTTACAATGCTCCTTCATTTGCTCTACCATCCCTGAATATTCTGGCTCTAGGATAAGAGTATGAGAGTTGGCAGTGTCTTCAGGTTTATCCAGATTGTCACAAAAAGTAGGAATTCCTTCTTTTTTTATGGCCACGTAGATCATCATGACAAGTGAAATAAGTCAGTCAGAGAAAGATAAGCACCATATGATTTCACTCGCATGTACAATCTAATGAACAAAATGAACTAACAAGCAATATAGAAACATACTCAGAGGACAGACTAATAGCTGTAAGGGTGGGGGTTGATAATGGGTGAGGGAGGAAGGAATAGAATGAAAAAGGACACGAAAAAAGAGAAAAAACTGATGGGCATGAGCAAGAGTATGGTGATTGTAGGAGGGCAAATTGAGGAGGGTATGAAAGAATAAATGGTATTGGATGAAGATTTGACTGAGGGTGGGAATGAACACAGTGAGATGGATTATAGAATTGGGCACTTGGAAAGCATATAATTATGTTAACTAGTGTCACCACAATAAAATTCAATAAAAAATTTTGTAGTGTCTTCAAGAACTCTATGTTAAATTTGTTGGGCTTGATTACTCATTTCCAAGTCTGTTACTGCTGCTTTTTTTTTATTTCAGAGATGTGTATATCAATATATTTATATGACTAAGTCAGAAGTGGTAGCCTTGGTAGTAATAATTATGTTTATGAGCAACTAGTTTGGATCAAATAAGCAGATAAGCTGATAAATGGTGCAATAAATAAAAATGACTCTAATGTGAATTGTTTGCAGTGCCCATTAAAAAAAAAGTATATTATTAAAGAATTGCCCATAGCTAAATGCTGCCAATGCAGCAAGTTATATAAATCAGAAAATTTTATTTGATGTTTTGCAAATATGATGACTTGAATATTGAAAAATGTCAATGAGAGAGTAACATATCAAGTTAGCCTGGATAAGACACCATTATATAAGGGGTCTTGCTTATCTGTTTTAATTTTCTTGAACTTCAAATCAAAACAAGCCAGGCATGACTAATTCAGTGTACAAATCAACCCATAAAATTATTTAAAGTGCTTTTAAATATAACATGACTATTATTTGAGCAAGATTGAATACATATTTTATAATCTATCTATTGTTCTAAAATATACTTATAATGAGTTTATGATATTTAATTCAAATACTAATCTACTGAAGTATCTAACCATAAATTTCTAAAAATATTCTCTTCATGTTCAGTCCATTTTATTATTTTTATCCTTCCTGGAGTCATCTTTAATTTGACATATTTTTTAGTTTGTCAAGATTTTTCACATTTAGGGATACACTACAACTCTTTTTTAAATCTGAACTAAATTCTTTTACCACTGCAAATACTCTCAGTTTCCATTTAGACTCTTGTTCAAAATTTGTTTTAAATGCACTGACTTGAAGTCATTTAAATGAACTGACTTGAAGAATTACATTAATAATAACATTTTGGGGGGGGTTAAAAAAGGGTTCATTATGTGAAATTCCAATTGACTTCCAATTATTAAACATTATTTTATTTATTTAAATTGAATTTATTGAGGCGACATTGGTTAATAAATTTACATAGGTTTCAAGTATAGTGCTCCATAATACATCACCTGTACATTGCACTTTGTGTTTCCACCCAAAGTCAAGTCATTTTCTATCACCATTTTTCCCCCTTTACACTCTTCTGCCTTGCCCCACCCTCCTTTACCTCTTGTAATTACCACACTGTTGTCTATGTCTATGAGTTTTCTTCCTGTGCTTAATTCTTCACCTACAATAACAGTATTTTATTTTTAACCAATGAATTTTGTGAAGTGTGTGACTTGTTTCTGCTTTGTGAACTGCTATTCTTTAACTTTAATTGTCTGACAAATTAGTTATATATTTTTTATTATATTAAAATTTGATGCTCTAGAACTTGTTGTTTGAGGTACTCTACCTTAACTTTCTGTACAGTTGATATATTTATTTATTAATTTTTTTATTCATTAAATAAAATATTTTGAAACATCCTTTCTATGTTATGTTGCATGTATGTGTTAAAAATATTAAATAATGTACCCAAGACAAGACTTGTAGAAAAGCCACAGATTTGAGTCAAATGTTTCATTTTGAGTTTAATGTGTGATATTACTCTCTTGAAAGTTCTAGTTTTTAGACCTTCATATCTTTATACTTAGGTTGGTGCATTCTTTATTAGAGAGTTGCTTTGTGCCACCAGGTGCCACCATATCTTAGTCCACATTTCATTGACAGGTGTTTTTGTTTCCCCTTAGTCATAGTGTTGAAATCTCAACGCTATAGCCACCATTTAGCATTTTTAATTATCACTTTCTTTACGGATATTTTTGAACATTTGTCAACATTTTACTTTATTTTAGGTTGCATAAAGACATTCTAAAGCAAACATTTAGGCAACTCAATAATTATGGTCTGTTAGCAAATAAAATTATTGACATCCAACAATAGGACAAACAGGCCAATAAATGAAAAGCCATTTATCAGTACCTTATATATGGCAAAAGCACAGCTTAGACCTGGAGTTGAAATGTATGATAATTTTAGCAAAGAAGTTGAGCTGTGAAAACAAACTACCTTGACCTTTGTTGGTGCAGTGAATAAAGCGTCACAAGTCTGAGGTCACAAGTTCCAAACCCAGGGCTTGCCAGGTCAAGGTACATACAAGAAACAACTGGTCTTGAGTTGATGCTCCCTATTCTTTCTGACTCACCTCTTTCTTTTTCTCTCTCTTCTCTCTAAAATCAAAAATTTTTAAATATATCTTAAAAATATATATAGTTGCAGTGTAAAATGTATGGATAGCTATGTACAACACTATATTTGTGTGTCTCTGCCTGTGTGCAGAAATGTATAAATCTTAGTAGATGTAACTATCTGGATTAGTGCTTCCCATCAAGGTGGTAATACTGAAGCCCAAAATATGACTACACAATTTGCAAAGGCCACAGACATGGTTAAGAACAGAACTAGAATGCATTGTCATTATTTCCAGTGTAACACAATGTCTCTCACACTCTAGTAAGAGTTGCTAATCAACATATATATTCAGGGTAGAAATAGCTCTGTCACGATCTCATATCACATATATGCATATCTTGTTGTTCAGATCACAAGTTTGCTGCATTGCATTTTCACACATTTATTTTCAACTTTTGAAAGAAAACTTGGTACCTATGGCATCTACAAATGAAATGCCTGTAATAAATGTTTATAAGGCCAACATAAGCAAATTATGAACTATAGTATTAGACATAAACATTGAAAAAACTTTGTAAGTAAATTGTCAAATAAAGTTTTATTGAATTAGAAATGAAGTGGCTACCATGTGGACAGATAAATGATGCATAGATGGATGAATGAATGGATGGATAAGTAGGCAAATTGATAGAAGATAGATAGATAGATCATTTTTCTTACCTTTGTAATTATTATATTACTGGGTAGAATAAAAGTAGGTTTCCAGTTGTGAGTATGTGAAACTCAAAGTTAAGTCTATTATTATTATTTATCAATTATGTATTATTTTCCATACAAGCAACTGTAAATCTACTTTTGCCCCATCTTGTGTTTTATTAAAATTATCATGAATATTTTAAATTAAAAGATATCCTTCCATAATATTTTACTCCACATTTTCACTATAAAATTAAATATTTTTCTTTATCTCTAATAATAAAAATTTTAGGTGGAATTTATATAACATAATCAACATTGGATTTGATGTAATCCTTCTTTCTAGAGTCAAATTTTCATGCTTTGCAACAGGACAAGAGTCAGATATTTCTAAGGTTTGAAGTTAAATATATATTTTGATATTAACATAAATGTAGATATCTAAATCTTATGATACATAAAATTTTCCAGTACCTAAAAGGAGAAGTTTGCTTAGTATATATTAAAATATTTGAGCGATTGAATTTTTGGATTTCCAAATACAATACTAAAAGCTACATTAAAAAAATTAATTACCTTAGTAGAACCACCAAAAAGTAAAACGGTAACTCCTTTCTGTTATGATTAGAAGTTGTTTTTAAATTGAATTAGATTTTAAATTAACCCAATTACACGTCATTATTCAACTGTGATATTAAATTTAGAAAATTTAATGATGTGAAAATGGATTCACAAGGATACAACAGTGAAAACAGAGCATTTGAAATGTTCAAAGGTTCATATTTAGAAAGTATTAATAGCATATATTAAATTATTTAGGACTGTTTCTCATTAAGTATCATTTTAAAAGTAAAATAATTTTTTGTTATATTATATGTAATTAATAAAATTAAGCAAAGCAATATTCAGATATTATGGCAAAAGATGGTTAAAGAATAGTTAAAAGCTTTTGGCAAAATATAATTGAAAAAATAAATTTTATTTTGAAATGAGAAAAATATGAAGAACAATAACTTTCTATATCTTATTAGAAAATATTAATATTTTTAAGTGTTATAAACTTATGTTTTTATATTGATTGAACTGAGTGTCATGCATCTTAATGTAATAAAGCTAGTGGAGCATATTTTATCACCATGATAAAACTCATATATTTTGGACTACAAATATATATTATATATAAAAATAATTTAATATTTTAATCAATTTTTTAATGATTATAGATATAATGGAAAAACTTTTAAATTTGATTTACAGACTCACAATAAAATATTTTTATGATATAAACTTAAGTCTTAAGGTCTAATTCCTATACAATTTTATCAGGAAATAACATTTTATTATAAAGTTGATAAAATTAAAACAAATATTACTTAGAATGTATAATGATTTGAATCTTAGTATATTCTGGCTACTTAATAAATGTCAATTTAAAAAATTACTTTGCAATTTATTATTTGGCAGTGCAGTGACTTTGTTCCTTATTGCTTTCTTAGCAAATATTTTTACTTCTCTATACAAGTAATACTAGAAAATAAGATCAAATATGCATTATTCTTATAGATGTGAAGAAAACCATTCACTAAATTGCTCTTTTTTTAAAGATTATAATGATGGTCTCTAAGTACTGTTTTTTTGTTACTGAAATAAGATACCTTTATAATAGAATGTTTTTCTCTCTTGATTAAACTAAGGAAACTATTTCCTTAGAAGAATCATTAAGCCTCAGCTATAAAATAAATAAATTTGTTAAAAGAATAATTTAACAGAAGTCTGATGACAAAATGGTTTTAATCTATTTGGAGATTTTACATACTCTTTGCTAAATCAAACCTCAATCAGCTTAAATAATGAACTCTACACTATGTTCAAACAAAAACAAAAAAGATTAAGAATATAAAACTATTTCCATTACACTTGATCAAAATTTCATATTAAAATCACAATTATAAAAATGGAATGAAGTGCTTAAAACAGTAAGCAGTCATTGATAAGAGCGTAAGATACTATGCTAATTTAATTTCATATTTCTAATGTTTCTGAATTTTTTCCTCTGTCCTGGCTGACTAGCTAAGGTGGTTAAAGTGTCATCCCAATGTGCAGATGTTGCCAGTTTGATCTCCAGTCAAGGCACACGTGACAAAACCACATTTTTCTACTTTAAATGAATACTATTGTCATATTGTGTTTCATTTTTTAAAATGATAAACATTTTATCATATAAATATTTACATAATTTCAGAAAAAACTATATATGACAGCTATCGCAAGGTTTGCTAATTACACTGTGCACAGGCAATAATAAGTATTATTTATTGAATACTTACTCTATGCCTTTTTTTGGACTAAGTGTTTTACAATTTTTATCTCATTTACTGTCATTAAGTCTTCTGAAACATTTATACTTTCCTCTACTTTACAGGTAGAAAATTCAAGGTTCAGAGGGAATCTGCCCAAGTTTACTCAGATCCTAAATGATGAGTATCCAGGTCTGTCTGACTTAGATAATATATTCTAAGTCATTACCTGTATTTTTTAAAACAATAGATCTTTCAGGTAGTTCTTAGATTTTGTGATCCAGGGGTGAAAATAAATGACACATTCCTTGATCTTAACCCAATAAGAAATATCAGTAATTGATAGAATTGCTGATTTTCAGAAACCTTCTTATCAAGTAGTTATTTACTACTCTGTTACAGAGGCATGTAACATTACTTCAATTTTTGCAACATTTAAAAAATAGACTACCAATAAAAAAAAGTAAATTTATTTTTAATATATGTTTAGTTAGGTTGATAAAATAGACTTTTATTTTTTAAATTATTTTGGAGGAAAATGCCTATTTTACCATATGTAATAGCTCTGAGTTTTAAAAATATCAAAGTATCTTATAGAAAAATTTTCAACTATTTAATGATACTTTTAAAAAAACTAAATAGAAATAAAATATTCTATAATAAGTCTTATGTAAGACTGTGACAAATTTATCTTGTATTAACATTATAATAAAATAAATGTATAATACTATCTTTCTACTTCTCAGGGCTCCCAAGCACTTACCACCAATTTTAAAATTATTTATTTAAAAGGTTTTGAAGTCTTTTTTCAGGAGTATTTGATTTGTTTTGTTTGTCTTGAAGATGGAAGGGTCTCATTTTTCTTTATATGGTAGAACATTATTACATAATTATAAAATTTTTCTATATGTGGGCTTTATTATAATCTTTAAATACATTAATTTTGATTGAAATAAATATATAAATACATGAGTGACTACCACTCAAAAAGAGATTCTAAAAAAACATGGCTTTTGTTAAAGTTGTATGTAAGGATGACATTTTAATTACCTTTACATTGTCTCTCCTGAGCCAGCAAAAGCTGGCTCTAAGTTACTACTACTTCAGTCCAACAACCATCTGACTGTATCCTCAAAGGAAACTTCAAGTGAAGACTACTAGCTAGAACTCAGTTAACCCACAGAAACAGAAGAGAAAATAATACATTTATTCTTTTTAATTGACAGAAACATAAAAGAAAGCCATACTTTATTTTTTGTTTTAAGCCACTAAATTTTATGAGTTGTATTATGCAACAGTAAAAACTAAAAGAAACTTAAAGAACTTATTAATGAATTACAATATATAGAATATGTTAGAATCTCTGTTATAAGACATTTTCAGACATAATGGTGCCATGAGAGCTGTTCCTGATATCTCCCCTTAACATTTCAACAAATTTAAAAACTAAAGAGAGAAAAAAATCAGGAGCACCTGAAATATACACACACCAGACAAAGGTATGATTGGGCATAAAGATTGCAGAGTTATAAACTGATTTTTATGGCTAGGTATGATGAACAGAAGATAATGGAAATAGTTTCCAGGAGGATGAGTGTCAACTTGATAAAGACAGCAAACCAAAGGCTATTCTTAAAAGAAAAACAATGATTTTGCAGCCTATCTCTCCCATCTACACAACTGTTATCATCAGTCTAATTCATTGTCAGTAGAGCTGCAAATATATTTTAGCCAGATACATTTTACTAAGTCTGGCAAATAACATCCTTCCTTTGTGTTATATTTTAGTTTTCCCGGGATAAGATTGCTTCTAAAATCTCCACATTGTTATTTTTTTCCTTGGGTGTTCTGATTATATGACAACATATATATATATGCCACAATTTCCAATGGTCTAATTTTTTTAGTATAAATGCTTTGTCATTAACACACACATATATGTATATGTATGTATGTGTGTGTGTGTGTATATATATATATATATATATATATAGAGAGAGAGAGAGAGAGAGAGAGAGAGAGAGATTGTAAATCTATTTCTGTATGAGCCTTTTCACTCAGATCAATTTACTTTCTAAGTAGACTTCAGCAAATAAAATTTCATTGGTGCTTTTGGCCTATTAAATCAAACGTCATAAATTTTGATGTCTCTCTGATGGTTAGCTTCTATGTACCTCTACCATTGACAATAATATGTATTTCACTAAGTCAATCATTCCAGTGTAAAGGTATTTTATTTTGAGATTGACCCTCAAAAACATTGTTAAAGACTATTAATATGGCATGCCATTTCAGCCAATGACAAACGCTCATGCCACTACTTTTTAGAAATAAAAATATAATTTCCAGCCTGACCTGTGGTGGTACAGTGGATAAAGCATCAAGCTGGAAACACTGAGGTCACTGGTTCAAAACTCTGGGCTTGCCTGATCAAGGCACATATGGGAGTTGATGTTTCCTGCTTCTCCCCCTTCTCTCTCTCTCTTTTTCCCTCTCTCTTTCCTCTCTAAAATGAATAAATAAAAATATTAATATATATATATATAATTTCTATAAATTATATTCAAACAAATATTATGGTATGTATATTTTGGTATTGTTTGATATAAGATTTACATTATTTTGCTTCAAGGTTTTACATTAATTTTCAGATGAAGACTTTTATTTGAGGCCAAATAAATGCTGTCTTAATAGGAAATGTAAATACTATTACCAGTATTTTAAAGATTAAGCTTAGTTTTATTTTATTATTCTAGTTGTTTTACAATCTAGCTAAGTAACTATAAGATACCATATTAATGGTAATTGAATCATCATATTCTTATTCCATATTTTCATTGCATCATGATGAGAAAATATGATACAATTTTGATTTATATTTTAGGAATTCTTGATTGAATATTTTTGGTTGTTAAGTTAAAATATCTTTATGGCTTAATCTTTTTAAACAAAGAAAAAAGCTGAGTGTTTAAATATATTAAAATTGCTTATTAGATATTTTCATAACTGGTAAAAAAAAAGTATTTGGTCAGGAAGTTAAAAAAGATTGTACAGGGTAAATTTTTTTTGAATGATAGAATAAATACCAAATAGCTAGCAGCAGCCATAAGATTATTAAGAGACCAAAAATGATGCAAGTGTATCCTGCATAAATGTAAAATAACAAAAAGAAATTGTGTAATCTTACTTTGATATTACTACTCCCAAGCTTTTGTTTTCTCTCACAATCTCTAAGAAGCTAAAAAATCCACAAACTAAGAAATTTCATTGTGTGGTTTAAAAAAAAAAGTGAAATTATCACTGAGAAGACATGAAGAGACAAAGAACCAACAGGAATCCTGTTTGAATTTCCAAGGACACTCATTGCTTCAGAAACCCTATTCAGCTGCTTGTGAAGGCATTATACTATTGAGAATCGAGGACTGCTGACTATGTGAAGTCAATGGAGCAGTCAGAAAATTAGAGAAATTTCCCATTTGGCTTAAATGAGTAATCATCTAATTTCTGTTAATACTACTTCTTGACATCTAGAACCATTTCATATAGTGCTTCCAGAAAAAAGAAACTTTAAATCCACAACCCAGAACACTAGCTGTGTTCTTGCAATCATTTGGAGGTAATTTTGTATAGTGGGCATCATTAGTTCTTTAACAGAAAAAAAAGTAAAAAATGTTAATATATGTAATATGTTTGTTTTCTTCTAATATTTTTATTTATTAATTGGATTTTAGCAAAAGAGAGAAAGAGAGAGGAGCAAGGAGGATGCATCAACTCCTAGTAGATGTTTCCTATATGTACTTTGACCAAGCAAGCCCAGGGATTTGAATTCGTTGACCTCAGCATTGCAAGTTGACACTTTATCTACTGTGCCACCACAGATGAGGCTGTTTGTTTTCTTCTAAATCTATTTTGTTTTCTTTCTTTCTTTCTTTTTTTATTTTTTTTACTCACTGGTCCCTGCATTTTATTTGACATGAAAAGAAGGATTCTTCCTGTAGAACCGAAGATAATTCTATATTATCTTTGCCTTTTGGATAGAATGGAGAAGATGAAATCCAGGCAAATTAATTGAAATTGTGAAAATGCTTTAGTTGTCTTGCCTTGCAAAATTCTATATCAGCTTCTATTTTCTTGTCTTAAAAAATGGGGAACACAATTTCTGCATTTCCGTAACACTTATGACCACTATTTCTAGTTGGCTAAATAAAAATTCATGTCAACTGTTATGTCTGTACATTAATGAATTAACAATATGATTATGAACACGAGCTTACATAGTATATCTTATAATTTAAATTATATTTAAAATTGTTATTGGCGATTAGTTTATTATTTATCCTCAAGCCATGAAATATATTCAGGTTAATTTACCAGTTGATTAGTTTTCACAATATCATATATAATCAGTATTGAACATCTAAAAATATAGTTCTTTCTTACAATTTCATATGTTATATTTTGTTGTTTCTTTTTGGAGAATTGAATGGGTCCACCGAGCAGAGTTTATACTATATAAATTCTATCACTGGTAATAAGAGAACATAGGTTGGTGGCTTTTGGTACTTAATAGTTATGCATAGTAAAGCTGATAAAATTTTAAAAAATGTAAAACCTCACATAAACACAGTAATTATGTGTATATATATATATATATATATATATATATATATATATCAGCTGACAAAATTCAAAGAAATACAAAACATTGCTAAAATGAAATGCACTAAACAAAGGGTGGAAAAATGTAAGTTTATAGTTGGTCATATGGAAAATAATGCAATAATTACTAAATAATAATTAAAAATAAAGTCTGTGTTTAATATTCTTATAACTATAAACCTACTTTTCCACCCCTGTATACCAAAATAAAAGTACTTTTTACAATTAAATGTCTTGTGAGTCTTTGAAATGTGAAAGATGTAAAGCTGATATATTTCATACAAAGACAGAGAAAATAAATAGCATGGTTATGGTGAGATAAATTATGGTTTCTGATAATTGGGAAATAATCTTTATGAAAGTGAGTGTGATATGTCAATAGACAAATAATTTTTTGCATGATCTCTGTACGTGTAAGGCATCAGTGATAAAGCTCAAGACATTATCATGATAGTCAAGATGCAAATAAATTAATACCAGGGAAAATATTCCCAGATTTAATAGAGGAAAGTCTCAAGTTTTGCTACAGGTATAGTTTTTAAAACTATGATTATATGGGTCTAGTAAGTTGCAATGCAAATACAAAGGTATTGTATACACTACCTGCTTTATTCCTTCTGCATAATCTATTTTTTCACACAACAGAAAAGAAATAGTAGTCGAATTTCTCTAATATTCATACTGAATGTATTGGAAAAAAAGCCACAACTTAGTCAATTAAATGGCCAACATTACACAGTAAGTCCACCAGTAAAGGTAGATCAGTGGAACTTTTACATCCTCTTTAATTAAAAATGGGTTAAAATAAATTTAAAATGTTATTTTGCCATCTTGAAAAATTGCCAGGTTTTTTTTTTTTTATTTTCCAAGTGAGAGGAGGGGAGACAGACAGAATCTTGTATGCACCGCAACTGCGATCCACCCGAGGAGTTCTGTCTAATAAGGTGACCAGACGTCCCGCTTTAGCTGGACAGTCCTGATTTTTAACAAATTGCCCCGTGTCCCACGGCGTTTTAAAAACGTCCCGGTTTTTGGAAAGAATGTACGAAAGGCTAGGGAACGGCAGGAGAACTAGACGGGAATATACGGTTTTCAGCGGGGAGATCCCACCTCGATCTGGAAGCCCCATATAGACCAAATTTTTAATCAAGAGCCCCCACCTCCTACCCCCTGATCAATGGTGTCCCGCTTTACCAATTTTAAAATCTGGTCACCTTCGTAGGACTGATGCTTTGCCAATCTAGGGCCATGATCACAACCAAGCTTTATTAGCTCCTGAGAAGGAGGCTCCATATAACCATCCTCAGTACCCCCAGGCCAATGCACTCAAACCAATTGAGTCATGGCTGCAGAAAGAAAAAAGGGAGGGGGTCGGTAAGAAAGAGAGAGAAAAAGTGAGAGGGAGAAGATGGAGAAGAAGGTGATCACTTCTCCTTTGTGTCCTGGCCGGGAATCAAACCTGCGACATCCATCCACATGCCAGGCTGATGCTCTACCACTGAGTCAAATGGCCAGGGTCATAAATTGACAGTGTTTATTTAGCATTTGATATTTTAAGATGTTTTAGATATTATTTTATGATTATTGAATTTCCTTTTCCATTGCAAGAATATAGAGATTATATCTCATAATGGTGAGTTTTCTCTACTTTTGATAATCTAGTCTTGTTTTTAAAATAATTCGTTATTGGTTTTGGTGAATTGTGTCTGGTTTTCTTTTCATAGTTAGTTTTATCCAAAGATTCCGGAATCTTTTAAGAGTGTATATTTTTCATCAATGTTCCTAACTCATGATAATGGACATAGTTGTTAGTGGCTCTTTTTTGAACTTTCATTTATTCAATTGTCACTACAGGAAAGAGTTGAGACTGTGGATTGAAATCTCTCTTTAGATCCAGGAGATATTTTACTACTACTTTTTTGATAGTATTCTTTTCATTTGTTTGCTCAATTGTCTAGAACTAATACAAATACATCATATATCTGATGTCTTATATATATTATCCTTATCTAGTTTTCTTAACATTTTTCATATTTTTTCATTAGGTTTTTTGTTTTGTTTTGTTTTGATTTTATAGGAACAGAGAAAGTCAGAGAGAGGGATAGATAAGAACAGATAGACAGGAACAAAGGGAGATGAGAAGCATCAATCATCAGTTTTTTATTGCGACACCTTTTGTTCATCGACCGCCATCTCACATGTACCCTGACCGCGGACCTTCAGCAGACTGAGTAACCCCTTGCTGGAGCCAATGGCCTTGGGTCCAAGCTGGTGTGCTTTCGCTCAAGCCAGATGGGTCCGCGCTCAAGCTGGCAACCTCGGGGTCTCAACCCTGGGTCCTCCGCATCCACTGTGCCACCGCCTGGTCAGGCTCACTAGGTTTTATGAAGATTAATTTAATTCATCTTTTAAGCATTTTAGTCATTTTTTTAAGTTTTAAGAAGTCTTTTTCATTTTCTGATTAGTCCTTTTTTTTCTTTTTACAGTGACAAAGAGTCAGAGAGAGGGATAGATAGGGACAGACAGATAGGAACGGAAAGAAATGAGAAGCATCAATCATTAGTTTTTCGTTACCATTGCGACACCATAGTTGTTCATTGATTGCTTTCTCACATGTGCCTTGAACACGGGCCTTCAGCAGATGGAGCTACCCCTTGCTGGAGCCAGCAACCTTGGGTCCAAGCTGGTGAGCTTTTGCTCAAGCCAGATGCCCCCCCCCCCCCCCCGCGCTCAAGCTGGCAACATTGGGGTCTCGAACCTGGATCTTCCACATCCCAGTTTGCTCTATCCACTGTGCCACCGCCTGGTCAGTGATTACTCCATTTTTATAGAACATGTTTTGCTAAGTAAGCCCCTTTCAGTTCCCATTAGACGTCAATTCTTTATGACACTTCAAAAACACAAATTAGAGTTTTTTTTGTTCTTGTTGCACTTTTTTTTTTATTTTTTGGTGACAAAGACAGAAAGGGACAGATAGACTGGAAGGGGGAGTGATGAGAAGCATCAATTCTTTGTTGCGGTACCTTAGTTGTTCATTGATTGCTTTCTCATATGTGCCTTGATACCTTTCTCAAACCAGTGACCTTGGGCTCAAGCTGGTGAGCCTTGCTCAGACCAGATGAGCCCATGATCAAGCTGACAAGCTCAGGGTTTTGAACCTAGATCTTCCATGTTCCAGTCTAACACTCTATCCACTGCGTAGTCAGGTTCTTGTTGCTCTTAAAAGTTCATCTACTTTCGAACAGTGCTAAGGTTTTCTTAGGGTATATTCCTATAAGTGGGATAGCTGGGTCAAAAGGCTGTTCGAAAAGAAGAAATGCGCCCCCATGTTCCTGGCAGCATTGTTCACAATAGCGAAGATCTGGAAACAGCCCAAGTGTCCATCAGAAGATGAGTGGATTAAAAAGCTATGGTACATATATACTATGGAATACTACTCAGCCATAAGAAATGATGACATCGGATCATTTATAACAAAATGGATGGTCCTTGATAACATTATACGAAGTGAAATAAGTAAATCAGAAAAAAAGAAAAACTGAGAACAGCATGATTTCATACATAAGTGGGACATTAAAGTGAGACTATGAGACATGGACAAGAGAGTGGTGGTTATGGGGTAGGGGGAGGGAGGGAAGGATGGGATAGGGAGGAGGGGAGGAACACAGGGAAAACCAGATAGAAGGTGACAGAGGACAATTTGACTTTTGGTGACGGGTATGCAGCACAATTGAATGTTAAGATAACGTGGAGATGTTTTCATTAAAAAAAATAAAATTAAAAAAAAAAAAAAAAAGAACAGTTAAAAAAAAAAAGTACTTTCTGAATTTCTTGGTGTACTTCTGGGATGTGTTATTTTTCACTTTTTATTTTGAAATCATATTAAATAAAATTAGTCATATTAAAATTTTCAATATTAAAGAGGAAATCTCAGTTATTTTTCACTCAGACTCACCATTTTGGCACATTTGTTTTTTCAGCTTCTCAATATTTATTCTTCTTTTATATTTTTTTAAAAAAATATTTTATAAAATTAAATTTATTTTATAAAATTACAAAAAAGTGTGAAAATAGTACAGAGGGTTTGCATATAACTTATATCAGGTTTTCTTTGTTATTAACATCTTTCATTGTAGTGGTATATTTTTCATAATTAATTAGCAAAAACTGATGTTGTCTTATTAAGTAAAGTACATACTTGATTCTGTATTTTTTAGTTTTTATGCCTACATTGTTTGGTCCATTTCAGGATCCCATTCAGGATGGGACATTACATTTAGGTTGCCTTTGTCTGTGATACTTGCTCTGACTCTCCTTATTTTTGAGTACATTCTTTCAAACTTTAGTTATTGTCATATGTCTAATAACTTATAAATGTAATGCTGCTTCAATAGTAAACTCTCTTATATGTAGGCTGGTATTTCCCCTCCTTCTCATGCTCTTACTGCACCTTTCACTGAGAAGACTGGTTAATGATTGGTAATACAAATTGTGAAAGGAATTTGTTGTCTAAAGGGCATCGGTAAGGTAGAGTTACTTAATAAAGGTAGAACAATCACAAATCTGCACTTCAGTCTGGATTTTTAAATGTCAGAGTAGTTTGATTTCTTCTATATAAAGCCATCACCACCTGAAGTCTCCATGGGCATTTCTTTCAATACCTTTAGGAAGAAGGTGTTGAATTTTGTCTTTCAGAGTAAGGATAAATGAGATCTTATCTAAACTTAGCCTGCATAAATATCAGAGAATGGCAAGATAAGGAGGTATAAAAAGTTGTAATTGTGTTTCCATAGACAGCTCTTAATTAACTAGCCACCTCTTTGGGTCTGTCTGCTATTAGCCATAACTACTGACTTTAAAATCAGACACTTCTAAACAACTTCATTTCTGCATATTTTGTATTACCTCACTTCATATTCACTCTGCTTCTCTCTTTAAGAAATTTGTTGAACTACCTTATTCTCTGTTTGACTGTTCTCAGTCTCTGATATATGTATTTATTCTTTTTAAAAATATCTTTCCTTCAAAATTGATGGGGCTTGGAAATGAGAAATACAACATCATTCCTTCAGTCTTTCAATTATAGCAAGGATATTGTAATTGTTATAATCTTTGTCAATTTTGCAAAAAATATATATGTTGGGTGCATTTATTTGATTACTATTAGGGTTGATTATTTTTCTTATTATTTACCTGATTCTTTTTTTCTGGAGTTACCACCTAATAGTACTTTTTGTAATTACACATCTGTGAACTTTTTTTTTATATTTCTACTTTTTTTTCAACCAATTTATACTTGTGTTATTTAGCTAACACATTTTTATAACTTATATGTAAATATTCATAATAATTTGTTATTTATACATATTTCTAAGTAATAAGCATCACCGCTTTATCAAAAAAAAGACTTACTTTTTCTCATTTAACACTGTTTGATATTTCATGCTTTGTCCATAACCACATTATCATTTTTGGTTTGCTACTAGTGAAATAGCTTTTAAAAACTGGGGTTCCCTCATTTATAAAATGAGGATATAATACCCATCAGATAAGATTGCTTTTGAATGATTCAAATACAAGGCAAAGTATTAGTACTTAATATAAATTGCCTGAATATGGCCAAGAGTGTATGAGTAGCAGAAATAGTTTACTTGTTTGTATGTTCTTTTCAACTTGTTTATTTTTAATTTTTTGAGATATTTTATCAATTCAATTTTATCTTCAGCAATGTATCCCAAAAAAATTGTTGTTGACAGATCACAAGAATTTTTATCACAAAATTATTTTCTATCTTGAGCTTTTGGGAACAATAAAAATATCAATAATAAGGCACTGATTATAGATGTCCATATAAAGAACACTTTAGGAAGCAATGAAATTTTAAGATATTTAATGACATTGAGAAAAGTTGACAATACATTTTTAAGAAAAGTCTGGCTACATATCTGTAAAAATTAATTCTTTGTGTGTTTTTAAACTTTTTCCATTAATTTGAGAGAGAGAGAAAGGGAGAGAGAGGAAAAGGGAGAGAAAGAAACAAAAATTATCAACTTCTTGTTCTATTGATGTGTCTGACTAATCAGAAAGGCAGCTTATAGTATACAATTGAGATGTGACCAATAAGATAGAAAGAACAACTGTGATTATTACTACATAGTAGCTTAATGAGAAAATTAAGAAAGTCAGTAAATTATATATTACACTGGGGAATAATTTTTTTTTTCCATTTGCTACTGCATGAGGTTTTAGAGCTTTTTCTATATATCTCTGCATCGCTGATTCCAAATCTGAAATCCGTATTTTGGTGCATGCTCGAATTATTATGCAATTTTAATTTCTTTTTGTTACAGTTAATGGCATACATTTGTTTTTAAATTGAAATTAAATGACAACGACTCTTGAATTGAACATAACCACAAGGCAATTAATGTTTCACAAACATCACTTTTACATAATTGTAGTTGTTATCAAATATAAATATTATTATGTGATAAAAACACCCTTTTAGTTTATTTTAAGATTGAATCATAGCTTCTTTGAGTAGGCATACATGTAAGAATAGTCCTGACACCTTCTGTTATATATGTGGCTATTACACAGTTCAACATCAAAGGTGCAATATTTCATCATTTGTGACACGTGTATATATTGCCTATTTTTAATAGCTTTTGGTGATCAAGACAAGAATTGGGCTCCTCATATTGTGTGTCCTAATTGTGAGGAAATGCTTTGGGACTGAACAAAATGAAAATGCAAAGGAATGTCTTTTGGTATTCCCATGGTTTGGCGTGAACCTAAGGATTACAACAGTGACGATTATTTCTGTCTGATCCATACAAACGTCATTGGCAAGAAAAAACGGTATATGATCGCATATTCTAATATTCCTTCAGCAATATGACCTATCCCACACTCTGAGACACTCCCGGTTCCAGTTTTCAATGGTTTTATTTCTTCTAAGGATGAAGAAAGTGAACATGGTTATCAAGTGTATTTTGATAAGATGCATGAGGAAATGTTTGTAGAATCTGAAGGGTCTTCTTCTGATGCCAAGCAGTCATTAACCCCTCAGCAACTTAGCCAACCTGAATTGAATGACTTCATAAGAGATTAGGACCTATCAACAAAAGCAGTTCAGTTATTAGCCTCCAGGCTTCAAGAAAATAATGGATTTCACCGGTCAGTTAAATTATCCCATTTCAAGAAGCGTGAACAAATTTTTGTGGACATTTTTTCTGAAGACGAATACTTTGTTTACTGTCATAATACCAGTAGTGTTCTCAGCCAGCTGAGTGTTACCTCTTATAGTGCAACAGAATGGCGGCTATTTCTTGACAGCTCTAAACAGAGTCTAAAATGTGTTCTCCTACACAACAGTAATGTTTATGCAGTGGTTGCTATTGGTTATTCAACTCATCTGTGAGACTATAATGACATAAAAAATGTCCTCTACTTTCTGAAGTATGATGAGCATAGCTGGATCATTTGTGTGGATCTTAGAATGGCAAATTTTCTGCTAGGACAAGAGAAAGGTTTCACAAAGTATCCTTGCTCTCTGTGTTTGTGGGACAGCCGAGCTTGGGAGAAACACTGGGCACAGAAGGAGTGGCTGAAACATGAAGCGCTGGAAGTACGGATGAAAAATATTGTGAATGAACCTGTAGTTAATTGAGAACAGATCATTTTTCGCCCATTTCTCATCAAACTTGACTTAATGAAGCAGTTTGTTCAGGCTTTGAATAGAGAAAGTAGATACTGTCAACATATTATTTCTGCTTTTCCTGCCTTGACTTTCAAGAAGATAAAAGCAGTTGTATTCCATAGACCTTAAATTCGAACCCTCATATGTGACAAAGAATTTGGAAGGAAGATGAATAAGGAGGAGAAAACAGCATGGCAGTCTTTTGTGGCAGTTACAAAGAACTTCCTTGGCAACATAAAAGCAGAAAACTATGAACTTCTGGTTCAAAGAATGCTGTTGGCTTTCTGCAACATTGTATATAACATGAGCATTAAGATCCACTTCTTGAACAGTCACTTTGATGTTTTCCAAAAATCTTGGAGCTGTTAGTGATGAGCAGGGAGTCTATCAGGGGCGATGGGACAGAAATACAATGGCAGAGTACTGCTTGAGCATCAAACAAGATTGTCCTCAACAAGTATACAACCCAAGAGCCACAGATGCAAATTTTTGCCTGAATAGAATTTAAATAAGGCTTTTGCTAAATTTATGATTAAAATAAGTATTTTAATATATTCTATTTTAAAATTGTAGACAAATTCTTATGCACTCATATCTTTTAGTGTATTACTGTATTTACAGCATTATATAAATTATTATATTTTCACAGTGATGATGCCCAAGAAGACATTCTACTTCATTATGTTAAACTAAATGTTAAATATTTTATAATAAGATGAAAACCTAAAATCTTGAATTGCAGAAAACTGTAGTTTACAGAGAAAAACTAATGTCAGATTTGAGATTAGCACACTCGAATTATGTAAGAACAAGTGTTTTTGTGAATGCAACAAAAATTTTGTTTTCCAGTTATATATATAGTTGGTTAATGTTATCATAACTGCTCATTTAAAGTATGACCATGCCTGACCTGTGGTGGTGCAGTGGATAAAGCGTCGACCTGGAAACACTGAGGTTGCCAGTTCAAAACCCTGCACTGGTCTGGTCAAGGCACATATGGGAGTTGATGCTTCCAGCTCCTCCCCCCTTTCTCTTTCTCTCTCTCTCTCTCTCTCTCACTCTGTGTCTCCTCTCTAAAATGAATAAAATAAAATTTAAAAAAAATATGAAAAAAAATAAAAATAAAAAAAATAAAGTATGACCAGAAGGAATTGAATGCTGTTGATATTGGGTGAGTGATAAACAGGGATAGAGAAAGAGGAAGGAAGATAGACAGTTATGGTTAAGATGGCATAGAGGTATTCTAAACATAGATATAGAAAGTTCATTAGCCTTGACCAGTTAGCTCAGTGGAAAGAGCATCAGTCTGCATATGGACGTCTCTGGTTTGATCTTTGGTCAAGGCACACATAAGAAGCAACTATCTGCTTTTCTTTCCCTGTTTCTTCCCCTTCTCTGCTTCTTTCCCTCTCACAGCCAGTGGCTTTGTTGTTCTGAGCATCAGCCCAGGCACTGAAGATAGCTTGGTTGATTTGAGCATCAGCCCCAGATGGAGGTTGCTGTGTGGGTCCCAGTCAGAGTGCATGCAGAAATCTTTCTCTCTATCTCTATTTCTTCTTTTTTCACTTAAAAAAAACCCAAACAAAAAATAAAAAAACAACGAAGAGAACAGTTCACAATCAAATGAATTCTAAAAATACATATAAATGAAATATTCACCTTATATGCTGATAACTTACCCTTAATTTTATAGGCAATTATTATGCAGCAATAAAAATAAAAAGAAGCTTTGGCATAAAGATATACTCAAGACCTTTCCTGGCTTTTCCTTTAAAAAATTTATAGACAAAGTGTTACAATGTAAGAGACGTGTGCTAAACATTACTGTTCAATTGTTTGAGGTCTGTCAAGGTGACTCACCACTTGTGAAAGGATAAGACTAAATGTCAACTGTGTGTCCTCAGTTAGGTCCCTATTAGCATTTACCAGGCAGAATTTTATGAACTGTTCATAAATTTATCATTTGTTCTTTCTATACAAACAAGACTAAAAAATTATTAGTATTTATAATCTTAAATTTGAGCATATTTCTCAGTGTAAATTTTTATGAGTAGATGGATAAATGGAGTAATCATAAATAAAACCTTAAAGAATAACAAATTCAAATGATCATATTCTGAAAGAATTTATAAGTAAACTATAATTTCTGTGCATTGTTAACTTTAAGAAAAGAAAAACACAGTGAAAAAAGAAGAAAGTTTTCTGAATTCTCACCAAAAGATAGCTGGGTAAAGTTAGAAAAAACTATTTCAAAATAGTTTATTTCATCTTTCAAATGTGTTTTCATTTATTTACAGTGGGAAATAAAATTTTATTTATATTGATAGGCAATAATCACGCATTCTGAGGTAATACATAATTTATGGCTTGATACATTTTAATTAAAAAAATTTACCCATTCACCTGAAAGTCAAATTATATCTATTCATGCCTCCTCTGTATTAAAAAGAATAGATTTTTAGAACTAAACATTCTTAAGCAGAGGATGCTTAAAATATTTAATACTATTTGAATGATTTTAAAATATAAATATTATATATCACTTGAATTAGTTAAATTCATGTGATTTTTTCAATATCATTTATTTTAAAGATAAAATAAATGGAGCTTTCCGTAGTCCTCACTAGATTGCAAAATAGCATGAATAAATAAACTGAACTATAAATGATGAAATATTAAGATAGATAAAGATATATATAACATAATTTTTCTGAAATACAAATAAAAATGATTAATCTTTTTTACAAAATCATTTTTTCCTTAACAAATTTGTTAACTCACAGATAAATATAAACATGAACAAAAAATATTTTAAGAACCAATTCCCTATTTTATTGCATTTTAGTTTTGTAAATTGCTAAGTAATTCACTTTCTTTTTATATAAAATATTTTGGCATAATAGTTCTAAGTAATATTGATTGGCTCCAGACTGTTTTTAAACACATAATTTATGAGTAAAGAAAATAGATTACATAATCAAACCTTACAAACTAAATGAGTTCTTACATTTAAAATATCAATTAGAAAGTCAGACAATGATTTTCTTTAAGTATTCTGTTAATGAGTCTTGGCATTGAAAAATGTTACACTTCCCCCATTTGATGTATCTTTCTCCATGTAATTTTAAATTTATTTGTAAAACTTCTAATAATTGAATCACATCATTTCTTTACTTGAGCATCTTTTTTCATATCTACGATAGCTCCTCATTTCTTCACAGAAAATCCTAAACACCTCAACATTATCCTCAATGCTCTTTTACAATCAGCTGCCTTTATTCTTTTCTAAGCTCATCTCCTAACATTATGCTTGTTAACTGACTTATTGTTTAGAGCTGGTGTCTAAAAATTTGCTACCTTTACACCTCCATTTCTGACTATGCTTGTCTTTCTATTGGTATATAATCTAAAGACAACATAAATAACGTATTTTCTTGAACTCATCCCTGTTCCTACATAAGTAAATAATGATCTTGTTTCGCCTAACCTGTGATGGCACAGTGGATAAAGCATCGCCCTGGGAACACTGAGGTCGCCAGTACAAAACCCTTCACTGGTCTGGTCAAGGCACATATGGGAGTTGATGCTTCTAGCTCCTCCCCCCTTTCTCTCTCTCTCTCTCTCTCTCTCTCTCACTCTGTGTCTCCTCCCTAAAATGAATAAATAAAAATAAAAAAAATAAAATAATGATCTTGTTTCTTCCATAACACTAGCTATATACTTTTCTTTTCTTAGCCATCACAATTTATATATATATGTTTTATCATGTTGGCATCCCTAGAAACTTAGAAGTGCTTTCTATATTGCATATATGCTCAGCAAATAATTAAGATGGAATCAAATCATTAAAAGAAAGAAAACACTGGACTTATTTGGAGACCAGATGTCTAATTTTAGATTTTCTACTAATAAGGTTGTTTCATTATTGTACAACTAAGACTGTGATTTAGAAAGAGACAGAAGTCATATGTTCAAATTGAAATAGGCTTATGAATTTATTGCTTTAGCTATATTATTTAACCTTGCTTATATCTAGATTTTTACTTGAAAATGAGGACATGTAAGAATATTCTGAGATTAATTGTGCAGATTAACAATGAAGTGACCTACATAAAGTAATTAGTAAAAGATAAAAACGCAAAAAATATAAGTTCACATATTTTTACCCTTATACTTTAAAAATGTTCTTTTATCTTCTTTATGACTCAATTTATTTATTTTGAAGAATTTTGAAATGATTTCTAAATTTCTACTTATTATTAATATTCTGAAAAATAATGACTCATAGTGTTTAGTAGAATTAGTTTTACACATGAAACTCATAGATCTGTAACTGTGCTCTATGATATTCAAACAAATTAATAATATTTAATTTGTCATAAAAAAATTAAATCTATTTAATTTAGTATGTCATAACTTTGAAACTATTGTCATAACTTTGAAACTATTGATTTGCTTAAGCTGTCTAAATTCTATTATCATCTGCTTTTATTTTAAGTGAATTTGGAGCAAAGGTTTATTTTCTGATTAATCTACAAAGTTGCTTGGGATTATCAGACAACACATATGTAAATTATAGTGAGGTGTTGAATAATTATAAAGCATTTTCATATCTTACATTTATGGTTTACATTTTGCTTTATTTAGATACTTCCAAAATATAATAAATGCCTCTATATGTATTTACAACATATCCATTTACAGTTGTGGAACTTGAGGCTTAGAATACAGAGAGTTTATGGTATTTGACCAAAATTCTGAATCAAAGCCATGTTATCTTACTCATGACTCAATTTTTCCCCCATACTAAAATGTTTACATAAATAATTTTTGCATGAAAATTAATATAAGGATGTAAGAAATAAAACAACATAACTATGTCGTCTTTTAGTCTGTGAATAAGTTAGTTACAACTGTAATACCAAAAGGAATTTATTACTTGTGACATTATCAGATAAATTATTAATAATAAAATTATATAAAGATGAATTTACATGCCAGTTTTTTTATGTATAATTCTTATCATTGCTACCAAAAATTTATTTTTCATAGATGTTTGCTAAGACAACATAGGTTAAGAGACACATAGGTAAAAACAATTCCTACAATAAATTTTCTTTCTCATAATAAATAATAGTTTTATTTAAAATAAATTCTATTGTGCCTTCCAAAAAAAATACAAGGTGGAACTAAATATCATATTGGCTTTTTAAGAACATAGGCTTAAAGTATATTATTGTTGTTCACAATTGAAAAAATTTTTTTGGTAATGTTCAGGTGGTTTTTTAGTATGATCTCAAAATAACCACTTTATTATTTACTATTCGCCTAGGAATGAACAAAATAGCTATTATATTTTAACAATAATCACAAAATGTTATTGAATATTAGGAAATACAGCACTTTATAAAACTTATTGATGGCTGACATGTGGTGGCACATCGACCTGGAATGCTGAAGTCACCATTTCAAAACCCTGGGCTTGCCTGGTCTAGGCGCATATGGGAGTTGATGCTTCTACCTCCCTTCCTTCTCTCTCTCTCTCTCCTCTCTTAAAAAAATGAATAAGTAAAAACTGAAGTTAAAAAGTTTAAAAGAAAAGACTATTAACAAATCACTCATGTATTTAAACATAATTAAGTTATTAGATCAGTTAGTTAATAATAATGTTACAGGCCTTTTTATATTTTTTGCCAATTTCACTTAACATTCTTTAATGTGTACCCATTTCTAAGTGAGAAAAATATTAAGAACTGTATCTTCCTATTAAACCTTGAAGTTAATAAGTTAACTTTATTTAAATATCAAAGATTCCAAAGGTATTTTAGGAAGTAAATATTCCACTAGTACATGTCTAGTGTTTTATTTCATTTATTTATTTGACAAATGTTTAATGAGTACCTGCCATGTAACAGTTATAGTTTTTAAGACTGTCCACTCTTATATCAAGGATGTTTAAATATAATACATGCTCAATTGGAATATGTCATACATATATACCTATCACTGAAAAATAGTTTTTAATATCACTTGTGCTATTTTTCTAGAAGTATCATCTTCTTTTCTCCAGAGAAAAGATAATAGATTTTATTTGAACTTTTAACCTTATCTGTTGTAAAAATTTGAAGATAAACAATAATGCATGAACAAGTGAAGCCAAATACGTCATCATTATTGATTTTATTCTTAAAATATGCAAAGACTTTGTATATTTCATTGATTTATTGTCTGCCTGTGTTTTATTCCAAAAACTTACAATTGATTTTTAGGTCTTTGGTTTGTTTAGGGTCAAAATACTAAAATAAATATTCCAGAAAGAGAAAGATATGTACCTGCAAAAAAAAAGAATGTTTATGAATGTCAACACCTTTCAGGTCAATACTAAAATAATACTTTGCCATTCTGAAAGTTATTAGAGGATTCCCAAACTGGAAATTCTGTTATAAAAAAATAATAATTCATTAAAATGAGAGACACTTCCTTTCACTTCATAAACTATATGCTTATTATTTTATTATAAATGTTTTTATGATTGCATGTGCTTATTTATTTATATTTGACTGAGTCTAGAGTAACACATGTCAGAATTACTCTAAGAATTTTTCATGTGTTTGCCAAGTCAATATTCTCTAACATTTACTTTCCAAGAAGATATAAGAGAAAAATTCTTACTTTTCTGAGATAGTAAAGACAGTAAACACAGGATATGAATGTGAATGAGCGTAAGGTTAGTGCTAGACATAATTTCTTGCATCTAAACTTTCTTCTATGCTCAATACTCAACTTAGAGTCACAAACTTTCAGAAAGTTTTGTACAAAATCACTGTTTTCTATGTCTGAAGCTGGCCCAGAAAGTAATAACATAATCACAGGCCTTATCCTTAGTCATATACCATGAATTTCTAAATTTTGGGAATACGGTTGTGTAAAGGACTCAATAAAGTGATTAATTAGTGGCAAATTGACATTTTCTCAAAAATGATTGCATGACTTATTTTGCACAAGCAAAATAATAATTTTTATAATTTATATTTTATGCAACCGGGAAAAAACTCAAGAAATAAAAGTAATTGTAATTAGTATTTTCTATAAGGAAAAAATGTAATCTATACCATACAGTAGTATTCAAAATATTTTTTTAATCTTGAAGTTAAGGGATATTGTTTATTCAACATGCATTCACTAAATTGTGACACCTTTGCTTCCCATACAATTTATATAGGTAGAGTTTTATCCCATGGACAGGAAACCTCAGGCTACATAGCTCTTATGCTATGAAGGCTTAAGGAATTTATATTATTACAATGCATTCTAAGGAAAGTAATGAGCCATTAAGAGATCTAATTTATGTAATGTATAAAGTAGCTGTGCAGAACAATATTCACACAAACATGAATATGAGTTTGTGGTAAGTTACATGAGCCTTTATTGTAGAACCCATTATAAGAATAAGCTTAGACATTAATTCTATTAGTAAATTTATTCTTTGTAATATCATGGTTAATACAATAACAAAAATGCACCACACAATCAAAACGAAGTTGATTACTTTAGTGTTGAATATGTGTGTCCATATTTCTCATGTGCAATCTTTCTAAGTGGTAGTGAAGATAACGTCTTTTACAGATTATCTTTAAGAAAAAGAAGTAACATAATTCCAAAATCATGAAACTGACACTTGATTGCTTGAAAACTAAAAGAGAAAATGCTCTTTTGAGTATAGTTTGGTGTTTTAAATTAAATTAGTTTAATGGAATTTTTAATATCCTAGAACAGTAATGTTTGAACACAGAGTTGTTAATATAAGATAATCCCTGGATTTGAATATAATAAAAAGAGGACTTTCAGTATTATGTATGCCAGACAAAAGCATGTATGTATAATTTATGATAAATTTACAGATTAATAAAAAGAAGAGAGGATTCCTGGTCAAAAATGCTTTGTTGGTTAGAGCATCATCCTGAAATACAGGACTTTGCCAATTCAATCCCCAGTCTGGACACATAAAAAACAGATCAATGTTCCTTTCTCTCCCTCTCTCTCTCTTTCTCTCTCTCTCTCTTCCTTTCTCTCTTGCTAAAATCAGTCAATAAAATCATTGTTAAAGAGTAAATCTCAAAAAAAAAAAAAGAGAGAGAGGAGAAGAAAACGAATTAATGATTTGGAGGCACTTACTTGAACGGCAAAAAATGTAATTAACCAAAGTATATTACATATAATAAAAGTATATCTCTGTAATCTTCATGTTAATAAGAAATACACTCTGACAATGTATGAAAGAGGTAATGGTCAGGTACCTTTGAAAAACAATTCAGAGATTTACTTTATTTTAATGTACTTCATTTTTACGTTGCTGTTTATACTTCTAGCAAAAAGGTTTTGCATAACCAAATGCCTAAGAGCTAATGAACAAGTTCCAGGCAGCTTTCTAGAGATAGATGAGCACTCCTGGAACATAAGTTGAGAATACAGCCAAATTTTAGTTGATTAAAAAGTTGTTAATGTGTTTGTTTCATAATTATAAGAAAGACACATTTTAGCTCTTTTGCAGACAACTAAAAATATACTCTACGGAAATCAATTAAAACAGAAATATATCAATATTAATTTTAACTTTTTATTATGATGTAATTGCTGAACTTGCATAATACAACTTCATCTAAATATACAAAAGGATATAGAAATATACAAAATAAATATATATATATTTAACATGAGAAAATACATCCAGATGATCTCTAAGTGTCTTGGAACTACTGCATTCTATAGTTACTGTTTTAAATCATAGCAAATAGGATCATATATTGAAGATACTGTGTTTTTAAGCAAACTGCTTTTCTTTATTATCAAAATGGAGTCATCCTTTTCTTCTCTGAATTTACTCACCTTGTCATTTAATTAATTAGTTGAAACAAGAAAGAGCGAAAGCATAAAAACATATTGGGAGTTAACTCTGAGATATTTTTAGATAACAATATTGTTCAGCAAAGCCAATAATGGTTTAAACTTGAGCAAACAAGATTTGTAACAGAGGATGCTTTTCTAAACATGAGCCAGACAGAACAAGTTAGAAATCACCTATGATATCTTCAAGCTCGCAATTTCCCTCAAAGAGTGAGCACGGTAGTGTTGGGTGAAAAGATGAGAAAATGGTGAGGTATTTGAGGTACTAAAAGTGACAAATTAGAGACCCATGTTTAAGGAAACAATTTTATTACTTCTTTTTATTATTTCTCAATGGTGATAACATTTCTATGAGTTATCCAGAAAAGTCATCTCTTTAATGTATAAGCATCTTATTATGTGATAATAATACTGTCTAAGTGGCATCTGTTAATGATATAAACAATATACTAATAATAAAATTAAAAGAATTTCTCACTCCTCCACCTTGGAAAAATATTGACTTGAATCAAGTGTAGCAGTTTTGAGTAAATAAAAAAAATCACTGAGGTTTTGTTATCAAAGAATAAAAATTTTGATTTTTTGTCATTGTAGAGTTTTTTTTTACAAAAGTGAAAACTCAATATGGACAGATAATACACTTGATCTTTTGTTTTCTACTTCTTGTCTTATAGAGAGAAGTGTGTTATTTTTCAACCTGTATTCATCAAATAGGCAATTTGACGGTGGAAGGAACAAAGGCATAAAGACATATAAAAGACTCAGAGAGAGACTTATTCTACTTTTTCTCTGTCTTGTCTTTCTGTAGTCTACAGCCAGAGTAAAACTAATGAGGCTAATTCCCACTCTGGGTGCAGAAAAAGCTTTAAATCAGCAAGGAAGCTTTGGTCATAATGACTGGCATAGAAACAGAACTCTATATTTTTTCATTCATCTTCTTATTGATTCATTAAAACCCTCTATAATGCTTTGGAGGACAACATCTTTTGGTTAAGTTTCAATAAAGTCATATAATAAAGTTTTAATAATAATCTTAAAAATTTCTCTTTAGATACCTTTAAAGATTAATGACTGCCAGATACAATGGTATATAAAATCACTAAAGGTTATTATAAACCTGATGATGAAATAAGTTATCTTCCAAGTCCATAATTCTATGTGAATATTATGTTATTTTATCAAAGTGGAGAGAACATAAAACAAAACAATTTTAATGAAAAATATTTTGTAAAATATAAAATGCAATGCAAATGTTTACATTATTTTTTCTGTAATCATTCTTTAATAGAGTCATAAAAAGGATATCACTGAGAAACAAGTGAAATACCAATTCAAAGAACATAGTACCTGTGATGTCTTTTTGCTCAGTTTCTGGGTGGGTAATTAGTTGAAGACAGTTTTTTTTTTCTTATATAGTAATCAAGACTGCATTTTTGTATAGAATATTACTATTCTAAAATTATATTTAGAATATGTCTATCTCTGGAAAATTTACAGTGATGTATTAGTCACAAGCTATTAGTATTTTCCAAGGCATTATATTTGACCTAAATTGAGTAAGAGGGTTTTTGGAAACTTTATTAACTATTGGAAATAGTGGAATGTTGATAGCGTTCCACAATTTTATGGCTTAAAAACAAAGTATGTAACTGACAGTTTCAGAAAGATTCCTCTCAGAGTGTAGAGAATTCAGCTGTAGCCTGAGTATTCAGGTGCATTGTTTCATTCTTCTGGTGCCTGTTGGCCAGGGGTGCAGGGAGACCAAATATGGTGGAGAAGTTATTTGCAATTCGGTATCTGAAAAATGAAAGAGGTATAACTACATTTTTGGAATCTGTATACATAAAAATGTTAATAACTAAATAGAATCTTAACTCTTAACTTGGCATCAGGGACAAATAACAAAAATGTTTGCTATTTAATATACCCTGGAGGATGTAGTTTTTAGTTTAGTACTAAATAGATGTTGCATTCAATTATATAAATACTCCTGCATCAATAGTTTGGCTATACTCAATGTAATAAATTCTAAAATTTCACATAATTTAAAACCTAACTTTTACCTCTTTATATCATGTAAATTGGATAGGAGAAGGTCTTGGGTAAAAAAAAAAATGCGGTCAAACCAAGGGTCTTTAATATATACTTATTTAAATGAAAATCCTTAGTGGCTTTCTCCAAAAAACTATATTATCTTTTTTTCCCATTCTGATTAGTAGATGGAACTAGCCCATCCCATCCACGCAGGAAAGTTAGTTATCATAGGTCACTTAGTATGTTCAGTAGTTTTTTAGAGCTGCCATAATAAGAGACCATAGGCTGAAGCAACAGAAATGTATTTCCTCACAGTTCTGGAGGTTGTGTCCCCATAAACTATCACTTTCCAATATAAAACTGCCAGCCAGTATGGTTTTTTTGAGGCCACTCGCCTTGCTTGCAGATGGCCACCTTCTTGCTGTGTCCTCACATGGTCTTTGCTGTGTGTGCACATCCCTGATGTCACCTTATTTATGTGTTCTAACTTCTTCTTCTTTTAAGGTCACCAGGCAGGTAGGATTAGGACCAACTCTGACAGCCTTATTTTAACGTAATTACCTTTGAAATGTCCTACTTTCAAATATAATCACAGTATGAGATAGGAGAAGTTAAGACTTCACTGTATAAATTTATGGGGACAGAATTCAGACCATGATAGTTTGTGATAAACAATGGCCACTTCCGTGAAAGAAATAAGTCAGAGACTGTCAAAAGGCTTTTGGTGTTTCTCTGATTTATTTCTGTGTTTATTTATCTGAATTAACACTTTTTTGCTCATGCCAAGATTTAATATCAATCCATCTAAAAAATAACTCTTCTTGGAAAATGAGGTTAAGAAATTGTGAAACAATATCACCTTGAAAAAATAAAAACTGTAATGTTGTTATTCACTCAACCAAATGGCAACAGCTCACAGTCTGACATAACAAGTTTTATTTTAAACAAGAATATACAGATACAACCAAATATATACTAAAAACTTTGAAAAAAAAGTCATCATCACATATAGATCCAATGAAAACCCTCAAATGCCCCTGAAAATAAGCATATTCATTCTGTAATTCTACTTGTGAAAAGGAGTCTACAGCTTGTGAAATGCAGTCACTTTCTGTGAATCTAGCAACATCCCTGATAAATTATGCAGTTCCATATGGTTTGGAAATAATTTCTATTACTTTCCTTATTTTTTAAAATGAGGTCTACTTGGAAAGTGATAAATAACAGATATTATGAGCAAATTAATTGGTTCCTGTTTTTGTACATATACTAGTTTTATTTGGTCTCTTTTTTTCTATTAGTTCATCAGACACCATAAGTTAATAAGTTATTCATCTATTTCTAAAACTATATAATAATTTTAAAAAACTAATGGACCTATTGCTTTGTCAAGAAGACAGAAACCGTCATTTCTGGAAAAGCAAGCATCCAAAACGTGTTTAAATAAGTAGATATTTTTATTATAAGTACATAATGAACATTAAGCCTCAAATACCATTGCATCTTTAGATTAAGAAGTATGTTTTCCATAATTGAATGACAAAGAAAAGTTTGTTTAGTTTTATCCAGAAAGCTCTCATGACACATTCACTATTAAGTATATGCTAAAGAGAGTGTGTATATCATTCTGTGTTGTGGCCTGTACAGATGGCTGACCCGGTCGTGAATCGGATTACCAAGAGTCAGGTTCTATCTGAAGTAACTAGAGTCACCATGAAACGTTATGATTATATGAGTCTTTGTGATCAGGATCACAGTCTTTGATAATTCTCTTTAGTAATTATGTTTTTTTCTCTTGAATTGACACTAACATAATCAACAATGTCTTAATTTTCAATATTCCTGCGATGCATATTCTAAAGACTTTTGCTGAGATATAAATTAGATAACCAATATTTAGTGGCACTTATAAAAGTCTCTCTTTTATAACCCTTTTACTTATATTAATTTGTTTATGATATTATTTACTTCATCATTTTTTTCTTTAAAAAATAACTAAGAACAGAGTATACGTTTAAGAAAAAAATGATGAATATAATCAGTTCCCTACCTGCAGAAGGTCAAATTGTTTCACCACCCCACAACCCAAAATCATGGTTAATTCTGAGAACTCTCGCATTACTTAAAATAAGAATTTTCTTTCTCATTCAAAATAAATGTCTTAAAACCAACTCTACCCAGTGACAATTTGACTACATTGCTTTAAAACCACAAAACTCTGTAAGTCAGAAAACCACAAGCCAGATTTCCTCTGGGAGGCACAAGATAACTATCTCAGAATGTTCCAATAAAAGGGCTAGAAAAATGTAGCATCAACTATTCTTTTGAGCAAATAAATATAATGGGATGGATTACTGTCTTTAACATTATATAAAGTAACATTTTCCTACCACATATCATTTCTGTATTTGTATTAAATTACATACATAAAACTGTACATGTCATAATTGTGCATCTCCACGAATGCTCACAAAATGAACTCAGCTGTATAAACCGTTCTTGGTATATAAAGAAAAACAGTCAGTGCAATGATCATATTCCTGTTGTGTCCTGTTCCAGTCACTATTCTTTGTCCTGACATTTACCAGCAAAGAGAGGCTTTGTATTTTTTAATGTAAATCAATACATACACTACATGGGGTTTTTTGTTTGTTTTTTGAGTCTGTTTTCATTTATATTGGTGTGGATGGTTGTAGATTGTGCGTTTCAGTTATCCTCGAGAATTTCATGATATGAATATATTATTATACTGATGGTGGGCATTTGAGTAGTTCCCAGTTTGTTGCCATCACAAATATTGCCATTGCAAACATACTAGTATGTTTCTTTGGTGCACATATGTATGCATTTTATGCATTTATATCTAGAAGTAGAATTGCTGGGATATGAGATATGCTTTGGAAGATATCACCAGGTTTTTCCAAAGTGGTTCAAAAAGGTTGTCACCAATTAATATTTCCACTAGCAATGCCCGAACTTTAAGTTTTCCACAGTATTGATGACAATGTTGTATAATTATTTCTTCTTCTTTTTTGAATATTGTTGCTTCCTTTCTCAAGCCGAACTGTGGACCATGGTAGTATAGCATTGCGATTCTAATTTACTTTTTCTCAATGAATAACAATCTATTTTAATTACTACCTCCACAATACTCTCTTTTGCAAGTCTCTGAGCAGTTCTATGAGTTTAATTCTTTTAGATTTTTTGTATAAGTTATAGCATGTATAATTTGCCCTTCTAAATATAACTTACTACACTTAGCATAGTATTCTTCAGGTCCCCCAACATTGTCACCAATGGAAGGATTTTCTTTTCTTTTAAAGGCTGAATATTATTCCAGTGTCTGAAAATACCACAATCTGATAGACAGTTTTTTTACATTATTGTGGCGATAGTTTCACTAATGTGTATATATCTCTAAACTCAAGTTGTATACATTAAATTTTCTTTTAAGATAAGTTTTGAGTTTCTAATGAGGTCTGCCAACTTTGCAAGTGGAAGATGCTTTACATTTTTGTCTTTGAAAGTTTACCTTTCATATTATACCTTTATGGTATCTGCAAATGAGTTTTGCATGTGATTGGATTACAGCTAATGAACTCAGTACCATTTATATAAAAAAAAATTTATTATCTCCATTTTATTGTATCTTAGATAAAACCTAAGTGGAATAGTTATAAATATTATATATGAATAGGTTGGACCTGGTCTCTTTATTCTATAGATCATTTTATTCTACTTGTTACAATATTACGTTTTCTTAATTACTACAGATATGTTTTTAATATCTAAAGTTTACATACTATAACTTTATTGTTATTTTAAGATTTCTATGATTATTCTTGACTTTTTAAAATTGATTATAAATTTTTGATTCAATATAGTACATTGTTTTATAAAATAGAGATTTTTAATTTGATTTAATTGATGCTACTTATATAGCTACTTAACAATGTTACTTCTATAATATACATAAAGTCCTATGTCACTTAACAGAGACACATTCTGAGAAATGTGTTGATAGACAGTTTTATTATTGTGCAAACATCATGACTTATACTTTACACAATCTTACATTGGATAGCCTTCTACTATAATTGTATGTGTTATACTGTTATATGACTGGCAATACAGTAGGCTTATATTATACCAGTATCATCACGATACATAAAATATTAGGATGACTAATAGGTTCCTAAGCAATAGAAAATTTTCAGCTCCATTATAACCTTATAGGACCATCATGTTATATGTGTTCCATTGTCACCTGAACACCATAATGTGCTGCATAATTGTATTAGTATCATTTTCAGACTGGAAATAATTCTAATGTCTGTAATCAGGTAAATAAAAGAAATAGAATGCAATAGCACTCAGTTCTTAAAAGATAACTGTTGACCCTGCCCAGTTAGCTCAGTCAGTTAAGAGTATCCTCCCAAAACAATGGTTGCAGGTTTTATTCCTTGTCAGGGCACACACAGAACCAAAAAATGCACCACTAAGTAGGACAACAAATGCTTACCTTCTCCCTACCATCTCCCTTCCTTCCTCTCTCTGTCTTTCTAAAAAATCAATAAAAATTAAGTCCTTGCTGGAGAGCCCAGAGGGTTGGAGTGTCATCCAGGCATGCAGAGTGTCCTGTTCGATCCCCCAGTCAAGGCATATATCAAAGCAACTAGACATTCCTCTGCCTCTCTCTCTCTCACACACTAATTATCTTTAAAAAATCAACTGTTGCTACACATAAATGGACAAATCTCAAAATAGTGATGCTGAGTGAAAGAAGCCCAAAATAAGAGTGCATACTGAATGATTTTATTTATATAAAAGCTTAGAAAGTACTAACTACCCTACAGTGAAAGAATGCAGATCAGTGTGGTTGCCTGAGGATGCCTGGGTGGCAGGGGTGATTGCAGGAAGTAGAATTACCCTGGGACATGAGTGAGCTATTGGGGTGATGGATATGCTCATCAAAACCAATGGAGATATGTATTTGCAGATTTCTGTGATATTCTATTAATGTGGATAATATGCTCATAGCAATTTAGCAATGTACTTATTAGGGGTCACATACTAATTAGTCCTTTTTATAGCCAGACATATGGTATGGCTAATGTTGATCCTACCTTGTCAGTGTTAATTGATTATGATTTGGATGAGAATGTCTCTCTGACTCCTTTCATTTGAAACAAATATAAAAATTCACATTGTATAAAGTGCCCTAAATAAACACTTGAGGATTATTTTGTCTAATAATACTAGGCAAATGAAGTTAATTATTTTAGATCATTTTTGATAATTATTTTAAAAATTAGTTTTATAGCTCCATCAGTCATTAAAGTAAAAACATAAATTTGTTATTTTTTGTATTTTTAATACATTAGTGACATTATATAGCTAGATACTGTTGCACGATACCTTATAATAAAATAATAAACTCAAATAAAATGATAGACTTAAATTTTCTTTAATTCAATACATGTGAAAATTAAGCTACTTGCTGACCAATATTAAATGTAATTTGTCTGAAACTGTAATTTACCTTAAAAATGATATCTTGGCACAGAAAACTTTATTCTTGTTGATAAACTAAAATAGTTTTTATTTCTTTCCAAATAATAAGAGAATGCAAATTTATTATTTATACTATTACTAGCATATATTTTTATATCATAGGAGAATAAAATGCAAGAAAAAATAAATTCATTTTTTAAATAATATTTATAAAATATTGTATTTAACACTGCTTAGCATTGAAGTTGATATTTTTCTGACTTCAAAAGAGATAATTATTTACTGTGTGTTGATATTTCCTATTATGCTACAATGTTATTTACCCCCTTTTCTATTATCTTTTTTTTCATATGCCCCTCCTCAACTCCACACAACTGCCAACTCATCTTTCCCAAGGAAAAATTATAGAAACGTATACTGGGAATGCAGGAAAAGTAGTTGAATAATTTCACTGTACCTTTTAATGAAATATTGAAAGTCATGTTTACTTAACCCCTTACAGCACAAACAAAAGCCAAAAAGCAAAAAGACAAATATAAAAACAAAAATCAACTTATTTGTCAAAAAGAAAAGAATCTTAATTGGATTTAAAAAGATTTTATTTTAAAACAGCACTCTGGAGTCGTTTTTCTTTACAACCTTTCCAGACAATTCTTTTTTACAGAGCCTTGTTCTTTTTATAGATGTTTCTTCTGATATTTTTCATAATAACATACTTAGTAGCAATTTCTTTTTTTAATAAAATCAGCTTTGTTTTTTGTTTGTTTGTTTGTTTATTTTAGAAAGAGAAGAAGGTGAAGAGATAAAAAGAGAAAGAGAAACATTCATCTGTCGTTCCACTTGTTTACGCAATTCATTGGTTTATTCTGATATGTGCCCCAACCGGGGATCTAACAGCAATGTTTGCATGTGGGAAATGATGCTCTAATCTACTGAGTTATTCATCCAGGTTTCTTAGCAATTTCTTTATTCAATAATTATTGGCAAGAACTTTTAACTACTTGTACTAGCATGTGAGTGCTCAGTCTCTTCCACATTCACCACACTATGCCTGGAACAACCCACTTTAAGAAATCAAGTCTAACCAGGAGGTGGCACAGTGGTTAGAGCGTTGGACTGGAACACAGAGGTCCCAGGTTTGAAACCCCAAACTCAACGGTTTGAGCATGGGATCACAGTTTGAGCACGGCATCACTGGCATGAGTGTGGGATCATAGACATGATCCCATGGTCGCTGGTTTAAGCCCAAGGTGTCTGGCTTGAGCAAGGCGTCACTCACTCTGCTGTAGCCCCCTGGTCAAGGCACATATGAGAAAGCAATCAATGAACAACTAATGTGCCGCAACGAATAATTGATTCTTCTCATCTCTCTCCCTTCCTCTCTGTCTGTCCCTATCTGTCCTTTTCTCTGATTCTCTCTCTGTCTCTACAAAAAAAAAATTCAAAAATTTTGTATAAATAGCATATTTTTATAGTTTATTACTACTTGAATATTTTAACTTGACAGTAATGTAATATATTACAGTTACAATTATTTTTTATAAGTTTTTACATATTTAGAAATTTATTCATGTGTTCACATTTGATTAATATTGTGTTTCATTTTATTTTTTCTCTAAAATTCTAAACAACACTAACTAATTTGTCAAACTTCTAGTTATTTCTTGTAAATAATTAAACATTTTCAAAAATGTATAACATCAGTATATTTAAATTACAATTTGCTTTGCTTTTTAACTTAATGTGTCATATAACTTACTAAAGTATATGAGATCTAGGTCTTTTTCTTTTTAAATTATTTATTATTTATGTGGCTTTTATAAGAAGTAGTATTACAATAAACATCTATTGCATTATTAATTTTTTATATTATGATTTCTATAAGATAGATTTTGCAAGTGAGAGAACTAGGTCAGAGAAAATGCATAGTTAATAATTAATTGAACTGATTATATTTGAGAACCACATGCTGACTAGTCCTAGTCACTATTCAAGATAGTGAAAGAACACAACAGAAAATATTGTAGACTTTTTATTTTACAATGAGACTATATCATGGATATATTTATGGCTTCCCTCAAAATTGACAAAATAAACAATCTCACCAATAGTTGATGATATTGTTAAATTTTCTGTAGGATGGCCAAAATTACTGGGAATCTTTTTCATTTTTTTTTTATTTTGGAAATTTTGTAAATCTGATGGGAAGAAAAGAATCAACACTGCTATTGTTTATTAATTTCTCTCAATTATTAGTAAAATTTAATATAGTTTTAGTATTTATTAGCCATTTATATTTCTTCTAAATACTTCTGTTCAATATAATACTAATTTTTAATATTAGTCTCTTACTGATTTTTAACAGCTAAATTATGGTTTTATGTTTAAATTAACTATTTTTAATTAGAATATCACCTAATAAATGTTTTTAGATAGTTTATGTGAGCTTTTCTTTTTACCTTTTTATTTTTTTATGGTTGTTTAGATTTTATTCTTAAGTTATTATATTTTTAAATTGCTACATTTGATTTTATTAAAGGTTTTATTTGAAAATCTTTATATAATTTTACATCTGCCTTTTAATTTGTTATAAACATAAATAAACATCTAAAACATTTTTCCAATGAAACTGAAACTTTTGTAATTACTTTTTAGTTTTTTAATAATAGAAATGTATGAATATATTTTATCCCTTAAATCTCTCATAAAACTCTACAGAAGGTAGTTTATATTGCTTGACGCAATCAGAAAAAGTTATCCAAAGAACTTATGTAAAGGTCTAATGATTCTAAATATTACCTACTTCAGTATTTATTATTCTTCTCAAATTTAAAGCTCTTCATGTTGGCATAGCATACCAGTTCTTATTTTCTCAAGCAATATTAGAGTTTTTAAAGGTCACCAATGAGAGTTTGATCAATATTGCGCTTCTTTGTTGTCATTATAATGCTGAGAGGCTAATATGTTAGTTAAAATTAAAAAAGAAGAGAGAGACCTTTTTCTTTAACAATGTGACAGATAGATATGCCTTGAGCACTAACAAAGCATAGCTAATTACTGGTACAGTTGCAGAAAAGAGATTCTGACAGTCATGATATATGAGCAAATTTGTCTTACAAGTGACAAGTCAAACAGAGGTTATTGGGAGTCTTGGACACTGACAGCTCAGTGGGTGGGTTACGGAAAGTGTCTGCTCATTCATTTTCCTTGCAGAAAGGGAAATAGTCGACCATCATGTCAAACTACTGATTCTTTCATTTATACTCATACCATTCCATTAAAAGTATCAATATTTCTTTATAAAAACATTTTCAAAAGATTTGAACAATCCAACTGTTACTGAGTTATTCTCTGAAGTCCCAGCTTCAATTCTTCACATCTGCAAGATTTATCAAGTAACATGTTGTTTGACTAAATTACATACATTTCTGTCATGCTTTAGCCATGCCCTTCCCCTATAGATGCAAGTATGTAATTTAGCATATATAAGGCATGATAAGTCTTACAATACTTGGTTATTGCAAGATTTTTTTAGTATATCTCAAATCCAAAATATTATAAGTCATATAAAGAAAATTGGAAGTTACTTCACTATAAGTAAATGACTATATGTTTATGTGTGTGTTTCAATACAACACTACTGACAGAAAGCTTATATTCAGAGTTTGTATTTTTAAACTGCTGGTTTACATTTTTTTAATTCTAAAATAATAAAAATAAAACAAAATCTTAGGGAGACATGAAAAGTTTTCTGAATCTTCCTTTTCCACAGTGTTAGTAACATTTACCAACCATTAATCATTTAATAAATACTCATTTTTCTTAAAATGGATTAGTAAGAAAAGACCATAACTAACATTAGTAGGTTACTATTCAAATGTTATTATAAAACCAAAGCCATGTATAGACTACATCAGAAAGCAGGCACAGTGCTTTACTGTCACTTTATAGTGATAGTAAAGTAAGTCCATTTTGTGCCAACCTACATCATATAAATTGCTAAACAAGTGCTCCACCTCTTTTTTTGTAAACAAGGAGGAATGATTTGATAGAAAACTACATTTTGTATGCCTACCATGTGCTACATCTCTGTCTTGTCTGGATTTCAATTATCATAATATACTTTGCAATATGCAAAAATAAGTAGAACTACAAACAGATATATTTTACAAAGTAAAGAAAATTGACCAATTTAAAACAAGGTAGAGATCACATTTATCAAAGCTAGAAGAGGAGATTGTGGAATTGGTGGTGGCGACTGAGAGGTGTTAATATGCTGACATAGGTAATGGTGCTGGTGATAGTGATAGTGATGGAGGTTCTTGGAAGAAGGGCAGCTACAACAACCATGAATAATGAATAGAGGATTGACTGGTTAAGAATAGACAACTGAGAGGGTCTTCAGACAGAGAAATCAAGTCTACCATGTTTAAGTTCCTCTTTGAAAGATTGTCCTGGAAGGTGTTCTAATTCTCATTCACTACCATATTTCCCTCTTGCATATCTTAAATTCAGAAAGAATGAGCTATTTCGGAACATATTTAATCCTGTAATTTGTATATGCAACCATACTAGGCATTAGCACATATCATTTATGTTGGCTATTTACTTCCATTTTTTAAATAAATTAGCTCCTTGTTTATGGAAGGAAATTGTCCATTAGTAATTATTTCCTCAGTATTTGAATAGGGTCAGCTTCATAGTAATTATACAATAAATGTGTTTCAAGATTAGAAATCTTTATATCTATTTATTTTATGTCTGAACACCTAAGGTGGTTAGTTTTGCACATCAATTTGACTGGGCTAAAGATAGCTAGAGAGTTGATAAAACATTTTTGCTGGTGTGTTTGCAAGGGTGATTTTGGACAAGATTAACATTAAATCAGCAAACTAAGTAAAGAAGATTCCCTTCAGCAATGTGGGTCAGCATCATTCATTAATTGAGGAACTGAATACAACAAAATACAGAGAATGAATGAATTTGTTCTCTCTGCTATAGTGGAGAAATCTATTTTCTTTTGCTCTCAGAATTTGGTGCTTCTGATTATTAAGCGTTTGGATTCAGATCAGAGTTTACACTGTCAGCCTCCCAATTCTCTGATCTTCAGACTCAGACTGAATTACACGATGGGTTCTTTTGGCTCTCCACTTACACCAGGCAGATTGTGCAGCCTCAGCCTCCATAAGTAGAAGTGTATGCCAATTTCTATTATATATGTTCCATTGGTTCTTTTTCCCTGGAAAACCCTGACTGACACAACCCCAAATATTTTGTGTGTGTATGTGTGTGTGTGTGTGTGTGTGTGTGTGTGTGTATGTGTGACAGAGACAGAGTCAGAGAAAGGGACAGATAGGGGCAGACAGACAGGAAGGGAGATAGATGAAAAGCATCAATTCTTCGTTGCAGCATCTTAGTTGTTCATTGATTGCTTTCTCATATGTGCCTTGACCAGGGCCTACAGCAGACCGAGTGACTTCTTGCTTGAGACAGCAACCTTGGGCTCAAGCTGGTGAGCCTTGCTCACGCTCAAGCTGGCGACCGAGGGGTCTCAAATCTTGGTCCTCCATGTCCCAGTCTGATGCTCTATCCACTGTACCACCATCTGGTCAGGCCCCAACTAATATTTGAAGTATTTTACAAATATAGATAAAGACAATAAGGGTATAAATTAAAAGTTGTTTAATGGAAAGAGTGAAATATAAAAATGTGTAAAATAAGATTATATTGGCCTGACCAGGCAGTGTCGCAGTAGATAGAGCGTTGGACTGGGATGCAGAAGACCCTGGTTTGAGACCCCGAGCTCACCAGCTTGAGCGCGGGCCCATCTGGCTTGAGCAAAAGCTCGTCAGCTTGGACCCAGGGTCGCTGGCTCCAGCAAGGGGTTGCTCAGTCTGCTGAAGGGCCGCGGTCAAGGCACATGCTAGAATTCAATCAATGAACAACTATGGAGTCACCATGGCAACGAAAAACTAGTGATTGATGCTTCTCATGTCTCTCTGTTCCTGTCGGTCTGTCTCTATCTATCCCTCTCTCTAACTCTCTCTCTGTCCCTTTAAAAAAAAAAAAAGATTATGTTGAAACAGAATAAACAAATAGTACTTCAAATATATGTATTTTTAATGTAAATCCTACTTTTATGTCTTATAAATCCAAATTAATCTTTCCCATAAAATCAGTCATATAATTGTTGTATATTTATTTAAATGTTTGCCTATTTACCAGGTGTTATAAATGTGTCATGACAATATTTTAAGCAGATTTTAGTTTTAGTTCAGCAGTGACATGGAAGGCCCAGAACAGGTTTCTGGACATTAGCAAAAACAGCATGCCCTCCAACCTTACAAAATGAGAATTAAGATGAAAAAGAAAATGAATATGATTGAATAGTCTTGGAGGTTATTGAAAAAAATAAAGAAAAAAAAGAGAAGGGAAGAAGAGAAAAGACCTAAATAAATAGAAAAATTAAAGAAAATAGTAGAATAAAATATTTATATTTATATTTTTGGTTTCCTTGTATAGCTGTCTATAAATATTATCTCTGAAAAAATTAATATTCTGTTTTTGCTCTATGGCCATAGTTGTTTTACTTTTATAGAAAGTCTCGTTTACCTGTTGATATGGACACAATTTTTTTAAAATAAATTCTGAGTAACTATTTTCTCTGAATATTTTCCCCAAAATCCAATTCTCTAAAACAATATCTTGGGGAGATGAGGTCTTTCTGTGCAAAATTATGAAAATCTGCTTAGGAGACATATGGTAGATTTAACACAGATATTTATAATGTTCCCTCCTGAAAACTAAGTAAAAATTAAACAAAAATAATAAAAATTATATATTTATCTCAGAGCAATAAAATAAGGAAGACTTTAGAAGAGAAATTTTCAAAATTTTAGTAAGAAGAGGGTTAATTAATGAGGCTGATCTTAATATGCTCCTAAGGCTCCCAGAAAGGTATCAGAACTCCAAAGAGCCATTGCTCAACAGACAAGATATAAGTGAAGGACTGAGTATAGAACATTCAAATCTGACCACAGTCACATTCATTAAGATGCAGTAATATAGCTAAGTTTTCCAAAGAAACTAAATAAAATGTCAGTAAAAATGAGAATACCTAGTTGAATACTCCACAATAAAGCTTTTTTGCTCTTGCGTATGAGTAGTCTCTCTCAAGATGCTTAGTTCTGTTCTAAAATAAATGTAAATAGGTGGTAAGCTTTGTATACAAAGAGTTACTAGTTTACATTATTATATTGTTACATTTAAAATATCTATGGGGAAACACAGTTGGTCATAGTTTTAAGAAAAGCTTGAAACAAAAGAAAAAATAATTCACCCTCCAAAATAGAGATAAAGATAGGAAAAATAACTGAAATTAAATAAAAATGTTCAAATAGTTTATTTTTCATGAAAAACACTCTGCATGATAACATTCACAAATTAAAAATAAAATGGTATAATAAAGACAAAACAGATAAAATATCTTGAAAACAAAAGATAAAACTATAAAGTTAAAATTTCAACAATAATTTTGGAATATAAATTTTATTGACAGTCTGATTTGTTCAATTAACAGGATTTATAAAATATAAGAAAAGAAGATAAATGACAAATCATAAAAAATAAATAGATCTAATTAATGAGTTCCAAAAAAGAAAAATAACTTAATGAAATAAAATAAATTATTAATAATTTATAATAAAATATTTTCTCAAATTTAATATGACATTTTTAAATTATGTAAGTGTTACAGAATAAAATTATGAAGAAAATCATACTTAGATACATAATTTCAAAGTATAATAATACCTAGTGAAGAAGAAAAAATTAAGATTTTTCAGATTATTCTTGTTTGAATAACATTCCTCCAAATTATATGTTCAAATCCTAGCTCCCAATAATTATTTAAAAATAGGGATTTTTCAGACATAATCAAGTTAAGATGAAGTCATACAACATTAGTGTAAGCCTTAATAGAATGACTTTTAAGAAGAAGGGATTTTAGACACAAAACAAACAGGACATAAGAATGCCATGTAAAAGAAGGGGCGATGTTTGGAGTGACCCAGCACAAGCCAAGAAACAAGAAAGATTAACTATAACACCAAAAGCTGGAAAGAGGCAATGAATAGTGCTTCCCTAGAACCTGCAGAGGAAGCATGACTCTACCAACACCTTGATTTTAGACTTCTAGTTTCCAGAGCTATGAGAGAATAAATTTATCTTGTTTTAAGCAATTTAGTTTATGGTGTTTTATGATAGCTCTAGAAAACTAATAGCTAAGATATCAAGAAGTAAGAATCAAGGTAATCTCAAAAGAACAGAATAAAATTGGAATTGGACCTTTTGTCTGTAATGCTGAGTGGTGTGATGCAAAAAGAAAATGTCTTCAAAATCTGAGCACAGTGGTTTTTCTACCTAGAAATCTTCACTGAGACAATTTTGGCAGAATAAGGATAATTTCAGGCAATCAATGATTCATGGATTTAAATCCTATGCACCATTTCTTACTTGAGGATGTACTTCAGACAAATAATTACAACATGAAATGGGAAGACACAATGTCTAGAAAATAATGTACCACATTCAGAAAACAAATGATGCGAAATCTCAGGAGTACCACTGTGCACATGCTTAGAAAGGTGGAGACCATCAGAATAACAGTAACTTGGGGAAAAAAATAGATTTGTTAGTATTTTTGAAATGTTTAAGAAAAGTTAAAAATTGAGCCTGACCAGGCAGTGGCACAGTGGATAGAGCGTTGGACTGGAATGTGGAGGACCCAGGTTCGAGACCCCAACGTAAGGTCGCCAGCTTGAGCGCGGGCCCATCTGGCTTGAGCAGAAAGCTCGCCAGCTTGGACCCAAGGTTGCTGGCTCCAGCAAGGGGTTACTCAGTCTACTGAAGGCCTGCGGTCAAGGCACATGTGAGAAAGCAATCAATGAACAACTAAGGTGTCACAACAGCAATGAAAAACTAGTGATTGATGCTTCTCACCTCTCTCCATTTCTGTCTGTCTGTCCATATCTATCCCTCTCTCTGTCCCTGTAAAAAAAAAAAAAAAAAAAAAAAAAAGTTAAAAATTGATACTTCAGTAATTAAAAAAACAAAGCAAATGAAAAGTACTACCTCTCAGACAAAGAAAAACAACAAAAATAGATGTAATTATAATATACTCCTTAGATAGATATTTATTAAATAAAATTCACATGGTATTATATAAATATATATATTTGTGTATATATAATTATAGTTATATATAGTGTATATATGTCTGCTTTTTTGTTTTAATTATAAATAAAGGGAGATAGCACAATATAATTAGATAATTTTTTATCTATCAATTTAAATGTTTGTATCTTAATATATAGCAATAAATCAAACATTTTGTGTAGTTTATAAAACAAAACTAACAAAAAAGAAAAGTGTGTGTGGGTGTGTGTATGTATGTGTGTGTGTGTAACTGTGTGCATGTACTTAGTAGAGGAGTGTCCCAAATTAGTTGTCACAAAAACAAAATAAGGGAGAATTTGAACTAATTGCACTGACAATATTCAAGAGCTTTTGACATTAAAAAACATTTCCTATGGTTCAGTCTTGTCATTTTATACCTGATCTGAATTAATCAGATCCAAATCTAGGTCCCGAATAAGAAAAGGTCATAATATTGCCTTCAAGTTTATAAAAAAATGGTTAATGCTGGGAATTTAAAGGTACTTCTTTTTTATGGTAACCTCTGGATTCCAGTTGGTCTGATTATCATGTATTGTCAACTAACTGTGTTATACTTAGATTTTCTTTCATAGGATAAAAAAGATCTTTTCTATATCATTAAGTCGAGTCTGGGTGCTCAGTGGCTCTAAGAATAATTAAAGTATTCTGTTCAAATAACAAAAAAATAAATAAAATGAAAAAAAGTCTACCCCTCTAGGTCTGTTATGATTCTATTTGAAATCTGAGTGGTCAAGTTGGGGGGAGGGTAGAAATCAAAACATACGAATAAACATGAGATGACTTAAAAAAGTTTTTCTTGTTTTATTAAGTATCCAGGTGAAGGTTTATCCGCTGCAAAGTCCATTATAATGTTAGATAATAGCAAGCAAATGGAATAATTGAGTAGATAGATAAAGACACCACCCTATTATTAGTTCCTGGCATTCAAGATCTGAATAAGTTTTTTGTACCCTTTTGAGGGTATGTGTAGCTGCTGAAAAATAAACTCAGTTGGCAGAAGCCTGAAATGGCTTCGCATGTGGTCATCTGTCAGCAGCAGTGGTTACTATGTCTTATCAAGAGATAGATGAATGAATTAATCTACACTGATGACAGTAAAGAGACCATCAAACCAACACTCAATGACAAGAGACAGACAAAAAGAGAGCACTAACCTGACCAGGTGGTGGCACAGTGGATAGAGCATTGACTGGAGACACGGAAGACTCAGATCCAAAACCCTGAGGTTTGTACACTGGCTCATCAGCATGAGCATCGGGTCTCCAGCTTGAACATAGGCATAGCCATGACTTCATGGTCGCTGGCTTGAACCCAAAAGACACACTGGCTTGAGCAAGGGGACACTGGCTCAGCTGGAGCAATCCACCCCAGTCAAGGCATGTATGAGAAAGCAATTTACAACTAAAGTACCAGAACTATGAGCTGATGTTTCTCATCTCTCTCTCTTCCTATCTCTCTGTCCCTCTCTCTCTAAACCAACAAACTAACTAAAAAGACACTAGTGCTACCTACCTTTACCTTGTTGTAGGAAATATGATTTGATTTTTACTACTTCACTTTGAATTGGAAAAAACGAACAAACTTCTTTGCACTTAGAATGAACTGAAATGTAACCAAAGGAGATACTTTAAACAAGATAAAAATTAAGGAATAAACCAAAAGTTCTCTTCCACTAAGTAGCTTGGAAAGTTATTATAAAGATTAAATGACTTCTATAAAATTAAAAAAAAAAATAAGTTGACTTTGTATATCAGTTCAGTGTGATTAAATTTGTGACATTGATACATTATAATTTGTATAAACTGATTTAAGGGTTTTAAACAAATGACTTTTCTTTTAAGTTAACAATACTTAAAAGGTTACAAAGAAAAGATAAAGAAGAAAAAGTCTCCATATTTTTCTCTCCCCTTTGCTGTTATCTGTAGTTTATAATTCAAGCAAGAGAATTGACTCAAATTAAGATTTTATCATAAAAATATATAAAAAGTTATTCTTTTTATGTAGTCAAAAGTTTACTGGTCAAAAGTAGATGAATTGACTTTTGTAATCCATACTAACTAAATTAACATGTTATCTATGGATAGCAGCTTGAATCTTCCAAAGTGGGATCCTCAGTTTCCATATGGTACATACAAATTTAAATAAATATTACTAGCCAAATATACGAGGAACATTCATCTATATTGATCATTCCAACTACTTCTTAAATCTAGTGCTTATTTTACTTTATTGTAATAACCTCTCTAAACAAATTTGATGTTCTTTTCTAAATGAAGTAAGACATTCCTCATTTAAAAAAAATAGAGAGAGGAAAGTAAAAATGGGAAAACTTACTAAAATTGCTTGTATTGCATCAGTGAGTCTTGGAGTCTGCTGTGTGATATAATACAATGTGTTCATAAAGCCATGATGCACTTTTGACCGGTCACAGGTCAAAAGTGCACCATGACTTTACGGACATACTGTAGATTACACTAGAAACAAAGGTTTAATTTACATTTAAAATTGCCAGCATAATCTAAGTAAATGCATTAATTGCCTTATCCATTACGGTAACATAACTAAAATAAACTATCAGGGCAAAATAATTACTTAAATATTAACAACCTCCCTATGCATAACAATGACCACCCTTAACCTGTTTGTTGGGAAATGAATCTGTAGGAAGTCAAAACTGGGTGAAAAGGAGGCCAAAATTTAGATAAGTACTTATCGCTGCAGTAATTCTTTCCCTATTAGGAACACAACGACCAACCTGACATGCTTATAATACAGCTGCTACAATGCTGTGTACTGACAACCAGGGCAATTTTCTCATAAGACAGTTAAGGAGCTAATCTGCCATAAAATTCATTCCTACATTTTATTATCCATTAGATGATAAAGATAGAGTTTAACCTAAGATTATTGTTTGAGTTAAGATTTGTAAAAAGAGAAGAGAATGTGCAAACATCTCCAATAACTATTAGAACCATATTGATATGATTATATGAGGTACAAACAGTACCATATATGAATTAATTATAGGTTTGGTATTTTTTAACCTGTGATTACTATAGCAATGATTATACAATGCAGGAAGTAGATCTCAATAACATACTGTCTTTGAGAAAGAAACCATAAAGATAACTTATAAAAATATTTCAAATAATAATGCAAAAGAAGAAAAAGCTGAGAACAGTTGAAAATAGTATTTTCAAAGGTATACTAAGAATGACATTTCTATTTATTAAAAATAGAAATGAACCAACTGGCATTTAACTCTAAACTATTTTATTATGTGCTGTCTCTAATTCATTATCAAGAATCATTTGAACATATTTTAACATTTATCACTAATATTTTACTTAAAAATTATCTTATTAAAAACTGTAAGTAAGTACCTTTTCCCAAAAGCAAAGTTTGGTCAAACACATAAAAGCTAGAAAAGTCCATGTTTTCTGTTTGTATTGATTGGTGCCAAATTTACAAAACACCAAAAAACAAAAAAATGACTAATAATATGTATAATTCTGTATGGATATTTTTCATTTTTTCTCTCACTGTGAGATTTAAAAAATATATTTAACACTCATATCAAATTCCTTAGTTCTGCAAATGGTATTCAAAAAATAAATAAAAAGAGTATATAATTCTTATATTTATGTGAGATAGTATTATAATAGCAATCACCAATATATTTTATTAAACCAGAAATCAATTTATAATACAAATATTTTATATTCTACTTAAAACCTATTATAAAAACTCTGACTTAAAACCAAGTCCTAATTACATAGTTAGGAAATAGCCAAAGACCAACTATATATCAAAACTATTTTAAGCACATTTTGATATGACTTTCCTTCTTTGATATCTGATTTTTCAAAAAAACCCAACATATTGTGGAAGCTGACTGACTCTAGATTTATCTCTTAGCTTATGAAGTAAATATTATTTATTCATAGACTCATAATATGAATACCATACAGTTGTCCTTCACCATATTGCAGTTCACTTTTCACGGTCTCACTATTTAACGGATTTTTAAATGGTATATATCTAATTTTGTATTGCAGATATCTTGCTATAGAGTGGGATTTTTGCAGTACATAGGTATTTTTATATATATATTATTTTAATTATACCTGTATTTGCAGTAAACTAAGCAAATTAAGTGTGGGAAAGGTTAATAACAATACAGGAAATGTTTATAAGAATGTGAGGAGGCTTTATAAAGCCTTAAAATATATATAAATAATATAATAAATATAAGGTTGCTACATCACCAATTTTTACCTATTACGGTGGGTTCTGGAACATAACCCCTGCCATAGACAAGGGACCACAGTATATGGTTTCCTAATAAGAAATTTAAAAAAAAATAAAAAGCTTCTCAATTATGAGCCACTTAAAATAAAAATTTCACTCTTCTAATTAAATAAATATGTTTAATGACCAGGCGGTAGCACAGTGGTTAGAGCTTCGAACTGGGATGCAGAGGACCCAGGTTTGAGACCCCGAGGTTGCCAGCTTGAGCACGGGCCCATTTGGCTAAAGCAAAAGCTCGCCAGCTTGGACCCAAGGTCACTTGTTCCAGCAAGGGGTTGCTCAGTCTGCTGAAGGCCCGTGGTCAAGGCACATAAGAGAAAGCAATCAATGAACAACTAAGGTGTTGCAACGAAAAACTGATGATTGATACTTCTCATCTCTCTCCGTTCCTGTCTGTCTGTTCCTATCGATCCCTCTCTCTGACTCTCTCTCTATCCCTTTAAAAGAAAACAAAACAAAACAAAAAAAACCCCTTTCAATTATGAGCCACTTAAAATAAAAATGTCACTCTTCTAATTAAATAAATGTATTTTTACTTTTTTGGCCAAATCATATCTCATCTAAGACAAACATTTTATTATTTTTTCCACTTAATAATTTTCATAACCTTGATTTAGTCAATCAATGTTTCTACAAAAATTAGATTATTTGAAATTGTTTTCTATATCTGTAAGATCTCATATAAGCTTCATATATATCAGATGAAATCTTTCTACTTTTTCTTCTTGTCTTTTTAAAATGTGGTCAATTCTGCAGTTCATGGAATAAATTTCACTTTGTATCAGCAGTAAAAGAGGTCAAAGTCTGGCAGCTATATAAATCCAGTGAGGTAAGCTAGGTTATAAAAAGTACAGGCTGAAGTGTTCTTTTTTCTGTCTGCTTTACTACCAAATGATTCTATTTCTACTTTGCCTATTCTGCTACCATTTTTTTTAGAGTGAAGAAGCCATAAGTAATTTTGAAGAAATAAAAAAATAGGAAAAGTCAAGTACTACTTATAAAAGTTGTGGATATAGTAAAATAAGCTATGGCAATATAATTGTGTATAACACAACAAATATCTTTATTGATATTAATATACATTTCTTCTGTGCGCGTGTGTGTGTGTGTGTGTGTGTGTGTGTGTGTGTGTGACAGAGACTGAGAGAGTCAGAAGGAGGGACAGATAGGGACAGACACACAGGAAGGGATAGAGATAAGAAGCATCAAATTTTTGTTGTGACACCTTAGTTGTTCATTGATTGCTTTCTCATATGTGCCTTGACCTAGGGACTACAGCAGACTGAGTGACCCCTTGTTCGAGCCAGTGACCTTGGGCTCAAGCTGGCGAGCTTTGGTAAAACCCGATGAGCCCATGCTCAAGCTGGCAGCCTTGGGGTCTCAAATATGGGTCCTTAGCATCCCAGTCTAATGTTCTATCCACTGTGCCATAACCTGGTCAAACATTATATACATTTCTTAGAAAATCAAGCTAACAGGATCCATATATTTGTTTTTCCAAATTTGGCTCTAATTTCTATACTCTGCAGAGCTCAGAGGTTCTTGAATAAGTGTGGAAGTAAATAGTTATTTGAATACTAAATGGTTATTAAAGATACAACAGTGTTTGATCTCAATCTCATGCCATAATGTCTATAAAATTATAGAATTTTACAGTTAAATTTTACAGAAGAAACATTTATCATACAGAGAAAATGAGTGACCGATTATTTATGGTAAACAATGAACTCTAATGTCTAATAATCCATAACTAAACAAGAATTTTGTGTAAAAATCTCTTTATTTCTTAAAAAAATAATATGTACTTGTATTATGTTATATTTTTTCTATGGTCTAATGTTACTTTCCCTTCATTTAAATATTTTCTTTTCAATACTAATGTGGCCATTTGTTCCTCATGGAACATTCTTTGTTTTCATATCTCAGTTTCTTAAAGGTAACTGCTTTGATGTGATGGGGTTAATTCTGGTATATTGGTGATAAATGAAAGACATGTATATAATTTCTAATCTAAAACAGAGAAGAGCAAGAAAAGTTTTTGCCCTACCATGATGATCACAGATGTCACATAACAGGGTTAAGAAAAATGAAAGCAGTTTATATCACTGAGTTATTTTATGAAAGAAGGCTGCCCTGGGGATCACCAACTTCTTCCAGATTTAGCATGAGCCAGAAATAAATATGTTAAGCTTCTGTGGATTGTTGATTAAATTAATACTGCAGCACAGCTTCTGCTGTACCGACTAATTCACTCCAAAAAGTCTTCCCTCTGGCTTTCTCTCCTCCCTTGATTTGCTGTCCTACTTTCTACTTCCTTTCACCATTAAACTTCAAGGCAAAGAGTTCTGTTTTCAGTGTTGCTCAATCCCCTTTATTTTTCAATTTTCTGTTTTCTATATCATAATTTATTGAAAAAAACTTAAATTAAAACATTATCTCTGCCTGACAAGGCAGTGGTGCAAGGATAGAACATTGGACTGGTATGCAGAGAACCCAGGTTTGAAACCCCGAGGTCACTGACTTGAGCACAGGCTCATCCAACTTGAGCACCTGCTCACCAGCTTGAGTGTGGGGTTGCTGGCTTGAGTCTGGGATCATAGGCATGACCCCATAATCGCTGGCTTCAGCCAAATGGTCCCTAGCTTGAAAGCCAAGGTTGCTGGCTTGAGCAAAGGGTCACTTGCTGTGCTGTAGCCCCCCTCCCCCTGGTGAAGGCACAATTAAGAAAGCAATCAATGAATAACTAAGGAGTAGCAATGAAAAAATTGATGCTTCTTATCACTCTCCTGTCTGCCCCTCTCTCTGTGTCTCTGTAAAAATAAAAATAAAATATCTCATAATTATAAAATTCAACTTGCCCTCTGTACCTTGCAAGACCAGTTAACATAATTAAAGACTTTCTCTTTGAACAATATTCCCCCTTCAATTACTAGAAGGTGGAAAATTTATTATTGGTTCACTTAGTTTCTAAAACTGCTCCTTTGCTGTCCTTTAAACATAGAAATTCAGGCTTTTCTACAAAAACCAGATGTCAGCTTTCTTTTCTCTCTTTCTTTATAAAGATAATGCATTTTCTTAATTTTACAGACAGACTCTTCAGACTCTTTTTTTTTTTTAAAGGAACAGAGAGAGAGAGTCAGAGAAAGGGGTAGATAGGGACAGACAGACAGGAACGGAGAGAGGTAAGAAGCATCAATCATTAGTTTTTCATTGCCTTTGCGACACCATAGTTGTTCATTGATTGCTTTCTCACATGTGCCTTGACCGCGAGCCTTTAGCAGACCGAGCAACCCCTAGCTGGAGCCAGTGACCTTGGGTCCAAGCTGGAGAGCTTTTGCTCAAGCCAGATGGGCCCGCGCTCAAGCTGGAGAGTTCAGGGTCTCGAACCAGGGTCCTCTTCATGCCCTATCCACTGCGCCACCGTCTGGTCAGGCCAGACTCATTTTTTTTTTTTTTAGTTTAATATTTACTTAGAAAGTAAATTGTAAAAAACTCTGCTAAAATATTTGGTCATTATGTCAAACTCAAATGTACAACACTGGCCTCATAATTATCTCCAGCATTTTTCTTACCAACCTGCAGGTTCTACTATTGCATCTGTTTTGAAGAAACCAGCCTCTATTCATCTAGACCTCAAAACTAGAACTAGTTAATTCAACTTCTCTTCTTTCGAGCTTCATACACTATCAGTGGTACACATTTCATCAGTTCTACTTTCCTACTGTCTCTTCCAGATCAATTTCTGATTATTCGAATTCTAGTCAGCTAAAGAATGGAGCTCCATTTAGACCTGGAGTCAATTTGAATCAAAATAGGCAGGCAGATCAGATACAAGAGCTGGCACATTTTAAAACTAATAGTGACATTTTGCCATAAGTTAAAAATATAATGTATCTAAACCTTCACTTACTCATAAGAAAATGTGGTCTTTATTCATTCTATTGGGCTTGTGCAAACTGTTTATATAGAGTTTATGCTTTTGTTTGCTGGATATAAATGTAGTTTTACACATGACCATATTACAAGGCTTCAAACCTCTTTCCAGCTCTTTTAATCCTTTCTCCATAATGGAGGAAGGAGTGGCTTATTTCTATTCTTTATATTGCCAATTATAAGCATTTTAATCCAAATAATTAGATTATATTGTTTAATTCAATGAATTTAAATTTTACCAACCTGATTTTTCTTTTTATGTCATTATTTTTCCAAGCTTAATCCTCTCACATAGACCATAATTTCTTATTTTACCCAATCCCAATTTAACAACAATTTTTTTTTAATGGCCATAGACCTCCTGAGATCCATACCACATTTTAGTTCCAAAATATAATATCTAAGTTTCTGAAATAATGCCTAAAGAGCCTTTCAATATGGCTCAATCTTGAATTCTAAATTTTACAAATTATTTATGCATTCCTTGCTTCAGTTTTTATATGTAAAAAAGGAAACTATATGATACAATTTATTTCAAAAACTGGGAAACTATTGAGGAAAATGAGATAAATTATAAGGATAGCAAACAAATCAAATTTATCCCTGGTACATCAGGATGTATGATTAACCTGATACATCATTTTTATCTGGCCCTGTAATTTTCTACTTGTAAACAATGAATTTTTCCTCCCTTTCGAATGATTCTCATTGAAATACTATTTATATTTTAAATACAGTATAGCCTAAATGTAATGTTCCTTGTATTCTTTCACTCTCCATTAACTGGATTAGTAAAGTCATTTTAGGTTGTAAATGACAACGACTAAACCAAAATTAAACTACTGGGAAGACCCCAGGTAAACCAAGACTCAAGCATGAATGGGTTGAATTGTGAATGCCACCTCACTGAGCATTGACCATTTTGACTTTAACTACAGCAAGAAAAGGGGAGACATGGTTTCAGGAAGTAACAGCTTATGTTGTCAAAACTTGAAATTTAGTAGAAAAAAAGAGATGAGCCTTATCCCAACATTTGTAGAAAACTGCAAGGAAGTAATTTCACTAATTTAGTTTAGGCCTTCCATATGTTTCTGGGCAGATTATGGTGGCTTGGTGGTGTGTGTCATATTTCTACCCTTACATCCAAGAGGACAGAGGACCACAATAATTGGTTTCTACAATAAACACAATCAAAGAAGACTTTCATCAGAATACAGAAATTGATATTAGTCAAAAGGAAAAGAGTCACTGGAGCAAATATTCAGTAGTAAAAAAAAATAGATTTTGTATTTGGCTATATGTTTTTGAATCTTTACTCTATGACTTGCCAGCTACCTCTCTAAGCTTTGTTTCTTTACCAGTAAAATCCATATTTTTGTAGACTTGAGATAATTTCTCTCAACAACTCAGAAATTGAAGCACATTTCTTATTATTGATATCAATATCACCACTCCCTCTTTTCCTTTTGATAAGGCTTGGGTCATATTGTGCTTTTTAAAAATAAAAATAGATTTATAATTATTTTATCGCTTTAATAACACCACAAAATTCTCTCAGTCTTGGTCCACATCTTTTTATCTTCTTATTCCTATAACTACTTGCATGAGAATCTGCTCAAGTTATGTATATTTATAACATATCCCTCTGCACATGATGCACAAATTCTGATTGTATTTTGCCTTTTCATAGACTTTGCATTGCACTATTCATCTTTTCCCTGAAAAGTGGCCAGCACTCCAAAATGAAAAGTTCTTGCCTCATCCACTTTATCTCCCAAAATGTTTGAGCAATGTTTTACATACTTTAGATCTATAAAAAACTTTTGAATATACTTATATAAAAATATGTATATATCATCATGGAAGAGTCAATGATCATTCTGATCTCCCTTTTATGGAATCTTTGTCAGAACATGTTTTATCTAAGTTTACAGAAAATGTATTTCTTCTGATCCCTCGATGTCTGCCTGGTAGTTCTGTATCCTCTCTAGATGACTTTAAAGTACTTTTAAGAATAAATAAAGCATTATGTTAAGGTCATTGCAAATTGAAAATCATCTAAATTTTTAAAACTTTAACCCATAAGTGTTTATATTTTTGGATTAAGAAAACAATTATTCTAATTTCCAAAGTTATATAGCCTCTTGCTTTCCATTCCCACCATCATAAAACTGCTAACACTTTTATAATTTTGATTTATTTAAAGGAAAAAAAAGGGGTGAAGAGTTCATGCCGTCATTTTTATATGCCACAAATAAAATAACTGCTTCTTTTTCGGCCCATGCAGAAGTATGAAAAGCTTTTCAGATTCCTGACAGAACTGTCATTGTTTACTATTAGCACTGTCATAGCTGTGAGTCTTGTCATTCTATACAGTGGGGCATTGACTGGCACCCTGCCTGGTGCTAATTTGCAGGAGGAAAGCCTCTTGTCTTACTTCCCAAGATAATTCCTTGGGAAAGTGTGCTCCCTAGTGTTAAAAGTGGCTTAATGGCTGGAGAGTTACCGCTGACCAAAAGAGAAAATATGAAAGTTCATTTCTCATCATTCTCCAAGTGTACCTTGTCTGGTTATCAAGATGTCCATCCCTCTAAGTAGTTTTGATACAGATTTGACACTCTAGTACAAACAAAGATATAGTAACATAACTGCCATATGCTTGCCAGAAATCACATGAATGTTAGAGTGTGTGATAATTTTCAAGGAAGTTGACATCTTCATAGACAACATTAATAATTATTCCACTTACGACCCAAAGTGAAAGTCTTTATTTTTTTCCTCCCTTACTTCCTTAAAAATCATATCCATAGTGGAAGAAAAAAATTCTCCTTTTGGCTTATTTTTTATATAAAATCAATATTATTCTTTTGTTTCATTGTAAGTTTTTGTAAATAATTTATTTTACTTATATGAAAATGAACTAGGTAATGAATGATAAAAAATTAGTCACTAAGAGACAAAAGTGCTGTATACCCCGCTATTTTTCTAATTAACACTGTTTAAAATGTTTTTAACTGAAAGATCTATTTTGCTGAAATAATTGCAGAATTTAGTCCCCGGAGGTAAATTTTTATTTTACTTTTCTTTAGCAAAAAAATACTGCTTCAATGTTTTGGATTCTTTTGAATGTTATATTTTAAATAAATATGCTGAGTTATTTTTACTTACACGTACATACATATATGCATTTTGCTTACAAAGTAGCTTGATGGTAAAGTTTCAGTTTAACACTTCAAAAATTTACTTCTACAATTCTTAATTGTTTTTAGTGTTGTATGCAAGAGATTATAGAAAAACAAAACTTAAAATAATCTTAATTAAAAGGCTAAGAATATTATTTTTATTTGTTGGTAGTAAATTTTTAATTATTTTAATGATTTGATAGTCATTCTCTTTTAAAAAGTCACTGTAACATACATCACTCTTTCCTAAGATTGTTTAGAAAACAATTTTCTCCCTGAATATATACTACACCTTAATTTAGGGAATGTAAATCTAAATGTGAAGTCAAATACTGATGGTGAATATTAAAAATATCATTGTTGTTATAAAATGAAGAGAAATATCATTTATTCTAAGTTAATTTTTTCTAGGAATATGATAATAATAAATGTTGTTATTTAAAAACAACTGAGAATAGTAAATAGCATCCAGCATAGTCTAATACTTTTGCGAATCAGGTGCTGGTTTTCCAGAGGTAGGAACAAACTTGTAGTAATAAAATTCTATTCATAACCTGTGTCTAATACTACATTGTGCAGAGATCTTGGAAAAAGACACAATAAAATTAATTGAGGTGAATTAAAAAATTTTTTTACAATTAAGATAATCTAGCAAGTAGACAAAAACAACTAATATTTGTTTGTTTGAATTTTGGAATGTGCCACTGAAAGAGTGCATACAATTTCTATCTTTTTTTTTTTTTTTTTTTTTTACAATTTCTATCTTTAACTTCTAAAGTTATTTATATAGTTGCTCATAATAGCTCTACCATCTTAGAAATTTGCAATACCTTCTCAAGACTTGTTAAATAACCAGTACATTACATAATAGTGTAAGTTGATCTTAGATGAAAATAACCTAATATTATTTTGATATCAATAAAATTATAATCTTGTTTTAGAATCAAAGTGAAGCAACTTTTGCATGTAGAAGTTGTTACACATTTATCTGTTTACAAGTAGTTACTAGTTCTATTTATTTCACCCATAGCTCTCAGTTCTAGGGATATTTAATTTATGGGTTAAAGCTTAAAATAAAAGAAACTTACAGCAAATACTATAATTAGTGAATAAAATGTTTGTTTATTCCAAAAAGGTCAAATAAAACCCAAAATACTACTTGCATCCAGTGTCTGGCCCTTGTGTCCCCTCCACACCAAAAATCTATGTTACATCAGTGAATTGATGATGGATCCTGAGAATACTTAAAAATCACACATATTTAAAATTAATTTTTTTCTTTAATGTGTATTTCTTTGACCACATATCCAGACTGAATTTTTTGTTACTTTCTTTTCATCAATAAATTTTGTAGTTTTGGAGTTTAATTATATGGCATCATGGTTTCTCAATTCGAAGGAAACCACAGGAGTTGTAGTTAAACATTGTAGTTATTACCAAAATTGTCTACCCTGGAGAAAATAAATTTTCAAATACCTGCCTAAGTAGTAGCTATTCCCTGCAAAAGTTACATGATAGAAAAGCAGAAGGATTGAAGACTTCTCAGTCAAAAAGCTCAGCTTACTCTTTAAAACTCACACATGAGATATATGCAATCTTCCCCATGAGAAGAATTAAATAAAGAGCTGCAGCCTGATCAAGCAGTGGCCAGTGGATCAAGCGTCGGAATGGGACACAGTGGACCCAGGTTTGAAACCCTAAGGTTGCTGACTTAAACACAGGCTTATCTGACTTGAGTGTGGGCTCAATAGCTTGACTGTGGGCTCACTGGCTTGAGTGTGTGTTCATAGACATAATCCCATGGTCACTGGTTTGAAGCCCAAGGACACTGGCTTGAGTCCAAGGTTGCTGGCCTGAACAAGGAGTCACTCGCTCTGCTGTAGCACCTGGGTCAAGGCACATATGAGAAAACAATCAATGAACAACTAAGGAGCAGCAATGAAAAAATTGATGCTTCTCATCTCTCTCTTCCTGTCTGTTTGTTCCTATCTGTCCTTCTATCTGTCTCTATCACTTCTCCCCCACGCCCCCCAAAAAAGAAAAAGAAAATGAGGAGCTGCAGAAAGAAACCATGAATATTGTTCTAATTGAGCTCACTCTTTATAATAAAAAAAAATTAAATTAAAAAGAATAAGAAGCACAATCCTCTTTCTGAGCCTCAAAAACAAAATATCATAATCAAAGCTGAAACTGAAATCACTGGGATTTTGTTAAACCTCTACACCTTTTATTAAAATATGACCAGAAATATTATGCCAAAACACTTTTTTGGTGTAAAAACTTCCAGAATTATTCTTAAAAACTTTTCAAAATTTTAACAAACAAAGCCAGAGAGGACTTATACTTGCTAAGTATATTGTTCTAAAGAAATTTAATTATTTGACTAGCAAAGAGCTATTATGAGTTGGATGGTGTTCCTAAATTCTAGGAAAATTCAAATGGCATAACGTAAGAGTTAAATAAAGTTTGTTTCTTTGTATTTTGTTTTCAATTTCATTTATTTTTTTAAGTGCAGTGCTTGATATTTAGGCTAACTTTTTTCACAAGAAATAATAAAACTAAAATTTTACTTTTGTTAAATATCTATAATTTCCCTTTTTCCTGTCCAGTATTTTGAATCACATACATTACAGTTTTGCTATAGATATTAAATCATTATTAAAATTTAAATAATTATATAATGATTCAATCTGCATGTCTGTATCATCTCTATATGACACCATGGAACATTCAAGAGTGAAGCTGAAACTGTTTAAATATCCTGTTTGGGAAAGCTAGCTTTTGAAATTAAGCAATAGTTTACAGACATGGATCAATTGGCCCCAGCTTTATGGAAAAGACAGAGTGTGGATTATAAACAATGCTGAAGGTGTCACTTTCCAAATTTGAGATGATTCAAAACTGGGAAGGACAATCAATATAACAGTTGATGACAAGGTTGAGATTCAGGTTGTCTCAAAAGACTGGAATGCTGGATGAATACCAAGAAAATAAAATTTGATAAGGTTGAATCTCATGTTATGCCTTGGGTTTCAAAAAAGAATAAAAATGCAAAGTAGTGGATAGTGCAGACAGTAGTTCATGGTTACAAGATCTGACTTGGACATAATTCAATAATCACCAGCAGTACCAAGAGGCTGCTAAAAAATAGCATATGTTGTGTTATCATAAATTGAATATATAAAACAGTAAAAAATGGTAGCCTCTTTTTGGTACTCTAAATGTAAATATCTGAAATACCGGGCTTGATATGTGAACATGAGTTTGATGAGTAAAGATACCATTTCTTAGGAAAACTATCTAAAGCATTAGATTGTTAACTGAGAAGAAATATTATTTGTTAATAATATAACATGACTAATTTTCAATATATAAGGCTACCAGGGTATAAAGTCAGAGGCGATAGCCATGGCCATGCAGATTCAGGTTCTCATTGTATTTGGGCACACAGTAAAGGAACTGTGGGGCCGGAAAATGGTGGGCCAATATGTTTATTAAAGTCTCGTAATGGCGGCTGAGTAAAGAGGCAGGGAAAACTGCTTCTCTTTCTCTCTCTGGACTCTCTTGGATTCATAGGCCCCCCACCAGCCTCAGCATTCACCCACCTACCAGCCTGAGAGGAAATCTCGGGGCTCCCATACCCCTCAGCAATCTCTCTCTCTCTCCAGTAAAACAGGCTGGAGTTAAAAAAAAAAAAAAGCAAACGATGGCACCTCCCACGCAGAGGGCAAGCACGAGCAGCCTTCCATAGACTATATACACATGGCGCTGCCCCAATACAAGCAAATAAACTTAAAAAACAACCATATTTGTATACCCAACACCAGAGAAAGCATAAAGAAATGCCTTGGTGTTAACAGAGTGCTTCAAATAACAGGACTAAAAATTAGTAATTAAATTAGATAGCATATTCTACATTTACTGTGTAGTTAATACATAATTAGAAATTGTTGAAAGAGTTAATGACTAAAGAATCTTGTCATACTTCAATTTATAAAATAATGAAACAAGCTTTCATTATTTTCGAATGAAAATAATGTTTTCATTCACAGAGGATGCCCCACTAGTGTCCAAGCTCTATGTCAGTCAGGAGTCCCCAATTTGACTTCCCTGTGCAGTGGGACACTCCTGCTTAACAGCTGAGCTGGCGGCCTTTTCCAGACTACTCTTAAGGCAGCTATGAGGATTCTATTTATCAGTACTAAGACCAATTGCCACCAGAGGAAAGACATGACCTAACCGACACACAAACTTATTGCAAGAATCACACGGGCAGTTCATTACTCACAAATCCTTTTGGCATTCCTGGGTAGAGTTTAAGGAGACCTCATTAGCATGCTCCTCTCAGTTGTCCTTGGTCAGAGCGGCATGGAGACAGTCCACATTCAAAGTTGGAGTCTGGGTGACTATGGCAGCAGGGAGGCCTCTTAACTTTAGTGCCGTTTCTGGACTATACCTTCTAACATGTCAATCTACAGGATTATCACATCCAACTACCTTTTGTGGAGTTCCTAGCAGGGAGCCCATTTTATGTTAATTTACCAAAATGTCTCATCAAACCACTTTTAAAGTGTTCCTAGGGAAACTTCTTGTTTACATTAACCTACAAAATTATCACATTAAGCCACTTTTAATCTATATATAATTTCACACAGACACTAACTGGGCCTTGCACAAAAATCATAGTCTGCCTATAACATCTGTACACACTAGAGTAATTCCTACTCAGACAGCATAGCCTTATTCACTTGCCTTAATGGTATTTAATATTATAACCCCACTTATTTCTATATATCTTCCATATTTTTCTATATTCTATATACTTAATTACTATAACATTATATTACTGTAATAGAGGAGGTTCAGGTATAAGCTTTATTAATGTTTCCAATTGATTGATTTGGTCAATGAGTTATTTCAATATCCTTTATTTCCTCTGAGACCTTATTCACTTCTATAATACTTTAATTTTCACTGAAAAGTAGCTCATAAAAGTTCATGTTTGTTTCCATTTTTTGAAATGTGTTAGGAGGCATGCTTAAAATGAAGATAAAATGTAACTTTCCAATAAAATATTCTTAGTAATGAGTAATGTAAAAACAGCTAAAACCAATTAATTAAAAATCTAATAAACTCTATTATAAAATATTCAGTCAAGAAAAAGAGATGTGGCCTGACCAGGCGGTGATGCAGTGGATAGAGAGTCGGACTGGGATGCAGAAGACCCAGGTTGGAGACCCCGAGCTCACCAGCTTGAGCGCGGGTCCATATGGCTTGAGCGAAGCTCGCCAGCTTGAACCCAAGGTCGCTGGCTCCAGCAAGGGGTTATTCCATCCGCTGAAGGCCCACGGTCAAGGCACATGTGTGAAAGCAATCAATGAACAACTAAGGTGTCGCAACGGCAACAAAAAAAACTAATGATTGATGCTTCTCATCTCTCTCTGTTCCTGTCTGTCTGTCCCTATCTATCCCTCTCTCTGACTCTCTCTCGCTGTCCCTGTAAAAAAAAAATAGAAAAGGGATGTGCCAACATAAGAAACGTCTAAACCTGTAAGAATTTTTAAGAGTTTATTTAAGCCAAACTGTTGACAATTGCCAGGAAGCAAAAATCTCAAAGGATTGAAGAAATGCTCTAGTAAATGGCAGTTTTACCACTTATTTTCTACATCAGGATCAAAGGGGACAAAGTAAGGGGGTTATATGAAATCCACTGGAGATAGATTAGGAAGCCGGGAGAAAGCCAAACTGGGAAATCTTTGGGATTGAAGTAAAAATAAAATTTAAAACATATTTTTTACATAGGCTGGTAAAAGATAGTTAATAGTTGCAATGAACATGACAATAATAACAATAAGGAGATTTATGGTTTCCTCTTTGGTGGGGTGCCTGAGTGCTGAGGGGGCAAGAAAAGATTACTCTTACATTTCAAAGGTATGTTATCAGGCAATTTATTGTAGATGAAAAAGAGAGAGAGAGAGAGAGAGAGCAGACAGGCTGGAAAGACCAAGATAAACATTGACCTTGTTAAATAAAAACTGCCCAGAACCTAACTACCCATCATGAACTGCTTTTAGTTAGAAAGTTTTAATTTCAGACCATCCGAATGGTTACTTTAGGTCTCTGTGTTTGCAAGGCCGCCATGCAGGCTTCTCCTGAGCTCCTCAGAATTAGCACATGGCCCCTTTTTGTATATGGACGTTTCCAAATCATTTACCTACCACATTTATGCCTTAACAGTGGGATGATACATTTCATGTGGAAGTTTCCTTATTTTTGTGTACGTGATTGCTTGGGTGATACCATTAAAATTTTTGACCAATGTTGTATATCATCATCTCTTAAGCACTGTTCACCAAAGCCTCATCCCATTAAAATCTGTCTTCTCTTTTCCTAGTCTGATGTTCTATTAGTACACAGTTTTTTGGGCCAAATAATTGTTTTTTTATTGAGAGAATGACTTTCCATTTTTGGCAAAAATACACACAAACATAAGCAAGTGAGTAAGAAGTTAAAGATAGAAAGATAAAATATGTTTATAAATCTGAGATAAAATCTTTAAGTTTTCTTTCATTGTTAATCATCAACTATGCATAATGGATTAGACTATCTCTGCAGTGGTCCTAATTGGCCATTAAGATGGCCAATTTGAGTGTGCTAAATTTGATGATATTTTGGACCCCCTGAAAGTGCCTTAGGTAAAAAGGGCTTCGGTATGCATAATTTATAAATTGATTATCATACGATCCAGATAAACTTATATGGCCTAGAGGCTATTTGGGTGTTACCATATTAAGTGTACCTCATTTAAATGCATCAACTTTCACTTTCTAGGTATATGATTTGTTATTCTGCATGAAATATTTTAAATTAAATAGCAATAGGAAATAAAAGGAGTAAAGTAGGCAATTATTAGAGAATAATCAATATTATACTGAACTTCCATGTCAAAGTAATTTTGCTTAAGTTTTCATATCGGAAAGACAAATATGTTCTCTAAGTGATTAAACTATATTACTACCCTTGCTAAGATAAAATAAATGCAGGCATAACATTTAATTTGGTAACTTTTCCTTAAATAAAAATAATAAGAACACAGAAAAGAGAATGTATTTATGCTGTTAAATAGACATAAAATTAAAACTAAAAATTTTTGCTTTGAGGAAAAACTCACTAATTAAACTGGACCTCAATTCAACTGGGCAAGAGAGACTAACTACATTATCTCTTCCCAAGTTCTTTCTGAGCCAGTGATTTCACATCTTGTTGGGTTTTCCTTAATGTAAAAAAAGGTGAACTATCTAAGAAATATAAATAGTTACCACGTTTTATGTTTTGCACACTGAACTATGAGACTGACATCAGCAACTGTTTGCTAAAATACAAGAAAGCAGCATAATAGTCTAACTCCATTCACATGTTTATTCTTGAAGAGCATAAAACTGCCTGAAAACTCTATAATAGAGAAGAATATGTGACTCTATAAAATCAAAATTTGCAATTTTCTTTATGGCACAAGGAGTCATAAATGCTACAATGAACAGCTAACAAAATAGTATCAGCTGACCTTGAGATGTCTTATTACTCTCATTTTTACTTTTAAATTGTTTCTTTGGGATCTCATCATTCCATTTATGAAATTGACATAATAAACTGTCTAGGGCAAAGTTCATTAATATTGATAAAGCAAAAAATGTGGTTCTATGGTCTTGGTAGAAGATTCTTTTTTAAAGAAAAAAATATGTATTTATATAAGAATTTCATCAATAATTTAATTACTTATATTATTAGTTACATTAAGGGAGCTTATTTGTGGTTGTCATCTAAAGGTAACAGTTATCTACCTTCCTTCTTTCTTAAGGGAACCTTAGCCCTGTTCAAAAGGACAATATATATTGTCAACATGACACATCTCCTCCCAGATTTGCTTAAGCTGAGAATAATTATGTGACCCAGTTCTGGCTAAGGGGATGTAAACAGAATTTAATAAGTTCAGGTCACTGTAAGTTATTGCTTTTTGAGATAAACTGACTCTGCTGGCATATTCTTTTTGCTGTTTTGTCCTTTTCCTTTTTTACTGCCTGTTAAACTGATGGAAACCTGGAGATAAGGTGGCCATAAGGCAACCACATAGACAAATTAGGCATAAATAGCCATAGAGAAGATATCAGAGCTATAAATACAAAATATTCTGGTTGTGTGGTCACTTCTATGTGAGCAGTCTTTGTACTTCTTGATACCTGATGAGATGGAAGGAATCTGTCTGTCTAAGCCATGATCCCCAAAGGTTTCAGTTTTCTAGGTAATAAAAATTGGGTTATTTTGATCATTTTTTTCAGGTATACATAGTTACATAATATAAGCTTTAGGGATGGTAATTTGTTTAGAGATGAAAGTGAGAATGCTCAGGAAGGAATTTAAAAGGTACATAAATAATAGTACCATTTTAGAAATAATAATAAAGTTATTATTTAGAAATATTTATGAAACATGGAGAATATTTCTGTTATTTCCCAGAAGTGTTAAAATATATGAAACTTATTAGAGAACCAATCAAATATTATGATAAATTTCAAAGTAGAAAGTTCTATTGGGTGTCTATTCATATTTCTATTAGACACATAAATTTAATTAGTTTTAGAAATGAATATAATATATAGTACTACTAATGACATTTCAAGTAATAGAATAGAAAGACTATGTACTAACAACAATCATAGGATCAGCTTTATTTAAAATTTATTTATTTATTAATAAAATTATTTATTCATTTTACTCATAAAGTTTCCATTTATAAGTATTGTACACTTACTGCCTTTGATATTTTAGGCTCTAGGGATATATAATAGAAAACCATAAAGGCAAGATATATGCCTTCATTGAAATTGTATGCCATGGGAGAAAATAGCAAATAAATAAGTAAATATTTTATTTATCTTAGCAAAAAGATAAATGCTCTGGTGACGTGAATAAAGAGTACCAACAGAAACTTGTGCAAAACAACAAATTCCTATTTCAGACAAAAATTTGAGCATTAATTTGCCATTTCAACAAGAAAATGTTATCTACTATATGGCGAGCACTATGAGACACCAACAATTTAGAAAAATGAACAAAAACAACTTCTGCTTCAGAATTGCAATGATTAAAAAAATAAAATTACTTAGAACAAAGACTATCATTTATTAAGCAGAAAACCTTGATGGGTCATTTTGATTGTCTTTAATTAAAAATGTATGTGATAAAGAAACTTAATTTCCCATGCAGAATGAAATAAAAAGAATTCAGATTTCATTGGGGATCCAGAGGCATTAGTTATAGTAGATGAGACTGGCAGAATAAGGAACACAGACTCAGCATGTGGGGTGGTGTCTGGCCACTGGTAATTGAGAAGTAGGTGATGGATGTCCTGAATGTCAATTTAAAAAAGATTTGCCACTGTGCATAAACAGCCAGTCTCACTTTTCTCTAGCATAATCCTCCTCTAACATAAGTGATCATACCAATCGCTTCTTGAAATAGAAATTTGGGGGTGCCACCCACCAGAGTGTCTGAATCAGATATGAGGTAGAGTCTGAGAACTTGTGTTTTTAACATGCCTTTTAGTAATTGATGCTGCTGATCTGCGAAGTACACTGATCTAGAATAACTCAAGACCTTCCCACAGTTTGACATCTTTCTTAACTCTCCCTTTGAATTTATATCACTTTCCAGTGTGTTAAATATTTCCAGTCAGTCTATATTACACAGTTGCTTAATACATTTAGTTAACATTCTTTAGTCATTTATTTATTTAGATATATATTTAAATTCATTTATATATTTCATTTATTTATAAATTATATATATATATATATATATATATATATATATATATATATATAAATGTATACACATTTTCTTTCTAGTACGGTGGTCATTTATTTGCATACTAGTTATCGGAATAAAACTATGTATGAATACATATATATTACAAGTATAATGTAGGAAACACTTTCATTACACCTTTGCTTTTCCTATTGCACTTAATAACAGTAAAAATTGCATTAGATTATTAGCTAATTAAAAATAGCCTACGAAATAAATAAATGAATACTATGATGAAATATATTGAAAATTGAAATTAGGCTTTTTAAAAATTCTATTTGATTAATTTTAATGGGGTGACATTAATAAATCAGGGTACATATGTTCAAAGAAAACATCTCCAGGTTATCTTGTCATTCAGTTATGTTGCATACCCATCACTGAAAGTCAAATTGTCCTCTGTCACCTTCTATCTGGTTTACTTTGTGCCCCTCCCCTCCCCCCCACCTCCCTCTCCTCCCCTGCTCCCCACCTCCGGTAACCACCACACTCATGTCCATGGTTCTGAGTCTCTTCTTTATGTCCTACCTATGTATGGAATCATGCAGTTCTTAGTTTTTTCTGACTTACTTATTTCACTCCCTATAATGTTATTAAGATCCATCCATTTTGTTGTAAATGATCCGATGTCATCATTTCTTATGGCCGAATTTAAAGTAAAATAGTTTGTTCATGAATGAGGATTGAATGAGAGGAAAATTAAAAGAAAAATGAAGAAAATAAGAGAGAGGGAGAGAAAAGAAAAAGGAGAAAAAGAAAAGAAAAAAGAGATAGTTAAGGGTTTTGGAGTATAACCCTCATAGAGAGAAAGAAAAAAGAATAGAAAAAAATGAGAAATGTAACACTTACGGGTAATGTAGTTCAAGATGAAGAGAAAAGAGTAAGACAAGCAGAGGATAAAAGGACCAAGTTGGAAGAGAAAAAAAAGTAAATAAAGATAATAAAATGAAGGATATAAAAAAAGTGAAAAAAGTTATAAAGTTTGTGGATTTTTCTTGATTTTGAGAGGTTATCTTCTTCCTTTTTCCTTCCTCTCCCTCTTCCTGGTTGGTGGCACTGTACCCCAGGCTCTGCCCCTGTGGCACACTTAGGTAGAGATTTGCTGTTGATGTGTCGCTATGGTGATGTCATATATTAGGCCTCAGTCTCGTTTGTAGTCAGGTCTTGTTAGAATTTGCAAGCTCCAACAATGGGAGAGTCCATTTTCTTGGAACCTCTCTCCTTCCTGAATTAGCAGGCTGGTGATCCAGCTATGAGCTTGCTGCTTCCACTGCCTGGATAGTAAGAGGCTCAAAGAGATGGCAAATCTCCACTCTATCCCCACTCAGCACAGAGCTCTGGGTAAAGCTCTGTCAGTCAGAGCCGTCAGCATAATCAGGCAGGGCTGGGAGCCAATTACTCTCAAGGTATCTTTTTATGAGCCTCCAGGCATGTCCAGTATGTCTCAGCACTCTGTGGGACCACTCTCCCCAGGCTTTTTGCACTTTGTATCCTGTCTTGGCTAAGAAGAAGATACCCTAGTTGCTGCCTGCAGAACAGGAAGTCTTAAAAGCTGCCAAGTCTCTCTTTTTAGTGCACAGCCCTGAGTAAGAAAGCTCTGCTAATCAGAGCCATCAGCATAGGCAGGTTTTTTGCCCTGTATCGGTTGACTGGAAGTTGCCCCCACCCCGCCGTACAAAGCAAAAACCATTAAAAAATATCATATCTCTTGTCTTAGATTGCTGAGCTGAGAAACACCTTGTCAGACAGAGCTGTGTAAGCTAGTTGGGCGGTGAGCCTACTGTGAGTTAAGCTAACTTGAGCGATTGGATTCACAGATTTACTACAGAGACTGTTTGCAAGCTGCCTTAACTCCCCTCCCTCAGTGCTAGCCTGAATGGCTGGTGAGAGCACCCTCGCTCACCCAGAGAAGACCGGGTATAGAGAAGTTTGTTTTCATGCACTCTTCCCATGCTGTTGTTGGTGGAGCACGGATTACACCATTCCTTTGCTCGCAGTCCACACAGGAGTCTCTGACCTGCCTCTCCGGGAACACAGGCGCCCATGCCCCGGGCCCTAAGGGGAATGTCGCCTACACTGCCAGCGTTTGCTGACCAGGATGTCAGGGTAATGGAAGCTGCCACTTGCCCACCTGTGCTGGGCTGGTGCCGGCGTTAGCCTGCACAACTGAGCTGCGGCAGGCCCACTCTTTCCTCGGCTTGCACGTCTATGTCACAGCCTGTCTCCTTTCACGCCCAAAGCTCTCACTCTCTCTCAGCCCCAAGTGAAAGCAACCCTTGCTCAGGTTAGTGAGGGAGGCGGAGTGTTCTGTTCTCCATCTTATTTCCTTCAGGGTTGCTTATAAATTTAGTGAGTTTTTCAACACTTCATACCTTTTTGTTCAGTGTGTGGTACCCACAGATGCTTCAGGGGTCAATTTTTCTGTCTCTGGTTGTAGTACTTGTTGAATTTTGGGGGAGAATTATTGGAAGCGCTCCTCACAGGGCCATTGCTCTGACGTCACCTAGGCTCTCTAATTTGAGAAAACCTTTCTAAATCACCCTCTATTGACCTTAATGTGAAATCATTTCCTCTGAAATCTTGTTTTAATTTTTATGTTCATTTTAATATCATGATTTTTCATCCAATTCAGACCATTTGGGGGATTTGTTTTTGTTTTGTTTTGTTTTGCTTTAAGCAAGACTATAAAGAAAGAACAATAAAGAGCTGAGAGAATGCATGCATGCTCTTTGCCCCTTCTTGGCTCAACAGCATCATTTGGGAACTTCCTGCCCTCACATTTGCTCCTGACTTTTAAGCTCTGTCATTCACTTAGTGATAATAATAATGATTATAGTAAGTAGTATTTGCAGAACACTTGCTATTGTACTGTGTAATTGAATCTGAACCACGAAATGAGATAAATGGTATTTTTACTTCAGGTAAGGAAACTGCAAGAACAAAATATTATATTCAAGTTTAGAGAGCTCTTTCTTTGACATGATTGACATTATGACTTCTTTATACTGGAAAACTGATAAATATTTGTTGGATTAAAAATAAATGAAATATACAAATTTTATATACAAGTTTAGAGAGCTCTTCCTTTGACATGATTGACATTATGACTTCTTTATACTGGAAAACTGATAAATATTTGTTGGATTAAAAATAAATAAAATATACAAATGTATAAAATTAATTTTTTAAGTGTAAAAACTAGTGAAGGAGGTCATAAAAAGCAATAAACTTGTAATCAGTAACTAAAGGTGCTATGGATGTTGGCTAAGACATGTAATGACATAAAGATTTTATAATTTGAAGACATTTATTGATTAAGACTTTAGGAAAACTTTGTATTTACATGGATAAAAAGGAGGAGGCAATGTGATCCTCATTAATGTTGTTTTAACAAGTCCCTTTATCTTATAATGATGATATAACATAATCCTGTGCCTCTCTGAAGAATTTCTTTTATTATTGTAGATTTACAAATATTTAACATTAAAATTAAATATATTCTCACATAATTTATTTCAGAACTAATTTTATTTTAAAAATGCTAGCATTGGCAAGTTGCTCATTTAATTTGTGTGTATCTTTATTCTAAGTATTTAGAATTTTTTAGAAGTATATTTTATATTTTTACATGAATCCATCAATAGAAGCTTAAGGACTAATATCTATGCATGTTAATGAGGATAAAAATGTTCTATAGTTTTGAGACTATATAGATAATATTATGTAAAAGAGGAAAAGCCCAATACTCTAATAAAACATAAATAATAAATAAATAAATAAATAAATAAAATAGTATAGAGACACCATAAAATCAAATTATGACAAGAAAAAAATGTTTAAAAAGTGTCCTTTTTTGTAAAATTTTAAATACAAAAAATATAGGTATAATTATATAAATCTTAACAGAATCTCAGGATTGAAGGTACCCCAAATAACATATCTTCTAAATTTTAGTGTAAGTCTCCTCTACACTATAATTAACATTACCAGATTTGAGGCTTCACTGCCATTAATTTTAGAAATATAAATATTGTTACCACTGAATTGAATGGCAAAGTCAGATGTACGTGTGAATAAAATGAATGCAGTGTTGTATTTTCCAGCTTTACCAGACATTAATCATTGGTGCTTGACACCTATTCCTCGCTTTCTCTTGCTAAAGAGGCGCTGATGTAAGATACCTACCTTTGGACCTACATTTTACTCCTGGCCCATTGAATGAAGAGCATTTGAGATCTAAGGGTAATTATAACACCTTTAAAGATGAATAGTTCAAGGCATGTATCTTAATGCATACCAATAAGAACAAACAATTTTTGTGACCTTTTGGAAAAGTTTGTGCTTGCTTTACTATTAACACTTGCCTCACTCCTACAAGATAGAAGCTTTAGAGATATGTGACATAATATTGCTGTCAACATCGGCTACCAGATAAAAAAACAGATATGGACAAGAGGGTCTAGAGAACTGAGGGAATCCCTGCCATCTCATACAGCAAGTTACAGAAAAGTACATGTTGGTTTCTTTAAGCCAATTTAATTTGGGTAATACAAATAAAGTCTTGTTCTTAAAAAAAGTAAAAGTGTATAAAATACAAAATAAATTACACGTCTCAAGGCCAATTCTATCTATATAAAGCCATATTCCCAATGACACATGAACTGACAAAATTCTTCTGACATTTTTCATGTTCTGTAAATTTGTTCTTTTTATTAATTATTAAGCACACGATTTATTGGCTCAAGTTCATTGAGCACTCAATTGAGATGAAAAATTCCCCAAGTTAGCATGCTAATAATTTCAAACTTTGATTCGTTTATATTATGTTCATAAAAGTTACAACTGAAGCAGCATTTGTCCTGTTTTTTTTTTTTTTAATTTAAAGAACAAATATTGAAAAAATATTTTTAAATGAACAAACATGTTAAATAAGTAAAAAGACAACATTGCAAAATTGGACTTTGGGCTGTATTATTCAGTTGGTGTATAGAGTTAAATGAGATTGTGGGCATCAGTATATACATTTTCTATACTATGAATGCATTGAAGGCTAAAAAGATTATCAGCGTTCCCTGTTGGTATAACCTGTGTCTCTGCTTTTGCCTATAACCTAGAAGGCACTCAAATATTTTTGGCTAATGAATAATGATTTTCCAAAGTCTTAATTGAAAAAGTAAATGCTTTTCATCAAGACTAATAGATTTTTTTATCTTAATAGAGAGGAACTGAAAAGTGTGAAAGTTCAGTTAGGCTGTGGTATTTGAGGGTTATACAATTTTGCCATAAGAAATAAAGACATTCATAAAACAAAATATCCATCAACTTGTTCAATTCCCAAATATTTATTTAAACCTTTCAACTATTTGGATTAAAAACATTTTATTAGATGAATTTGACAGAGCATAATGTAAACAAGAACCTCTGTTTTTTCTCAGCCCGGTTGCCCTTACACCCTTTCTATGGCATCATTCATTTTCCACTGCTCACTGACATCTCTGATGGGTTGCACAGGTTGTACAATGTCTTCCACAAAGTTAAAACTCCTCTGCTCCCCCTAAAGCATTAAAAGTCTATATCATATACTTCAGTCTTGACTAGTATAAAGTTATTTATTTATATTTAAAAATTTTTACTCTTATTCTTTTCAGGCCTGCTGAGGAGTGGGAGCCCATAGGGTTAAAGCAGCCCATGGGTAGCTTCTTTTTTCCTTACTTGCCTCCTCCTCCACTCAATAACGTCTATTCCTCACCCCTTCATGTGACACACAGGGCAAAGGAGATTGGAAGTTTGGAACAAAATCTGACAAGACAGCACAATGGTGCTTCTGTCTCAGTGCCTTCTGGGAATAATGGGTATATACTGTTAACTCTTAATTTCATGGGGAGTTTGGGTGGGTTATTCTGATGTCTACAATTGGGAGCTTTTTGGTTGGCATCAATATACTGGCTTAAGCGGTATGGTGCATCTAGATGCTTCTTTCCAATTAAAAGAACCCAATAACTAAATGAAAAACTTTACAGTCAATATACCCTCAAATTTCTCTTTAATTTTATTTAGTATCTAATTGATCACATAGTGCTGTAGTCTTTAGCTCTTAGTTTTATTTCACCATTAAGCAATATCTCTCATTTTTCTTGAGTTACTTTTCTTCTAAAAGTATACTTTACTCTAATATTAATATTATTATATCAGATTTATTTTATTCTCCCAGGTCAATATCTTTATCTTTTTTATTTGAACACTTTTATAGTTTATATTTATTTGGTTCTTTTGTAAACCATCTAGATTTTAGTCTCTTTAGATCTTATAGAGTGTTTCAACCATTATAATGATTGATTGATTTGGGTTGGTTTATTATTATATATTATTTTGCATTTTTTATTTACCATACTTGATTTATTTGGTTATTTTTGTCATTTTTTTCCTATTTAATTAACCATTTTTAAATTTATATCTTTTATTGCCAATATTACATGAACAATTCTATAATTGTTCTTTCAATAGATACTCCCAAATTTATTATGTGCATATTGATTTAATAAAATTCAAGTAACGTTTGTATTTAAAAAAGCAGTTAAATCCTCAGTCACTTTTTACTCTTTTGTAATACATAATTTCCCTTCTTCATACTATCTGATGCAATATTAGATATTTTTGTTTATCACTTATTTCATGCTTCTAGAGTAAAATTCCAGAATTTTTTTCTGTCAACATTATTGCATATTCCAATGTCTTAGCTTTGCTTGGTACATTTTAGACATCCAAAAAGCTTTTAATGAATACTTAAGAAATACCGTTTGCCTTTTAAAGTAACATTATCACATAGTATAGAGCAGCACTAGCAAATAAACTTTCTTTTTTCTTCTCATTTCAAGGCAAATAAAATCAAAATATTGGTTCATGTGCTTTGGTGACAGTTTCTGTTATCATTGAGAAAAAAATTAAGAGAAAAAATGTTACAATTATAATTTAATTATTTTTATTTTCTTTCTTTCTTCCTTCCTTCCTTCCTTCCTTCCTTCCTCCCTTCCTTCTTTCCTTCCTTATCTTTCCTTTCTCTTCTTTCTTTCCTTTTTTATTTCTTCCTCTCTTTCTTTATCTTAAACTAACTAGATATATTTTGTGTAAGAATCAGTAGAAACTAAAACTCTGCCATGTTCTCTGAAAAAAAAATAATTTTAGGATATTTTAAGTATTTCATTTAACAAATATTGATTTGATATTTGACTTATCCCATAAGACTATGATCTTTTTGACTCAGAGATGAGTAACATTCTTATTTTGATTTTGAGATATGCATATTCTAGTAGAAATGATGGACATGTAAACATTGATTATAATAGTTCCCAATTCTTTGTCCTTTAGTACTATGGGTTTTGTGAATAACTCACTATGAACTTAGAAAGGTTTTTGAGTTTTAGCAAAACTCTATGCTTTTCATATAACCTTTAAAGCATTTAATAAATGGAATGTTAGTGTCCCCCAAAATTCTTATGTTAAACCTAACTTCTAAGTGATGGTATTTGGAAACTAGCTCTTCAAAGAGTAATTAGGTCATAATAATGGAGATCTCGTGAATGGGATTAATTAATGCCTTAAGAAAAGAGCTACCAGGTTGATTTTTGGAAGATTATATAATTCAAGAAATTTGTTCATTTCACCTAGGTTGTCTAATTTTTTGGCATAGAGTTCTTCATAGTATTTTCTTACAATACGTTGTATTTCTGTTGTGTCAGTTGTTATTTCTCCACTCTCATTTCTAATTTTATTTATTTGAGTCCTCTCTCTTTTTTTCACAATGGGAGAACATATTTGACAACATGTCTGGTAAGGGGTTAATAACCAAAATTTATAAAGAACTTATAAAACTCAACACCAGAAAGACAAACAATCCAATCAAAAAATGGGCAAATTAAATGAATAGAAATTTCTCCAGAGAGGACATACAGATGCCCAATAGGCATATAAAAAAATGCTCAACATCACTAATCATTAGAGAAATGCAAATTAAAACCACAATGAGATATCACCTCACACCAGTCAGAATGGTGCTCATCAGCAAAACAACACAGAACAAGTGCTGGCAAGGATGTGGAGAAAAGGGAACCCTTCTGCACTGCTGGTGGGAATGCAGACTGGTGCAGCCACTGTGGAAAACAGTTTGGAGATTCCTCAAAAAATTAAAAATTGAACTGCCTTTTGACTCAGCTATCCCACTTATAGGAATATACCCTAAGAACACCATAGCACTGTTTGAAAAGAAGAAATGCGCCCCCATGTTCATGGCAGCATTGTTCACAATAGCAAAGATCTGGAAACAGCCCAAGTGTTCGTCAGAGGACAAGTGGATTAAAAAGCTATGGTACATATATACTATGGAATTCTACTCAGCCATAAGAAATGATGACATCAGATCATTTATAACAAAATGGATGGACCTTGATAACATTATATGGAGTGAAATAAGTAAAACAGAAAAAAAACTGAGAACAGCATGATTTCATACATAGGTGGGACATAAAAGGGAGACTATAAGACATGGACAAGAGTGTGGTGGTTATGGAGTGGGGGGAGGGGCGGGGCACAAAGAAAACCAGATAGAAGGTGACAGAGGACAATTTAATTTTGGGTGAGGTGTATGCAACATAATTGAATGATAAGATAACCTGGAGATGTTTTCTTTGACCTTATGTACCCTGATTTATTAATGTCCCCCCATTAAAATTAATAAAAAAAAAGAAAAAGAAAAGAGCCCCCAAAGAGCTCCAACAAGTGAAGTAACAGTGAGAAGACACCTATATATAAATCAGGAAAATAGTCCTACCGGACACCAGATCTGTCTGTGTCTGTCTTGGACTTTCAGTCTCCAGACTGTAAGAAATAAATTTCTGTTGCTTAAAAGCTAACCAGTTTACGGTAATTTTGTTATAACAGCCAGAACACATTAAAACAACCACCTTTAATATATCATATGTAATCTTATAATCGAAGCAGAGCATTTATTCATCTTACTTCAGGGCTTTAGAACATTCTGCTATTTGGTTGAAAAACTCTTCCTTAAATACTTACAACCTTATTTACCCTGTTTATCTTGACTTCTTCTTTCTTATCACTTGGTCATAGAGACTTTCTGTCATCAGTTTTTATAATGGTAAATCCGTTTCTTCACATCTATGCCCCTGCTTTATTCTCTAATATCCATATAATTAACTGAAATTATGTCTCATACTCGATTGCTTATTTATCAGTAAATTGTCAGTCACTCAGTGAAATAAATCTCATGAAAGCAGAGTCATTGTCTCTCTTGGTTAATTTTGTACTTTTACGTACCTGGAATACTAGTAGATATCCACTATGTATGTTAAATTAATAAATAAGAAATCCTAAATTTATATTATAAATATAAATTTAGGATTTCTTATTTTCTTAATTTTCATAAAAGAAAAGTTGTACCATGCATCAGCTGGATGCATGGGGAAGCTATTAGAAAAATAAGCTCCCCCAAAGTAAATATTTACTCTTTACTGCATTTTATTAAACACTCTGGAGTTAAGCAAACTAGAAAGTGGAAATGGTGCCGTAAGCCAAATCACATAGTATATTAGACCTGAGGGATTATGGCCAGAGAGTGCTCTTGTCTGTTCATTTCAAAACACAATCCCCAGACTTTGTTCTGTACACTTGGGACCTTTTTAAAGTTCAGAAATGTTGTAAAGTTTCAATATGTTTTGAAGGTGGTTTTGAGGTTTCCTTTTTCCGTATACTCAACACACTTTTTATATTCTATCTGGACCCATAACTTAAATTATTTGAATACCACCAGTGTATTGAACTGAAAGAAGTTTGGCTAATTTTGACAGATTGCCATTAAACCGGGCAGACATAAGGAAAATTAGGCACTGCACCTTTACTCCTTATGTTGGGTGGCTCATTAAAACCTTACCCCTCAATATGCCTAGTAACACTTCCAATCATAAAATTAGTGAATTTTATAATAATAACATTCCCGGACCTTGTTGATTATTATAAATAATTATTATTTTAAATATTAATTTAAACATTTAATTGTATTTGCTTCCAAAGGTTACAAAAATAAAACAAATCAATGTGAAAAATTATTAGACAATATCAGTATATTCAGGTATGAACATTTAACCAACAGAAGAAGAAATTCAACAAGGTAACAAACATAATGTTTAATCTAACTATGGGCCAATGTCATGTTAATTGTTATAATATCCAACTTTTTTCTTTATTGAAAGGACAGTGTGTGTCAGATGTGGTTCTAAGAACTTAGCATGAACTAACTAATTCAGCCATTGCAATAATTTTATTGCAATAACATCATTGCCATTGTGATCTTCATTTTATCAATGAGGATCTCATTTGTCATAAGTGGTGAAGTTTGTATATAAAATCAGGATATTCCATCTCAGAGAACACAGCCTTATCCATTCTGCAATCCTTCCCTGCTTAGCTCTATCGACCTACTCAACTCTATTGACTTCTGTCTGCTTTCATAAATGCCCTTATTAAACTAATCATTTATTTATCATAAAATTGACCAAGTAAACTTTTGCATTTATCTCATAGAATTGAAAACTAATATTCAACCAAAATCTTGTGCTTATAAGCTTTGTTTATAATAGTCAAACATTGAGAAGAAGAAAAATTTCTCTTAATCAATGAGTGGCTAACCAAACTGTGGTACATCCATCCACAGCATGAAATATATCAATAAAAATAAATCAACTTTTGATATACACTATAACTTAGATGACTCCGTCAAGGACATTAAAGTGAGTGTGAAAAGTTAATTCAAAAGGTGTATGTGAGTTATACCGTATGACTGAATTTATATAACATTCTCATTTGACAAAATTATAGAGATGGAGAATATATTAGTGTTGCCAGAGACTGGGGAATAATAATGAAAGGTTGTATGTGAGTGTTTTAAGAGGAAGACAGTTTTATGTTTTGATGTTACATGAATTTTATGTTTTGATGCACATGTGATAGTATTGTACAGAACAACGCATGCCCACACCATGCTCATGCACACACACTCACAAAGTATATATAAACTGGCAAAATCTGCATAAGTTCTGTATATTGTACCAATGTTAATTTACTAATGTTGATATTGTACTATAGCTATGCAGGACATAGCAATTAGAGGAAATTCTTAAAAGAAAATACAGGACAACCGTCTAGGCAGTTTTATATATCTTATGGATTTATAAGTATTTAAAAGTGAAATCTAAAAGCAAAAGAGTAGGTCATGGTTGGCTTTCCCTCACATTCTAACTTGTATTTAGTCATTTAACCTCTACATGTCTCTGTTTTTATCTTTCAATAAATTGGGGGTAATGACATTTTTCTTCATAGAAAAATTGCTAAATTCCCAAAATATTAGAATTATTACACATGAAGGCACTTTATTTCTTTGAAGGGAAGAGAGGTAACCTTGACAAATGATATTGACCTAATAATTACTATTGCCTCTTTTCTGCTACACAGACAAGCGATATATTATGGAAACTATAATGCAGTATACTTTTTATAAAGTAATGAATTAATTTTTTTTCTTTGTATTTTTCTGAAGTGAGAAGCGGGGGGAGGCAGATAGACAGATTCCCACATGTGCCCGACTAGGACCCACCAGGCATGTTTGCCAGGGGGTGATGCTCGGCCCATCTGGGGTGTTCCTCTGCTGCAACCAGAGCCATTCTAGCACCTGAGGCGAAGGCCATGGAGCCATTCAAAGTGCCCAGGCCAACTATGCTCCCATGGAGCCTTGGCTGTTGGAGGGGAATAGAGAAATAGAGAGAAAAGAGAGGAGAAAGGGTGGAGAAGCAGATGGGCACTTCTCCTGTGTGCCCTGGCCAGGAATTGAACCTGGAACTTCCACACATTGGCCAATGCTCTACCGCTGAACTTACTGGCCAGGACCAAGTGATGAGTTTATTAAGTTTACCTAAATATAGTTAATAAAATCAATGAGCAGAAATTATCTGCCTGACCTGTGGTGACACAGTGGATAAAGTATAGACCTGGAACGCTGAGGTCAGCAGTATAAAACCCCGGGCTTGCCTTTTCAAGGCACATATGAGAGTTGATGCTTCTTGTCCAATTCCCTTCTCTCTCTTTCTCTCTCTCTCTCTCCTCTCCAAAATACATAAATAAAATCTAAAAGAAAAAAAAGCATCAAAATTGTCAAGAATTAAAAAAAAGATCTAAAATCTGTCTTAATCTATCCCCAAAGATGATTTGCATCATAACTATATCACTTTTAATTATTAACACCCAAATAGTGCTTTCATAAGCAAATAGTAAACAATGTTTAAACTAGAATGTATTCAAATTCCTTTTTAAAAATCTCCATTAATTCAATTTATCTTATAATTATGCAGGAGTAGTACTTTCCATAATAAAATGACTGTTATATCTGATATATTGTCTGTGACAATGTATTTACCACAAACAATAGAAATACTTTTAGATGATGATTTTCACCCAAGTGGTTTCAAAGGTATCTTTTTGAATAATGTACTTCTCTTCATGGAGTGAAAGTCTGTTGAATGCCAGTATTTTCCAATTTTTAAAAAGACATTAAAATATAAGCTTAGGGTTTCTTTTCCTTTTATTATTTGATTCTTTTTAGACAGAGAGGAAAAGACAGAGAGAGAGAGAGATTGACTTGTTATATTCATTGTAGTCATTGATTTATTCTTGTATGTGACCTGACCGGGGCATAAACCTGCAACCTTGGTGTATTGGATGATGATCTAACTAACTAATCTAACCCAGGTCTTTCTCTTAATGACATTAACTAAAATGCAAGATACTTTTCATTATTTATCTTTACAACTAAAGTGTGTTAGTGTAATTTGAATTAAAGCTTTTGTGACTCAAAATATGTGTATAAGTTTGCAAACTTAAACATTTAAGAAAATATCAAGGTACCACATTATGTTCGTTATATGTTTCTTAGTTGTGAACCATAAAATGGTCCAAAACCCCCTAGAACTAGACACAGAAATGACTTTCCCCTTAGTTTTTTGGTGAGAATGAGTTATCTCTATTTATTCTGATTTCGAAGTGATTATTATCAGAATTATAAATGAGGTAAAATTACATTCATGATAAAACAGAACAAGTTTCTGAAAGCTCACGGTAATCTGAACAATTCTGGATGAAAGGCTTTACTATGGCAACTTCATGAAGCTTTATTTTTCTCCCTGTCATTATTTTTCCATGCTCTTTCATTTTACTGAAATACATTCACTTATCAAACCAAAAACTAATCTGAAAACATCACTGTTAGATGATTTTCCTGTAAATAAAATTGTCAGTTTAGCTAATGATTCAGAAAGAAAAATCCTTTTTAAGGGTTTTTTAAAAAATATTTTGTTAACCTTTAACAATTGAGATAATTGCTCCTGTAAGTAATTAATAGGAAAGAACTATGTGTTACAAAGCCAGGTAAAATGCATACTGTGATGCTGCATTTATTTGACAAGAATAAACCCTGCTGCATGACCTGTGGTAGTGCTGTGGATAAAGCATCGAACTGTAATGCTGAGGTCGCTGGGTCAAAGCCCTAGGTTTGCCTGGTCAAAGCACATGCAGGAGTTGACGCTTCCAGCTTATTCCCCCTTCTCTCTCTCTCTCTTGCTCGCCCTCTCCTTTCTCTATAAAAAAGAATAAATAAAATCTAAAATAAATTTGAAAAGAGTTAATTTTTAAAAAAATGAAAAAAAATAAACCCTGCTAATTTGGGTGGTACTTTTTGGAAAGGATTTTCCAAAGATACAGTGATCTCTGTTTTTACTTCACAACTTCCTTTGCTAGCAATGTTTCTTCACACTCTTGACATTAGAAATACCTTAGAAGAAGTGGCCCCAGAAACCAACATAGATGACACTATAATGCAGACTGATATCAAATCATACTACAAAGCCATTGTAATCAAAACAGTATGGTACTGGCATAAAAATAGAGACATAGAGCAATAGAACAGAACAAAGAACCTAGAAATAAACTCACACCTATATGACCAATTAGTATTTGACAAACAAGGCAAGGACATGCAATGAGGTAAAGAAAATCTAATCAATAAATGGTGCTGGGAAAATTAAACAAATATATGCAAAAAATGAAGTTACACCATGAACATGATAAACTCAAAATAGATTAAAGACTTAAATGCAAAACTTAAAACTATAAAACTCCCAGAAGAAAATATAGACAATAAAATCCCTGACAATTTTCTTAGGGATACTTTTTCTGATATATCCTCAGGCAAGAGAAACAATCAACAAATGTAACTACATTACAGTTAAACATTTTTTCACAGCTGAGAATGCCATGAACAAAAGGAAAAACAACCAGTTAGTAATTAAAATATTTACCAATGATAAGTCTGTTAAGGAGTTACTATCCAAACTTTATAAAGAACTCATACTACCCAACACCAAAAGATCCCGTTTAAAAATGGGGAAAGGACCGGAATAGATACTTCTCCAAAAAGGACATACAGATGATCAATAGACATATTAAAAGATGCTCAATCTCACTAATCATCAGAGAAATGTAAATTAAAACCACAATGAGATCTCACCTCACACCTGTCAGAATGACTCAGCAATAAATGAACAATCAATGTGTGCTGGCAGGAATGTGGAGTAAAGGGAACCTTCATGCACTGCTGGTGGGATTGCCAATTGGTGCAGCCACTGTGGAAAACAGTATAAAGTGTCCTATGAAATTAAAAATATAACTGCCTTATGACCCAACAATTCCACTTCTGGGTATATGTCTGAAAATTCCTAAAACACTAATTTGAAAGAATATATGCATCCCTATGTTCATCGCAGCATTATTTACAATAGTCAAGATGTGAAAACAGAATAAATCTACATCAATAGCTGTGTAGATAAAAATGTGGTGGTACATATATATAATGGAATATTACTTGGTATAAATAAAAGAATGAAATCTTGTCATTTGTAACAGCAGGGATAAACCTGCAGGGTATTATGACGAATGAAAGAAGTCAGAAAAAGAATGGCAAATAACAAAGAATTGAAATAGATTTATAGACACAGAGAGTGGACTGGTCGTTGCTAGAAGGGAGAGCAGCTATGGAACTAGGTAAAAAGAGGTGAAGGGATTAGGAAGTACAAATTGGTAGTTACAAAATAGTATTAGGAATGTAAAGTAGAGAATAAAAATATAGTATCTGCAGAAAATATATCAAAATGCTTCAGAAAAGTAACAAAACTGTAATAAGTTAGCTTGCCATGAAAAAAAAAAAAAAAGTAACTGGGCAAGAATAGGTATACAATTTCAGAAATACAAAATCACTTTTGACAGCTACTAGGAAAAAGAAAAACGAAGACATTACTGATTAATAAAATAACACTAAGGTTGCCGGTTCAAAACCCTGGGCTTGCCTGGTCAAGGCAAATATATGGGAGTTGATGCTTCCTGCTCCTTGCCCGCCCTACTCTTTCTCTTCCTCTCTCTCTCAAATAAATAAGTAAAAAATATTTTAAAAAATATGGTAAAAATAAAATTAACTACTTAATCCAGAAGGGCAAAGGTTTGAAGCATCAATCATTAGTTTGATTAAAAATTAAAATTTTTGACAGGCGGTGGCGCAGTGGTTAGACTGTCGAAATGGGATGCAGAAGACCCAGGTTTGAGACCCCGAGGTCACCAGCTTGAGCGTGGGCCCATCTGGCTTGAGCAAAACCTCGCCAGCTTGGACCCAAGGTCGCTGGCTCTAGCAAGAGGTTGCTCAGTCTGCTGAAGGCCCGCGGTCAAGGCACATGTGAGAAAGGAATCAATGAACAACTTAGGTGTTGCAATGGCAATGAAAACTAATGATTGATGCTTCTCATCTCTCTCTGTTCCTGTCTGTCTGTCCCTATCTATCCTTCTCTCTGACTCTCTCTCTGTCCTTGTAAAAAAAAAATAAAATAAAATTTTTCTTTATAGTAAAAATATGTGCCTGGTCAGTTGGTTCAGTGGATATAGAGCCTTGGCCTGGCTTCTGTACATCCTAGATTTGATTCCCAGTCAGGACACACAAAAGAAGGGACCATCAGCCTTCCCTGTGGTGGTGCAGTGGGTAAAACATCGACCTGGAATGCTGACATTGCCGATCCAAAACTCCGGGATTGCCTGGTCAAGACACATATGGGAGTTGATGGTTTCTGTTCCTCTCCACTTCTCTCTCTCTCTTCTCTTTCTAAAATGAGTAAATTAAAAAAAAGATGCATAGAAAAAATGATTTAAAAAAGAATGAAGAGACCAACCATTTTTCTTCCCTTCCCTCTCCCCCCCCCCTTTTCTCCTCCCACAGCAAGTGGCTAGATTGGTCCAAGTGTCAGCCCCAGACACTTAGGATAGCTCGGTTGACTTGAGTATCAGCCTCAGATGGGGTTACCAGGTAATCCTGTTCAGGAAGCATGAAGAAGTCTATCTTACTATCTCCCCTCCTCCGACTTAAAAAAAAAATTACATGCAACTTTCCATATACAAAGACAAGAATTTATTGAACTTGTTTACCTATTTAAATTAACATGTTTTTATTGAATTAAATATAACAATATGCCTTGAAATTATCTCAGTTGTTTACACAGTTTGGAACTCTTTGGCCCAGATAATTTTTGAGAAATATGTTTTTTGCATCTAATGAAAGCCGATCTTTTAAAGGTGACAACACATAGAATGCATAACTGTGCTTGGTTTTCTTGTTGAAACTTCCCTTTGAAGTGTCCTTCTCTGTTATAGCCCTTAGGCATTGAAAACAAAACAATGTGTCTTGACTAGTTAATATCTAGAGGACAATCTCAGAGTCATTCTGAGAAAGCAAAGGCAAGAATACTTCAGGTTTTGGGGGAAAATAATGAAAGATGACAAATCTTTTTAAAAATATTAAAATTGATTTCATAATAAAGTTAAGTTTTTGTCTTCTAGAGTCGACTATTAGGCAAAAATGACCAGCTGAACAACAATGTTCATGTTTTCCTTTCATAAGACACAATTAGTTGTTCATGGAAAATGACTTCCCAGCTAGGAACTTGACTGACAAACCATCTTATTTGTCTTGAGACCATCTGATTAGTTCTTTCCAATGAAATGAAAACTGAAATAATATGGGTCAATTCTAGGCTGAAGTGTTTTAGAAGTCAGTGTACTTTCTGTAATCGTCTCTCTGGTGGCTGAATGCCAATGTCCATAGTGACTTTGGAATCCACCTGTTGGAGATGGCAGGTATTCCAGCAGCTTGAGTCCCAGAATAACTTCCTCACCTCTTAACTGTCCTGATATAGCCCAACAGAATCGGAATCACGCACAGTGATAGTGATGGAGTACATATACATTCATATGCTAATGTTTTTCTAATACAACCTACCAAGATTTATACGTTAGCTTTAATAACCTATTGAAAAGACTAATTTACTATTTATTTTTATGTTACGGGAATAGAATAAAATATTTTTAGTATTTTATTATTCATAATCTGAATACCTATATAGAATACAGTTTTTAAAAACAAATCAGGGCCGCCTGTCAGGCGGCGGTGCAGTTGATAGATCGTCAAACTGGCATGTGGAGGACCCAGGTTCGAGACCCCGAGGTCGCCAGCTTTAGCATTTGGCTAAAGCGCAAGCTCGCCAGCTTGGACCCAAGGTCACTGGCTCGAGCAAGGAGTTGCTCAGTCTGCTGAAGGCCCATGGTCAAGGCACATATGAGAAAGCAATCAATGAACAACTAAGGTGTCACAACGAAAAACTGATGATTGATGTTTCTCATCTCTCTCCATTCCTGTCTGTTTGTCCCTATATATCCCTCTCTCTGACTCTCTCTCGCTGTCCCTGTAAAAAAAAAAAAATCAGGGCCTTATCTGTGGTGGTAGAGTGGGTAAATTGTCAACCTGGAATGCTGACGTTACTGATTCAAAACCCCGGGCTTATATGGGAGTTAAGGCACATATGGTAATTGATGGTTCCTGCTCTTCTTCCCTGTTTCTCTCTCTCTCTCTCTCTTTGCTATCTAAAATGAAATATTTCAAAAAGAGAACATTTTATAAAAATTGTAGGTAAACTTTACAATAGTGTATTCTTCCCATACTTTTTAAAGTAAGAAAATATATTTGTAATATTATAAAAACAAATATATATGTTTAAGTTTAGATTTCCCAGAAGTATATCTTGAGACAAGTATTTTAGTGTATGTAATTTATTTAGAATGTGATCTCAAAAAAACACCAGTTAAGAGAGAAGGTAGGAAGAGAAGAAAGTTAATAAAATCCAAAGTTCAGCCCCACTGGAAAACGAGGTGAGAACATAGGTCACCATTATTGCAACAGAGAGGCAAGGAATCCAATGAATTTATCCAAAAAGTCTCCATAATGCCTGAGTTACGGCGTGGGCCAAGTGTGCCCTGTGGTTTAATAAAGAAAGAGTTAGCCACTGAAAGAGTTACAGATTCATGGTAAATATTCTTAAGTGGGTTGAAGTGTAGGCTAAAAGAATATGGATGATGTGTTCTGAACATTTGCTATGCTATATGTTTCCGTCTGATTGGGTGGCAAAGAGAAATAGAAAGATTAAATAATTAAATTTTCTTTTATTTATTAATATAATACATCATTAATCATTATATATAATTTTTAGGGAAATAAAATGCTCTATATAACAGAGGTCTTCCACTTACAATTCCCCTATCCAGAAGTAACAAGTACAATTTTTTTTGGTATAATTTGTTGATGTCACTCTTGTTGACTTTAAAATTGGTTGTTTGGAAATAAACTGGATTCAGATTTTTCACTTCCAGTTATGATGGAGTTAAAGAAATTGAAACAACTAAAAATCCAAACAAAATGTACTCAAGTTCTTCAGAGACTGCACTTTAGGCAATAAAGGACAGTGGTCGCTCAGAAATGGGACACAAATGAGGTAAGTACCACAGTTGCTCTAGCATACAACCTTGAGAGACTCCAGGCCAGGACACAGAGAAATGAGCCAAGGAGCAGACTGCCTGAGTTGAGTTGGAGCTAAGTCAGATACCGAGGAAGTTAGGTTTGCAGGACAGAGTACAGAGAGGAGAGGTCTTTCCAGGGAGAACTGTGGAGATATTCAGAAAGTCCCTTTGTGTACCAAACTGAAGATGTGAAGGAACCTCCCAAAATGATAAGGAGGAAAGGTGTCTATCATTCCCAAAGGGCACAGAATAGAGTTTGATTCATTCATACTGGAAAAATTTAAGTTTGCCGAGGTACTAGAGGACACAGAGCAGTCTGACCTCAACAGTGGGAACTACTTTGAAAGAGCATTGCTTTCATCCTTCTTTATAATTCCAAAAGCAAGAAACAGATAAAAACTCTTTATAAGTAAACCAGTTTGGCAGTTATTAAACAATAATACATACACCTATCAATAAATCAACTTCAGTCCTATATAATTAGGAAGGAGAATATAGGCACATGTTCATATAAAGCCATATATCAGAATATTTATAAAAATTTTGTTTATAATATCTCAAAATTATAAATCACTCTAATGCACATCATCAGAATAAATAAACAAATTGTTATAAACCTAAAACTTATATAATATTGTATGTCAACTGTAATTGAAATGTTTTAAAATAATTTAAGTAAAATAATGTGATTAGTGCCTGACTAGGCGATGGCACAGTGGATAGAGCATTGGACTGGGAAGCGGAAGACCCAGGTTTGAAACCCTGAGGTCTTCAGCTTGAGAGCGGACTGATATGGTTTGAGCAAGGCTCACCAGCTTGAACCCAAGGTCACTGGTTTGAGCCCAAGGTCACTGGCTTGACCAAGGGGTCACTCGGTCTACTGTAACCCCCCGGTCAAGGCACATATGAGAAAGCAGTCAATGAAAAACTAAGATGCCGCAATGAAGAATTGATGCTTCTCATCTCTCTCTTTTCCTGTCTGTGTGTCATTGACTGTCCCTCTCTTTGTCTCTCTCTGTCTTTGTCGTACAAAAAAAAAATGAGGTTAGCATAAATATTGTTGTACATTTATACAATAAAATGCCACCTAGAAATTTTAAAATAATAATCTACTGGTATATACTACAACATAGATGAATCTCAAAATAATTATGCAAGTGAAAGATGCTAAACAAGAAAGAGTAATTAGTGTGCCATGACATTTATATGAAATTTTAGGAAATACAAATTAGTGTATAGTGATGAAAGGCAGACCAGTGTTTGCCTGGAGATGCAAGATGGGATACAAATTATGGGACAGACTATTTACAAGTATAATAACTAATATTTAAGGGGATTGGTATGCTCATAGTTTTTTTTTAATTTATTTTTTATTTTTATTTTATTCATTTTAGAGAGAAGACACAGAGTGAGAGAGAGAGAGAAAAAGAGAGAAAGGGGGGAGGAGCTGGAAGCATCAACTCCCCATATGTGCCTTGACTGGACCAGTGCAGGGTTTTGAACTGGTGACCTCAGTGTTCCCAGGTCGATGCTTTATCCACTGCGCCACCACAGGTCAGGCTCATAGTTTTTTTATAGTGAATATTTTTTTAGAAATGATTATTTATTCCAAAACATCAAATCTTATACTTTCAATATATGCAATTTTATGCAGATCAATTATATCTAAATATAGGTGTTTAAAAAAAAGAAGTTTGAAATTTGTGCTCAGAAACAGTGTTCTCATTTAGTTTATTACTTCTGATAAGTTTGTGCCTTTGCTCAGGTAATTTCCTATTTATGACTTGTATTTTCTCATTCATGGAAGGGCCAAAATAATATTTAGCTCATATTTGGGAATTACATAAGAGAAGTACGTGATATACTGTAAGTTCAAGATGTCTTAAGTTTTACCATATTTTTTCTTTCAAATTATCTTTTTCATGTCAAATAACTTTAGAAAAATTATAATTCTTTATTAAATGTAATATGCATTTTAAAGTTAGGTTCTATTTTAATGTGCTTTCAAATATAATACATGCTGTTTATTTTCAAAATAGGTCTAAGTCAATATCTAGTAAATTTTTAAAAATCTTTACCTACCAGTAGAAAAATAATGAATTTTACAAAAAAATCTTCTCTATCAAGCCAAACATCTAATACGAGTTATATGGCTGCTAATTTTGTGTTAATATCTATACACATACATTATATACAGTACATATTAGAAACTCATTAATATATATTTGTCTGCATACATGCATGAATGACAGCATCATGTTTTGTGCTTTCCAGTGTGACTTGATCACTAAGTCTCAAAACATCTTTGGTAAACATCATTTGGCAGAATGTGGTTAATCTAAACATCTTTAAAACATTTATTGAATGTGCATGTTGTGAATGTGGAATTTCTGGATACAGAATCTCTAGCCTCTTAGAGCAGTGGTGGGACAGATGGCCAGTTATTACATAAGGCAGTAGTTAAAGACTTTGCCTCTCAGCGACCCTCTTAAAACTAAGAGTAAGCATCTGGTGGGTATGCATGAGGTGCTAAGTGGACTACAAAGTCTGGGAGGGAAGCCACTTGGCTGCTCTGAGCTATCGAGGCTTTCTTAGAGAAAGCACCATATGGATCTATATTGGGATAAGGATAGCTCAAATGGAAACTGAAGAAACAAGCTAAAGTAAATTAGAAACAGAAGTTAAGTAGTTATGTGAGGAACTAAAATCAGAGGTCTAAACTTGAGTTCATAGTGTTTTTTTCCATTTATTGCACAATGTGTATTTCATGACATTTTTCTGCCAATGCAGTGCCATTTAAGGACTGACACAGTGTGATTTATATATTCCTACACAGAGAGCTATTTTATGACTATTTTGGATGTCAGAGTTCATTTGTATATTTAGTATGCTACATACATGTGTCATTTGAGATCAGCCATTTTATTTATAAACTTTCCTTGATAGAAAACAAGAGTCACCATTTTTGTGAAGAACATGTTTAGCAATCAAAATAATATGTTTCAAATTGGTAAATCTTCAGCAAATATATATTCTTCTTGGGTTGAATCAAATGTCTTATTAGTGTTAATAGAAAACAACATTTGCCATTCTTTAAATTTCTTCTAAGTAAAGTTGCAATGAGCACCTGCTATCTATGGAATTCTGTGCTATGCAATAAAGATACATTTCCATATCTACAAGAATGTTTTACCTCTAGGATCTGAGAGTCACGTAGAATAAACAGACATGTAAAGAGATTTATATAACACGATAGTCAGTTCTATCATGCCAAAATGTACTCATGTTGGGGAAGCAAATATGGATACTTAACAAAGCCTCAGGAGATTGGTGGAGTTCAGAGGAGGGCTTCCCAGAATGGAAGGGCATCTCAGCTGATTGTAGGTAGCCAAGTCAAGCACAGTAAAGGAGAAAAAAATGCAAGTAAACCATGCCAGCATTTGCAGAGGCACAGAAGCTTAATTAAAGAGACCAGAAAATTCTTGGAGAAGTAACTGAGAATGAGTTTGGTGAGGCAAGTGAATACTATATTATAACAAAAACATTCATGTTCTGTTCTGCTAATTTTGAACATGGTAAAGGACTTCAGGGGAAAGATAGAAACAGAATGGCAATTTTAGAAGCATGAAGGAGACAGGATCTCAAAAGATTATGATGTGAATGTTAATAGGGGTATTAGTGTAGTTGTCCTTCGGGTCATGGTGTCCTCTCTAGAGAAACAAATTATTCTTTTGCACTATTTTCTTTGGGGCAAGTAAAGCTCAGTAACACAGAAAAAGAAGTGACAGTGAGAATGCCAAGGACATTGAGGCCTCTGGGTATAGTGCATCCAGTTCCAGATATTAGGACAGTACCCTTCCACACAAATGCTGATACACAGCTTGGCAGGTAAAAGCCGACTCACCACAAGACCCAACCTAATTTCCAGACTCTGTCGTTAGTTGATGTGAATATATAAATCTCTTTTAAAACTGAATCTTTATGTATATATTCTGAGGTGACTACATTAATCACAGAACACTGCTACCTTCTAAGCATGATTTATATTTAGATGAAATAATTGTAAGCTCATATTTTGATTTAAGTGCCGGCTACATATTATAGTAGGCTACTTCTCCCCACCCTGTCTATCAAGTTTCTACATAAGTCACAGACAAAGACCTCCAGAGCAACTTAGTTCTCATAGATGTCAGTGCAGACTCCCCCTTGCCCTAGCTACTCAACCTGCAGATGTCCCTCTACCACTCTCTGATGGGATCCTCAGCCAAAGAAGCCAATCTTCTTATTTCAACCCTCATTCTTTAAGAGGTAATCTTCTAGTTCTTCTTCCCAGGGTACCTAAACATGTTTCCTTGTCTGGCCATCTTACCTTCTAGAAACTTGTCCTCTTTAGGAACACTTCTTTAGAGATAAGAACTATGGGCATGCGAGAGCCATTGAGAGAAGACTGAATTCTGTCCTCAATAGTCAGAGCACTTCCATCACCCTGTAACTCAGTATAGATCCTCACTGCAAGAGAAATACATAAAATGTAAGCCAAACATGCACCTTGAAATTGTCCAGTAGTACATTTAAAAAGTAAAAAGAAAGAGAATTAATTCTATCGGCATGCTTAATTTGATCCAATATATCTAAAATACTTTTATTTCAATACATAATCAATTCAATATTACTAATGAGATATTTTACCTTCAATTTTTTTGTACCGTCTTTGAAATCCACTGTTATTTATTTGTAGTCTCATCCACGTATTTAATACCCACATCTAGAAGGAAAAGAAACTAGGAAGACATTTTCTTTACAGTTCACCCAGATTTGCCTCCGGTGCTCTTTGCCCACTCCCAGTGCCCTCTATCATGCTGTCAAGACCCTGCTCCCACCAGCCCCCCTGGGCCTTTGCTCTCCTGAGACAGGGGACAGACTCCACAGTGAAGCCACTATTCCATCAATGTCTTTTGGGGTCCCTCTCCTGCATAGTTGCGTTTTTAGGGCTTGGGACATGAGAAGTTCTTAGGCATTATATTGACTCTCAGTAAGTGAAGCAGGTATTTTAAAAATTCTCTGAAATCCTACCACTTTTAATATATTTACTACAAATTTAGGTGATTATTGCTTGAGAAGGACAAGTGAGATATTTGAGAAAACCAATAGTTTTCTTGGAGTTTGTGGAGTGCTTACAGCCTCACACTTGGAAATGGTGTGTTGAAGATATATTTGAATCTCGTCAGCTATCATATTTTCTCGACTCACCTTTCCTTTACCTCTGAGGTGAGCTTTGCTTTGCCAGTATTGGTTCTTTAATCTTTGTTATTGCTATTCAGAACAGAACTGCAGCGTGGGGCTTGCCAGTGGAAATTGAACTTGAAATTTACTTGCTTACTGCTTGCTAGCTTGAGGCACTTTAAAATTTTCTCTCAACTCACCATGGGAGCAAATGCGAGCCACACTGTCAACTGAGAAGAATTTATTACGCAGAGTTCAAACCTTCAGTAAACAACGCTCAGCAGCTTTCCCTCAATCATGACACCCAGAGGCAGATTTCTGAAGTAATGCACTTGGGTTTCTGGGGAGAAACAGAAGCATTAGATCCCGCTTCCTGTGGTTTCCCCTGTGTAGGTAAATTTACCTGTTTGGCTAGTAAGAAAGGAATGCACTGTGCCATAGTGGAGGGCACCCCGCTGCCTCAGCCTGTGGGCATTGGAGATGAGAGAGACTTAGGTCCAGCATAATTCACCTCCATTTATAAAATCATTAAGAGAACATTATCACTTCCATTTAATATTTGGAGGACCTTTGTAACTCAACAACATCAGAATATGTCTGTCCAATTATAGGTGCTTATAGGTTAATTTTAAAGAAGCATAGCACCCAAAAAGGAAAGAATATATTCTTTACTGAATAAAAGTCTGCTAGATTGTGGAATATATAAGCAAGCATACTGAGCAACAGAAACTGTCTAGAAATAAACATCAAGCAAAGTGCTTTTAGTATTATTTTCAGATTATATTCCAAATAAGACAGACATAACTACTAAAAATATGATTGTGGGAAAAAAATTATCAAGGAAAACTGGATGAATATCTAATGGTCAATAGGTATATAGACATTCCCTCTGTCAACTCCAGAGTTATCACAAACTGTTTTTAAAAGTGAAAATTTTAATAAAAAACTACAAAAACTTTCATCATTTACACATACATAATACCTTCATCATATGCACTAATATAAATGTTGATATACAGTGTGTCCATAAAGTCATGGTGCACTTTTGACCAGTCATAGGTAAAAAGCACACCATGACTTTACGGACACACTGTATTTAACTGAGGCTTGTTTGAATATGGCATAAAAATAGAACCTATGTCAGTAGTTTATAAAAGATTTGCTTTTCTAAACTGGATATTAGAAATGGATTGTCATGAATTCTTTTTATGAGAATTCCTATATATTTACATACATTGTTACATGGAGGCAGTGGGTAGAATTTTTGTACTTTCTTTACCCTAAGAAACATGTAATTACTATGTCTCATTCTTAAGTGATAAAACAGTGTCAGAGTAGGAAGATCCAGAGGTCTGGGATGTGGAAATTTAATTTACGGCTGCATTGCCCCACCCTCTTCCTTCACACACATTGTAATCTGTAGTAACACATAGGCACTGCTATCATAGGAGATCAAGCACTAAGGCAGTGTGCCACAGAAATTCAGAAAGACAGATCAAAGCATGGGAATGGGTGAGGTTAGTATTTCACAAACCGTTGGGCACACTGAGAGCATTTACAAAGTGATCTTCCTGAATAAATGCACACAGATTCTTATGATGATAGTTTTTTGGGTTTGCTTCTCCACTCTCTAGTTTTTGCCTTGGTTAAGTCACTTTACCAATAAAAACTTCCAAATTTTCTCACTTTTAAAGTGGTCTCAATAACAGCTTCCATATACTGAATATTTCCCATGGCTTTTCCACCATGTTAGATATTTATATACCCTATCTTTTATTTTTTTATGAACTTCTTACAGCTGAGACTAATATACCCACTTTACAAAAGAAATATATCAAGTTCATAAAAGTAAAATGATTCATCCAAGTACCCTGTGCTCTTCAGTGTCAGAGCCAGAATTCAAATATATGTACTTGAATATTTTTATATTATATTAGCTTATTATACACAAATAGTATCACTTCGACAGATTAATCAAGCTTCATTTCAAATATTAATTTGTTACATATGTCTAGTATAGTAACCAGTGCACTAGATGTATTATTTTCTTATCATTCTTCAAAAGACTTAACCTACAATAATTTTAGTAATGTTGGCTATTCACACTCATTCCAATATTTTATAAGAAATACAAATTTTGAAGGCTCTCAGCCCAAATCAAAACTTCAAAGATTACCCAAATCCTCTAGAATAAATCAGTATCTTTCTACTGCTTCCTCATTGCATTTTGTCCTGTGTTACCATATTTAAGCTGCATTTTTTTGCATTATAACTATTTTTGTTTTCATCAGTGTCTTCTAGTAGACTATGAGCTGGTGGGAATTTCAGAATGGTCTCACTTACCCATTTAGTTCTTAGTACAATTCCTTATATATAGTAGGTGATAAGTAACTGTCCAGAGAAATAAAATCAAGTTGCCAGATAAGAAGAAAACAGTAACACATATTTGAAAAATGAACAAATTTTAGTATATGTTATTTGTTTGATGTTATAGTGCTTAGATTTAGATTATATTTTAAGATTAATATTTATGGTGATGCCAAGCATTTTCTGATATATTTACCTTCTTGGACACAATAAAATTTGAGGTTGCAAATAAAAATGTCTGAGAATTCTATGGTTAGCACCCAAATTTACATTGGAAGATCCATTTTTATGTTCCTCATAAGTGCATGTATACTTATTTCGGTAACCTATTCATAACTTAATCATCTGAAATGACAGTTTGTGATGGCTGTATTAGACTAGGTAATAGAAATCACATATATGGAAAGTAATTTCAGACAGATCAAGCAATCCACATATTAAGAAGTGAATGTACAAGAAGCAACAAACAAATAAATAGCTATAGTTCCTTCTCACACAGAGGAATGCCATAATTTTTATGGCCATTGCCTATAAAATTTTAATATTCACATGCAATCTCAATTAAGAAATCAAATAAAAAATATAATAGTTTTCAAATAAATACAAAACACTGAATCAAGTTAACGTAATGGAATTTTGATGTCAGCTATATTTTAAATTTATCCCTTTAGGTAAATCTCACAACCTAATCCCTATAAGGATGCATTGAAGATGTACTTCTGCTTCTTGTTCCTTTAAGGCTAGAGATTTTCTAATTTAAAAAGGAGAAATATAGAGTGTTTTTGCATTTATCTATAATTGTGCTTGACATCAACACAATAAAAAAACAGATTTGAACACATTATTGTATAGAAATTGCTTTATTTTTCCCAGACATATAATATTCAACATAAAAATGCTATATAGTTGAAAAAATATAAAATAGTTTTAATAGAACATGAAGTATTTATTACTTTCACTACATATGGCTGTTGTTATAACTATTTTTGGTTTCTTGTGTTTGTGTGATATATGTACAATTTCTCTGTATCAATAAAAGAATGGGAGCCCAATAGTAACCAAAGTATTATTTGGCCATTACAGTTAGAATTTTGCAACAGCACTCAATATTTTCAACTATTATTTTTATATGATAGTATTTTTTATAGTAGATTTGATGGGAATACTTTTAAATGCAGGGCCCACATATATCTCCAATAACATTTTTAAGTAGTTAGATTATTTGTTTTATTTTACTTTTTAGTGTTGTTATATTATTTGTATGTCTCTTAATTGCTTCTTGTTATCATGCAAGAAATCCATATTTTGTATATTTATACGCTAGAATATTTTACTAATTTTTAAATTTTTATTTTTTTAAATTTTCTTATTTATTTATTTCTTTAAAACTGGTACATAGTCAGGGTTTTTTGCCTGACCTGTGGTGGCGCAGTGGATAAAGAGTCGACCTGGGAACACTGAGGTAGCCAGTTCAAAACCCTGCACTGGTCTGGTCAAGGCACGTATGGGAGTTGATGCTTCTAGCTCCTCCCCCCTTTCTCTCTCTCTCTCTCTCTCTCTCTCTCTCTTTCTCTCTCACTCTGTGTCTCCTTTCTAAAATAAATAAATAAAAAGAAATTAAAAAAAACTGGTACATAGTCAGGGTTTTTAAAAATTCAAAATAATTTACATTAAGTAAAGGAAAGTCTCTACTCCCTCTTATTCCAGCTTGTACTGGAAAACAGAAGTAATTACTTTGAAAAATTTTTCAATATTTTGTCAGGCACTTTACCCCATATGACATTAACATTTTTGTACAGTTAGTTCTTGACTTTTCAGGTTTTGTCATTACTTACTGATTTTAAATTATGAAAAATGAGGACTTGGCTCTGTCACCTATTTCCATTCATGATGAATAACAAACACGCTTTCTCTTCTCCCTCATCTAAACCAATTATCTTAATTTTGGCTGGAAAATATTCTATGTGTACATAATTATGACTAGGTGAGACTGGTGGTATTCGACGATTTCATGTTTCTTGTGTCACCTTATTTTTCATAGAGTCAATAACAGTCTAATATTTTTATTTGTTTAATTTATTGTACTTCTCATTAACTAATCTCCTAACAATGCAACAGAGTATCAACCTTCTTTGAATAATTTTAGATACATAGACACTTTTTTCTCTTTCTAAATTCCTCCACAAAGTGGATTTCATATCCTGATTCTTGGTTCACTCCTCATTTTTTTTTTTTTTTTTTTTGATGAAGGCCCTCTCTAGAATAAAGGTAACAATATGAGAAAGTCCATATTAAAAATTCTCTTTACTTTAAGTTCATGCTTAATTAAGTATTGAATTAGTGTTGTAAAATCCTTTTCTTTAGTAGGACCTTTTGTTTTTAAGGTGTTACTTGACTCCTCTCTAGTTTTCCAGGTTTGCTTTTGACAAATTGTACTACTGTGTTAATCCTTTTTCTGGAGGCCTTCAGGAATGATCTTTGTTGCTAGTAAACTATAATTTGGAACCATGTACCCTGTTATAGATCTATTTTCATTAATTGACAGGGAACTAGGTGACTGTAACAGTCAGACAATACATGTTTCTCGATTTGGAGAAATTTTCTAGACTTATTGCTTTGATAATTTCTTCACTTCAATTTTCTCTGTTCTTTTTGTGAAACTCCAAGTTGAGTTTTTTAATCTGATGGAACAATTCTGTAAAAACTTAGTGATTTCCCCTTTTATCATCTCTTAGGTCTTTGGAATACACATTCTGTATTTCTTTTTCAAATATCTCATTATTTTCCTTTCAAAAGAAAAACTGTTGCTATTATTATTTTACTTTTATTTTTAAAATACTTTCTTGGCAGGTTTATTAAAAACATTCTTGATTTGCTTATATATCTAAGAATATTTTCTCATCATTTTCCTGTTTCTTCTGAGTACATGAATGAGTGTGTATATGTGTATGTGTATACTGAGGAAACTTCATGGTTAGTTTCCTCAGTATACACTAACTGTACTTAGTCAACAACAGTCACAGTAGAACTACAAAGTTCTCATAATGATTTTACTTTGTTGAGCAAAAAATTAAAAATGGGGTTTGGATGAACAATCTCCTTACTTTATATCATTATATAATATGGTAATATGAGAAGTATTATACTACACAATTGTCGTATATGAGTAGGCTAATTTTTTTCAGTCGAGCCTTATAAATATTGTAGTTAACAAAACTAAATCTGAAAGTTTTTTTTATATATCTTATTTTGTGAAATGTTTATGATCTACTTTTAGTTTTTATACCACTATAAAATTATTTTATATTAATTTACTTCCTAAACAAGAAAAGCAAAATTGAGGCATACACTCACATATGGCCTGCCTTGAAAATGTTTACTGAAGATTAAAACAGTAGTTTCTCTGAATGTTTAAGCAATAATATTATAATAGCATTAAGTCTTTTGTTTACATTTAGTTCTTTGAAAAATATAGAACATGTTGGTAGTTTACTTGTGCATATTTTTATAAATATATTTATTTTTCATTATGATTCTGAAGAATAAAAATTTCTATATTAGTATTAATGAGGAGATAAAAATTCCACATGAGAAGGCATTATTATTTCAAAGCATATAAAGATTGTTTATTTTGGAGATATTTTATTTTTATAGATTTTGTAATTATATTTATTAAAGTAATTAAATTAATATTTCTAATTTGATCTTATTATTTTCTAAGATATATTTTTCACTGTAAACAAAGAATCAAACTTTCTAATAAGAGAATAACCACTGAAAGATGGTTTCCATATAAAGATGTTTCAGTCATGCTCCCTTACTTGAAAATGGAAAGGAAAAGTGGAAATACTACCTATGTTCAACAATGACTTGAGAAGGAAGTTCCAACTGTCCTTCACTACACTTATGGTTTTCTTGAGAGCCCAGCATATAGTAGGTTTTTTCAAATGATCCAAATGATGGTGGAAACTGCACATATTTGAGTAGAACTAAATATTCTCTTGTGCTATTTAGGTATAGTGGATTAGTAGTAATATTTAAATGTTCTGTAATATTACCAATTGTTAATCTGACTTGTTTATCAAGTATTGAATTAGATGTTTAAATTTTTTAAATCTGAAAATTGATTTGTTTAATTTTACTTGCTATTATTCTGCTTTGTACTTTAGTTTGAGTATGAATTATTATGAGCATACTAATTATATTATTATATATTCTTTTTGAGTTGACCTTCACTGTTATTACATATTTCTTTTATCTCTAATAATACTTTTGCCTTACATTACATTTGTTCTAATATTAGTAGAAATATATCACTTTAATTTTATGTTTGTATGCTATATTTTTATCATAATTTTATATGGTCCACATTTTTATAATGAACAACTTCCTCTTGTCAGCAAAATGATGTTTTTTGTTTTGTCTTGTTGTACTCTAGTCTTATTATTCATTAGTGTATTAGTCCTTTTACATGAAAACAAAAACCTAATATATTTTGGTTTAAATATACCATCTATTATTTATTTTCATCTTATAATTTTCTTTTCTGTGTCTTTTTCTGTTTTACTTTTTTGAGTATAAATGACTAGTGGATATTTTATTTTACACTTCATATGTACTACTTCAAATCTTGACCTCCCGCCTCACTCCATCTACTGTTGAACCATCCGATTCTGCTACATGTAGGTACAACCTGATAACACCTTACTTAAAATGTGTGTTTCATTCTTCTTGGAGGTCAGAGATCATGCAGAAGCAACCTGAAAATGAAGACTGGCTAAATGACATAAGGCTACATTTATTCAATGACAGACAATATTTCCTCCAATTTTATCTCATGGATAACAGTGATGGTTGTTTTATTAAGCAAGCAACACAGACTAGCAAAGTAGTTGCTGTGGATTGGAAAAAATTTACATTAAATTTTGTACAGAATTAAAAAAACTGATATAAATTATACTAAAAGAAACTAATAAATTATGGCAACATAATAAGAATCTTATGTCTAAAACAAGAGAAGTAAAGAAAGATTTACTGTATTTTCAATTAATCAATAAACCTCTTGACTTTTTATTTTGTCTTGTATCCATATTTTAAGAATTTGAATGAATGTGTCTAGATCTAGACACATGATACTATATGGTTTCACTGATGTTATTGGGAAAACAAAGAAATTTGGTATATCTAACTAAACAAACAAGACCATAAAATGTTAGTTTAAGGGCAATATCACTTCAAATAACTTAATAGAATTTTTCAAACAAAGTATATAAAGTGAAAAGAAATGAGTTAGTATAACATAAAAAGAAAAAGTAAAGTCTTTAAGAGGAAGGAATACAAATTGAGTTAATTTGCTTTAATCACTACTTTATGTTTACTTATTATTGCAGACTAACAAAATATATAAATGTTGTTTAAATATTTAATTCTTAATTCAAATATTAAGATATGCATAGTGTTTTTCCTCATTCTTAATTCTATTATCAATTCTTAGTACTGCACTTGTTTAGTGGAAACTAAATATATACATGTTAATTGATAAGAAAAATAAATCAATATACTAATCTACCACAAATTTTGCATTAGATTGATTTTGAACTAAGTTTCAAAATTTAATATTACCCGATACTGAGAAGATAAGGTTGTATAATATTCTGACTAAAGTGAATTGAATAAAATAGAAAGCAAAATAAATGTAAAAATAGTAAAGCAAGTAAAAATGAGAAAATATAAGTTAAAATGATTCATGGGACTTCATAGCTAGAAAGCAAAAACATTCAGGGACCAATTCTGTTTTGATTTTTTAAACATTTACATTAGACATTTTCTACATATATGAATAATTTTTATGTATTGGATAAATAGGTAAATTTTAGATTTAAAAAAATATAAAAATGTTTTTAGAGAAACTAACTTTACACATTTATCTAATTGATAAATTCATCTGTATATAATAAACTCATTGGAATCTCCATGTAGGTTTCAAAATTGATCAATTTATTACCAGTAAATTATTAAATATTATTGATTATATTAGAATCTAGAAAAATAAAGCAATAGAAGGAACATAAAAGTATGTAACATCAAAGCATAAAGTACCATATTACAAAAATAACACAGAAATTGTCAAAGATAAAATGCAACTCTACGAAAACTCAGTAATCTTTCTTTATCATCTAGACTCTCACTAAAGGCTGGCATCTCAAGCTGGCTTGATAAAACCTAACACAATCAAAACTCCATGTGGAAATGCTTCTGAAATCTTTCTTTGAGCCCTGAGAACTTTCACTTTGCACAGCATCTGTCTCTGTCATTTTGGGAGAAAACAATGTGATGAGAAATAGTACAAGTTTATTCAAAATGACTTTATAGGGAAATCAAACTCTCAACTGAACTTTAAAAAATTGATAAACAAAGTGACTAAGAAATGAAAGTACTTGATATTTACATTTATCATCTTCACTTAAAAATAGTGTTCAATTTCAGTGAATATTAAATTATTTTCTTTTTCTTAGTTTAAAGAAACTAAACATATTTTGAATAAGCCTTCTACAATAAGAGTACAAAGACCACTCTTTAAATAGCAAAATAAATGAAATCTGAAGTTCCCAATTCTACATTTATCAGACTAAAAGAAACATCTGTGATTATTTTTGAGGATAGTTTAAGTCAACACCAAGTGAAAGAAGTGTCAGCAAACACCTGTCCATCATAAGAGGAATAGTTTTCCTTTACAAACTATACTTAATTTTGATTGAAGAAGAATTATCATCATCATTAACTGCTCTTATATTAGTCATTTTTCTGTCTTTCAAAGGAAGAAAAACTTCTGTGTCTACAACTGAAACTAACAAATAGGTAAGGCCTCTGACCTTGCCAAGCACTTACATCTCTGTCTCCCATTTGTCATTTGATCTGAGATTGTCAGCAAGCAGATGTCTCCTTTAGCCTAAGGCATCCTCAGTGTTACTAGGGCAGCTGTTACTATGACATTTGATGAAGGTATAGAAAGTGATGATAATGCGATTTGTAGGTTCATTCACAGTAAGTGCTTGAGAGAGTGTAAGACTCTGCTGATTTAGTTAAATGTAATTTCTTGTATCAACATATTTTCTCTTTTAAAGTGCCTCTAAGATAATTCACAAAAAGATGATCTGTGCTGGCAAAGTGCTTCTATTTAACATATTAACTCTAAATGTTATTTCCATGAGAAATATGATAAAACTTTCAACAGTCTTGTTTCTTTAAAGGCAAACGTGCCAATTATTACCCATTTCTTCTCACAATAGATGTATATATAAACAGTTTATTGTATTATGGTAGCAGAATGATTTTAATATGCAGTAGTAAACTTAGAATAGTTCATAAAATTTTGGGTCTGTGGGTGTAAGATCTAGTTCTACATACTGTGTGACTTTCCTTTTTACATGTATAAGCAGCAAACTTACCTAGTCAGCTTTTCCAGTCTGTACATAATTGTGTTTTAAGAGAAGTACTAAGTGCCCTGCCCCTTTATAATAAGATTTTATAAAACATATTTTACATTAATTTTTTTTCCATCAGCATTAGGAAATGCAGATTGATTGCAAATGTTACAGAAGTATTTTAGAATAATGGTAAAATATACTTTTGTTTCTAAAAACAATTCATTATCTAGTTTATTCACATGAGATTTGAAATCAATCCTAGCTAAGCTCAGAGAACATGGTCATGATAACAGGTTAAAATTATATTACTCTGGTTATATTTAGCATTTTCTCTAAAATCTATGGAAATGGATAAAATTTGGAAGTTGAAACTTAGCCAAAATCATCTCTTATACTTTGATATCAGAAGTCCCATAATCCTTCTAAATCTTAGTTTCTTTTTCTTTTTTTTTTTTTTTTTTCAGGGACAGAGAGAGAGTCAGAGAGAGGGATAGATAGGGACAGACAGACAGGAACAGAGAGAGGTGAGAAGCATCGATTAGTTTTTCATTGCCGTTACGACACCTTAGTTTTTCATTGATTGCTTTCTCACATCTGCCTTGACTACGGGCCTTCAGCAAACCTAGCCACCCCTTCCTGGAGACAGGAACCTTGTATCCAAGCTAGCAAGCTTTTGCTCAAGCCAGATGGGCCTGCGCTCAAGCTGGCGACCTCGGGGTCTCGAACCTGGGTCTTCTGCATCCCAGTCCGATGCTCTATCCACTGCGCCACCACCTGTTCAGGCTAAATCTTAGTTTCTTGATGTATAAAATGAAACTACTAATAACTATCTTGAAAGATTACTGCCATCATTAAAGTTAATATTCATGAATCATCTAATAGCATGCCTACTCTATAGTACATGCAATCACATTATGCATATAAATGACCTTTCTTATTCTTTTTATACTAAGGTTTATTAATCCAAAATAGAAAAGTATATGCATGTGTACATTTGCATGTAGTCAAACACATAATGAATAGATAGAAAGCATTACTATAGTCAATGAACCAGCTTATATTATCAGGGAAAAATCTTTTTCTAGGTTAAAGTAGGCAGATTCTAGATCTTCTTTTTAGAGTAAACTAGTAGCAATATGTCTTAAAATCTGTTGTGATATTTTTCTTTTATTTCTGTGTATAGTATCTCCCACGGTGCTTTGCAAAAATGGGCTATTAATGGTATTTAATTTTTCAGTAAATAGTAGTTTTTTGCTATTTTTAGAATAAATCTAAAGTAAAATTTTCTAAGCACATTTTTTAAATGGGTTAATTGGATGGCAGCTCAATTGCCAGTCACTAGTACACTTGGACAGAGTCTTCTTCCATAAAGCAATTTCATTATTTTAATGAGGTTTATTTTACCTAAATTATATGTATATTATTTTCATTTTTATAATATAATCATTGAAAACATGTATTTGTCTTTCCTGTAAGTTAATTTTTCTCCAACTATGAGTTTGTTTTAAATAACTTCACAAAACAGTCATTGGTTCTAAATAATTTCTTCTTTTAAATAATTATTTACATAATTTCTTTACCTATTGAATCTTATATGACCCTCTGCCTGATCAATTCTTGTTAAAGGTCACTCTAAAGATTGTAGAACCCCCCCTAAATTATCTGAATTTATTAAATTAAAATATAACTATTGATCTTATACTGGCTTAAGAGACTATTTCTTTTGTGATTGAGGGTGGAATGATTAATCATAAATTGTTTTTTGACACAGAAAACTATTTAAAAATTATTGTTAGTACAAAAGTTCATGAGCAAAAACAAATAAAACTAAGACATTTTTAAATAGAAGCACTTGGCACTCTTTAAAGCTTACTGCATTAAATTGTTAAGACATGTTTATATTTTGTTTGAAATAAAAGGAAGGTTTTATTTATGGACATGTCAGTGATAATAAACTTAAATAATTAAAAAAATAGAATAAGAAAGTTTATACAAATGGCATGATCACATTTTTAAGTTCCAATGAGACTTTACAGAAGCACAGAAATGCCCTATTATATACACAGATTTTACTGAATCTCCAGCCAAGAACCTTAAGAATGCAATTACATAAAGTTAAACACTCATTGCATTAGCAATGTTTTTAGAACCTTAGGAAGCAGTAATCAGGAAGTGAAAATAAGATTAACACAGAAAAGTTTGGCTGAAAACAGTATTGTTATTTTAGAAGTAAAAATGTTTGAAAAACTGTGCTGATTTCTACTTAGAAGATCCCAGGGATTGTATGCTTGGCACTGATTTTATATCTGTTATGATAGCACACATTTGACTTTCACCGACATTTGCAGTATTAAGTGAGGTTGACATTACATGACTTGATGTAATGAGCATAGAGAAAATGATGATAAACAACAGAGTGAGAAATTTATTGGATAAGCCTCAGAAAAAATATTATGGAATCAATAGAAATAATCTTCTAAATAATTTCTTATTGTTGATAATATAAAAACCTACAAAAATGACAAAACACAAACCTTAACAGATGGTGTCATCTTAATCAAACAAATTAAGGGATCATACATTTAAAAATAAAATAGCAGGTTATTTGACATGCACTGTAATTACATTGGATATATATTGCTTTCAATAAACATTAAAGGACAAATTTACATTAGTTATGCCAGCTACATTTCTAAATCTGCTCTTCAAGCTTATAATTAAAATCCTAAATTATTACTGCCACAAATTAACAGTTTTAATGAAATGCATACATTGTAATTATCAGCATTTAGTTGTTTTTTAAAATGGATTGTGTAATGCAAATTTAAACAATATTAACCTCTATAAATAGTAAATATTAAGAGCCTTTCAGTGTTGCAAGAGGAAACACTATGAGGCAGACTTATCTGCTGTAAGTCTTTTCTCAAACAAGAAGAAAAGCTTGGCTCACAAAGATAAACACTGCAATTCTTAATAGAATAATTTTATCTACCTCACATAAAACAGTGACTGGCTTAGAATACAGTTGTCTAGAATTTTTTATCTTACAACAAGGAAAGGAAACTCCACCATCTCCTTTGAATGGCAAATACTATGATGTTATTGGATGAATATGAGTCCTTTAGTCAGAAGATGAATCTAAAGGCTGTATGGTTTTAGATTCTCACAATCTTATTGAATTCTCACATTGATCTTATTGAATTTTCACGTCTTTGCAAATAATTTTCTTATTATACCAGCTTATGGGGGGAAAGTTAAGACATTTATTTTACATTTGGAATTTTGTCAAATTCTACATGAAGTTCCCAGTATTGATACAAATTGATGTTTTGTGCCATTTGTCTTTAGTCCTCTGACTCATACTATATGTCTCATCCTAAGTCAGTGGTGTTGGATTATACAATTAAAGAAATACTGCAACAAAAAATGTGATCACAAATAATAAGGTATGATTCAGATAGATCATATTAAGTTTAGTAAAATAAAATTCTCCCTTAATTATTATATAATTGATGACTTGCTTTATGAAATAGGTAAATTAAAAATTGTGTATAAAAGTAGTATTTTCTTATTTTAAAAGTAGAAATGAATATAAAATTATTTTATATTTTACTTTTCAAAATTTTTATTGAATTTATTGGAGTTAATAAAATTGTGTTTTAGGTGCACAGCTCTACAATAAATCATCTGTATATTGAATTGTGTGTTCATTACCCTATCTCAGTTTCTCTCTATCACCATCTGTCTTCTTTCTAACCTCTTCTACTTTCCCCTCCCACCCTCCCCTTTCATTTCTCCTGGAATTGCCACAATGTTGTCTGTGACTGCAGTTTTCTTCCTACGCTTAATCCCTTCATCCAACTGCCCATCAACTCCCATCCACTTTGATATCTGTCTGTCTGTTCTCCATATCTATGAGTCTGTTTCTATTTTGTTAGTTTATTTTGTTCATTAGATTCCACATGTAAAGTAAAATCGTATGGTACTTGCCCTTCTCTGACTGGCCTATTTCATTTAACATAACAATCTCCAGGTCTATTCATGTTGTTGCAAAAAGTAAGATTTCTCTCTTTTTTATGTACAAATAGTATTGCATTGTATAAATTTTCCACACTCTTTAATCTACATATATATTGATGGATACTTGGGTTACTTCCAAATCATGGTTGTAAAAAATGCTGCAGTGCATATAAGTGTGCATATATTCTTTTGAATTGGTGTTTTAGGTTTTTTGAGGTATATTCTTAGAAGTGAAAGGTACATGCTGCTTTCCACAGTGGCTGCACCAATCTGTACTCCTACCAACAGGGCATAAGAGTTCCCTTTCCATCACTTACTTGCCCACAGTTGTTGATTTATTGATGACAGTCATTCTGATAGGTGGGGAATGATATCTCATTGTGGTTAATTTGCATTTTTTTTGATGATTAGTGACATTGAGCATCTTTTTATAAGTCTACAGGGCATCTGTATGTTTTTTTAAGAGAAATGCCTCTTCAGGTCCTTTGCCTATTTCTGATTTAGATTGTTTGGTGTGTGTCTGTGTTTCTCTTGCTGTTGAGTTTTGTAAGTTTCTTGTAAATTTTGGATAAATCTTTAATTTAAATGACTACTGAAAATAGCTTAATAAAAAAAAATTATTATGGCACCAGGCACACACACAGTGTTGTCAGTTTTATTAAATGTTCTTTAAATAGATTATTTTATTCAAAGAAGACTGCAGTTCCAATGTACCTTTATATTTTTTAAACTGATTTGAGAGAGAGAGAGAGCAGAGGATAGAGAGAAAAAGAACAAAAATGTGAAAGGAGAGAGAGAGAAGCATCAAGTCATTTTTTACTTAGTTTTACATTTAATTGTGTACCCATTGATCACTTCTCCTACGTGTTTGTGTGTGGGGGTGGTGGTAAAACTGTGGCCTTTGGTGTTTTTGGTCAATGCTTTGTCCACTGAGCAACTGGCTAGGTTAATTAAATTAAATGTATTGGAGTGACATTGGCTAATACATTATATAAGTTTCAGTTGTGAAATACTATAATACATAATCTGTATATCGCATTTTGTGCTCCTCACCCAAAGTCTAGTCTTTTTTGGTTACATTATGTTTGACCACCTTACCCTCTTCATCTTCACCCTAAAACCCTCCCTCTCTGGTAACCACCATACTGTTGTCTGTGTATATGAGTTTGTTTACTTTATTTGTTTATTTGCTGCTCTCTGTTTTTTATCCCACATATTAGTGAAATCATATGGTTCTTGTCCTTTACCATGTGACTTATTGCATTTAGCATGATATTCTTAAGATCCATTCATTTTTTCACAATCTTCAATACAACTTTAATTATAATAACCTCAGAATAAATTTAGCAGTTGTGGTTTAAGGTTTTTTTAAAAAGTTTTATTTAATAGTTAAAACCAATAGAAAAATATACTTATTTGGAGGGCCACATAGAATGCCTAGGGCCAAATTTATAATTTTGTTCTCAATTATAATTGCCACATAATATAATATTATAAGATACAATAAAAACTTTGTCAATTTTTTTCTGAACCTTCTTAAGTATTTTCTCTCTGCATTAACAGTAACATCATTCTTATTAAACTCAAAACATCTTTATTTTCTCAGTAATTATTCCATACTTTTGAAAATAAAAGAACGGTCATAATGATAATAATGATGCTTGTCTTGCTTATTATGAAAAATTGGGATGAGTATAAAATGTGAAGAAGGAAAGTGTCTTTTAAAATAAAATTGCTCTATAAATGTAATGTATTATTTATTAGAAATTGGAGTTGTTCTCTTGTTTTTCTTTTCTTCCCCTTAAGTTACTTAAACTGCATAATAAAATTGTATGTCGGCCACTTTACACCCAAGAAAGCTGATGCATGGGGACCATTTTCTCTGCCATTGTTTTTAGTATCATCTTTTTTTTTAATTTTATTTTATTCATTTTAGAGAGAAGACACAGAGAGAGAGAGAAAGAGAGAGAGAGAAAGAGAGAGAGAGAGAGAGAGAAAGGGGGGAGGAGCTGGAAGCATCAACTCCCATATGTGCCTTGACCAGACCAGTACAGGGTTTTGAACTGGCGACCTCAGTGTTCCCAGGTTGACGCTTTATCCACTGCGCCACCACAGGTCAGGCTAGTATCATCTTTTAACTAACGGATTTATCTTCTAAAGTAAGCTTTCTGCTGACGGTCACTTTCATAGGGTTTTAAAGTAGTGTGTTAAGTTTCCAGCACAATTTCTATATCTTCAAAATTTTCTGATTTGCCCATATTTCCACATTTTAGAGACCTCTATTAGCCTAAATTATGCACAAAAAAAATATGAATCATCCACTAGAAGCACTTTAAGAAAAAATTTTGTACTCCTGCATCTTACAGACTCTCTTTGACATGATATGCCTTCAGATATTATTTTAGGGAAGACTTTAACAAATCTGGCTATTACTTAATGACTGTTAATTGCTATTGATAAGCCAAATAAGGCCTAATACAACCATATACTGCATCTCAATACACTGTATTTTTTATTTTTATTTGTTTCTTTGTTCTTTGAGTTTACTTTGGTCACCCACTTCTCCCAACCCACACTCAAAAAGAAGGCTCATTTTTCTTCTTGAGAATGTCTATCCTTATTTTTATTGCTCATTAATCTATAGTCTAGTGGTTCTTAACCTGGGTTCTATCTATAGTCTAGGGGTTCGATTAGTTGGTCTCAGGGATTCGGAGAAACCTCTGCTGCGGAGGCCAGAATAAAGTAATACCGTAATTTGTTGTGAGTTCATGCACTTTGTTGGTTTTGTTCTTTGAGCAAGGTGATGTTCATGCACAGCTCATTTTGTGCACCAGTAAAAAAAAAAAGATATACATATGTCTTGAATTTGGAAAAATAATCATATTTTATTTATCACTAAAGGGGTTCGGTGAATGCACATATAAAACTGGTGGGTTCGGTACTTCAAAAAGGTTAAGAACCACTGATCTCTACTATCTAATCAATTCAAAGCTTATATATAAAGTAGAGCAAAAGTGGAGTTATATTTGTGAGTACTAGAAACAGCTCATTTTTGTATTATTACTTATTAATATTGTATTATTATTTTTCATATGAACAACTTTAAACCTACTTTTGCTCCACCCTGTATAAATCATTGGTGCAATTAGTTTTATATGTTTGCAGAAAATTTTTAGTTCAATCCTATAGTCATCCTGGGTTGTCAGGGATTGACAGATCATCATGGCTATTCCTTACTCCCATTAAGGAACACTAACACACATGGACTATACAAAAGTAGATAAAGTATAGTTTAACTGTGCAAATTCATTTCCAATTATAGAGATTAAAAATACATATTCTACATTTATGAGGTTATGCTTAAATTTTGAGTTTATTATTGGTAGTGTGATAATATCTTGCTCTTTTAATTCCATTTAAAATTTATATTTCTTTTTTATTTTCTTTTTTTAGTGAGAGGCAAGGGGAGAGAGGCAGAGACACAAGAAGAGTATGTTCCCTGATTGAGGATTGAACCAGTAAACTTCTACACTTTGAGACACGTTTATATTTTTAAATGTGGTAGTCACCCTTTGGGCTCCTTATTTGCCCCTTTGCATCTTATAACACTTAACATAAAATCTTAGACTGGGAAATGGTTTGTGTTTTTCTTGTACTTAGATATTTAAAATGACATACGAGTGTATTTTGTTTCCAGATCAGACATTTTCAAATAGTCAAAGAATTTTTATTGCTAATTAAAACAAAGCTTTAAATAACTGTCAATGTGACAATCAGGAAGGTGATAGCTGAAATGAAGCCAGACACAATACTGGCATTGCTAAAAAATTGTTGAAAGTTACAACAGCAATGGATCATAAATGACAGAAAAATTACAATAGAATTTGTTGATTAATAAACTTTATTGATCATGTAAAGAAGCCATGAGACAAAGATCAAAATTAGATACTTAATTTAAACATACTATTATTTACATGTTGTTGATTTTAATAATTTAAATATTCACTCACAAAATAAAAGATCTGTCTCACAATACTATTCTAAATATATTCTTCAGAATTGAATTTTTAAGCAATAATCTTCATAATAAACTCTAGTCCTGTCTGTACCTTCATTATGGAGATTTAGCTAAGAATAAATGGGGAGTGTGAGATTACACAGTGTATTTGAAAGGAGTAGTAAATTCTGACAGCCATAACTCAAATGAGCAAACAAATAACAATAAGAAGGGTAAAGAAAAAATTTAAAAGAGGCCTTAAATGTCTTATTTACATAAACAGTTCTTACTTATCTTTTGTGCTAGAATATTAACATTGCCTAAAAATATAAATGTGAAGATGTTAGACAATTATTATAAAGAAAGTACTGAAACTCAAATTGTGATGGTTAATTTTATAGATCAATATGACTGGGAAAAGGGATGCTCACATAGCACATAATGCATTAACACTGTTTTTGTGAGGGGTTTTCTGGAAGAGCTTTGCATTTGAGTCATTAGACTGTGCAAAGATCTTCCTTACCAATGTGGGTGTGCATAATCCAACCCACTGAGAGCCTAAATAAAACAAACAAAGGAGGGGAGAGTTTGATCTCTGAGCTGGTGCATTCATCTTCTTCTGCCCTCAGATATCAGCATTTTAGGTTCTCAAGCCAAAGAATTTGGACTAAATTACACATTTGGCTTTGGCTTTCTGGTTTCCCAGCTTGCAGATAGCAGATTAAAGGACTTCATGACCTCTATAATCAAGCGAGCCAATTTTCTAAAAAATCTCTCTCTGTCCATATATATATATATATATATATATATATATATATATATATATATATATTTCTTAGGAGAACTCCAGCTAATGTACAAGGGTTTTGTGATCATCAATAAAATTTGTGTAACCATTAATTTATTTTTGGATGAAAGTATAAATTGTAAGAGTATTTTATGCCTGGAGCTCAAGGATGAGCTGTATTATTTTTAAAGGTTTATGTTCTTCATTCACTTATTATTAAAAATTCTAACTGGAAATATAATTTCATGTCTTCTTTAAATCATGCATTCATTTTTTATTTGCATTAAGCTGACAAAAATCATATTCTATTTGGTGCACATGCTAGACTTCAAAAAGAGAATAGCTTTAAAACATGAAGTGATGAAGCATAAAATCTTGTTATTATGTTTTCTAAAAGTACAGAGGTACATTAGGTATGTACTATTCCTAAGTTCAGCATTATTATATTACATTTTCTTCACCAAATGTGAGCGGCAGTTTCAGAAATTTGATATTTTTAAGGAATACTTAAACTTCTCAATGCTCATTCACTGAAATATTATTTCACGTATTTCTATTATGATCATCCAAATGAAACATTCTACTCATTTTATCTCCGAGGATATTTCATTGTTCCTGTTTGCAACGATATAAGATATATGAGTTCCTAGCTTGAGTTCTTAGTATTCTAATATGTTGGAATTTTCCTTATCAATTTTTATTGGAGAGATTTCATTATATTATGTAAGAGAGAGCCAACATATTTTTTAGGTAGGGGAAACCTCAAAACTAGTCAGCAAAATGTAAAAACTCTGATAATTTTATCTTTAGAAAAATGTCTTATGATCTTTTAAAATAAACATTATTTCAAAGTTTAAACTTTCATAAAATAGTGTCTAAGCTTTTAGGGTTTTGTTCCATTTGGCCTTGCTTCAACAGTGTGTAGTAATAAGTAACAAAATAGACAAAAAGAAAACATCTTACAAAATTGAACGAATCATAGACAATAAAAATGAGATAATTTATATCTACATGTGATAATAACAACTTAAATGAAAGCTTTTAGATTTGTTATAACATTGAAAGCCAATCCAGTTCCCTAAAAATCACTTTATGTTTTTATATTAGTATTTTCAGTTTTTAATGTATTTAATGATTGGAAAGTTATTTACATTTAGCCAAAATATAAATTGAAAATATTTAAAGAAAGTACTAGGGAGTGAATAGAGTTCTACAGACAGGGGGGACAGAAGAAGACTTGAATTGGGGTGATAGGCACATGGCACAGTGTGCAGATGATGTTTTACTGAGTTTTACACTTGAAATATATATGGTTTTACAAACCTATGTCACCCCCAATAAACCAATGAAAAGTAATTATTTTAAATATTTCTACTCCTTTTGAAATCAAACATTTGACTAACCAGTTTTATCATGCTGGGCATCTATTATATTTGAGAAACATGTTACCTTATAATACTCATGACATTTTCATATTAAATAGTATGCTTTCAGACGAGGATAGTAACAATCCTCACTCTAAATAGCTTAGGTAAAATTAATTTCTTACCTCATATACCTCTGCAGTTATTAATTTATTGGCTTCATCTCCAATTTCACTCTTTCAGACTCAGGTTTAGATGGATTTCTTTAGGCCTGTCTCTGCCTCACCTAGGAATGATAATAAACACTCTCAGTAGAGGGAGCAGGCAGGACACCACAGGAGAGCAAGTTTCTCCTATTAGTTCTGATATATATATATATATATATATATATATATATATATATATATATATATATTCAGGTATAATCAAAATATATATTATTATTCAGGACAAATGTTTAAAAGTTGGATTGCTGGATCATAGGATCATAGGTATATGCGATTAAAACATTCATAAATGTTATTTATATTGCTAAAATGTAGCAGTTTACATTTCTATTAGTATTATATAAAAATATTGTTTTGTCAATAATTATAACAGAATTATATTTTATCAAGTCTTTTAGTAAGAAAGAAATAATATCTAATTGGTTTAATTTGCATTCATTCCTCTGATTAGTCATGAAGTATAATATATTTTTACAAGTATATTAAAATTTTCTAATTTTTTTATGGCTTGCCTACTCATCTTCTTTGCAAAGATAGATTTATTTTTATTAATTTTTTTCTAAGGCCTGTTTGCAAATAATAACTATTGATTGTTGTAATTACTACAACTAATTTTCCCAGGCTATTTTGAAATTTCTTAATTTCTCACCTAAAAATACTAATATTTTCAGTTGATTATTTACTATTCTTATTATTTTATTGATTTTAATTTATTGTGTTTACATAGATTCTAGTGTCGCCCCAAATGCATCCCCCTTCCCCCGTATTCCCCAAAACACCTTCTTTCCCCCTCTCCACAACGCCTTCCCCTTTCTTTTTAGGTTTCATTCCATCCTATCATCCCCCATTCCTCTGTCATCCCTTCCTCTGGTCCCTTTGATCCCTCCTCTGTCTCAATTCCATTCCTTAGTTCACATTGTTCATTGGATTCCTCAAATGAGTGAGGTCATATGATATTTTTTCTTTCTCTGCCTGGCTTATTTCACTCAACATAATAGTTTCTAGGTCCATTCATGTTGTTACAAAAGGTAAGATTTCCTTCTTTTTCACGGTCCCATAGTATTCCATTGAGTACTTCTACCATGGCTTTTTAATCCATTTGTCCACTGTTGGACACTTGGACTGTTTCCTGCTCTTTGCTCTCATGAACAATGCTGCCATAAACATAGAGGTGCATTTCTCTTTTTGAATCAGTGATACGGTGTTCTTGGGATATAGTTCTAAAAGTGGGATGGCTTGGGTCAAAAGGCAGTTCCATTTTTAACTTTTTGAGGAATCTCCATACTGTTTTCCACAGTGGCTACATCAGTTTGCATTCCCACAAGCAGTGCAGGAGGGTTCCCTTTTCTCCACATCCTTGTCAGCACTTATTCTGTGTTGTTTTGTTAATAAGCATCATTGTGACTGGTGTGAGGTGGTATCTCATTGTGGTTTTATTTTGCATTTCTCTAATGATTAGTGATGTTGACCATTTTGTTTTCTGTCTATTGGCCATCAGTATGTCCTCTTTGGAGAAGTTTCCATTCATTTCTTTTGCCCATTTTTTGATTGGATTGTTTATCTTCTTAATGTTGAGTTTTACATGTTCTTTATAAATTTTGGTTATTAATCCCTTATCAGACGTATTCTCAAATATGTTCTCCCATTGTGTGGTCTTTTTATTCTGTTCATATTGTCTTTACTGTGCAGAAGTTTTTTAGTTTGGTATAGTCCCATTTGTTTATCCTGTCTTTTATTTCACTTGCCCGTGGAGATAAATCAGCAAATATTTTGCTGCGAGAGATGTCGGAGAGCTTACTGCCTATGTTTTCTTCCAAGATGCTTATGGTTTCATTTATTTGCAGGTAGCTGTCCAATTTTTCCAACACCATTTGTTAAAGAGGTGGTCTTTATTCCATTATTTGCTCTTACCTCCTTTGACAAATATCAATTATCTATAAAGGTGTGGGTTTATTTCTGGGTTCTATGTTCTGTTCCATTGATCTATGTGCCTGTTCTTATGCCAGTACCATGCTGTTTTGAGTACAATGACCATGCAATATAACTTGATATTAGAAAGCGTATACCTCCCACTTTATTCTTCTTTTTCAAGATTGCTGAGGCTATTCGTGTTCTTTTTTGGTTCCATATAAATTTTTGGAATATGTGTTCTATACCTTTGAAGTATGTCATTGGTATTTTAATTGGTATTGCATTGAATATATAAATTGCTTTGGGTAATATAAACATTTTAATGATGTTTATTCTTCCTAACCATGAGCACGGTATATGCTTCCACTTGTTTGTATCTTCCTTGATTTCTTTTATCAATTTTCATAATTTTCTGAGTACAAGTCTTTAACCTCCTTGGTTAAATTTACTCCTAGGTACTTTATTTTTTTTGTTGCAACTAATGAAGGGGGTTGTTTCCTTAATTTCTCTTTCTGACATTTCATTGTTCATGTATAAAATTGCTTCTGAGTTCTGTGTATTACTTTTATATTCTGCCACCTTGCTGAATTAATTTATCAGGTCCAGTAGTTTTTTGACTGAGACTTTTGGGTTTTCTATTTATAATATATCATCTGAAAATAATGATAATTTTACTTCTTCTTTTCCAATTTGGATGCCTTTTATTTCTTCTTCTTGTCTGATTGCTGTGGCTAAGACTTCTATAACTATGTTGCATAAGAGTGGTGAAAGGGGGCACCCCTGCCTTGTTTTTAAGGGAATAGTTTTTAATTTTTGCCCATTGAGTAGTATGTTGGCTGTGAGTTTGTTATAGATGACCTTTATTATGTTTGGTATGTTCATCTTATTCCCACTTTTTTGAGAGTTTTGATCATAAATGGGTGTTGGATTTTATCAAATGGTTTTTTTGCATGTACTGAAAATATTATGTGGTTTTTCTCCTTCCTTTTGTTTATGTGATGAATCACATTGGTTGATTTGCAAATATTGTCCAAGCCTTGCTTCCACAGAATAAATCCAATTTGATCATGATATATGCTTTTTTCATGTATTGCTTGGTCCGGTCTGCTAATATTTTGTTGAGGATTTTAGCATCTAAATTCATCAGGTATATTCACCTATCATTTTCTTTCTTTGTGTTGTTTTTCCTTGGTTTTGAAATCAGAATTATGTTTACATCATAAAAGGAGCTTGAAAGTCCTTCTTCCTCTTGAATTTTTTGAAATAACTTGAGAAGAATAGTAGGTAGTTTCTCTTGGAAATTGGGTAGAATTCACCTGTGAAGCCATTTGTCCCAGGGCTTTTATTTATTGGGCTTTTTTTGATAACTCTTTTGATTTCATATGTTGTAATCAGTCTGTTTAGGTTTTCTGTTTCTTTCAGATTGATTTTTGAAAGATTTTATGTTTCAAGAAATTTGTTCGTTTCACCTAGGTTGTCTAATTTTTTGGCATACAGATCATTATATTATTTTCTTATAGTCCTTTATATTTCTGTTGTGTCAGTTGTTATTTCTCCACACTCATTTCTAATTTTATTTATTTGAGTCCTCTCTCTTTTTTCTTGGTAAATCTGGTTAAAGATTCATCGATCTTGTTTACCTTTCCAAAGAACCAGCTCTTGGTTTCATTGATCCTCTGAATTGTATTTTTTAGCCTCTATGTCATTTATTTCTTCTCTGATCTTTATTATTTCCTTCCTTCTACTTCCTCTGGGCTTTATTTGCTCTTCTTTTTCCAGTTCTTTTAGATGCAGGGTTAATTTGTTTATTTGAGCTTCTTAAGGTATGCCTGTAGTGCTCTAAATTTCTGTCTCATACTACTTTTGCTGTGTTCTATAAATTTTAAGTTGTATGCTCATTATCATTTGTTTCTAGGATTTTTTAAAATTCTTCTCTGATCTTATTTTTAACCCACTCATTATTTAATAACATGCTATTTAGTTTGCAGGTGTTTGAGTATTTTTTAGTTTTCCTATTGAGGTTGATTTCTAGTTTCATGCCATTGTGATTAGAGAACATGCTTGATATGATTCTAATCTTCTTAAATTTTTTGGGACTGCTTTAGTGCCCTAACATGTGGTCTATGCTAGAGAATTGTCATGAGCACTTTAAAAGAATGTATATTCTGCTGCTTTAGGGTGGGTGATATATTCTGAAGATATCTATTAAATCTAGTTGATCTAGTGTGTTCTTTAAGTCTGCTGTTTATTTGTTTACTTTCTTTCTTGAGGATCTATATATGTTAGTGCGGTTTTGAAATTCCCTGCTATTATAGTATTGCAGTTTATCTCACCCTTTATATCCATCAAAGTCTGCTTTATATATTTAGGTGCTCATATATTAGGTGCATAAATATTTATAATGGTTATATCTTCCTGTTGGATTTCTCCCTTTATCATTTTGTAGTAACCTTTTTTATCTCTTACTATAGCCTTTGTTTTAAAGTCTATTTTGTCAGATATAAATATTGCTACCCCAGCTATTTTTTAATTTCCCTTTGCATGAAATATTTTTTTCCAACCTTTTACTTTTTGTCTATGTGTATCTTTTGTTTTGAGGTATGTCTCTTGAAAATAGCCTATATACGGGTTCTGTTTTCTTATCCATGCCGCTACTCTATGTCTTTTGATTGGATCACTTAATCCATTTACATTTAAGGTTATTATTGATATGGAATATTTTATTGCCATTTTATTCTATAAAGCTACATTTTTTTCTTGCCTGACCAGGCGGTGGCGCAGTCGATAGATCATTGGACTGGGATGAGGAAGACCCAGGTTCGAGACCCGAAGTCATCTGCTTGAGGGCAGGCCCATCTGGTTTGAGCAAAAAGCTCGCCAGCTTGGACCCAAGGTCGCTGGCTCCAGCAAGGGGTTGCTCAATCTGCTGAAGGCCTGCGGTCAAGGCACATGTGAGAAAACAATCAATGAACCACTATGGTGCCACAGCGGCAACGAGAAACTAATGATTGATGCTTCTCATCTCTCTTTGTTTTTGTCTGTCAGTCCCTATCTATCCCTCTGTCTGACTCTCTCTCTGTGTCCCTGTATTTAAAAAAAAAAAGCTATATTTATTTTTTACTATATTATTTTTCCTCTTTGTTCTGTTTACAACAGGCCCCTTAACATTTCTTGCATCATTGGTTTGGCTGTAATAAATTTCTTGAGTGTTTTTTGTTGTTGTTGTTTTGTCTGGGAAGGTTTCATTTTCTTCTTCAATTTTAAATGATAGCCTTGCTGGTTGAAGAAGTTTTCATGTAGGCTCTTGTTCAGCATTACTATGAATATTTCTTGACATTTCCTTCTGGCCTAAAGTGTTTCTTTTGAGAAGTTAGATGTCATTCTTATGGGGCCTGCTTTGTAGGTAATTAACTTTTTTTCTCTTGCACCTTTTAATATTTTTTATCTCTTAGCTTTGATATTTTAATTATGATGTGTCTTGTTGTGGATTTCTTTGGGTTTCTCTTTAATAAATTTTTTTGTGCTTTTTGAACTTGTGTGACGTTTTCCTGCATCAATTTTGGGAATATTCAACTATAATGTCTTTAAACAAGCTCTCTATCCCTTGTTCTTTCTCTTCTTTTTCAGGAACCTCTACGATGCGGATGTTGTTTCTCTTTAGATGTTGTTAGAGAGTGCTCTCAGATTTTTTGAGCCTCTTATCTTTTTGTTGTTCCACCTCCGTTTTTTGTTTATCTTTTCTTCTAAATCGCTGATTTGATCTTCTGCTTCATCCAGCCTGCTTTTAATTGTTCTAGTGTAGTATTTATTTCTTATATTGTGTCTGTCATTTCTGACTGCTTCTTTTTTATTATTTCAATGTCCTTTTTGATGCTTGTTTTCTCTTTATGTGCTCATTGTGTCTATCCATTGTTGCTCTAAGATCTTTGAGCATTCTAATAATCATTATTTTAAACTCTGCATCCAGTAGTTTGGTTATTTCCATCTAAGTTCTTTAAGGGGGGTTTCTCTTGTTGATTCATTTGGATTGCACTCCTCTGTCTTTGCATTTTGTCTGTTTATGTACTCTTCATTTGGGTGTGTTGTTTGTGAAGCTGGCTAAGTCTAGGGTTGGTATTGTCTGCCTCCTATTTTCTGTTGTGTTATTTCTAGGTCTTATTTGGTTGGCCTCAACTGTTATTTGTAATCCACTGTGGACTACTTATGTGCTATCACTGTTCTTTTTGTTGTTTGTGTTGGAGTGTTCTATGTGTTAGCTTGGTCAGGTTTGAGGAGTCCTTCATTAAGCTTCCACTCTAACAAGGATTGTTAGGTCCTGAAATGGCGTTTCCCATATCTGGCCACTGAATGTGCTTGCCCTGGACCTCCCTTCAGGGACCAAGTGCAAATCAGTGGGGGTCATTGTAAATATCAGCTGCACCCCTAAGCTTGATTTTATCTACTCTTGACCTCTGGGAATGTTCTTTAAAAGTTCAAGTTTCTCTGAGATCTGCTTTCTTTTGACCCTTATTGAAGGCTATTCATTGGGTTCAGTACTGTAATTCTGTGATACGGTATTGGATGTGGCCTACTCCTTAGCCTCAGGTGTCATTCTATCCAGATTTTTTATTTATTTATTTATTTATTTATTTATTTATTTATTCTTCTTTTTCAGTACTCAGGAAGGTATAGTCACAAGGGTCCAGGGGGTGTGGACACTGTGCTCCCGTGTGTCTGCCCAATCTGGTCACTACAGCTTTTGCTGCCCACGGTGTTTGGACTTAGGTGTTGCTGGCACCAGCCAGCCTCCACGGTCACTGCTGCCTCAGGCGAGCTTGTGCATGTCCGCATGCACTTGTTTTCACTGCTTTTGTGGCCACCCAGCCTCTGCTGCTACTGAGGGCCATCCTGCACTGCCAGAAATTTTAACAAGGGCTTGGGCCTCCGTAGTATCTGCACCGGCTTTTACCCCTATGAATGGGCCCCTGTATGACTGCTCGGACCACTTCTGGGACTGCCTTGACCTCTGCTGCTGTGGAGGGCTAGTCTGTTTCACCTGGGTTGCGCGTTAGCTCAGACTTCCTCAGCAGCCACTGTGGGCGGACCTGAACATTCCTGCTTGAACCACCCCCTAGGTTGCCTGGCTTCTGCTGCAGCTGAGGGCAAGCCCACACCATGGAAAGGTTTGCGCTAGCCCTTACCCCCGCAGCAGTCACCATGACTTCTCCCTTTGCTGCCAAGCTCACATGCACCTGCACAGACTTCCTCCGTTGTTGTTTGGGCCTTCTCCCCCACCATGGGTGGGCTCATGCTGCAAGCAGGACTGTGTGTGAGCCCCAACCTCTGTAGCCATGGAGGTGGTTTCCGCCTCCATAATCGGTCTGCGCACACTTGCTCAGATTGCCCTGGTCTCCGCAGCAGTCCCCTGCAGCCTCTAGCCTGCCTGACCCTGTGTGCAGTCAGCTTTGGGGCGGGGGTGTAGCTTAGACCTCTGCACTCCCTATTTATGTCCCTAATGTGCTGCCTTCCCCTAAGTGCCTTTGTTTTAACTGGGGCAGGTAAGCCTCCAGAGGACAGGGTAATTTCTTCCCTTTGCTGGTTATGCTGTTCCTAAAAAAATGTTCACTTTAGATTTGGGGAGTGACTCAGGCCAGGGGTTATTCTGTCTACCCTTTAAATTGTCACCCCGTATGCCTCTGAGACCACTCTCTCCTCTGACAACTCTAGTCCTCCCAATGACCCCCACTCCTGGAGCTCCAGGAAAGTGGTTGTGAGCGAGGCTTTCCATGCAGTCCCTTAAATGTGGAGATGGGGTCCAAGAGTTTTGCTTCCTTCTTTCAATCAGTGTTTAGGCTCTTTAAGCAGCCTAACATAGTCCATAAGCCCCTTCCAGTCTCCAGGGCTCTAACTGGGATTCCAGTTTGGGGGCTGAGGACCCACTTGCTGGGCAACCCCCACCCCTGTCATGAGAGTCTCTTCCAGCTTCCAGGAGCAGGGTAGCTCTTTCCACTTTTATGCCTTTCCTACCAGTCTCAGTGTGGGTTCTTTGGTGGTCCTTGGCTGTAGAATCCTCTTAGTTTAGTTCAAAGTTGGTCTTTAAAGATTTGTGTTCTCAAAATTAAGTTGTAATCCACCTTGGTTCTGGGAAGTCGGAGTTGGAGCATCTGCCAGCTCTGTGGCCATCTTGTCTCTCCAGACCTGGTCAATTGTTTATTATTTAATCTCCCTGAATCTTCAAGTGTTTGTTTTCACTGTTTCTGAGTTTCTCCTTACCTACTCATCTTACTAAAATGAGTGCCTTACTTTAAGCTTCAGATAAAATCCTGTCATCTCTCTACAATCTGATTTATAGGTATTCTTAAATTTTTATTCTTTTAAATAACTTAAAAATACTTTTAAACATTTATTCTATAGCCATTTTATGCCATTTGACATATGGTACTAGATAACATGTATTTCCAACATTATTGAGCTATTTAGTTTAATTAGGCATCATTTAGTTCTTAGGAACAGAGACAAATTTAACCTTACTAAGCAAAATTAAGACCTGTTATATAAAAATGGGTATGCAAAGGTACCCAATATAGTGAAATATAGCAAGACTTCTAGCCATTGCTGCAATGAAGGTGCATGTTATGCTACAGAGCTCCCTGTGAGACCATGCTTAATTTAGATTGCATGAGAAATTACATTCTTGCTTAGATGTTTCAACTGCTCTCTTTCCTCTTATTTCTTTCTAAGAGCCCATTCTCAATTACTCATTTACATAAGAATTCTTATCTCAGGCTTTCATTGTTAGATACACACCCTAAGAGAGAAGGTAATAATAATGAAAACTATGGAGAGATTTTTGTTTGTTTGTTTCTTATTACAATTTTACTAAGGAAATGAAAGAAAACAATTTCACTCATTTGTGTTTTAAAATGTGAAGTCAACACTTTATTTTAAGCCTGAGAAGGTTGTGTCACAGTGGATAAATTGTCAACCTGAGATGCTGAAGTTCCAGGTTCAAAATTTGTGGATCACTAGCTTGTGCGCAAGCTCATTAGCTTGAATTCATAGTCACTGGTTTGAGTTTGGGATTGTTGACATGATCCCCTGATCACTGGCTTGAGCCCAAGGTCACTTACTTAAAGCTCAAGGTTGCCCACTTGAGTCCAAAATAGTTGGCTTGAGTCAGGGATCATTGGCTTGACTGGAACCCCTAGGTCAAGGCACAAATGAAAAAAAATCAATGAACTACTAAAGTGCTGCAACTATTAGTTCTTTCTCCTCATCTCTCTCTCCCTTCCTTGTTTCTCTCTCTCTCTCATTCTGCCTCTCAAAAAAAAGAAAGTATTTTGATTTTATTGGATTATTTTCTAACTACAGACAGGCAAACATAAACTCATATACTTGATATTAAACTTTTCTCTCCATTCTAAATAAGCACATACTAGCAAAGTTGTATTACATATATAACTAAATAAATAACATTTTAATAAACATGTAATTAAAATAAAGTCAGATGGATGTATATTTCATATACATGTGATGAAAAGCTAATATTTATATAAAATATTCCATTTTCTTGAGACTATATGTTATTTTACAAAATATATTAATGTGAATTTATTACTCAGTCAATTTAATCTTATAAAAATTTTATGACAGACATATTTTCAAATAGAACATAGATCTGATTTATTTGATAATAATAAATGAGAGCTTAAGGCTCAAACCAGAGAATTTATACAATATGCTTATTTTCTTAACATTAGACTTTCTTCAATAAACACAAGATTTTATAAAACCAATAAAATTTATTTAAACAATAATAATATTGTTAAAATTAATAAATAATAAGGCTAACTCAGTTACTCATTTAAATAAACTTTTTATGAATATTTTTTAACTGAATCAACTATATCAAACAGCTAATTTTGGCAACAAATGTATTTAAATACAATGTTGAACAAAATGAAGAATATTGTTAAGAATGAAAGAGATAATAAATAACTTTTATAAGGTTCATGAGAACCAAAAGATAAGATGACTTCTCAGTCTTTATTATAAAGCACAATTTAATACCAAGTTGTTTCTGCACCTTAGGGCCTTGAGATGAGACTTTCCTTATAATACAATATCACATGGGCTTTGTTTTCCAATTAAAAGTCAATAAAGAAAATGTGATGTTTGCTCATTAAAATAAATGTATTGCCATATATCTAGTTGACACTCTTATCTTTATCTTATCTATGTAATTTACTAATTTATCCTTAACTGGTTTTTAATGCATTTTTTGTCTTCATTTGTGTTCCACTCCCAGAAAAGTTGATTATGTGAACCTCTTATCTGAAAAGCACTGCCGTATGAATTAGGCCATGTTCTCTACATGCATCTTATACATTAAGATCTTCCCATCCTTATCTGAAACCCTCATAATCCAATTTAAGTCTCTGACCTTTTTTCCATTTTGCTAATTGAGGTTTAAAGATATCAGAATTTATATTCTTTGATTTATAAGAATAGGAGAAGAAAGTTCCCTGTGTAACTAGACTAAATGTAACAGTTACGCATCTGCATAAGTGATTTATAGTGTGGCTGTATTGCAAGTTTTTAGTTTAGAGAATTTTTAAAAACATAGGTAATAAGATTTAGCAAATAACAGTAAGTTCCATGTGAAATGTAATAGTTGGATTTTCTTTGGACACAGAAGTCAGAAACAACATGTGTCAGTAATTTCATCATAGAAAGATGAGAGAAAGAAGCACCCAGAGAAAACTTTAACTAGGTTATATCTTTCAGGTCTCCACATGGGCATCAGGGTCTACAAATAAAAGGGAAAATGAGACTCATGGACACAGATAAAAGTGAAGTGGTTACCAGAGGGAAGCGTTGGGGTAGGAGAGTAAAAAGAGATAAATATATAGTGATTGAAAACAATTGACTATGGGTGATGGGTACAAAACACTACCAACAGTTTAAATGCTATAAAAATGTTTACCTGAAACATAAGTACTTTTACTGATCAATGTCATCTCATCAAATTGAATTTTCTAAATAAACTATACATATGTATGTATATATATATATATGTATATATGTATATATATGTGTGTGTGTATGTGTATATATGTGTGTGTATGTGTATATATGTGTGTGTGTATATGTGTGTGTGTGTGTATGTGTGTGTGTGTGTGTGTATACATAAAGAAAGAGAAGCCAGAAACCTGCTACACCATGAAAGGAAAATTGAACTTACAGGTATGATGGTGAGGCCTTAAATCATCCACCCATGTAGATCTGAAAAATTAACCAGACACTATAACAACTTTTTGTTTGCAATTCTTTCTTTCTTTTTTTTTATTGATTTTAATTTATTGTGTTTACATAGATTCTAGTGTTGCCCCGAATGCATCCCCCATCCCCTGTATTCTCTGAACATCTATTTTTCAACCTTCCTGATAGCACCCTCCCTCTTTCCCTTCAGGTTTATCCCATCCTATCATTCCCTTTCCCTCTGTCCTCTTTTCCTCTGGTCCCTTTGATCTCTCCTCTGTCTCAATTCCATTCCCAGTTCACATTGTTCATTGGATTCCTCAAATGAATGAGGTCGTATGATATTTTTCTTTTTCTGCCTGGTTTATTTCACTTAACATAATAGCTTCCAGGTTCATCCATGTTGTCGCAAAAGGTAAGATTTCCTTTTTCATGGCTGCATAGTATTACATTGTATATATGTACCATATTGTTTTAATCCACTCATCCACTGACAGACACTTAGGCTGTTTCCAGATCTGCACTATTGTGAACAATGCTGCCATAAACATGCAATTATTTATTTTGAAGCAATTTATTTCATTTTTATGCTAAAAAAATGAAGTTCTGCTTTATATAGGACAAATATTTAATGGCCATGATGTCTCTAGACCTGAGTTCCCTGAATATGTTCCTGTTTGTATTTTCACCAGATCATGCATCATTTTTCTTTTTTATTTGAAATTTGGGAGCAAGGATCACACATATGAGTTTGAAGTCAGTGGTTACAAATCCTAATGTCATTTTAAAATCTGAGATATAGTTTTAGAAGTCCTAAAGCTTCATCTCTAGAGCCTTGCCTTAACTGGCTGAAGGGTGGACTGAAATGAAATAGCATCAAAATTGTTTTTCAAAAATTGCTTTGAAAAGCTCCTCCAAGTGATTTTTTTATAAGTACCTGGAGTTAGGTAAAAGTAATATGATCTATATATGTCTCTCTAATTTATTGTCTTTTTAAATATCAACTCTAGGTCCTGGCCAGTTTGCTTATGGGATTGAGCATTGGTCTGGTGTGTGGACATCCCAGGTCAAGTCCCCAGTCAGGGCACACATGAGAAACAACCATCTGTTTCTCTTTCCCATCATCTTTCCCTTATCACTCTCTTCCCCTTCTGCAGCCAGTGGCTTGATTGTTTCTAGCATAGGCTCACAGTACTGAGGACAGATAGCTGTTTTAAGCATCGGCCCCAGGTGGGGGTTCCTGGATAGATCCTGGTCAGTGTGCATGCAAAACTCTGTCTCACTACCTCCCTTCTTCTCACTTAAAAAAAATCAACTCTAGACATCTCTATTAAAAATAAAATTATCAACCCAATTATTTTTGTGGTTTTCTGTTTTCCTTTCTTTCAGAAGTTACTTAGATTCAACTCTTAAAAGAAGATATTAAGATGAATTAAGAAGGAAGGTGAAGATGATAAGGATGATAACCCCCATTCACTGTGAGTTTATTTTGTGCCAGTCACTTTATTTAATTTTCCTACATTATAACATTTAATCTTCATAAGAAACCACAAAGTAGGGATTATTATAATCATTTATTTGCATATATAGAAATTGAAAGGTGATGAGAATTGAACTCCTTTCTTAAAATCACATATTCAACCCAGGAGTTGGGATAAAATGTAAACATCCCTGGTTTTGTCATTCATGTTCTTATAACAGCATGTGGATTATAAATTTAGCCAATGAGAGGTAGAATATTGCTTAGGCAAGTCTGGAGACAAAGAATATATTTGATAACAGATGTCTAAGTTTTTTCATTCTCTGTCCTCAATAATATTCACCCTACTTTGCAGATTGTTTCTCACCTTTGAACACTGGCAATTAGGATGGGATAAGGATGCTGGTTGGATTTAAAAGTTCTCGTGTTGTATTCATTTACTTCACCAAGAGCCTTACATGAGATGTTCCATCCAATTGTTAAAAAGGTCTAGGAATTAAGACTATTGGCACTTCCATTTGAAATGAAGAATAAAATTGATAGCTCCCTGGCCAAAGTCACACAGAAAGTCAGCAAGTTACCCACTGAGCCATGCTGCCCTTTAAGCTAATTAGGAAAATCTAGGTATGAGAAATACAACATTTGTGACTAAATCTGAAGAGAAAATATCACCATATCCATACCTGATACAGAGACCCTTGCTGAGGAGAAAAACAGAGTAACATGGGTAATGGGCAACTTTGTTGAGAAAGCCTTAGTTTACAAAGAAAAAATGTCACAAAAACTAGGGGATTTGTATTAACAAGAACTCTACTGCATGTGACAGAAACTAAACTTAAGCAAAAGGCTGAACTTATGGAATCAAGCAAAAGGTAAATAAATATGGTAAAATGCTGCAAGGGTCACCGGTGTCAAGTGACAAATGGATATAGGATTTCTAAATGCCACCAAATCTCTGCTTGGTCTCTGTGTCAGTCTCTAATCCGGTACAATGAGTGGTTTTTGGTGAACCTGGGGTTTTGCAGCAGCAGCCAGCACTTCCCTGTGAAATATTCACCTCGTCACAGCAAGTATCAGTGATTAACAGTGCAATTTCTGAAATGCTGCAATTTTCAGATTCTCTTAATGACAGTTGCAAACTGATGTCCTCCCCTGCCCTTTATGCCTTCTAACAGTCTTGCGAACACATAGTTCCCAGGCTTAAGTGCAGTTACTCTTGAAATAAGTACAGGGGGTTTTATTTTTCAGATAGAATGCCAACAGGTACAGAACCTTAATAAAATAAACTTTTAAAAGTTTTAGTGAATGTCTATTGGTACTGTTCTACAAATCACATTTTACTCTAAATGTCAGCCTGTCATGTCAAAAGCTGTGAGCACGGTTTTCCGCCTTGATCTATTTCTAATTTCCCCACTTCAAATTATGCATTTTTCCCCAAACTCAATAGGACCCTCTTCTCATTTACTTCCATTGAAGCTTTTGCTCACATTAACCTTTTTTATAGTTATGTAATTAAGAGAGTAACTCTTTATAAATTATGTTCTTAGAAGGCAGAACTTGTATTTTATTTTTATCTCACCAGTACTGATTATAAGATCTTCATGGATTTATTTTTCCCTTGGCAGTTAATTACTTACCTTGGATTAAAATGTTGGGTTTTTTTTAAATAGGAAGATAATAAAATATAATTTTATTTATTCATTCCCAAACTATTAAAAGCACTAAATATTATTTTAAATAAAATTTATGAAACAAGCCATTTCAGTATTTTTTTTTAAAAAAAAGAGGTTGTTAGAATCAGAAAAACCACTCTTTAATTAAGGTTTTTATAGCTTCATATATGGGAAAATAACCCTGAAATTTAAATGTGTATTTATTTTATGTACACTGTATGTTCATAACTTTGCTAGTTTCTTTGATCATTTATACTTTACTTTGATTTGTAAAAGTTCTTCATACAATGGAGACAAAAGTCTTTGCCCATCATATAAATTACAAAGAGTTTTCAGTGTTTATTACATTATTTTACTTTTTAAGATATTTTGCCACATTTTGTTTTGATGTAAAATTTATCAAGTAGGTAAATTTGTTAATATTTTCTTTGTATTGTCTTACTGATGTGTAATTTTTAGAAAAGACTTCTTGCCTAACATTTTTTTAACAACCAACACTCTCTTCCACTTCGCCCTATCTTGTCCTGTAGGAGCACTCTGAGAGAACCAGTGCTGTGGTGGCATCATGATGTTCTTCCATACTCTAACAATTCATTTTCCTGCTGTCAGTGTATGATGTGTGCATTGATGTTCAGCTTCAAATGGTAAACAAAGAAGATATACTTAGTTAGATTTTTTCTTTACATAGTAAAGTAGTCCTCAGTATTCATAGTATGGTTTTATGGCTATACCATACTTCACTGTATTCTTCTATCTATTCCTTCTATTTCCACTGATGGATATTTGAGTTGTTTTTATTAATTTTGGCATTATCTTTTCCTTCCCTCTCCTCCCCTTCTTACTTCTTCTCTTCTTTTGAATTTTAATAAATTCATTGATGCAATCATCTTTTTATTTCTCAAGGATAGAATTTCAGAAAGATGGCATTATTGGGTAGATTATTAAATTATGGAATTTAAAAAATTTTTAAATTAAATAACTTTTAAAAACAATGATTTTTCATTTTAAATAATTATTGTCTTAATCACTAGTCCCTTAATCACTTGCATAATCTGTGAATTGGATATTTATATTTTTAACAAATTTTGAGTTCATTTATTTATCTTTTAAAAAAATATTTTGTTGGGACTCTGAGCATGTAGTGTGTTATATGATTTTGTCTTTCTGTAAATGTTAAAAATATAGGGTAAAAATCTTTTATTTGTCCTTTAGCTTTTTTTTACCATTAATATTTTAACTTGTTAAAATATATTTGAAAACATAGTTTTAGTAGTTTCTGCATTATTTTGCTTGTTAGAAAGGTTTCTCAGTTTATATACTATAAAGATATTTTCTACTTTCTAATATTTTAATATAACTTTAAATGTTATCAAATTGAGCTTAATAAAGTAAGGTGGGTCATTTTCACTAATTTGCAATGTTACTTTTCTAATAAAAATATAAATATACATTTAAACAAGGCATTCTAATGTGATAAACTAACATATTGAATGAATCATAATCTTCAAAATATTTTCTATATATTTAATATTATCCAATTTTAAATATTTTGAGTTATAGTAGATTTATAATTTTATAACTAATACTTTGTTACTGTTCATAAAAATTATCGCTACCATTAGGATTATCCTAATGTTCCTATTTTTATTATCTGCAGAAAAGGAACTGGGGAGGTGGGTGAAGAATCAAATCCAGGTAGATTCATTCCTTTGTGTCTCCAGTAAATTTCCCTTAATCTTTAAATAATTTTCCCATAACTACAGAATATCACAAAAATTTTAAGATTTTGTTCATTCACCAAAAACTTTAAATTATTTGTAAAGTGACATTTTTAGATTTGGGGTTCAAACTTGGGGCATGCAATTTGGAGATAAGAGCTAACAATACTCTGGTAACCAGAAAACAGACTGGGAGGATATTGTGGGGATCAAGTCTGAAAAGGTGAGGGTCTGAAATAGGACAAGGGTGGTGGTAGGAAGAGGTTGAGTGAATGTATAGCTTCCCAAGTCCTTCCTCTGTGTTTTGACCAATGGACCAAACCCTAAGATGATAGCAGTGGTTAAGCAGTGCATGAGAGGTCCATTCTGTGTTGGAGGCAGTAAGTATTATTGGTTCCTTTTCTTGTAACCATCTCTGACTTTATGTTTATTTACATTCTATAAAAGCCAGTTTATTCTCATTTCCTCATGGAGCCATGGTTCTTACCAGCTCCATTATGACCAAACTAAGCTGGTTTATGAAACTTTCTAAAAATTCTGGGTTGTAGTGGTATTAAGACTATATACAGTATATTTCCCCCTTCATTAGTAGTTGTCCATTATTGTGAATGTTGATATTGTTAATATGTGTTTAATTTCACGTATAATCTCTTCTGTAGACATAATGTAAAAACCTAGAATGTGTGATGATAATTAAGTGAACTCTATAGTCTGTAATTATCATAAGGTAAAAGGTAATAGCAGCTTTAGCCATTATGCTAATTATGTTTGTTAAAATCAGCAAAGTTACTGTAAATAAATGCTTAAAAATGTTCTTTTATGTAACATGAGAGCTAACAGCCAACACTTTTACAATGACTTAATAAAGCAATAGTTAGGGAGCTACATGCACAACTGAAAATCTAATGTTTTAAATTTAAACTATAAAAATGTATTTGAGAATAAGAAAAAAATATCTTAAGTTCTTCCTATTGCTATAAAGAAAGAAATCAGGTGCAATTGCTTCAAAATCAGGATCTCAGCTTTATAATAGCTTTTAAGTCGGATCTAGTTAATAGTAAGACAATGCTTTAGAATATCTTGGCACTGTATTTCAGTCTTCATATTGCTGGAAACCTTTGGATTTATCACAGATTTTTAAGTTGAGAATGTGAGATTTTTATGATATAATTTTTAAAAACGGTAGACTTGGATTATTCCTTAAGACAAATAATTTGTTGCGCTAGCTGGTTGGCTCAGTGGTAGAGCATCTGCCCAGTGTGTGGAAGTTCCAGGTTCAATTCCCAGCTAGGACACACAGGAGAAGCTCCCATCAGCTTCTCTACCCTTCTCCTTCTCCTTTCTCTCCATCTCTCCTCTTCCTTAGCCAAGGCTCTATTGGAGCAAAGTTGGCCTTGGTGCTTGGGATGGCTCCATAGGCTCCACCTCAGGCTCTAGAATAGGTCCAGTTGCAATGAAGCGATGCCCCAGATGGGCACAACATCGTCCCCTGGTGGGCTTGCTGGGTGGATCCCGGTTGGGCACATGCTGGAGTTTGTCTCTCTACCTCCCTGCTTCACACTTCAGAAATAATAATAATAATAATAATAATAATAATAATTTGTTAATTTGTACTAAATGAAGTTTTTTGGACTTTTATTTGTTTGCTTAGTATATGTTCTGCTTTTCCTTATATATTTATTAGGGTGATTTTTTTTTTTTTTTTTTGCTTTAGTCACTGCTAAAAATGCAAAAGTTGTTTTGAAGCAATCCACTGCAGTCTCCCTTACAGCAGGATTATTACAACCCCTTTCAAAAACCAAAACCTGCCATCAGGCTCAGAGGGAAGTACTGAGGTTCCATACAGAATTCTGCAAGGTGAAGCCAACCCACTAAAACTCAGCCTCACCTGATCCTGGCACATACTTGTGGGTATATTTGAAGGCAAGTATTTGCATAATTAAAAATTACTTTTACAAAATATATTTGATGTAAGCAAATAAGGTAGAAAAACATTTTTAATACCTAAAAATATAAAAAAATTATTTTCTTAAATATCTAAATTAAAATTTGCACATTTTTCTAGTATTCTAATTCTTTATGTCCTGTTCTTTCTTTTTTGTCTACTCAAATAGTAGAGTATATCATTTAACCTTAGCATTTTTTATTAATAGCAACATAAAAACAGAATAATATGACTAAGATTGAAATAGATTTGATTATCCCAAAATTTTCAGAAACAAAAAATTTATTCAGAAGATGAATCCTAACATTCTAGATGCTTTTTACATTGTATAGAATTTATATTTTCTTGAAACTCAGAAAAAAAATTTTACTTTTATTTTTTTGAAAGGCATTTCTACTTAGTTCTAAGAAACAAGTTTAATCAATTTAGTCATGTTTCAGAAATTTTCAATTGAATAAACCTGCCAAACATTTTTAAATATATATCACAACATAAAAAGCAATGTATAATTATTATTAAATTTAGAACCAAGATTTTCAGTACTTTGACATAATACTTAGAAATATATTTGTAAAAACCTACATCACATAAGAGATTAAAATATCAGTAATTTTCCATAATGATTGTCTAAACATGCTTGATTTCTCTGTTGCCACTCCTTTCATTAATTACAAAATGTCTTCTACATTATAACTGAAACTGAAATAGAGATCATATCTTAAATAGAAGATCTTTGTATAACAATGAATGTGGGCTTTTTAGTTAGAACTATATGGGTTCAGATATATCCCTAGCATTTGTTAGTTCTTTGAATTGGATAATTAAAATATTTTAAGCATCAATTTTAAAATCAGTTTAGAACTATCTGTGTTTCAGAATCATTTCAAAAAATAAGGCAAATAAACTATATAAAATATATGACATTTCTGAATTGCTCAGGAAACAAAATCTATTACTAAGCATTACTATTTTTTCTTTAAGTGAAATGACAGACATTACAGTATCTTACACTTTTAATTACACATGTGAAATATGCTAAAATATAATAATACATTTGATCAAATCAAACTATCAGCATCAAAGCCAGATATGATGACCTCTACCAAGCTCTATGAACATTTCATTCTCTATCCTGCACTTAGGCTGCTCAAGGAAAAATAACTCTATCCTTGAGATTTAATGTGTAAGATGTCTAAGAAAATGATTAAATAGGTGGCTCTGCGTTCACACATTTGATTGATACCAAAAATCTTACTATTAAATTTGGTAAGGCCAAGTTTTCTATAAACTCCTTACAATTAAGTGCTGTGAGGTTAGAGACAGTGGTAGAAGAAACATTTTTATAATCTTAACAAATAAAAATAGCCCCTGCCACTACAAATATATTAGTGATTTAAAATATACCAGAATCATGAGGAATGATTTTCTTATTATATAAAAATCTATTAAGCCTGACCAGGCAGTGGCGCAGTGAATAGAGCATCGGACTGGGATGCGGAAGACCCAGGTTCGAGACCCCAAGCTCGCCAGCTTGAGCACGGGCCCATCTGGCTTGAGCAAAAGCTCGCCAGCTTGGACCCAAGATCGCTGGCTCCAGCAAGGGGTGGCTCCGTTTGCTGAGGGCCCGCAATCAAGGCACATGTGAGAAAGCAACCAATGAACAACTATGGTGTCGCAATGGCAATGAAAAAGTAATGATTGATTCTTCTCATCTCTCTCTGTTCCTGTATGTCTGTCCCTATCTATCCCTCTCTCTGACTCTCTATCTCTGTCCCTGTAAAAAAAAAATCTACATGTGACAAGTGCATACCTTGAGATCATATAGAATCTGCTTTCAGGTCATTTGAGTTTTGCAAATTAAATAAATATATACTTTTTTTCTTTTATAAAAATAAAATATTTGCTTTTAGTCTTTAAAATTCTTAGAATAACTTTCACTATCAGGTGCCTTTTAAACTTATAGTATTTTTGTATCAAATAAAAAAGCAGTTGCCACTTATTGAAACAGAAATGGTATAGATACCAATATTAATAAAACTCACACTGTACTTTTAGCTGTCCTTTTCCTGCCAAGTAGCAAATATTTTAACAAGTAGAGATATGGGTCTATGTCTTCATGTTAGCAGCACCTTGTGGAAATATAAAGAGAGGGGGTTACTTAGAGTTCAAATGCAGGCAAGTTCTCTCCCCTCACTGGATTAAAAGCAAATGTAAAAGAGAAGGTCTTTTATACTTTGAAAAAAATAAATTCAGTACATGTGAAATAGGAACTAAAAATATTATGTGTGTAATAATTATTTGAAAGATTGAGTATAACATTTCAGGGAATATGAAAGCTATAATAAATTCAGTCAAATTGGTTCAAATATAATTATGTCAATTATACTTCACAGAAGCATGAGCTCCAGCTCCATGGTCAGTAGCTTTATTGTGTGTAATATGTCAATCTAAGCTTTGTCTCCTCTATACAAGTTAAAGTTCTCTTCAGAATCTCATAATGTATAAAGCATATTCACGCTCAAGATGCTTTCCTAGAACTGTAATTTAATGGGCTTAAATCACCTCAAACAAAACAGGGTTGATTAATAAGTAATGTGTTTTGATTTTACATTATATTTGGTGACTTTAGAAAATAATACTTCTGATTCAGCATAAAGTTATGTTTTTGTCTCATTCTCATGAACTGAGCCACCAGGCATGTCTGCCATGAGGGCATTCAGAAACAGGTCTTCAGAAACACAAGCAAAAATAAAAAGGAGTAAGTTCAGTGAAAATGGTTTCTTTAGCATTAATTTTATCTTTAGTCTTTAAAAAAGCATATTAAATAATTATGGCAAATGAAATCCATTTATTTATACTACTAATACTTAATGCTGATGTAATGGCCTTATTTTTTAGCTCTCTAAACAATTTATTCACTTAAATCATATTCCAGGGGAAATTGCTAAAGGAATAATGTACTCAAGTTATGAAGTGAGATAATAAAGATGTATTTTAAAGTTACCGGAAGCATCATTAGCCAAACTAGAAATGTTTTTCATATGTTCCCTTGTTGCTATCTTGTCTTAAGATAATTTAATATGAAGTGATGTATTCAAGATTGTAAGACAATTTAGCTGTAATAATATTTTAGGAACTATATTTTAAACTTGGAATCAACAATTAGGCTCAATTTATGTACATGTCACATGCCCAATGTTGCATTAAGTAAATATATATATATATATATATATATATATATATATATATATATACATATATATATATACATACATACATATATATACTTATGTCTATGATTTTCAATTGTGTATTATATTTACCTTTTAACTGAACTAGTACATATATACTTACTAATCAAAATGGTCATATATAGCATGTATTTTATAAAGATTAGCTTTCTTTTAATTTCCACAGGAAAAAAAAAACAACTGTTTTTCTATGGTTCCCTAAACAACCAGAAAATAGAAGTGCCATACAAATCACAATCTCAGTATCTCACACAACCCTATTGTTCTTTATTAGAAATGGCCTGTCTCATGCTGTATAAATAAAGGTGAGTTTTACACTATAAGGGTTTAGACTATAAACCATTTTTAGGTTATGAGGTTATGGTGTTCTATGTTCTTAATTGTATTAAGAAATTGATAGATCTTCCCATAGAGAAGGTCTTCTTCTAGTGCAGGGTTGCATATAATAAGAAATTGGGTGGAGTTTGGAACACGTGAATTCATTTCCTCCCATCCAAGTACTAACCAGGCCCGACCCTGCTTAGCTTCTGAGATCAGACGAGATCGGGCGCGTTCAGGGTGGTATGGCCGTAGACTCACGTGAATTCATTTCCTATGTGTAGTTTGTGTGTCCTAACCTGTATCCAGCACATCACAGGCAGCACAAGGGTTGATGTTTGAGAACTATTCTGGTGAAGTTTAAGAATTGTTTGAGTTTAAGGAAACTTTAATGTTCTTCTCTTCTCTGCTATCATTTATTTCTGATCGCCTTAAAGTAAAAAGAAAAGAAAAAAGGAAAGTGAAGGAAAGTAAAGGAAGGGAAGGGAAGGGAAGGGAAGGGAATGAAGAAAGGAAAGGAAAGGAAAGGAAAGGAAAGGAAAGGAAAGGAAAGGAAAGGAAAGGAAAGGAAAGGAAAGGAAAGGAAAGGAAAGGAAAGGAAAGGAAAGGAAAGAAAACTGGACACAATTTTAAGCTTGTCCCTGTACCTTCATCTCAATCCCATTGTAATCTAGGTCTTGATGAACTTATTTTTTAGATGATATTTGGGATTGAAACTAGAGAAGGGAAGCACATTTAGTTCATTTGAAAAGCATACAACAGTGTGTCATTCTACACTGCTTTTTGTTGGTTAGTCTGTTTATTTTATTTTAGTGAGAGGAGGGGAGGAGCAAAGACTCTCGCATGCCTCCCCATAGGGATCTATCTGGCAAGCCCACATGGGGGAGACACTTTGCCCATCTGGAGCTGTTGTTCCATTGCTCAGCAATCAGTTCACTTCTTAGCATTTGAGTCAAAACCAGGAGCCAACTGAGCCATGGTTACAGGAGAGGAAGAGCAAGAGAGATAGAGAAGGGAGTGGGGAGTGATGGAGAAGCAGATGGTCGCTTCTCCTGTGCTCTGACCAGGAATCGAGTCTGGCAAATTCACATACCAGGCTGACTCTCGACCACTGAGCCAACTGGCCAGGGCCCATTCTACACTGCTTTTAAGAAATAAATGTAAATTTACTAGGGAAAATGGTAGCAATTGATTTTCACCATTAGCATGTGAATTTATATGTAATTGCCTAACTGTATTTCTTAATATCATTTAGGTTAAGAGTATCTATCAAGTCTGCCACCTAGAAAAAGTTGAGTAAAAGAAAACAAGTTTCTAGCAAAACTCCAAACCAGATTGTCATTTAAAATGCTACATACAGACATACAACATCTCATTATTTACAAAACCCAGACTTTGGGAACAGAAGGCTCAGAGCAGCATGCTGAAAGCTTGAAGAGAGCCTCACCCTGTGTACCTTGACCTTCTGAACCAAAGCTGACGGCCAGTCAATTGTAAGCCTTCAGTTGTGCTTCAGTCTAAAAGCTGACATGTCAGCATTAGCTGCAGTGAAAGGCTGCTCTAACTTGGCTGTCATCTGGCCCATTTTCTACACAAACCATCAACATAATTCACTCTAAAGGGCTCTCTGAGAGGGTCTAATGCTTTTCCTTTCTTCCCTTGTACAGTGCAGAATTTAGGACAGCTTATTTTAACTTGATGACCTGCACTATGATCTAATAAGGGACAGCTGTGGCAGCTAAGTCCCCAGGCTATTTATTGTCAATTAGAATGAATCCTAAATAAACTCCTTTCATTCTAAACTTGACCCATTCTTGAACAGTAGACAAAAATGACACTTAGAAAAGGAATTGTGGGGAAGCAGATGAAAGAGCCAACTGTATGTGAAAACTATGAAAGGGAAGACTCTTCAAACAAAATTAAAAGGATGAGCAGTGATAATGACATTTTGATGTCAAATAATTACTATTTAAATGTTGGTATTGTGAAAGACACCATAGGGGGAATGGGAACACAAAGGAATATTGTGCTGTCAAATAAATTGTACCATGTTATTAGAGTTAAGCTATAAGTAATGCATTTTATGTGAAGAAAACGCCTTTATTCAAATATAAAGGTTAAAATGGCCCAGAGCAGTGGCTTACAAACTGCTTTCTGTTATCTATAACAGGTAAACATTTTTCAGCAAGACCTAAGACACCAGTACACAAATCAGTATACACATATTTCATATATATAAATGATATATATATATATATATATATATATATATATATATCTCATTAAACAAATGTGTCCTGACATAATAGTTATTTCCCCATGTGTAATGCACTCTTAGTTTGTATTCTGTTCTATTCTCTTTATATTAAAATTAATGCTAATCACAACTCACAAAATTGTTTTCACCACCCTACAAAGGCCTAGACCCACAGTTAGAAATATAGTACTCTAGAACTAAGAAAGAAAATAGAAAAAGGAAATTTTAAAAGAAAACTTTATGTATTATGAAAACCAAAAATCAGAGGAGATCTGACAACCCAGTGAGGAGGCAAATACATTACTGGCCCATGCAAAAGTAATTTATTATAACATTGTTCACTGCTTTCCACAGTGTAAGGGGCATAGTAGGAAGAATAAAGAAGCAAACATCAGTTTGTGACTGTTATACTTAAGCATAGCTGAGCACTATTTTCCAGTGCTCAGCTAAAATATGAGACGATAATTTTGGTGCCCTTGGCAACCATTGTATAAATAAATGCTATATAAAATCAAGACGCAAGAAACTTAGAACTTGAGTAGATAAAGCCAGATGAGTCTCCTTGACTTAAGGTAATGTAAGACTATACAGGGGCTCAATTAGCCAGAATTGTACTGAGATTGTATGATAATTTTGAAACTGATTGTAAGGGCAGAACTGACAAGTAGATTTGTTTAAAGAAGTCAGCTACTTGTCAGTCTGTAACCACTTGTTGTGTGTACCTGTATTTGTCTCTCAGGTAGACCCAAAGAATAAGCTGATGGTGGGTTGAGGCCCTTAGAGCAGTGATGGGCAATCTTTTGAGCTTGGTGTGTCAAAATTCACCAAAAAACCGAGCATAAATTGGGTGGTGTGTCACTTTGAGAAAAAATGCCTTATCGGAAGTCCCAGAACTAGACGCTCTGTGCCGGAGTTCTGTTGTTTTGGCCTACAGACCTCCGGCATAGAGTGTCTACACTACAGCAAATTTTTTATCCTCGGCTCCTGCACCTGGCCATGCAGGAGCAGAGGATAATACGTCCTTCTCGGCATGTGGCCCCATACTTCTCTGGTATGTGACCGCATGTAGCTGCATGTCATCAAAAATGGTTACGTGTGTCATTGCTGACACGTGTGTCATAGGTTCGACATCATGGCAGCATTAGAACCTTCTGCCTACAGATAAGATACCATTAAAAGTCACTTCCCTAGATTCCTGCAGAGAAATCCATTCTTGGCCTGCTTGGGCTCAGGTACTAAAATTTATCTGTAGTTCTCTCAGCTCAAATGATTCCCATCACCTTTTTAAGGGCTAGATCTTAAACACTGAATTCTGTCTTTCTTCACATGCATGCAAGCTACTATATCAGTTCTTTTGCCTTCTTTTTACATTAGTAAAATGAAAACTGTCAAGAAATTAAAGACTGGATTATGCCTAAACAGTGAAACCTAAATATATTTTAAAATTCTAATTATAATCATTCTGATTTTGACAAACTATAAACACCATAAAAAATGTGCCTTTAGTGCTTCAATTATATGTCAAAATGGACATGTCTTTGGAGAAGACAATATATTTTATAATGTTTCTCTTTACGTTAAAAATACTATGGAATACCACTCAGCCATAAGAAATGATGACATTGTATCATTTACAACAAAATGGATGGACCTTGATAACATTATACTGAGTGAAATAAGTAAAACAGAAAAAAACTGAGAACAGCATGATTTCATACATATGTGGGACATAAAAATGAGACTATAAGACATGGACAAGAGTGTGGTGGTTACAGGGTGAGGGGAGGGAGGAGAGGGTGGGATAGAGAGAAGGGGAGGGGCACAGGGAAAACCAGATAGAAGGTGACAGAGGACAATTTGACTTTGGGTGATGGGTATGCAACATAACTGAATGATAAGATAACCTGGAGATGTTTTCTTTGAACATATGTACCCTGATTTATTGGTGTCACCCTATTAAAATTAATTTTAAAAAATTTAAACTTATGTTTCTTAAAGCTATAAGAGGTATTCCATTTATACCTGTGAAGTGTAGAAAAGAAAGGTTTGTAATATAAATAATTTTTGGCACACTTACTTTCTCTAAAACAAAGAGACTTTTTAGCAGAACTTACGTTTTTTAAAAAAAAGATTCTTTTTATTTCATTCATTTTAGAGAGGAGACACAGAGTGTGGGAGTGATAGAAAGAAAGGGGGGAGGAGCCGGAAGCATCAACTTCCATATGTGCCTTGACCAGACCAGTGTAGGGTTTTGAACTGGCGACCTCAGTGTTCCCAGGTCAACGCTTTATCCACTGCGCCAACACAGGTCATGTAGAACTTACTTTTTTTGAAAGTAAGTTACTCCCTATTGGCCTTGAGGCTGATTTCCCAGACTGTGACTTTGGACTAGCTCTGCGAAGTAACAGGTGTTCTCAGAATGTTTCTACCTGAACTAACCCTATAGATAAACATTGCAAGAAAGCTTTTTTCACTGCTTTGTTTTACTGTTATGCTTTCTCCCCTCCCCATTTCTCAGTCAGTATGTAATTCTCTTTATAAAACCTAACTCCAAACAGTATTCACTGCTCCATTGATTTGTATTAATGTGGTCCGTGTAGCCAGCTAATTAAAGACTCCTAATTTCTTATTTTGGCTAATTGATTGATTGTGTGGCAAGATGTTCATTATCTCATTATCTTGCTGTTCTGATACAACACCTGTAATGAGTCTTTTACATGCAATCAAATGGCAACTGAAAAAAGAAGAGGAGATGAAAAAAACCCAGTTTTCAAATAACATACTGATTGCAATGATGCTTAGAATGGTGAAAGGATTATACACATCCTCAGCCATAAATGACATTAATAATTGAAACTCACAATACTGTGACCACCATATTAGCTAGTTAATAATGCACAACCACCTTGAGACCCCCTGAACAGTCAACTCTCTCTTACTTTACCCCTAACTAATCAAGAAGGGGAAAAGATAAACACAACTTAATAAATTGTTATCTAATCTTACATATTCCTTTTGGCTATTTACATTTCTTTCCATGCAACAAGCTGCTTAACTTAGGACCTTAGTCTAAAGTATTTTTGTCTTTCATAGTTCCTCAAATTTGAAAGACAAATTACAAATTATAAAGACTAAAAAACAACTCATGCAACTGTAATTCATATTTTTATCATGTCATTAGTGATAGAAATAAAAAATTAATGCTTTAAGTTATTAAAGAGAACAATGAATCAAGCTAAACTTTTTAAATAATAAGTGGAAAGACACCAAAATTTTGTGGGTCATTCTTATTTTAGAAGACTCAAAAATAAATAAATAAGACACTCACACACACACACACACACAAGGTACTGGCTTGAGCAAGGGTTCACTTGCTATGCTGTAGCCCCCTCACACCCCCCATCAAGGTACATATGAGAAAAAAATCAATGAAAAACTTTTGTCTGTCCCTCTCTCAGTCTCTGTCACAAAGGAATAAATAAGGTAAAAATAGCCATAACTTTAAGCGTCGATAATCAAAGCTTTTAATATTAAAACTTAGATTTAGCCTGACCAGGCATTGGAACAGTGGATTGAGTGTCATACTGGGATGCGGAAGACCCAGGTTCAAGACCCTGAGGTTGCCAGCTTGAGCACAGGCTCATCTGGCTTGAACAAAAAGCTTACCAGCTTGGATCCAAGGTTGCTGGCTTGAGCAAGAGGTTACTCGGTCTGCTGAAGACCCATGGTCAAGGCACATATAAGAAAGCAATCAATGAACAACTAAGGTGTCGCAATGAAAAACTGATGATATATGCTTCTCATCTCTTTCCATTCCTGTCTATCTATCCCTATTTATCCCTCTATCTGATTTTCTCTCTGTCCCTATAAAAAATAAAATAAAAATAAATAAATAAAACTTAGATTTACCCTTATTCAACTATAGGTGAATGGTTTAGAATTATATTTCCTTAATAGAATCTTAGGTAGCCATTAAATTCAATGCTTAAGAAATATGTATAAAATTTTAAAATATGTATTATATAAAGTTAAGTGAAAATTAAAAATGATGTAGTCTCAACACCATAAAGCAATGCATATAAGGATAGAAATACATTACACTGTCTAAAATGAACCCTCTGTGTAGTAAATAATGGACAATTTTACTTGTTTAACAATATTAAAGCTATTTTACATCCCAGTGTATTGCAATATATACATTTTATCAATCATATGTAAGATGAGTTCATAACCAAAGTAATACATACTTAATTTTTAAGTGTGTATTAATACCTTTGCATGCAAAACACGTATACAATGTTATTGCTCCAGAGAAAAACAGAAAAAATATTAGACTAATATATGCTGCAATGTCACTGATTCACCAAGGAACATTTTTTTAAAATTTATTTTCTGCTGCATGAGGTTTTAGAACTTTTTCTATATATTTCTGCATCATTAATTGCTAATTTGAAATCCACTTTTTGGTGAGTGCTCTAGTTTTTATGCAATTTTAATTTTTTTTTGTTATAATTAATGGCATGCAGTGGTTTTTAAATTGGAGTTAAAGGGCAATGACTCTTAGATTGACATAATCACAAAGCTATTAATGTTTTATAAACATTACTTTTACACAATTGTTGTTGGTTTAAATGTAAAAAATTATTATCTGATAAAAACACCCTCTTATTTTGTTTTAAGATTCAATCATGGCTTCTTCAAGTAGGCGTAAATGTAAGAATAGTCCTGACACCCACCTTCTGTTATATATGTGGCTATTACACACTTCAATGTCAAAGGCATAATATTTCATCATTTGTCACACACACACACACACACACACACACACACACACACACACACATATATTGCCTATTTTTAAGTTTCCCTTGGTGATCAAGACAAGAATTGGGCACCTCATATTGTATGTCATAATTGTGAGAAAATGCTTTGTGACTGGATAAACACACACACACAAAAGAATGCCTTTTGGTATCACCCATGGTTTGGCATGAACCTAAAAACCACAGCAGTGACTGTTCTTTCTGTCTGATCCATACAAAGGGCGTCGGCAAGAAAAAACGGCATATGATCGCATATCCTAATATTCCTTTAGCAATATGACCTATTCCACACTCTGAGACACTCCCAGTTCCAGTTTTCAGTGGTTTTATTTCTTCTAAGAATGAAGAAAGTAAACATGGTGATCAAGTGTATTTTAATAAGATGCATGATGAAATGGTTGTGGAATCTGAAAGGTCTTCTTTGGATGCCAAGCAGTCATTAACCCTCAGTAGTTTAGCCAACCCGAATTGAATGACTTAATAAGAGATTTGGGCCTCTCAAAGAAAGCAGCTGAATTACTAGCCTCCAGGCTTCAAGAAAAGAATGGACTTCACAAATGAAGTATCCCAATTCAGAAAGCATGAAAAAATTTTTGTGGAATTTTTTTCCGAACACGAACACTTTGTTTACTCTCATGATATCTGTGGTTTTCTCAACCAGCTAGGTGTTACCACTTATAGTCCAACAGAATGGCGACTATTTCTTGACAGCTCTAAAGGGAGTCTGAAATGTGTTCTCTTACACAACAGTAACATTTATGCACCAGTTCCATTTGGTTATACACCTCATCTGAGAGATGAATATAATGGCAGAAAAATTGTTCTTGACTTACTAAAGTATGAGGAGTATAACTGAATTATTAGTGTGGATCTTAAAATGGTAAATTTCCTGCTAAGACAACAGAGAGGTTTCACGAAGTATCTTTGCTTTCTGTGTTTGTGGGACAGCCAAGCTCCGGAGAAACACTGGACACAGAAGGAGTGACTGAAACGTAAAGTTCTGGAAGTAGGGATGCAAAATATTGTGAATGTACCTGTAGTTAATTGAGACATGATCATTTTTTTCCCACTTCACATCAAACTTAATGAAGCAGTTTGTTCAGGCTTTGTATAGAGAAAGTGAATGATTTCAACATATTATTTCTGCTTCCCTGCCTTGTCTTTCGAGAAGATAGAAGCAGGTGTATTCGATGGACCTCATAATATTATATTTTCACAAAGATGATGCCCAATTCTACTTCATTATGCATTAAGATTCACTTCCTGAAGAGTCACCTTAATAAGTTTCCCGAAAATCTTGGAGCTGTTAGTCATGAGCAGGAAGAACGCTTTCATCAAGATCTGAAGACGATGGAAGAGCGTTATCAGGGGCGAATGGACAGAAATATGATGGCAGACTACTGTTGGAGCATCAAACAAGATTTTCCTAAACAAGTGCACAAACGCAAGAGCTAAAAACACAAATTTTTGCTTGAATAGAATTTAAATAACTTTTGTGCAAAATTAATGATTCAAAGAAATGTTTTAATTTGTTCTATTTTGAAATTGTAGACAAATTCTGATGCAATTATATCTTTTAGTGTATTAGTGTATTTACTGCATTATATAAATTATTATATTTTCACTAAGATGATGCCCAAGAAGACATTGTACTTTATTTTAAACTAAATGTTGAAAATTTTATAATAAGATAAAAACCTAAAATCTTGAATATCAAAAACACTGTAGCTTTCAGAGAAAAACTAATTTTAGATTTGTGATCAGCACACTTGAATTAGGTAAGAACAAGTGTTTCTGTTGATGCCACAAAATTTTTTTCCCCACTGTTATCAGACAAATGTGACTTAAACAGCACTGCTATACCAGCTGATGGATGGACTACTAAGTCTGATGATTCCAAGTGTGGGATAAAGAAGCTCATCTATTGATAATACAATCAAGTATAATTTGCTAAAATCATTTGGAAAGGTATTTGACAATATTTGAGAAAGTTGACAATTCAAAAATACAATTTTTAGATATAGATTCCTGTTTTTGTTTTTTTTAAATGAGAGGAGGGGAAATAGAAAGACAGACATGTGTCCCCACCAGGATCCACCTGACCAGCCCTGTCTGAGGTTGATGCTCAGACCAACTGAGCTATCCTCAGCACCCTGGTCAATGTGGGATGCTTGAACCAATCTAACCACTGGCTGTGGGAGGAAACGAGGGGGAGAAGAAGGAGAGGAGAAGGGGGAGAAGAAGAAGGTCGCTTCTCCTGTGTACCCTGACTGAGAATCAAAGCCAGGATTCTCATATTCTCGCTGATTCTCTACCCACTGAGCAAACTGGCCAGGGCCAAGTATATATTCTCTAATACATTTTTATTGATTTTAGAGAGACAGAGTATGTAAAGGGGGGAATAGAGAGAAGCATTCATTTGTTTTTCCACTTAGTTGTGCACTCATTGGTTATTTCCTGTATGTGCCCTGACCAGAGATCAAACGCACAACCTAAACACACTCTTAACTGTCAGAGCTAACTGTCAGGGTCTCATGTATATTCTTGAAAAGTAATTCCACATATGAATAATGAGAAGTATATAATTGTGTACTTTGCAGTATTATTCAAAATACTGAAAACTTAAAAATTCTATATTGTATCTTATGAGAAGAGTTAATAAATAATGCATAATAAATTTATGAAAAGAAAAGCAATTAAAATTAATGAATTTAATCTTATATTCCAATGAATAATTATTTAAAACAATATTAATTGCAAAAACAAGTTGCAAAAAGAGACATATCGCCTGACCAGGTGTCGCGCAGTGGATAGAGCATCGGACTAGGATGTGGAAGACCCCGGTTCGAGACCCCGAGGTTGCCAGCTTGAGCGAGGGCCCATCTGGCTTGAGCAAAGAGCTCACCAGCTTGGACCCAAGGTCTCTGGCTCCAGCAGGGAGTTACTCAGTCTGCTAAAGGCCCGCCCGTGGTCAAGGCACATGTGAGAAAGCAATCAATGAACAACTATGGTGTCACTACGGCAACAAAAAACTAATGATTTATGCATCTCATCTCTCTCCTTTCCTGTCTGTCTGTTCCTAACTATCCCTCTCTCTGACTCTCTATCTCTGTCCCTGTAAAAAAAATAAAATAAAATAAAGAGACATATCATTATAGCATTTATATAAAAATTTAAAAGTATTTTCTTTTTTATAAATACCAATACCAATATAGGCATAAATAAAAATCAACTGAAAGACAGAGGCTACATCTAGGACAGGAAGCAGTAGATTGAAAGAGAATAAACAGAAAAATATTAATTGCATTAAAAAGCTGAGAATATTGCCTCACAAATTATGCCATTATTTTATCTAAACTAAAACTGTGCAGGTATCTGTTATACTATTCTCTCTGCTTTTGTTTACATTTTTGATATCTAATAAAAATAAATTCACACTATAAAAGTATAAAAGAGCATTATATAGGTAAGGTCATGCATCAGAAGTATCCACTCACAGTAAATACAATAAATCAGAAAGCATTTTCTTTACACTGTAAATTCAACCAAAACATCTCCTCCTGTTTCCTTTTGTTTTCTGTATGAGAAATGTAACTGGTACAGGTGCAGATAGCAACAGGCGTTACAGCTCAGCCAACATTGCATCTAACAGTGCACTGGGAAGCTTACCTTTGACACTCCAAAATATGCCTCTCATAAAAGGCTTTCTTTACCAGGACTCTCTTTCCGTGCTCTGCAAACTTCCACAACTGGATTGAAGATAAATTAATCTCCTCTACAGAGAACAACTCAAGCTAAGGTGATGATGTGGAAATAAAAAAAAATCATTTGATGAGACAATTGTTTTATAAATTACTTTAAATTTTAAAACAAAATAGCACTCCACAGACAGCCCAGTAAATGCATTATTCTGAGTGCTGGAATAATTAAACATCAATTTTGACATAAGAATTTTATTTTAAATTCAGAAGTCCATTATGAAAACAGCTTTTGATGGTAGCTTTTTTTTCAAAATAGTGCATTATAAAGGTCTAGAGGGTAATTATTTTCCAACCCAAATATGCAATCAATTTCTCAAGGGAAAAGCTATCACTTTATTTCTGTTACATAAAAAAAAAAAAATTGTTATCAGTATATTTGCTTATGTTTACACTGACTTGGAATTTTACTAGTTCTAGGTCAGCATTATTCTCAAACTTGCTTCCAAAATGGAAATAAGTTTGATAGAGAAGAGACTTGATACTTAAAGAAGTTGAACTCTTTGCCCAAAGAGCCTACAGTTAGTGACACACTATGAATTTAGGTATAACGTGGCTTAACAGGATGCTCATAGTCTGTGATTTATATTCAGTTAAGCATAGCTGGTGCCACAAGGCCAGACCCAGGGATGGCTCATGCACATCACCTTCTCGCCTTGTCTGTACTCTTCTCACAGAGAGACCAAAGAGAACTGACAACTCCTGGTAGATTATAGTTGGATAAATCACCTCATTCTAATCTCTGTGAGCCCTACAAATAGTTTAAAAACAAAACAAAACAATACAACACTGATCCTGTTAGTCATAATGAATCTCTAAAACTGTATTTCTTCTTCTCATTTTGTTATAATAAATAATACAATTTACAACACATTCAGACATACCTATGGAATCACTATTTGATAGATAGATGATAGGTGATAGATGATAGATTTGTTATTCTTTATGTATTTCCTTTCTAAATCAATACATTCTATTGATTTTTTTTCCAGATTCAAGTCCATAGTTATTTTTTCAATTGTTATTTCCACACCACCATTATTTTTCAAAATGTATGTCCGCTATTTATACAAACGGCTCCTGATATTGGGAAAGTGGGGTCACAAAAGGAGAATTATAAGAAAAGTATTGCCTTTTTTAATTTAGAAAATTAACATTTAAAAGAGCGACAATGATCAGTAGGAGTATTTAGGTTTCAGGTGAACATTTCTATAGCATTTGAACTGTTGATTGTGTTTTGTGCCCATTACCCAAACTCAGATCATTTTCTTTCACCGAGAAAAGTATTATTATTAAAAGACTAACTTTGAAATAAGAATTTGAGCTCACATTGCTAGCTTTGGTATGGCATATTCTGAATAGCTTGTATTTTGAGATTATTAGTGTATTATAGATACCAGATAGTTTGCTAAAAGTTGTTATTTCCATCTGTATTTTAAAAATCATATTCAAAAAAAGGCAGATAGTAGAATTTTTCTTACACTGTATCTACTCTCAAGTGACATTTTCCTCCATTACTTAAAACCTAGAATCTAAGTACCATTTCTATCCACACTCCAGGCATGGCTGACCATTGATTAAATTCTGCCCCAGAATTTGTAAATTAAAGTTTTCTGGAAGAAATATCCCCTTCCAAATGGTAAGTGCAGTGGAGAGAAAGACTTCAGGTTCTTCCATGCCCCTCAGTCAGGTACTCAGGGATGACCTGGGAAGAAACAAGAATAAGCACAGGAGACAGCTGGTCTGGCCATGGAATGACTTTCTTAACTAGATGCATCTTCCTTGGTCTGCTTTCTTTAGATTTTCTGGTTCAAAGTGAAAAACAATCCCATATATTTTAAGCCTATTGCTAGTCAGAGATCCTATTGCTGGTAGTGGAATTCAATTTAATTGATATACACAAATAATCCTTCTCCAATTAATTTGTCAGTAAGTATTAGTTTTCCCAGTGTATATTCTTCTGACATCTTTTTATATAATGAATATAAGCTGTAATTATTTAGGTTACATATGTTTATATCTTTATTATATGCAACTAAGGCATATATCTTTTTCAGGAGATGAAATGCTAGCGTGAGCAAATTAACATCTCTTGCTTTGAACAGATGGGTGGGTCAGAGACTTGGTGAGGGGATAAAATTTTCTTGAAGCAGACCTTCATAATAGCAATCATTCTGAGTCTTTTGTCCATATCATTAACTTTAAAATCATGTCGGTAATAGAAAGATATACAGTGCTGTTTTAAAAGCGGCTTTTCAAAGATGTTGGCTCTATTCCTATTCTTTCATTGCAGCAGTAGCCAATTGTTGATAATTTTGGCCACAATTTTTTTCCAACTCTGTGCCCCACAAGGCCATAATTTCAATACAGTAAAAAAATGTATGCTGTACTAAGAAAAGCAGAATTAATGTAGCTCTCTATTCATTTCTTCCAGACATGCATTCTCTCTAATTTTTGTTTTCTTTGACATAACCTTTCTTATGCTATAAATATCACCCACTTCATGGAATAAATGGTTTTATACTTTAAAAACACATTGATAAAATTTTCTGTAACAATCACCTTAGCTGTGTTGAGTAACAAGCGTTTTCATAAAACAGTAGTGATATTGTAATTCAAACCCACTGGCTACCTCTGGCACACACAGTGCTCTTAATGTGTTTTTGTTCTTTGTGATGTCAACAGATGCTATGGATTAAACTGCAGTCTTCTATCATCATGCTGACTGTGCTTTATGCTCCTTCTCTCTTCCAGTTTACTTTGTTTTGCAAAAGGTAGGAAGACAAATCAGACTCAGCAAATACAGCATCATTTCTTATTGACTCAAGAAGATAAGTTATTTGTCTTGCTGTTTTCAATGAAATGCCAGGTGTAAGAAAACAAAATAAAGTGATTGCCAACTGCTGTTTGATCTTCTTCTACTTTTATTATTATTACTTTTGGGGAGTTGAAGGAGAAAGCTGCAGAATAGTATCAAAAGGTAAGTACTAAAACCTATTCTTTTTTTTTCTAGACATAATTATATTGCAAATAGAAAGAATTGTGTTACCACTGACAAGAAGCTACCTAGAAACATCACTCTGGCATAGATGCCTGCTATTGCTGAGTCTCAAATATAAACAAATTGAGCTACTTACAGTACAAATGTATGCAATTACAAAATAATGTACTTCATTTTTCTCAATAAAAACAAAGTTTATCCATTTGTTGAATATGTTTATTTTTCTTCTTAATGGAAATTTCCACACTTTTCTATTACGATTTATTCAGATAACCAGTAGTCAAACTTTGATCCATAGTTACATAAAATTTAATGTGATATATTAAATACTAATTTATTTATGAAATTAATATTTTAAAGCATTTGGCTTTATATAAAAAAATGAAAGGCCTTATATGCCATTATTTAATGTGTTTATGAACTGGCCATAATGTCACCAAAAGGGGATATTTTAGAAAATACACAAAATAATGTTTGACAAAGAATAAATCATGAAATATTTAATATAGACTATAACCTATTTATATTTTTATAATATTTTATTTATACATCCCTGAAATTTACATTATAGGTCACAAATAATGACTGAACGAAAATTTCTTTCTTAATAACTTTACATTTTGCTATTTAGAATATTTTTTAATTGTTGCTATAATCTAGCAGAAATTAATCTAAGAATGTGCAATATAATATTTTAATTTATCCATCTTATTTTCCATAACATTTAATTCCTGGATTTCTCCACTTTGCTTTTTTGTTTGTTTGTTTGTCTTTTAAATATTTTAAAAATTATTTATTTTTTTTAGAGAGAGAGGCAGAGAGAAGGGGGAAGGAGCAGAAAGTACCAACTCCAATGTGTGCCTTGACTGGACAAGCCTAGGGTTTCGAACTGGCACCCAGAGTATTCCACGTAGACCCTTTATATACTGTGCCACCACAGGTAAGGCTAAATTTCTTTTTTTTATTATTATCATTAATTTTAATGGGGTGACACCAATAAATCAGGGTACATATGTACAATGAAAACATCTCCAGGTTAAACCATCATTCAATTGTGTTGCATACCCGTCACCCTAAGTCATATTGTCCTCTGTCACCATCCATCTGGTCTTCCCTGTGCCCCTCCCCACATTCCTATCCCACCCTCCCCCCAACCCGTAACCACGACTCGCTTGTCCATGTCTAATAGTCTCACTATTATGTCCCACCTATGTATGAAATCATGCTGTTCTCAGTTTTTTTTTTTCTGATTTACTTATTTCACTCTGTATAATGTTATCAAGGTCCATCCATTTGTTGTAAATGATCCGATGTCATCATTTCTTATGGCTGAGTAGTATTCCATAGTATATATGTACCAAAGCTTTTTAATCCACTCGTCTTCTGACGGACACTTGGGCTGTTTCCAGATCTTCGCTATTGTGAACAATGCTGCCACGAACATGGAGGCGCATTTCTTCTTTGCAAAAAGTGCTATGGTGTTCTTAGGGTATATTCCTATAAGTGGGATAGCTGGGTCAAAAGGCAGTACGACTTTTAATTTTTTGAGGAATCTCCAAACTATTTTCCACAGCGGCTGCACTAGTCAGCATTCCCATCAGCAGTGCAGAAGGGTTCCCTTTTCTCCACATCCTTGCCAGCACTTATTCTGTGTTGTTTTGCTGATGAGTGCCATTCTGACTGAAGTGAGGTGATATCTCATTGTGTTTTTAATTTGCATTTCTCTAATGATTAGTGATGTTGAGCATTTTTTCATATGCCTATTGGCCATCTGTATGTCCTCTTTGGAGAAATTTCTATTCATTTAATTTGCACATATTTGATTGGATTGTTTGTCTTCCTGGCTTTGAGTTTTATAAGTTCTTTATAAATTTTGGTTATTAACCCCTTATCAGACGTACTGTCAAATATGTTCTACCATTGTGTGGTTTGTCTTTTTATTCTGTTCTTATTGTCATTAGCTGTGCAAAAACTTTTTAGTTTGATATAGTCCCATTTATTGATCTTGCCTTTTATTTCATTTGCCCGTGAATATAAATAGGCAAATATATTGTTGCAACAGATGTCGGAGAGCTTGCTGCCTATGTTTTCTTCTAAGATGCTTATGGTTTCACGGCTTACATTTAAGTCTTTTATCCATTTTGAGTTTGTTTTTGTGAATGGTGTAAGTTGATTGTCTAGTTTCATTTTTTTGTAGGTAGATGTCCAATTTTCCCAACACCATTTGTTAAAGAGGCTGTCTTTACTCCATTGTATGCTCTTTCCTCCTTTGTCAAATATCAGTTGTCCATAAAGGTGTGGGTTTATTTCTGGGTTCTCTGTTCTGTTCCATTGATCTATGTGCCTGTTCTAATGCCAGTATCAGGCTGTCTTGAGTATAATGGCCTTGTAGTAAACCTTGATATCCAGAAGAGTGATACCTCCTGCTTTATTTTTTCTTTTTAAGATTGCTGAGGCTATTCGTGTTCTTTTTTGGTTCCATATAAATTTTTGGAATATGTGTTCTATATCATTGAAGTATGTCATTGGTATTTTAATTGGAATTGCATTGAATTTGTAAATTGCTTTGGGTAATATAGACATTTTAATGATGTTTATTCTTCCTAGCCATGAGCACAGTATATACTTCCACTTGTTTGTATCTTCCTTGATTTCTTTTGTCAATGTTATATAATTTTCCGAGTACAAGTCCTTAACCTCCTTGGTTAAATTTACTCCTAGGTACTGTATTTTTTTTGGCTGCAACAGTGAAGGGGATTGTTTCCTTAATTTCTTTTGCTGACAGTTCATTGTTTGTATATAGAAATGCCTCTGATTTCTGAGTATTAATTTTATACCCTGCCACTTGCTGAATTTATTTATCAGGTCCAGTATTTTTTTGACTGAGACTTTAGGGTTTTCTATATACAATATCATATCATCTGCAAATAATGACAGTTTTACTTCTTCTTTTCCAGTTTGGATGTCTTTTATTTCTTCTTCTTGTCTGATTGCTGTAGCTAGGACTTCCAGAACCATGTTAAATAAGAGTGGTGAAAGGGGGCACCCCTGCCTGGTTCCTGATCTTAAAAGGATAGCTTATAATTTTTGTCCATTTAGAATGGTGTTTGCTGTGGGTTTGTCATAGATGGTCTTTCTCATGTTAAGGAACGTTCCCTGTATTCTCACTTTATGAGAGTTTTGAGCATGAATGGGTGCTGGATTTTATCAAATGCCTTTTCTGCATCTATTGAAATTATCATGTGATTTTTGTTCTTCCTTTTGTTTATGTGATGAATCACATTGATTGATTTGTGAATATTGAACCAGCCTTGCCTCTCCAGAATAAATCCCACTTGATCATGGCGTATGATTTTTTTTTCATATATTGCTGGATCAGGTTGGCTAATATTTTGTTGAGAATTTTAGCGTCTAAATTCATCATGGATATAGGCCTATAATTTTCTTTATTTGTGTTGTCTTTACCCGGTTTTGCGATCAGAATTATGCTTGCCTCAAAAGAGGAGTTTGGAAGTCTTCCTTCCTCTTGAATTTTTTGAAATAGCTTGAGGAGGATAGGAGTTAGTTCTTCTTTGAATTTTTGATAGAATTCACTTGTGAAGCCATCAGGCCCAGGACTTTTCTTTTTTGGGAGTTTTTTGATAACTGTTTTGATCTCATTTGTTGTAATTGGTCTGTTTAGGTGTTCTGTTTCTTCCAGATTGATTTTTGGAAGGTTATATGATTAAAGAAATTTGTCCATTTCACCTAGATTGTCTAATTTTTTTGCATAGAGTTCTTCCTAGTATTTCCTTATAATGCTTTGTTATTCTGCTGTGTCAGTTGTTATCTCTCCATTGTCCTTTCTAATTTTATTTATTTGAGTCCTCTCTGTTTCTTTCTTGGTGAGTCTAGTTAAAGGTTCTTCAATCTTGTTTACCTTTTCAAAGAACCAGCTTCTGGTTTTATTGATCCTCTGTATTGTTTCCTTAGCCTCTATATCATTTATTTCTGCTCTGATCTTTATTATTTCCATCCTTCTACTTGTCCTGGGTTTTATTTGCTGTTGTTTTTCTAGTTCTTTTAGATGCAGGGTTAGGTTGCTTATTTGAGCTTTTTCTAGCTTCTTTTGGTATGCCTGTAGTGCAAATGAACTTCCCTCTCAGAACTGCTTTTTGCTGTGTCTCATAAATTTTGACTTGATGTATGCTCATTATCATTTGTTTCTAGAAACTTTTTTATTTCTTCTTTGATCTCATTGTTAATCCATTCATTATTTAATATCATGCTATTTAGTTTCCAAGTGTTTGAGTATTTTTCAGTTCTTCTTTGTGGTTAATTTCTAGTTTTATGACATTGTGATCAGAGAAAATGCTTGATATGATTTCAATCTTCTTAAATTATTGAGACCATTTTTGTGTCCTAACATGTGGTCTATCCTAGAATATGTACCATGAGTGCATGAGAAGAATGTATATTCTACTGCTTTAGGGTGAAAAGTTCTGAAGATATCTATTAAATCAAATTGATCTAGTGTATCCTTTAAGTCTGCTGTTTCTTTATTAATTTTCTTTCTTGATGATCTATCCAGTGTTGTTAGTGGGGTATTGAAATCCCCTACTATTATAGTATTGCTGTTAATCTCGCCCTTTATATCCATCAAAGTCTGCTTTATTATGTCGGGACTCCTGTATTTGGTGTGTAGATATTTATAAAGGTTATATCTTCCTGTTGAATTGTTCCCTTTGTCATTATGTAGTGTCCTTCTTTATATCTTACTACATTCTTTGTTTTAAAGTCCATTTTGTCAGCTATAAGTACTGCTACCCCGGCTTTTTTTTCATTTCCATTTTCATGAAATATTTTTTTCCATCCTTTTACCTTCAGTTTATGTGCATCTTTTGTTTTAAGGTGTGTCTCTTGTAGATAGCATATGTATGGGTCCTGTTTCTTTATCCATGCAGCTACCCTATGTCTTTTGATTGGATCATTTAATCCATTTACATTTACGGTTATTATTGATATGTAGTTGTTTATTGTCATTTTATTCTTTAAAGCTGTTTTGTCTTTTGCTATATTCTTTCCTCCCTTTGAACTGTTCACAACAGGCCCCTTAGTATCTCTTGCAGAATTGGTTTGGTTTTAATAAATTCCTTGAGGCTTTCTTTTTCTGGGAAGCTCTTTATTTCTCCTTCAATTTTAAACATTAACCTTCCAGGATAGAGTAGTCTTGGTTGTAGGTTCTTGTTCTGCATTACTTTGATTATATCTTGCCATTTCCTTCTGGCCTCAAGTGTTTCTGTTGAGAAGTCCGTTGTCATCCTTATGGGGGCTCTTTTGTAGGTGATAGCCTTTTTTATCTAGCAGCTTTTAAATTTTTTTCTTTATCCATTAGCTTTGGTATTTTAACTATGATGTGTCTTGGTGTAGATCTTTTTGGGTTTCTCTTTAATGGAGTTCTCTGTGTGCTTCTTGAACGTGTGGAATGTTTCCCAGCCTTAATTTAGGGAAGTTTTCTGCTATGATTTGATTGAACAAAGTTTCCATTTCCTGTCCTCTCTCCTCTTCTTCAGGCACCCCTATAATGTGATGTTGTTTCTCTTCATGTTGTCACAGAGCTCCTTTAGAGTTTCCTCACATTTTTTGAGTCTCTTTTCTTTTTTCTTCTCTGCTTCTGTGCCTTTGTTTATTGTGTCCTCTAACTCACTGATTCGATCCTCGGCATGATTCATCCTGCTTTAATTCCTTCTATTGTGGTCTTCAGTTCTGATACTGTATTTGTCATTTCTGTCTGATTCTTTTTTATTATTTCAATTTTGTTATTTATACTTGGTATCTCTTTATTCTGGTGTTCATAATGACTATCCATTGTTGCTCTAATTTCTTTGAACATCCTAACTATTATTATTCTAAATTCTGCTTCTGGTAATTTGGTTATATCTGGTTCATTCAGGTCCTTCTCTGGGGATTTCTCTTGATTCATTTGGTTTGCATTCCTCTTCCTGCCCATTTTGTCTGTGTATAAGCAAGTTGTGGCCACTGGAGTCCAGTAGGTGTTGCCTTTGTGTTCTCTAGGTGTGCTCTGTCTGCAGGCCTGCCACCCCCTCTGCCGCTGCCTAGGGCGGTTGAGTATGGGCATTGCCAGCCCTGGCCCACTGCGGCTTTTGTTGTGATTTCTGCCTCTTCTCCGCGGAAGGGGCTGTCACTCAAGCCACAAGCCTCAGCACCAAGGGTAGAGGTGATCACCTTTGCTCAGCTGTGGACCCAGCCTGTTTCCGTACTTATGCCCAGCACCCGCAGTCAGAGCCTGCTCGCCACAGTTTTGCGGGTTGGGTGGGGCATTAGACGTGCTTTCAGCTGTGAGCCTTTGCCAGTCTGGAGCTTTAGCCCCACCCTCGAGTCCAGGGCCCTTTTGCGCAGTGTCACAAACCTTGGTTTATTGGGCCGGGCTTGTTTGCTGGCTTGCGTTTAGCTCACCCTGAGCTCTACCCTGCCCCCATGTTCGGAGCCAGCTCGAGCATGCAGAATGGCAAACCCTGGTTTCTCCAGCCGGGCGGGGCTGGTAGCATGAGCTCAGCCACTAGCCCCCACCTGTCCCTGTTCCTAGCCCTGTCCCCACAGTCAGGGCCGGTTTGCGCAGGTTCGAGGGGTCATTCGCTCTGCTGTAGCCCCCAGGTTAGACACATAAGAGAAAGCAATCACTGAACAACAAATACTGATGCTTCTGATCTTTCTCCCTTCCTGTCTGTCCCTATTTGTCCCTCTCCCTGACTCTGAATGTGTGTGTGTGTATTATATATATATATATATAAAGCATCTTCATGATTATCTGTGTACAAAATGTTTTCAATTTAAAATAATGTTTCCTTGCTTTGTATTTTATATATTTGAAAGTAAGGGCTATTCTTTTTGTATTCTTTCTTTATTTAATTAATTGTGTTTACATAGATTCTAGGGTCACCCAGAATGCATCTTCCCTTCCCCATATTTCTCTCAATATCTTCATTGCTCCCCTCTCTACAACACCTTTCCCCTTTCCTTCAGGTTTATCCCATCCTATCATCCCATTTCTCTCTGTCCTCTTTTCCTCTGGTCTCTTTGATCCCTCCTCTGTCTTAATTCCGTTCCTCAGTTCTCATTGTTCCTTGGATTCCTCAAATGAGTGAGGTCATATGATATTTTTCTTTCTCTGCCTGGCTTATTCCACTCAACATAATAGTTTCCAGGTCCCTCCATATTGTTGCAAAAGGTAATATTTCCTTCTTTTTCATGGTCCCATAGTATTCCATTGTATATATGTACCACAGTTTTTTAATCCTCTCATCCACTGACTGACACTTGGGCTGGTTCCAGATCTTTGCTATTGTGAACAATGCTGCCATAAACTCACCACCAGAAAGACAAATAATTCAATCAAAAAGAGGGCACAAGAAACAAATAGACACCTCTTTTTGTCCTCGTAACCTGTCATACTTTTTCTCCAAAATCCACATGGTCAACTTCTTCATCTCCTTCAAGTTTTCACTCAAGTGCTTCATTTTTAATGATGATTCTGTTTTAACTTTGAATATTCATTCACACTTGTTATGATGCCTAACCTCTTACTGGCTTTATTTTTATTTTCTTTAGAGAACAAACTCTTGTTTGTGAATAAGTCTGACAGTGTTTATCAGAACAAGATGTCTCAGACTCACCAATATCACTGTTTAAGGATAAATTTCATAGTCATCTTTCTTATAACCAATAAAATGGACTTATAGTTGAAATATAAAGGGTGCTTAAGTTAAAGTAAAAAATGAAATCTATGTAATGGATATTGGATGGGACCAATTTGTGCAGATTACAAAATTTACATGGAATAAAACTACCCCAAAACATGAAATTCTAATTAATAATCATGTTTTCCTCCGTCACTTAGCCTTTCACCTGCAATGCATTTAGGGATAATTATAGCACAATTATTCACCTGCATCAAATTTGAGGCTCCCACTTAACGTTTACCACAAGACTTCAACAAAGGATATTCAACTCATGATTGATGGGATAGTAATTATCAAACTTCTCAGTCTTGTTCAAAATAAATAAATGCCCAAACAAACAAGTTTAAAAAAAATAGAGACAGTTCCTGCTAACTACAGGCAAATGGTAAAGTTTTAGAATAAACCATATACTTTAATTAATAAATGATAATTTTAAAAAGTGGCTTTAAATAGTCTTAAAATCCATCAGAATTTCTATCTTTATTCTACAAATCCAATGTTCATGAAATGATTAAACTGAAAAGAAATAAATCAACCAAGAATATAGCTAACAAAATACTATAGAAATATCTAACCAAATTTTTGTAGTAATCGATATAAAACTATCCAAAAATGCAAATTAAATATATTCCTAATAAGTCAGCAATTTATTTCTTGCAGAACAAAAATAGGTTGGGATAAAAAAACTTTAATAAAAATTGATTACATATTCTTAGTCAACTATATTTTTGGCTATATAAGTTAATTTCACATATTTGCATTTATTGTGCCTATAAAATTAATTTTAGATTAGATTTAAACTTGAAAGAAAAAATAGCATCACATATATGACATATGTAAAATTCCTGGTTTTAATTTGACGTAAAAATTTATTTTTTATAAAATAATACTAACACTATGTTGTATTGGTGTACATGCTTGAATTTTTAATAAGGAAGACATGCAAATGATGGTGTGTAAAAACATAAATAAAAATTTTTATATTCCTGGTTAATTTTGAGCCAACCTTTTCTCTTATCAGGGTCTCATAAATCTCACTAAAAAAAATTAGTTACATCAATAGGAAAAAGAATAACAAACTGATATTGATTTAATTTAAGCTAAGTCAATTTTTTTATTAATATTATTAAGTGTGAGGGGAGGGAAGGCAAACAGACAGGCTCCAGCATACGGCCCAACTGGGATCCACTGGGCAAGCCCTCTACTAAGTGATGCTCTGCCCATCTAGAACTGCTGCTCTGTTGTTTGGCAACCAAGCTATTTTAGCACCTGAGGCAAGACCATGGAGCCAACGTGCTCGAACCATTTGAACCATGGCTACAGGAAGAAAAGGGAGAAAGAGAGAGAGAAAAAAGGGGGAGGGAAGACAAGCAATTGGTTGCCTCTCCTGTGTGCCCTGACCAGGAATCAAACCTGAAACGTCCACATGGCGGGCCAACACTCTACCACTATGCCAACCAGCCAGGGCCAAGCTAGGTCAATTTTTTATAACCTTGTTGCTCAACCAAGTGTAATGTTCATAACTTCTAGATGAATTTATTGTGAAACAAATCCACATTTTTTCTTATGATTATATGTATGAATAGATAATAAAATTAACTTTATTTTTTGCAGGATAATTATATCTCCTGTTTGTATCTTCTATTTATGAACTCTATTATCTGTACTACTATTATTATATACAAATTTTTCAATATAAATTTTAAGAAATTCCAAATTTCTCAAGGAATATGTTAATATAGACCTGAAACAGGCTATCAGTAATAGATACAAAACTAAGGATGTAAATAGTAGATGAAGAGATAAGGAAGAAAATATAAAATATATTAAAGAATTGACATAATAAAACATGGTGATAGATGCTTGAAGGCACAGAAAATTGGAGGAGAGAATATAAGAGAAAAACAGAAGCTTATATCTTTGTTGAACAGTTGGTGATGATAAATTAGCTGAGAGGGAGGCCACAGTAAGAGAAATAGATTTAAAGAAAAGAAAATAAATTTAGATTTAGATTAAAAATAAGGTACACAGCTTGCAGTAGAATTGTGTACTTTTGAAACTATTATGTGTTTGATGACTTCTATTTATTTTGTGTCAAATCCTTAGCTAAGTCTTAACATTTAGGATGATTTTCTATCAAGGTGGATTACTTATTCATTCATATCAAAGAACAATGCTAACAGAAGTACATATATATGTAAAAGAAAAAATAAGTATGACAATAAAAACACTATTCAATGATAATTTGGGCATCTTTATTTTCTCAGTAATGGTTAAATAATTTATATAAAAAAATTAAAATTCATATTAAATATTTAGAGCTAAAATAAAGTCTTCTTTTTTAATTGGTCAAATTTGGCCTAACAAAGATGCTACATAAATACTTCCAATTTTGAAGAAGAGACTCACGTGTGCTGTAAGAATAATAATTTGTAAAATGTATGCTATAGCAAACAAATACACTATATGAAGAAAATGTCTTTCAGTAACTGCTCTCTTTCTGAAGACAGTCTTTATCTTTTCAACTAGATGCCTCCTCCTTCTAAAGCTCAAATGACCATTACCTTTGGATTTGAGTTATTTCTGATGGGATAACTAATTTGTCTGGGCTTCTTACATCAAAAGGACTGAACTCTGAATTATTGACAAGGCCTGACTTTTGATCCTCCATTCCTCTTCTGACCTAAGATGTTTCTAGTCTTTCCTCTACCAACCCTCAAGGTTAAGCACTTGGTGCTTCTTGCAGCTCATCCACTTAGTATGTTATTACTCCTAGGGGTAGTTTTTAAGGGTCAGGAAGAGAATAAATATAAAAGAACTTACAACTACCAAATAATATACAGATACACATTGCATAAGTTAAAATGATATTTTTACTATTTTATAGTAAATAAAAGATAAAAGATAAATTTTAAGAAATTTTTCAATCAATTAAATTTCAGGGTCCAGGCCAGTTGGCTCGGCCTTTAGTGTGGATGTCCTGGGTTTGATTCCCAGTCAGGGCACATAGGAGAAGAAACTGTCTGCTTCTCCATCCCTCCCCCTCTCTCTTCTTCTCTCTCTATCTCTTTCTTCCCTTCCCACAGCTATAGCTTGGTTTGAACAAGTTGGCCCTGGGTGCTGAAGATGGCTCCATGGCCTCACTTCAGGTGCTAAAATATCTTGGTTGTTGAGCAATGGAGCTACAGCCCCAGATGGGCAGAGCATCACCTCCTAGGGGGTTTGTGGGTGGGACTTTGTCTCTCTGCCTCCCCACTTTCACTTAAGAAAAAAAAATTAATAAATATAAAATAAATAAATTTCAATAATATTGGCATATTTTATATTATTTTATATTTTACTTTATAATGGCTAATCACAATCTCAACTTTTCAGACTTAACTTCTTTAAGTTCAACTCTAAGTTAAAAAAAAACCTTAATATTCTTACACATAGTACTATTATCTCTAAAATTTTCCATAATTTATTTTGATAGTTTATTGGAGTTGGTTCAATTACTATTTAATACTGTATCCTTGGTCTCAATATACTAAAAGTATGCATTAAAGCACTTAAAATTCATAGAGAAGGAATGCCTGACAGCTTTCTTCTGCTTTTCTATCCTCCACATAGGTCCTAATTGTCCCCAACTATGGGTTCACATCTAGCTAAATGCTCACCTTGATCTGGTCCACAAATCAAAGTCATTGTAGAAATTGGTTCCAGGATCTGCTTGAATACTTTTACTTGTCATTTCAACATTTCCTAAGAATCCATTATATACTTTTTAAAAAATAAACTGGGTGATAAGACAATGGTGAACAAAACATGGCAATGTTCTTAAAGATTCTTTGTATATGGAAACAAAAGAGAGGTTAAAGGACCCTAATAAAATAAAATACATTTTTAAATACTCACAGGATGAAATAGTGTGTTACACGCTCAGGTGAAACATATGGTGGGTTCATAATTAAAGAAAATTCAGAAGAAACAAAGTCATTAAATGATTCTTAAGAGATGTATAAGGCAGCAGGTATTGTATTTTAAGATTTCCACTTAGCTTACCTACTTAGACCTCTAAGAGACCGTTGTTTTTTCTCTCAATTTTGATGATTTGAACTCTGCTGCTGTACATCTGGTCCTAATGTGGATTCCTGAATCTTTACTGGCTTCTGGTTAGAGACCTTACATTTAACCAGACCGTCAGAATCCATCAGCCCAACAAGGCCTATCTTAGCTTCCCTTCCTCAGACAGGTAAGGATTCACCTAGGAGAGGGAGTAGTTTCATCCTTTAAATAGTAAATTTGTAGTATTCAAAATTTTATGCATTTGATCCTAACCAAACAGTTATGAAGGTCCTGAATTGCAGAACATTTTTATATATTCTCAATTACAATGTTCTCTAAACTTTTTTTAATGTTATGTACTTTTTCTTCTTTAACTTCTTTTACTCTCTTTGCAGAAATTGCCCTTCAACAAGGCATAATTAAAATATTTTCTCTTCCATAAGACTTCTATCACTTCATAGCACTGTTCTGGTAGATCTTGGAACAGTTTATAGTTTTTGTCATTGACTGGCTTATTACCACATAAGCTTCTGCCCTTCCTGTATAGTACAGTACTAGTGAAGTATAAATTAGTCCTTATATTTATATACATAACTGAATAAATATAACTATTCCTTGACTCCATTCTGCCTTTTGTTTATTATTATTATTATTTCTTTTTTGTATTTTTCTGAAGTGGGAGACAAAGAGGCAGAGAGAGAGACAGACTCCCATATAAGCCTGACTGGAATCCACCTGTCATGCCCACCAGGGGGCAATGCTTTGCCTATCTAGGGCTTTGCTCTATTGTAAATGGAGCCATTCTAGCACCTGACGCAGAGGCTATGGAGCCATCCTCAGTGCTTGGGCCAACTTTGCTCCAGTGGAGCCTCGGCCGTGGGAGGGGAAGAGAGAGATAGAGAGAAAGAAAAGGGGGATGGGTGTAGAAAGGATGAGCACTCCTTCTGTGTGCCCTGGCCAGGAATCAAACCCAGGACTTCCACGAGTGAGCTGACGCTCTAACACTGAGCCAACGGGCCAAGGCTCCCTTTTGTTTATTGATCAAATATAAATTGTGATGTATATATGTGTTGTGTTGTGTTGTGTGTATGTATGTGTGCAGGCTATCTGTTTGACAGTGAAATAAGCTGAATTACATTGTTACTTCTTATAAAATTAGACATAGGTTTTGTTTGTTTGTTTAGTAAGTTAATTGGGAAGAATAAAAAAAATAGATTGCTTTACCCCTTTTTAATTAAAAAATAATAAATTACTAGAATTCAGGGCTCGAGGAGAAGAATCAAAAGCTTCATAATAAGTCTTCACATTTGACATAATCTCAGAAAATCATAAAGCTCTCTGTTTTTCCATATCCCAGTGCTTCTTGTTCAAATGTCATTTTAATTCTCAAATCAATTCCATGTGTTAATATGGTGGAATGAAGAGGTCACATTGCTCAGTCCTTGAGGAGTTATGGTCATGTCTCTATAGCTTGAAATTCCAGACTAAAATCTGATGTGTCCCAGAATGCTTAAAGAAAAAAAAAATCTGATGCAGCTGTGTTTCTGATATTAAAAAAAAAAAAAAATGGTCTTGTCATCAGTAGTTTATGTTTAAAATATTTTAGAAAACTTACACATCCCCAGGCTTCAAATCCCTCAAGGAAATGAAAGCCAAAGGCCGGAACAGCAGCTGACTGGAGGAGGAAGTGTTTAGGGCACTTGCCTTCCTTGGTTAGGATAAAAAAATCTAACATGAAGCACTTTATCCATGATTGACTATGTGGGACAAGGGGTTATTGGATGTACATTTCCGCGGGAAAGTTTTTGTGTTTCCAGATAATGTGTATGGAAAACCATCTCCAAATTAACTTGTGCTCCAACACCTGGCCTTGGGTAGATCCTGATGCTCTTGGTACCCACAATGCCTACAATTATGCTTGCACAATTTGGAGACCATGTGATGTATTTTAGATACTGCCAGCTGTCCCCCAAGACTCATTCTTGACTTCCTCGAACACCTGGGTACTCAGTCAGTTATATTTAAGCCTCATGTAATATTAGATGTGATTATTCTCTACATTCTCACCAGTGGAATATGAATATGGTAACTAGGTTAATCTCAGAAGCTATACATGAAGAACCCAGTTTCCTAAAGTACTTTAAAGAATAGAGCCCCACCCACCCTGAATTGTGGCCATATAATGAATTACCTTTGATTTTGTATGAACTACTGAATTTTTGGGCTTGCTTATTATGGGTATTCAGACTTATCCTATTAATACATCATAATTTGTATCATGTGAGCCCACTATCTTTGACACAACTGAATTGACTAGAGATCAGTACATGTTTGAAATAAGCAGCTGAGGGAAAATTCTTGCTCCTAATCACACATGGTTGGCAGTACAGAATACAGATTATTTTAAAACTTAGAAATATTTATGTATAGACATCATTGCATTTTTTAAGATGTTTTAAGTTTAAGAAAGAAAGCTGGGACATAGGATATAGTACCTACTAACTCTACAGGTTATTGTTGTCATTTTAACTTACCATTTAGAGAAAGAGATTTAGAGTTACACATAAGAACTGACAACATTTTTTGGACAGTGGAATGTAAGAAAAATGAAAGTAAGAGGGAAAATCAAAACCAATATTATGCAAGAAGGATTCTATTTACCTAATATGTTTGCTTAACATTAATAATTATAATGTATTTAATTTTAAACCTTTTAAAGGCTTAATGTATTTTTAATATAAAATAATAAAACAGAGAGAATTTATCTAACACAAGATATTCCATCAGAAAGGCCAAATAGCAGCCTAACACGGTAAGAAGCAGTTTCGGACAGGCAGGAAGGTTCTTTCTCTGGAAGAAGACTTTAAAGACTTTTTAAAATGACTGTCTTTCTAATAAGATACAGCTCCTTGCTTCACCTCATTCCTTTGAGAAAACCAATTTATAATATCAAGTTCCCATTCCATCTACAATAATTTTGATCTGCTATCCTCAACTTACTCCAACTTTAATTAATTTTAAGACCTCATATATAGATCCTGGCTGGTGGCTCAGCAAAGAAAGCGTTGGCCCCATGAATGGACATCCCGGGTTTGATTCCCTGTCAGGGCACATAAGAGACATGACTATCTGCTTTTTCCCCTGACCTCTCCTGTTTCTCTCCCTCTTCCCTTCCCTCAGTTAGTGGCTCAATTGATTCTAGCCTGACCCTGGGCACTGAGGATAGCTTCCATGGGGTGCATCAGCCTCAGGCACTAAAAAAAGAGTTTGGTAATCCAGTATTGGCCCCAGACGGGGTTGCAGGAAGGGTCCCAGTCAGGGCTCATGAGGGAGTCTGTCTCACCAACTACCCTCTGCTCACCTAAAAAAAAATGATCTCATGTGTAAACGGTTTTTGCAGTACCCTATTAATAATGGTCATAAAAATCCATTATGTGTAACCTGAATGTTCCTAGTCTGTGGCCTTAGAAAATTTCACAAATAACTATCATTTATTTCAATCAGGACAGGCTCAAAGCATCACTCATTATCTGACCTATAACCAAGAGGACAAAAAACAATTTTTAGAAAATCTTCTTTCTCCTTGAAGGTGATTATCTTTTTTATTATACCTAAGATATTTATAGGTTAGAGAAAAGAATTTGAACATTCATAAAACTTAGGGGGGTTATGACTTTTCAAGAACACATACTTTCATTTTTGGTAATGTTAGACCAAAGTCACATGAAAATTTTATTATACAATTAGTAATAAAAACATATACCTGAACCTTGTTTTATAAAGATATAAGTACCAGGTAATGAGGCCTTGGCTGGCTAACTCAGTGGTAGAGCATCGACCTGGCATACGGAAGTCCTGGGTTCGATTTCTGACCAGGGCACACAGGAGAAGCGCCCATTTGCTTTTCCACCCTTCCTCCTCTACTTTCTCTCTGTCTCTCTCTTCCCTTCCTGCAGCCAAGGCTTCATTGAAGCAAAGTTGGTGGCTGTGCTGAGGATGGCTCCTTGCAATGAGCAACTCCCCAAATGGGCAGAGCTGTGCCCCCTGGTGGGCATGCCCCATGGACCCCACTTCTCACTTCAGGAAAAATAAATAAATAAAAAATAAGTACCAGGTAATGTAAGGTAATATCTCTTTGAGGTCACCAATCCCAATACTAATGTCACTACTACTGATGATGATAATAAAAATAGTAATAAGATGTCACACTTACAGAGTACTTGATATTTTTCACACAATATTCTAAGCACTTCATATTAGCCTATTTAAACTTCATTCAAAATGACAATATTTTATGGGCATTATATTATCACATTTAACAGATGAGAAAAATGAGGTGAAAAAGGTGTGACTTTAGGCAAGAGTGATTTCAGGGCCCTGCAAGAATCTGGATTAGGATTGGATAGCCATTGCCCTACATCCATGCGGAGGAAATGCCAAAATAAAGAACAGCAACTAGGGGGCGGAGAAAAGGGGATAGAAAAAGGACCAGTGGGTGTGTTTTTAAGGAAGGAGAATTGAGGTCACACATTTGGAGAAGCAACAAGAATATGTTTTCCATTTTCCATAGCAGGACGTGCCACTTGAAGATAGAAAGAGAAGAAGAAGTGATCTGGGTTGAGTCAATCTTATAAGCTACACAGTACATACTCTCAAACTTAACTTTCTATATAGTATGGATTAAAGTTCGCTGATGAATACATAGATTAGTGTCAGAGTTAGTCAAGGTTATTAACAAATGATGCTATTTTTAAGTCGATCTCATAATTAAATTATTTTACAGAGTGCAACTGCAAAATATTTTTTCTAATTTCTGCTTTTGATAATCTCAGAATGCGAGTTAGACAAAGCATAAACACTGTGATATCGACATGCAGACTTCAGTGTGATATTCTTAGGAAATCTATATCTAATATTACTTAACTCCCAATTCATGCCAAAACCATCCTTTAAAGAGATTAATTCGACAACAATATGCTATCCATCAAGTTAGAACATATACATTTCTCTAATAATGTAGAAAATTGAATCAGTTTTCTACTTTATTTTGCACATTTAGACTTGTCTCTTTGGCCAAGTAATTATATACCAATTAAAGTATTTTCTGTTGTGGTATATCTGTTCTCTGCTTGAATAATAGTTAATGAGTAAAGTGGTTCACTAAGTGAATTCAAAATATGAGAGTAAATTATGCAAATTAGAAAAACTAATATCTAAATTTTATTAAAATAATTTACTTATCTTCTACCATCAATCAATTAATATGGTGAAGGTCATTTTTACTTAATTTGTAAATATGTTTATTGAACAGTCACAGTTCAAGTCTAATAAGCTATATAAAAGCATGGAAATTTGAAAAGAACATGGAATTGTAGGCAAAGACCACATTTTACCTAACTAGGTACAATGCCAGGAACATGTTTAGGAGAAAGATTATGGGTTGAACTTTGGCCTTTGGATATGCCTATAGTTATCAAATAAATATTTACATTTGTATACTTAAAGATCTTTAGATTTGTGTTAGAGATATAGTTTGAGAGTCATTAGTAATTGAAACTATGACAGCAATAACTCAATGAAAAATATATTAATTAAGAACTAAAAGAAGGGTACAAGGGTTCAAATTACGGTGACAGATGATTTGACTTTGGGTGCTGAGCATCATAGAGTTGTAAACTTAAAACCTATGGTATATCATCTTATTAACTAGTGTCATCCCAATCAATTTAATGAAAAAATAATTCTTGCATACATAATGTACATTATAATAACTATAATTAATAATACTGTATTCCATACTTGAATGTTTCTAAGAGACTAGTCCTTAAAAGTTCTCATCACAAGAAAAATATTTTTGCAACTGTGTATTATGATGAAGGTTAACCAGTCTTATGGTGATAATCATTTCTAAATGTATACAAATATTGAATCTGCTCCACAACAGAAACTAATACAAGGTAATATGTCAATAATACCTCAATAAAAATTTTAAAAAATGCACATGAAATAGAATATATTAAGATAAGATATCAATAAATTTATAAAAACAAAATAACTGCTGTAGAATTCAATATTCAGTGGTAGGAACGAAGGAGAATAATAATAATAATAAAAAAGATACTAAGAAAGAGTAGCCAGCAAGACTGAAAGTACAAGTTATGAGGCTGGTTGGTTATCTAGAAGAGGGTGGGAAAAGGCTTGGCCTCAATATAATTTTTCTCTAAGATTTTAAACATTTATGTATTGGAAGCTTAAAAATACACATAAGCACACAGGTACACACACACACATATGCATACACACAATTATCTCAGTAATCAACAAGATGTGTGCGCACATGTGCCTTCTCCAAATCATAAACCTCTACTAGGAGACCCTGAAAGTGATGCATGAAAAGGCAATGAAAGTAGCCAATTAAATTCTATTGAAAGCCCATGCAAGATAATGACCCAATATAACTAGTTTGGCATTTTATTTAGCTCATATATAAGTATGATCATGAAATAAAATGAAGAACAAGATTTGTTTGGTGTGATGCAAGGTAATTCATGTATAATGCCAATACTAAATGGCAAAATAATCATTACAGTAAATATCTACTGTGTACTTATGATTGATTGAAACTATATTTAAAGGCTGTTTTACAGTAAGTTTCCAATTTTAATGTTTTAATCACCTTGTGAGAAATTGCTGATTTAAATGTTTTAACCACCTTATGAGGTAAAGACTAATGTAATGATTTATAATACAATGGTTTTAAAAAATAAATTGGTGCTTATGGAACTGGAATAACTTTCTCAAGATAACATTGCTAATAAGTAGCAGAGATGTAATGCAGATTCAGAAGTATTGGACTTTATTATCACGCTCTTAATTATATATATATGATCACCATTGCTTGAGGCTCAATAAGAATAAAAAGGGAATATGATGATGTCTTTCCTCTGTAGTAATGGAACCATAAAATAATCTTAGCAATGGGTGTACTTGACTCCAGTCAACTGAGGAGAGTGTTCTCAGCTCTCAAAGGAGACTGAGTGTGTGAGGTAGTTAAAAACTTCATCTGAAGCAATAATTCTTCCTTTAGGACCTCTATGTTCTCAGTAGTGGTTATTGATTTTAACAGAAAAATAAATAAATAGAAGTCATTATTTATTAGAAGGTGACTTAGTACTTTTTATCTGTTTTTATATTATCCAGACTTATATTATTTGAGAATATACATACTGCTATGTATGTACTATAACATAAGCATGATTTTTCTCTGTATCATTGTCACTATTGTTTCATTCCTATTGTTTCATTCCCGTCACATCAGTTTCCATAAACCAAATGCACAACAAACCACGTAAAAAGTGTTTCTTGTGTGGTAATAGTAATAATATTTAAAATTCTAACATATAATAACTTATTTGAGCTCCCTGATCAAGAAACATATGAGAAAGCAATCAATGAACAACTAAGGTGCATCAACTAGGTTGATGCTTCTCATCTTCTCTCTCCTTTCCTATAAATCTGTCCCTGTCTGTCCCCCTCTCTCTCTCAAAAAAAAAGATAACTTTGATGTTTAAATATATATTATATTCTTCATTAGCTTTCAACTTATTAACGTATTTTAGGTAAATAAGGTTTGTCACTTTATACATACTCTTGTACTCTATATCTGGTCCCAGTGAGGACCTGTGAGCATATTGTTTTGACTCAAAAGAATAATGGAATTGCCAACCATAAAACTAGTGCAATTTTATTGTTTCCTTCATTATACAGGGTGAGCAAAAGTAGGTTAATTACATGCCAGCCATCATTACCTAGAAGATAAGTAATGAGTAAGAATATTAAAAAATAACAATAATAATATGACAAATAATATGAATAAATAATATAATAAATAAATACAAGAATAAACTGTTTTGTATATTCACAATGATAATCTTACTTTAGCTAACCCCTGTATTTTTTCTACCTATATTCACTGTTTTTATCTTTCTTTTTCTTCTTTTTACTTAAGATACATAAAATTTATTTTATCTATGCTAATGTGATGCATTCTTATTTAAATCATAAATATATAAAAATAATTTGTTATATAAAAAATAACATCAGTTACACTTGGCATTATGCCTAATAACTCAACCAGCCAAGGCATATTCTCACTTTACATCTTTGGCAAATTGGTTTCCATGCTGGTAAATGGAAAAATGATTGATCTGCTGCTGCCTAACTATCTACAGCCATTTTTTGTCCTAAGGGTGACAGGATGTCTCAATAGCAAATTTTCATTGCTACTAAAATAATGCAGGAACTGGAAGCAAAAGATTCTCTGAAGAGAAAGATTTTACTAGATAAGAAATCAAATAAATTGCTATGGAAGGAAGAATTAAAATAACAGATGATTATTAACATGCAAATGAATTTTCCATGCAAAATATGTCTAGGGAAGGCCAAGTAGCAGCTGGACCTACACAGTATCAGAAAAGATACTTAAATCTGGAGGGTGAATGAAAAAAAATGTTTTTTCTGTACTTATCAAGTAATGACAGACTTGAAATCTCAGACATGCACAAGTGTAGAAATGATATCTGAAAGAGCACAAAAATTGAGAACACGAAGTCATAGTGCAGAGCAAAAGACTGATTTGATGAGGTCTTCACTTTACAAAGAGTGGATGAATGGTGACACGGTAATGACAATAATATCTTGCTCGGAAGCACCTCATCCTGAGATCTAAGAGCCTGCAGGCATTGCTAGGAGCCAATTTATACAGGCAGTTTTTCCCTTAAGATAAATGTAGACTTTTTGGACTAGACCTTTCCATAGAAATATGCATTTGAAAGAATTTTTAATAACTGTTGAGAAAATCACTATGAGAAGAAAAGGAGTTTTTATTTCCTGTTTTATTTTTATTCTCAAGTATATATTTTTAAATTATTCTACTTTAACAAACTTAAAAACATAGTGGAATTAGCACCATCAAATTAAACGCTGGTAATTTAGAGGTATTATTCTTACCAAGCAATGATTAAGAGAACCACTCTAAGAATTTCATGTTGCAAATGAGATACTGGGAATACTAAGTAATGTAGCAATAAAATTCTATTTATGGACTCCATTTGTATTATTTCCAAAACCAAGTATTCCAACAGACTTTTTAAATCTAATTTTTTAAAGAAACTTGACTTTTGCCTGACCAGGCGGTTATGCAGTGGATAGAGCGTCAGACTGGGATGCGGAAGACCCAGGTTCGAGACCCCAAGCTCACCAGCTTGAGCACGGGTCCATCTGACTTGAGCAAAGAACTCGCCAGCTTGGACCCAAGGTCGCTGGCTCCAGCAAGGGGGTGTTCGGTCTGCTGAAGGCCTGCGGTCAAGGCACATGTGAGAAAGCAATCAATGAACAACTAAGATGTTGCAACGGCAACGAAAAACTAATGATTGATGCTTCTCACCTCTCTTTGTTTCTGTCTGTTTGTCCCTATCTATCCCTCTCTCTGACTTTCTCTCTGTCCCTGTAAAAAAAAAAAAAAAGAAAAAGAAAAAATTGACTTTTGAGTATTGTAGTTAATCTAACTTTTTGTGATTCCACAAATACACAAAATAAACACATCCTTATTTATTTATTTGTTTGTTTGTTTATTTTATTAGTGAGAAAGATAGAGACAGAGAGAAAGGGATAGAGAGAGGGACAGAAAGGAACAGACAAGCAGAAAGGGAGAGAGGTGAGAAGCATCAATTCTTTGTTGTGGCACCTTAGTTGTTCACTGATTGTTTTCTCATATGTGCCTTCACAAGGGGAGTTGGTAGGGCGAGTAGGGGGCTACAGCAGAGCAAGTGACCCTTTGCTCAAGCCAGCAACCTTGGGCTCAAGCCAGCGACCATGGGGTCATGTCTATGATCCCACTTTCAAGCCAGCGACACTTCGCCCAAGCTGGTGAACCCTATACTCAAGCAAGACAAGCCCACTCCCAAGCTGGCAACATCAGGGCTTCAAACCTGAGTCCTCCACATCTCAGTCCGATGCTCTATCTAATGTGTTACTGCCTGGTCAGGCAAACCTGTCCTTATTAATACAGTGGTACCTTGAGATACAAATTTAATTCGTTCTGTAACTGAACTCGTAAGTCAATCAACTTGTATATCAAACTGCTGATAGTGGACCTGTGTGCCAACATGCCAACTAGCGGCAGCTTCCCAAATAATGACTCCTATCTTGGATTTTTGCTCGGATCTCAAACAAAATTACAAACTGAGTTGCAGCTCGTATCTTAAAAAAATTAGTCTGTTTGTATCTCAAGGTACCACTGTATTATAAATTATGAACATGTACTGTTATCTAAATTGACTTGAACATTATAAAATATATGCAAAAACATAAATTGAAAAGTTAAATACAATTTTAAACTGTTTTCCACAATTATTTCTGTTTTCTTGAAACCTGAGTTATATGCATCCCAATTTGAAGGCATTATCCATTTATTTGCTGTGTTTACAAAGGAGATAATCAAAGATGAGCTAGAAGATGCTGTAAATAATGTGAGCATTTGCTGAATAGTATTTGTAAAAATAATTATCTCTATTAATCAAGGTGGGTTGTTACTTGGTTTTCCCATCACATAACCATTGTCAATCATCAGGTCAAAATACCACTTTATTCTCTAATAACCTCACTGCCCAATTAGACAAGTTCAGTTGGACAAACAAGGAAGAAGTGCAGGAAAAACATTCTTACCTCATCGGAGTGGAATGCCAGACTGATTATTCTTCTCTGTACTGGTGGCTTAGAGTGTTCTCTTGAATGGCAAAAACATTTTTCCTACCACTATCTCTTCCTCCATTCCTTGGATCTGCTTCCAGTAGCTCCTCTGTTTAAAACAGCCAACAGCTCAGCATTACATCAATACTGACCATTCTCTACATTTCCCAATTCATCTCCTCTATTTATGGACAACCCCAACCCTGAATTCCCTGAAAATCAAACTTTATTTTTATTTATTTTATACCTATCTTATATAGATTTCTCAGCTGTAAACATATAAACTACGTTTATTTTATTCTCATTTCAGTTGTTATAATTTAATTTTTTATTAATAAACTACATATTGCTTATTTACTTATGTATTTTATTATTTTCACTTTTCAATGTAACAACTCTAAGTTTTCAGGCAACTTCAGTGCCTGAAACAGTTATCACATGCAAGATTATAAAGTATTTGGAGTTGAGCAACACTATTACAGACCTAAGTGAGTTTAAGACCAGAAACAATTTAAACACTAATGTTTTCTAAATGGCATATAGAAACCATCTCCACAGTATTAAAGGCGTTCATTTATATAAAGATTTTTCCCTAAGGCAAGCATGAATAGTTTATTAAATTCAATATAAAACAAGTGGCTAGTATTTTAAAGACCAAAAATAAGTATGTATATAAAAAACAGAGGTCTTTAATAGATACAGTCTCTGAAAATAAAATACTGTGTAATAAAAAAAAATTAAGATTTGTGTCACCTTCAAATGAGAAGATACTAGAAGATAAGTTAAACTTTCACAGAGGAATAAAACATTTTAGGGCAAAATTTCACAATATGTTCTAAAAGAAAAATAGAAAGAAAATAAAGGTTTTATTATAAAAAGTTTTAAATTGTGCTTTATAATTATTCCTTTTTCAAAAGACCTGCTGTGAACTGTGCCTCTTTAAACCTTTTATTATTTGTTTATTTTTGCATATATACTCCTCTTGAGTCTCAAAATATCACCCACTTCCAATAGTTCACCTTCTGACTGTTTTAGGTAGTGATCTTAGGTGTGTTTTCTTTTAAGTTCTATCAGGCAAAAACAATTATATAAGAATGATCATTCAAGATCAAGAGAATGATCAATGATGACTCTTTAAAAGGGTTCTTTTAAATCGATTATTCATTTCAATTGTGACTTAACTGCTCTTAAAAAGAAATATATTCATTTATTCTCCATTGAAGAGATAACACATTTGTTGTCTTGAAAGATATAAGAAACTCAAATGCATTTCTCCCACATTCTACTTGTAAAATACTAACATCTTATATTTTATCTATAAAATAAAGCCAGAATTTTTTTTAATTTCTTCATTTATTAGGGTGCTAAAATTACTACTGTCAGTTAAGCATATGTTTATTTGTTTCATTGAAGAACATTGCCATTCACACTGCACTCTAGATAGTGATAATAATTTTTTTAAATTTTATTCTCTCTGCCTGAAAGCCTTCCCCTTTACCCATCAGTTATTCTAATGGTTCCTCAGTCAACTCCTGTAAGACTTCTCAAAAATCATTTTATCTCCACTGTCTTTCCTGACTTCTCAGCTTAAAACAGCATACCTAGTGATAAATGTTTTGACAAAATGTCCCTTTTCTGTGTGTTTGTTGATCAGAAGTCATGATAACCTAAAAGACGTTACACTCCAATGAGCCACAACTTGCATTGAATGCTTTTTCCAAATCCTTTACCAAATTGACTTTGTTGTCTTCACCACCTCTGTCAATCTTGCCCTTCATCGAGGATAAATTATGAGTGGATGGGAGAAGTCAGCTGCTACTTCACCAGGAAAACTGATGTTTTGTTAACAGAAATAAGTATAGCTACAGTTAATGCACTTAACATATTTACAGGGGTCCTCAGGTAACCACACAGTCTCATTTTTAGGGCAGTGATGTAACTCGAATTTTGGTGTAAGTCAAAACACGCCCTAGACTAAGTCACTTACTTATCCTAACAGAGTTGTAAAATCATAATCTAGAACATAGTATAAACACAACTAAGCCACAGAGAAAGGAAAAGAACATAAATACACTGTACTGTAGTAAAAAAACGATGGCAAAAAATGAGTGTAAAAAATGTCTGGCCTTGATTTCTGTGGTTGGCTTGCTGGAAGGAGCATTTCAAGGTGGGAGAGAGTGACCTATTAGGAGAAAGAAGCTGGAGAGGCAGGAAAACCTGCAGAAGGTGCTGAAGATACTGGGTCATGTGAAACAGGATTGCCTAAGGATTATACAGGAGATGCTGGAGATGATTCTACCTGTACTACAGGTGTTTCCTCTCGAGATGTAGCTGATGTAGAGGGCACAGTATCTGCTGCAGGCCTCTCTACCTTCTTAAAGAATTCTTACAGGCTAGTGTGGAATTAGTTCACCCATGAAGTCCATAAGTACAACACTAATGCTAAAATACTCATGTCTCAATATTTCAAAGTTTTTGTAGGAGTGAGTTTTGTAAACTTGAAACATTGTATGTTGAGATGTCATAACACAAAGAACCCCTGTACTGAGTTGAACAAAAGTGAAGTTCTAATCCCTTTCCCACATGATACAAATAGATCTCTGTTATGCCATCAACATACTACGTGGACCCATTCTCCTACCGATTCCTTCCCTTCTCATGGTTATGGTGTAAATATAAAAAGTAAGCCAAGTTTACACATAATTATCTAAGTTCATGAATGGATTTACACTTCTACATAACCACATAAGAAATATTTTCATGGTAATGGGTTTTTTTTTTCTTCTTATAGATATTGATTCACTCACTACTTTTATTTTTATAAAAATTTCATGTAAATTTAAAAAGAAAATACATTTCTTTCAGTAAGATTTAAAGAAGAAAATATGATTCTCCCTGCCAAAATTGTCAAGGCAGCATCCTGCATAAGAAGAATTTGAACATCATTTTGAAAGAAATATGTATTAGAAAGAGTTTAATGCTAATCTTCATATGCTTCCATATTTCATCTTGCGCTTGCCAAGTAGATGATTATATGCATTGACCAATGTGTCTGGAATGTTACCCAGACAGATATAACCTTGCTTTTCGATTCCAGTGACTGAGACTTTATCAAATCTTATGTGTCAGCTGTTTCATTTTGTGATTTGTCTCATATTTCCTGAAAATTTTATCTCATAAATAAGTTAGAATATCTTCAAAAATAAACAATTTGCTGTATCCTTTAGTGTTTTATATACAAGAATTCAAGACTATTTTAAGAAATTTTAATACATTTTGCACTGTCTATTAGCTTTAGTTCTCTCTCTGAAAGACTATGTTTATTTCCTTTAAAGAATAACATTCTACATTTACAATATAAATCAGTTTGCAATGAAAAAAAACATTAAGATTGAAGACTTGATTAATGTACCTATTTTTAATATTTTACATCTTAAAATAAAAATAAATTTGGTTTTATTTTGGTGACATATTTTCCTAACTTTGTGAAAATGATTAGTATTTTAAATCAACACAGAAAACAAGGGTAAAAATCTACATTTGGAAACAATATAGGCAGAAGTGAAGAATTAGAAACCAAAGAGATAACTGATTCTAACCCAGCTTCAGACAATGGCTGACATCAAAGTTTTTAACAAAGTACTTAAAATCTTTGTGCTAGGATGAGGCTTCAAACTGCTGTAGATTTAATGAGGTAGCAAAAAATAATTGAAAGAAGAAGAATGAAATTCTAACCCAATAAGGAAGTCCTTATAATAATAGTTCATGTCCTTGAATATTGCTAGGGCCTGTCCTTCAGCCCTTAAGTTTCTGTCCTGGAAGGTTATCATTCTATATAGATTGCTTTGTACACTTAACGTAGGATGGAACAGGGAGGGGCAATGAGATATCGAAGAGCTGCATTTACTTATGAGTATATGCATAATCTTGGATTTATACTTTGAACGATTACATTGGGGAACAAAATTTTTGTAGCATGCACAAAACACTTGTTCTTACCTAATTCAAGCGTGCTGATCTCAAATCTGACATTAGTTTTTCTCTGTAAGCTACAGTTATTTTGCAATTAAAGATTATAGGTTTTTATCTTATTGTAAAATTTTCAATATTTAGTTTAACATAATAAAATAGAATGTCTTCTTGGGCATCATCTTTGTGAAAATATGATAATTTATATAATGCAGTAAATACACTAATAAACTAAAAGATATAATTGCATCAGAATTTATCTACAGTTTCAAAATTGAACACAATAAAACACTTATTTTAATCATAAAATTTGTGTAAAACTTAATTAAATTCTATTCAGGCAAAAAAATGCGTTTGTAGCTCTTGCATTTGTGTACTTGTTGAGGACAATCTCGTTTGATGCTCCAGCAGTAGCCTGTCATCATTTAGAGCTGTCAAGAAATAGGCGCCATTCTATTGGACTGTATGTGGTAACACCTCGCACGCTGAGAAGACTATTGATATCATGACATTAAACAAAGAGTTTGTCTTCGGAAAAAAAGTCCACAAAATTTTTTTCATGTTTCCTGAAATGAGATACTTTAGCTGACTGGTGAAGTACATTTTTTTCTTGAAGCCTGAAGGCTATAACTCAGCTGCTTTCTTTGATAGGCCCTAATCTCTTACTAAGTTATTCAATTTGGGTTGGCTAAACTGCTGAGGGGTTAATGACTGCTTGGCATAAGAAGATGACCCTTCAGATTCTACAACCATTTCCTTATGCATCTTATCAAAATACACTTTATCACCATGTTCACTTTTTTTGTCCTTAGAAGAAATAAAACCATTGAAAACTGGAACCGGGAGTGTCTCAGAGTATGGGGTAGGTCATATTGCTGAAGGAATAATAGGATATGCGATCATATGCCATTTTTTTCAGCCAATGCCATAGATCAGACAGAAATAACAGTCACTGCTGTAGTCCTTAGGTTCATGGCAAACCTTGGGAATACCAAAAGGCATTCTTTTGCTTTTTTTTTTTTTTTTTGTCCAGTCACGAAGCATTTTCTCACAATTATGACACACAATATGAGGAGCCCAATTCTTGTCTTGATCACCAAGGAAAACTTGAAAATAGGCAAAAGATGCATGTTTCACAAATAATGAAATATTGAGCCTTTGACGTTGAAGTGTGTAACAGCCACATATAGAACAGAAGGTGTCAAGACTATTCTTATATTTACGTCTTACTTAAAAAAGCCATGATTCAATCTTAAAACAAAATAAGAGGGTGTTTTTATCAGACAATAATATTTTACATTTAAAATCAACTACAGTTATATAAAAGTGATGTTTGTAAAACATTAATTGCCTTGTGTTATGCTCAATTCAAGAGTCATTGCCCTTTAACTTCAGTTTAAAAACCAATGCATGCCATTAACTCTAAAAAAAAGAAATTAAAAACTAGAGCGTACACCAAAAAACAAATTTAAGATTTGGAATCAGTGATGCAGAAATATATAGAAAAAGTTTTAAAACCTAATGCAACATAATTTAAAATAAAATTGTTCCTCTTTGTTATTTGTTTATTTGGTAGTGTATTTGCTGAAAAAACTGCTTCAGTTGACAATTTTCTTCAATATATTAAACTGGGTAAACCAGGGGTCCCCAAACTACAGCCCATGGGCCATATGCGGCCCCCTGAGGCCTATCCGGTCCCCGCCACACTTCTCTTTTATTTGTGGTCAGTGAGAGGAGCATAGGATGCATCTGCATCCATAGTTCCCATTGAAATACTGGTCAGTTTGTTGATTTAAATTTACTTGTTCTTCATTTTAAATATTGTATTTGTTCCCATTTTGTTTTTTTACTTTAAAATAAGATATGTGCAGTGTGCATAGGGATTTTTTCATAGTTTGTTTTTTTATAGTCTGGTCCTTCAATGGTCTAAGGGACAGTGAACTGGCCCCCTGTGTAAAATGGGTGCCCCTGGGGTAAACCATAAGAAATGGTGGCAAGTAATTCCTTGCTCATAATGTACAATGTGGTTAAATGATGTACTGTATGTCAAAAGCTTTGTTCAGCCTTTATGTATCACCAATAAATGTGTTCGTATTATTGAAACCAATTCAACAGAATATTATAGTAAAATTGTTTTTTTTAATTTAATAATTAGTAACAAAATATAAATATCCTTGTTTATATTCTTAATGATATATATGTAATAACTTTTCCAGTCATCAGAATAACACTCTCAATAAAAGTACACAATTATATATTTTTTTAAAAACTCATTAATTTTCTCTTGAAACTTACATAAGTATTAAATATGGAAATGTTTATGCTCCATTGTTCTGAAACATAAAAATGAGAAATATGATTCATTTCTAATTATTGAATATTTTTCTTTTTTTTTCAAGTTTTTAAGCAATCATCTGTTTTATTATACAACTTTATGAACAGAAATAAACAGAAATACACAATATACTTACCTGTATATGTGAACCTACTTTTTTTTTTAGCCACAGATATTTATTATATAGTTCATACTGACTTTAATTTTACAGTTCATAACTATGTATAACCTTATTGAATTAAGGGCAAATTCTACATGGGGTGATTTCACAGGCCAATGACATTAGGCATTACCAAGTACATTCAAAAACTGTACCTCATACGGACGTGTCTTCCCTGATCCTGCAAATGTGAGTTCCTTTACAGTTTGAGCTCATTTGCTATTTTAGATGCAGTGTTCTTAAAGGCAATAGACGTTCCAGATATTCACTTGAAGCGGACCCCGTTCAGTGACAGCCGGGGCAATTTGCAGACTTCCATCTCCCACCTCCCACTGCACGAGGCTATCCTGTCGGGCATCTCCGTGGACGCAGAAGAGCAAAAACCTCTCTTTTTGTTCATAATCACAGTTGTTGGCATCTAACACTTTCCGGATTTCCCTCATCATGTCATTGGGGTCCATCGAACTAGTGGTCTTCATACTCCAGGTGAACCGCAAAGAACGTGGCTTGGAATCTTTACCCTCTTCCTTGTCCCTTTCTTTGGGTTCCCTGGATGTGCTTCTTGAGGTGTCTGTTCTGCCACTGGCTTCGCCTTCACTTGGGCCCCTGCGGACAAATTGGGAGGTGATCTTGCTGATGATGCCGGTGGACGTGCCCCTCCTGAACATTTTTCTTCACAAAACATTCTTATTGGCAGAGTGATCAATTAAAAATGAAAACTATTTAGTTCTAGACTTGAATGGGCACTCATTTTAGCAATGAAATGTCTTGTAAAAGCAAGAAAAGCATATTCTGTTATTTTGAGATGAAGTTCAGCTACAACTTGACTTCTACTGACTTGTTGCTTCTCAGTAGGTTTTGAGAACATTTTCTGGAATCATGGGGCTGAAATTTATAAAAAAAACATCAATTCAATGTCAAACCGGGTGATATTTTATCATCCCCCCATCCTATTTATAGAGCCTTCTAACACCTTACTCTGGCTTTACACTCTTTTTCCTGATCTCTGCCAGAGTTTAGATTCAAAATTATACGCCATGGTTGTGCTCCAGCAAATTTAAAATTGCTAATTTTATATGTTATGATTTCACATGGTCAGTACTTCATGGGAAATTAATTCATCCTCCATTACCTTCAAAGTAAACTTTATCTAAGAATTCCTAGTATAAAATGTCATGCCACATTTTTTTCCAATTACTTTAAAAAATTGTACTCTCTTACTTTTCTCTTATCTCCTGTTAGTTTAAATGACCACAATACTATAATTATAAAGCTACTACCATCAAAAGAAAAACAATTCTACTTTAAATATATTTTTACTAAAATTGGAATCATTTGAACCACTTTCCAATGGGTTAATGGCATTACCTGTCAATTTCCACTTGATTTTTAAGGTTACTGTGTAAAATAATTAAGTGCTGAATAGTGATGTGCATTTTATTGAAGCATCCCAGGCTGATCTATTTCCAGTAGATCTTGACTCCTCTTAGTTATAGTAATCACTCCGATAATCTGAAAAATTCTTCACCAATCCTATGTGATAGCCAAATGTATACCCTATCTTCTAAATTCTTAATTAGTATCATTAATATAAATTTATATAGATTAAAAGTAACTAAATACCTGTTAACCCTTGCAAGTTTTAATTAAATTAAATTAGAGCACTTTTTTTAAAATTCACTGTTATAACAAAAATCTCAAGATCTATAAGAAGATCCAAGAGGAAAGTTTGTTCTCAGACCATATAGACAAGTTTTGCTATGAATGCTATTTGTTTTATTTCACAACAACTATTTCTAGAATATCTCACCCTAAAATAACATATAAAAAATTTAAATAAAAGACTATCCACAATTCTATGATGGCTAATTTGGTTCTGTGATTCTCAAGTTGAAATTGAAATTAAAGTGTAAACAGTGGTGGGATTCAAATAATTTAACAACCAGTTCTCTGCCTTAATGAATATTTTATATATAGAAAAAGATATACCAAAAGGTAGTTTATTATTTCATGCATTTAAAGAATATGTGTAGAACTTGTTTATTTTATTTATTTACTTTTTACAGGGACAGAGAGAGGGATAGATAGGGACAGACAGACAGGAACATAGAAAGGTGAGAAGCATCAATCATTAGTTTTCCGTTGCTGTTGTGACACCATAGTTGTTCATTGATTGCTCTCTCACATGTGCCTTGACCGCGGGCCTTCAGCAGACCAGCAACCCTTGCTGGAGTCAGCAACCTTGGGTCCAAGCTGACGAGCTTTAGCTCAAGCCAGATGGTCCCATGCTCAAGCTGGCGAGCTCGGGGTCTCGAACCCGGGTCCTCCGCATCCAAGTCCAACGCTCTATCCACTGCGCCACCGCCTGGTCAGGCTATTTCATGTATTTAATACTTAAATAAGAACAATAAAAGAGCTTCAAAAAACTAGATTATTCTATAAGAAAGAGTTTAAAATATTAATAAAAATATATGAAGTAATACCTGACAAAAAACAATAAAATAGTTATTTAACATATTTCCACTGACAGGTTGTCACCTCCTTGTTGTTTGGCATTTTTTCTCTCTACATTATAAATTTGGTTAGTGAAGTAACAAACTCGAATGAATTAAAATGTAGTATTTCATCAAAGGTATAATGAGTTTTATAAAAAGAATAAATAAATATTATAAGCATAGGTCCATCAAATTTTTTTCACCTTTGGATGGAATGAATGTTACTACGGGTGCTTAGAATACACTGTTGTGCAGATGAACGTTAAAAAGAGCAAAGAATGTAAATTTGTGCTTTACACATTGGACAGCTGCCCAGGCACCCAACTTAGAGAGAACCATGTTTACAAGTGCCATTTTAACAATCATTTCACTGAACTCAGCAAAAAATTAGGTATTGGTTCTGCCAAACTTTTGTGAACTGGCTAAATCCCGCCACTATGTAAAAAGCTGCTGGTGACTGTCGGTATTGAGATGTTTCTGAATGTATAGAAACTTGAGAAATACAAGGCTAAGTTTTATAAAAATATGCAAATACTATTCCACTTTTTTATTCCATTATCTCCTTATGAGTACAAGACATTTATGGCATCAATTTTTAGTACCATAAACAGCCACTGCCTACCCAATGTTATTTGTTCCCATAAGTTGTATAGAAAAAGATGCATAACCATAGATATTTGGTAATACCTAGTAAAAACTTTCTGCCCTCAAATTATCATGGGTCTCTCAGAAAATGAAGTTAGCAAGCTGGAATGAGAAGCATGCAGATAGAAGCAAAAGGAGTGCATCAAAGCACAATGCCAAGCCTTCTTTTGATCTTTACATGTTGGGTAAATGAGGCTTTAAACTTCTATAGAATTCAGAAGGTAAGCTGTTTACTGGTGTGTTTGGGATCATTTGATATAAAATAGCATTTAGAGTAATTTTATAGAAACAGTTGATTTGGATACAAAATAAGCCCATGTCATGTGGATTAAGAGTAATAGGACAAGCATTTTTAATTATTAAATTAATTGAAGTGACATTGGTTAATAAAATTATAGAGATTTTCAGTTACATTTCTATATACGTGATCTATATATTGCATATTGTGCCTACTATCCAACATCAATTCATGTTTCATCACCATATATTTGGCCCCCTTTACCCTTTATTAGCACCCCCGACCCCTGTTCCCCTTTGATAACCATTATACTGTTGTCTGTGTCTATGAGTTTTAGTTTTAATATCCCTCATATGAGTGAAATCATGTGGTTTTTAGCTTTTTCTTACTGATTTCTTTCACTTAGAATGATATACCCAAAGTTCATTTGTGTTGTTGAAAATAGCAGTATTTTATCTTTTGTTAATGCTGAGTAGTATTCCTCTATATGTGGACCACATATTCCTTATCCAATCATCTATCAATGGACTGTTTGATTGTCTCCCTGTCTTGGCCAAAATAAATAATGCTGAAATAAACATACAGGTGCATATTTCTTTGCAAATAAATGTTTTCAAATTTTTGTGTTGATAACCAGTAGAGGGACTGCTGGTATATATAGTAACTCTGTTCTAAATTTTCTGAGGAGTCACCATACTGTTTTCCATAATAGCTATACCAATTTACATTCACAACAGCAGTGAATGAGGGTTGGTTTTTCTCCACAACTTCTTCAACACTTATTATTTATGTGTCTTGTTGATAATAACCATTCTAACAGGCTAAGGTGATATCTCATTATAAGTTTGATTTTCATTTCTCTAATTACTGGTTAAATTAAGCATCTTTTCATATATCTGTTGGTCATTTGTATGTCTTCTTAGGAGAATTGTCTGTTCAGGTCCTCTGCCCACTTTTTAATTAGATTGCTGGCTTGCTTGGTGTTGAGTTGCATGATGTCTTTATATACTTTGGGTGTTACCTCCTTGCTGGAGCTGTTGTTTGCCCATCTCTTCTGCCATTCGGTTGGTTGTTTTTTGTTTTGTTGTTAGTTTCTTTTGCTGAGTAGAAGATTTTTAGTTTGATATAGTTCTATGATTTATTTTTGCCGTTATTTCACTTGATTTTGAGGTCAAATTTATAAAAATCTTCACTAAGACAAAGGTTCATAAGTTTAGTACCTATGTCTTCTTCTATGTAATTTATTGCATCAGTTCTTACATTTAGGTTATTGATTCATTTTAAGTTAATTTTTGTACATGGGAACAAACTGTATAGTTTCATTCTTTTGCATTCTGCATTTCAATTTTCTCAGCACATTTATTAAAGAGGCCTCCTTTTTAAAATTGTATATTTTTGGCTCTATGTCAAAAATTATTTGCCCCCATTACATGTAACTTTATTTCACATCTCTCAATTCTGTTCCATTGGTACAGTCTGTTTTTCTGCCAATACCATATTGTTTTGGGGTTTTTTTTAATACCATGCTATTTTGACATAATACTTTATATAAAAAACCCTAAAGACTTCACCAAAATATATTAGAATCAATAAACAAATTTAGTAAATTTACAGAAAACAAAACCAATGTACAAAAATCCATTGAATTTCTATTTACTAACAATAAAATTTCAGAAAAAGAAAAAAAAAAGGATTCCTTTTGCAATTATAATAAAAAGAATACCTAAGAATAAACTTAACAAATGATGTGAAGGACCTACCTACTAAAATCTACAAGATATTATTAAATGAGATGGAAAAAGACCCAATGAAATAGGCAGATATTATATATTCATGGATTGGAAGAAGCAACATTGTTAAAATGTCCATATTACCCAAAGCAAAATACAGATTTAATGCAATCCCCATCAAAAACCCAATGGCATTTTTTAAAGAAATAAAACATACACAAAAATCATTAGATTTGTATAGAATCACAAAAGGCCCTGAATAGAGAAAGCGATTCTAAGGAAAAAAGGTAAAGCCAATGTTATTTCACTACTTGAAGTCAAAATACACTGCAAAACAAACATTTTAAATGACTGGAGAAAACTGATAAGGAAATGTGTTTTGGAAATTCAGGATATAATCAAGATGCGAAATTCAGTATAGAGAGTAAAAACTCAAGAAATTACAATTTCTGTGGAGTGGTTTGTGCAGACCTTGGTTAACGTTAAAAACTTAGTGTGTATAGAAAATGTAGTTTTTAGCAAGAGTTTGGGAATTGAACTAGAGTTCAGGAATTTGAGTTCATTGATTTATTTGGGAAATCTAGGATAACTCAGAAAAACAGTAAGGTAAATTATGAAAAAAAAGAGTTGGTTTAAAAGTGTAAAATGAAGAAAGCCTGACCTGTGGTTGAGCAGTGGATAAAGCGTCGACCTGGGAACACTGAGGTCACCAGTTCAAAACCCTGCACTGGTTCGGTCAAGGCACATATGGGAGTTGATGCTTCCAGCTCCTTCCCCCTTTCTCTCCTTCTCTCTCTCTCTCTCTCTCACTCTGTGTCTCCTTTCTAAAATGAATAAAATAAAAATAAAATAAATTAAAAGTGTAAAATGAAGAAATAAAATGACCAGAGATTGAAAACAAAAAGCTCAAAGATATCTTTTAATGTTTTGAATTTGTGAATGTGTAATAAAATCAGAAAATAATTATGCCTCTGTCATTCATCTAAATTACATATTTTTTTCACTTACATACTTTTATTGTAACTAAGTATATTTAGCAGAACTGATAGTGTTCACAATAGTAATTTGTTATGTGCTGTTATTCAAGTAGAGAGGAAGACACAGGGTACCATGAAAGAGTTGTTTTTACAGTAATATAATGTTATAGTAATTAAATATATAGAAATATAGAAAATATAGAAGACACATAGAATTAAGTTAGGGTATACTGTAATATTAAAAGCCATTAAGGCAAGGGAATAAGATTATGCCCTCTGGGTGGGAACTAATCTACTGTGTAAAGATATGATAGGCAAGAAAATGACTTCTGCACAGGACCCAGTTAGTGTGTGTGTGAAATGATATAGATAAAAATGAGCTCCCTGTGATAAACTCCCCAAAAGTGGCTTTATGTAATAATCATGTAGATTAACACTTGTTGAGAAGGTGTATGACAGAAAAGGGTATGAAAGCCAAAATCCGAGTGATACCCAGCTGCAGTTAGTCATCCAGACTCCAATGTTGAATGTGGACTGTCTCCATGGCACTCTGACCAAGGACAGTTGAGAGAAGCATGTCGATGGGGCCCCATTAAACTGTACTCAGGCACATCATTGGATTGGTGAGTGAGAAACTGTCTGTGTGATTCTTGAAACTAACATGTGCAAGAATTATGTCTTTCCTCCAGTGGCAATTGGTCTCAGTACTAATAAGTAGAATCCTCATAGCCACCTCAAGAGTAGTATGGAAGAGGCTGCCAGCCCTTAAGCAGGAGTGTCCCACTGCACAGAGAAGTCGAATCAGAAACATCTGATCAATGTAGAACTTGGGCTCTACTGGGACAGTTGTTAAAAATAGAATCACTTTGAAAAAGAAATAATATTAGCAATAAGTAATAAAAATGATACTCTGTAAATCTCATTTCATTTTTTATTAAATGTGTTTGGGAATACCTGATGCTTTCAATGCAATTTCTTCTTTCTTAGTATTACAGAATTTTTTCCTACTTCAATAATTATATATTTAATACCAATGTGTCTACTTGAAAAACATACAACATTAAGTACATATTTAGTAACTTAGTGAATCAACTAAAAATACAAGTTGTGATTACACCCTACCACAATATAAGTGTTTGTGTATTAGGTGACACAAAAAGCCCTCCAGAAAGTAACAGCTTCTTACAATTTCAAAGCAAAGAATGAAATATTTGAGCTATATTACTTTTTATGAATCCAGGGACATTTTAAAAGCAAATGGCTTTAATCTGCATCAAGGTGGAAGACAGTCTGCTAAAACAAAGAAGGGGTAGGGGATTGGATTTGTTACTTAAAAAAGGCAAAATATTTCAATGTAGCTTTTGTGAAGAGAGTGATAGTAAGATAAAGATATGGACAGCTCAATATGCATGAGAGCTCAGCTGAGCTTATGGAACAAAAACTGTTAGAAAACCTTCTTTCATTTATTTATTCTGCATTCATTGAACATCTTTTTTATTAACTGTCCTGACCAATTTCTTCTTTCTTTTTGAGAAGCTTTTATCTATACCCAAATGGTCCATTTTATTTGCTAGGCAGTCACTTAAAGATAAGGGCATTACAAGACTTTCTTTTTGTGCATAAATATGTAGCAGATGCTATATCATTTCTGTGGAAAAGGTCTGAAACTATGAGTGATTGCTAAATAACTTGATACACTGTATTTTTAACAAGCACACAAAATTTTAGTGAGTATATTCTCTAAAATACTTTAAAGACTCTAAAAGTAAAAACATTTGTTATGATAATTTAGCTATACAGAACTTTCTTTGAACATAAATGCATCTATTTGAAGTCCCCCATAAAACAAATTTATCAACATTTTGCTATATGATGTATATTTTTTTACTTTTTAACACTGAAGTAGAAGAAGGCTCTGCCAGCTTTCTCTTTCTCTCTGCCAGTCAATGACTTACAAAATGTAAAAGAAAGAAAGAAAAAAGTTTGTACATATTGCTTAATAAGAGTTTGGAAAAACCCTTTAATAAAAGAAATAGACAAAATCTCAAATATGATTTAGAAAGAAGAGATGACAAGACAGGACAGCTGAGTAGACAGAAAAATAATTAAAAAGGTCAGGGTAGGCAAATATTATACTCTGGTATGAATATTAAGCAAAAAGGTTAATTACTTCTCTGTATTTAAATATTTTGTTGCTATCTTCTTATTATGGTACATGATTTACTAGCAATTTAAGTTTCTATAATTTTTGGTTTCAAATTATTCTATATACCTTGAGCTCCTCTGGAATGGATACAAGAAACTGTCTTACACAATCTGGTCCTTTATTACCTCTGACCTTGTCTCTTCTCTTCCCCATGTCCACACACTTTTCCATCACAGTGGTATTCTTGGCATGCCTAGTATACAAGAGCCAGGTTTCATGGTAATTATTCTGCCATCTTACTGGACTACTCCCCTCTCAGATAGCCACATGGCTAACTGTCTTATTTTGGGCTTTTCCCCAAAAGAGAGACTTAGCTCAGGAAAAGAAGTCACAGAGTGGAATAGTTAGACAGGGAAAGAAAAAGAGCCCAAACAAGAGGAAAAGCTCAAGAATGGTGGGCTCATTCTACCAGACCCTGCCAAGAGACATACATAGAGCCTCCCCAGTACCCACTGCCAAAAGTCAGCGACTGCAAGACCTTGCTTCTGATTGGTTGAGCCCCTGCTGTGATGGAGAAGGTCAGGGGGCAGAAAGCAGAAGAAGGACTCATAACCAGTATTCTAGGGTGGATGGTATTATCAAAGGTAAATCTGTCCTTGCACAAAAGTGTCTGCAACAGTGGCAGCAAATATCAGAAATGGCTGAAAGCAATCAAAGGCCTTTCTTTTCTTCCTCTGGCACCCCTTCATTTATTTGTTCATATGAGACAGCCCTAGTTAAAATCTGTATGCCTCCTATGTCATGCTTGTGTGTCTTTCTCTACTGTTTTCCTCTGTAACACTTAAAACCATTTAATGTTTACCAGTGACTTACCAATGTTGGGAGTTTGGGGGAGGGGTGATTAGCCTAGGTATAAGCACTAAAAGTGTGCATTTGTATAGAATGAAAGATATAATAAACCCACGAAAGTATTTTGCTTTAATTTCCACCATGCACAGGCTATTCTAAACAATGCAAAGAAATCTTAAGCTCTTTTATTAATAGCATTTTGTTCTTGCAATAATGAGATGATATAAAATAAATAAATAAATAGTACAAGTAATTATGTAGTCAAGATTTATAGTAAGAAAAGAGATACAAATATAAGCACAAATTAGTTAAGTGAAAAAATTTGAATTTGAATTTTGAATTCAAAATATTAATATAAAATAATGTTTATACTTCTTTAAAGTATTTGCAAGTTCTTCCTAACAAAAAGCCTAGAACAAGACCACCTCAATAACAATAACAATCTTAGTGTGTCCTCAATAGAAAACACTGATTAAAATATATGATCACCCGACTATAGTTAACCTCACCAATTAAGCTAAAATCTCAAAGTTATGTTTTCACTATAAAATTAAGAAGATGAGTCAACTTAATGGACATTAAGTTCAAAATTTAATTTATTTTACATATCTTATTATTTTAAATCAGTTTCAAAATCTATAGGTTTGTAAAATTATTTACTAAACAATTTCAGTGAGGTCATGAGCATGTCTCTTGGAATATAAAACTATAAAAAGGCAGACCGTATGTTACTACCTTAGCTCTTACACTTTTATCTCACATCTGCCTCTATTTTAACAATGAAATCCAACTGAAATATCCAGTAACCTCCAAAATCAATATTTCTATATGTGTAAGACTTATCTTTGGCTTTTATAAATAAATGAATACAAGTTAATATATGAAAAGCACACTTAGTTTGTGCTCTAGATCATGACTCTGATATCTGAAGAAACAAAATCTTTATTTGATTTTGTAATTAACAGTGTCACACTAGAAAGCTACAGACTTCCTTTAGCATGTTGTTATTGAACGGAACATATTTGCAATTCCACTCATGGAGTTGATTTTGAGGCTAGTGCATGAGTCGTGGAAAACAGTAATATTACATTGAACATGCATGACATATTTTTAACTGGGGGTATCCTGCTGTTCTGCTTTGAAATAGGAAATAGAAAACAAAGCTTCCTTATAGCATAAAGTTATTAAGGAACTCAATACATCTGCTAATAGGTTTATATATTTCTCAATTTGTTTCATATTATATAAAGACTTGTATTTCTGGTTTTCCTTGTTTAAGTAAAATCACGAAGAAAACTTTAAAAAATTTTATGAGTAGAATGTTAAAACAGTTTGTATAGAAAAACAGAATAGATTGATAAACAAATCAAAACATTTTATATAAATATACAACAGCCGCAGAAAGGTTACAACTTAAAACTGTGCAAGTGTTAGAGTGTCAATATTGTTTAACCCTTTGAGTAGTACAAATGTTCATGTATGTCCGCACTCAAAGGGTTAACAAAATCTTACTACTCAAAGGGTTTTAATAACAAGAGGTGGCGACTGCCCTTGTTATTAAACACTGCCTAGATTTGTACCCAACATCTAACTCTCTTCAGCTTTGGTATCTTGGGCAAGGAAATTAATGCTTCTTTACCTTAGTTTCTTTATTTCTTAAATGGTGCCTTTCTTATGAGATATTTTGAAAATTAAAGGATTTAATAATGGTATATATAACACTTTTAAAGAACTGCCTGTCACATAGCTAATATAAATAAGTTAAAGCCTCCCATGTTTTATTTGGTTTTAAGTTGCCACCATTTTTTCATTTGCTTGACTATTTCTTCTTGTATGCAGAATATGCTGGAGTGATTGATTTTTCTAATGAGAATGTTTTCTAAAGAAGAATGAATATCACATTACTAAAAGCTTATTTTGACTTGTAAATTTTATTCTAAAGGAGTGTCCATATTTATGTTTCAATTTGTTCCCATTCGCTTGACTTTGAAGACTAGAATACTTACTGCAAATATTGTTGTCACCTTCAGTGATCATACTCCTGACTGCTTACCACCACTGCAGCTCTGTTCCTTATCTGTCATCACAAAGAGTCGGCAGAACAGCCAAGGTGAGAGACACCTTTTCCAAGGCAAGCATGGTACCTTGATGCTCTCATTCTTACCAATCTATTTAAATAAATCCTTGATCTGTAAAAATATTTCAGATAACTGCTTTTCCTTTTTAAAATATAATATTATTTTAAAAATTATTCTCATCCAATTTTAAGATTCCCTCTTTACTTATAAGAGCAATTAATATTTTAATAGAGTGTTTTTGACTTATTACCTTTTTAAAATATGCTTATCCATCTCTACCTATTCTTATTTTCATTTTAGTTTTCCTTCATATTTTCTCTAGTTTTTAAAACTGTATTCAAGTTGGTTCAAAGATGGCCACAGAGTAGGCAGACACATCAACTCTCACTTCTCAGAACCAAGGTGGATTACAACTTAAATATGAGAACACTCATCATGAAAGACAAATTTTGGACTGAACTAGGAAGATTTTACAACCAAGGACCACCAAAGAGCCCACACGGAGTCTGGTAGGAGAAGAGGAGATGCAGAGAAGGATACCCCACTCCCAGTACTGGGGAGCAGGGACTGGGGACCGGCACCCGGGAGGAATTTTCACAAAGGGGAGGGTTCAGCAAGTTGCAGGTCCTTATCCCCAAAACTGGAATACCAGCTTAGAGCCCTGGAGCCTGGAAGGGAATGACTGACTATATTTGGCTAAGAAAAACGCCTGGACACAGTTTGAGGGAAAGAGGCAGAACCCTCAGACCCAGGTTCTGCATTAAAGGAACTGCACGGAGAACTCACTCACAGCCACTTTTCTGGGGCCCCAGGAGGACACCCTAACCCCTGGGCTTAGTTACTCCCAAGATTTAAAGTGAACCAGCATCACCAGCAAAGGAAAGAAAGTGTCCAGTCCACCAGAGGTTCCGCTACCCTAGGTAGAATAAAGGCATTAGGCACCAGGAGTCATAGTAGGGGCACAAATAGGGAGTGCAGAGGTCTAAGCTATACCACCCACCACACTGCTGGGTGCTTTCCCAAGGCAGATAGGCCAGAAGCAGCAAGGCCGGCTGCGAAGGTTCAAGCAGGCATGTGCTGGCTGGCCAACAGAGTTTGGGACAGCCATTGCCTCTGGGGAAGCCTGGGCTCACATACATTCCTGCTCCCTGAATGGCCAACCCTAGGCAAATGCAGAGGCCTGAGAGTCAACAGAGGAGTAACACGTGGGCACACGGGACCCCACCTGTGACAATGGAAGTCTCCTGGGAGCTGCCGGGAGCCAGGCAGGTGCGTACACCAGCCCGGGGCTGGGCATGCCCTTGGCAGTGATCCAAGCACAGGCAGAGCCCCAATGGAAAATTGCAGGTGTGAGCAAGTCTGCCAGCAATGGTGGAAGCTGCACTGGCTACTGCAGGAACCTGGACGGTATGCAAAACTGCTCAAGGTGTGGACATGCAATCAGCAGTAATGTCAGCACAGGAGACCTCAGCAGAGATCCGAGAGGACGAGCGTGACCCCCAAGATGGCTGCTGAGATCTGAGCTGACTGAGGCAGTTCCAGAAGCAGTCCAAATGGGCTCGCCAGCATGTGCAAACCCAATCAGGGCAGCGGTGGTCATGGAGGTGGGCTGGAGCCAGCAGCACCTGAGCCCAAAAGACCCGGGCAGCAACAGCGGTAGTGGCCTGGTAGAGAGACTACAAAATGAGAGCCAAAATGTCTAGATAAAAAAACACCTGAAGCAAAGAAGTATACCACATCTAATACTGTACCTAATCACTGACTTACAGTACTAAGCCAAACAAGTAGCCAGCAATTAAGAACAACAGAAAGAGGATTTTAGGTGAACTTGAATTTTTGTTTTTTTACTTCTTTTTATTTATTTTTTATTTTATTTATTTTCTTTTTAGAGAGGAGACAGAGTGAGAGAGAGAAAGAGAGAGAGAGAGAAAGAGAGAAAGGGGGGAGGAGCTGGAAGCATCAACTCCCATATGTGCCTTGACCAGGCCAGTGCAGGGTTTTGAACTGGCGACCTCAGTGTTCCCAGGTCGACGCTTTATCCACTGTGCCACCACAGGTTAGGCGTGAACTTGAACTTTTAAAGTAACTTCTCCCAGGCCAAGAGTAGATAAAAGCAAGCCTCAGAGTGCAGCTGATATTTACAATGGCAAGTGGACCCAGCAGAGGCAGCCACAAGATTGGGATAACCTGTAGCTCCCCCAAAGTGGATAAAAACCAGTCACAGGCAGTGACTCCCACTGACCTACCCCAGGTCTCAACCAAGGAAGTTCAGGGCAACACAGATAAAATGGAAAGACAGAGAAGTGTAATCCAAACAACTCAACAAGAGAAAGCTTCAGAAAAAGAGCTGAGTGAGATGTATATAAGCAAACTACTGAAGGCAGAGTTTAGAATAATGGTCATTAGAATGCTGAAAGATCTTAAAACAACAATGGATGGTCACAGTAAGCACATAAATAAAAAATAACAAGTATTAAGAAGGGCATTGAAATAATAAAGAAGAACCAGTCAGAAATGACAAATACAATATCTGAAATGAAGACTACACTAGAAACAATTAATAGCAGGCTGGATGAAGCAGATAATCAAATCAGCAATTTAGAAGACAAAATAAAGGAAAACACGGAAGCGGAGCACCAAAAAGAAAAGAAAATGAAAAAAATCTGAGGAAACTCTAAGAAAGCTCTGTGACAATCTAAAGAGAAACAACATCCTCATCATAGGAGTTCCTGAAGAAGAAGAGAAAGAACAGGGGTAAGAAACCTTGTTCAATCAAATCAATCAAAAACTTCCCTAAATTGATGCAGGACAAAGTAACACAAGTTCAAGAAGCACAGAGAACTCCATTAAAGAGAAACACAAAGAAATCCACACCAAGTCACATCATAATTAAAATACCAAAGCTAAGAAATAAATAGAAAATATTAAAAGCTGTTAAGAAAAAAAAGCTATAACCTACAAAGGAGCCCCCATAAGGATGACATCTGATTTCTCAACAGAAACACTTAAGGCTAGAAGGGAATGGCAAGAAATATTTAAAGTAATGCAGAACAAGAGCCTACAACCAAGACTACTTTATCCAGCAAAGCTATTGTTTAAAATTGAAGGAGAAATAAAAAGCTTCCCAGACAAAAAGAAAAAAAACATCAAGGAATTCATTACAACCAAATCAAGGCTGCAAGAAATGTTAAGGGACCTGCTGTAAGCAGAAAAAAGAGGGTAAAGAATATAACAAAAGAGAAATATAGCTTTGAAAAATAAAATGGCAGTAAATAACTAAATATCAATAATAACCTTAAATGTAAATGGATTAAATGATCCAATCAAAGACATAGAGCAGCTGCAAGGATAAAAAAAAGGACCCATCAATACGCTGTCTATAAGAGACCCATCTCAAAACAAAAGATACACATAGATTACAGGTAAAAAGATGGAAAAAATATTTTATGCAAATGGAAATGAAAAATAGCTTGGGTAGCAATACTTATATCAGACAAAATGGACTTTAAAACAAAGGCTATAGTAAGAGATAAAAAAGTCACTACATAATGATAAAGGGAGCAATCCAACAGGAAGATAATAACCAACATAAATATCTATGCACCTACTATAGGAACACTTAAATATATAAACCAGACATTGATGAATATAAAGGGCAAGATCAACAGCAATACTATAATAGTAGGAGATTTCTATACTCCACTAACATCAGTAGATAGATCCTCAAGAAAGAAAATTACAAATAAACAGCAGACTTAAAGGACATACTAGATCAACTTGATTTAATAGATATTTTTAGAACATTTCACCATAAAGCAGCAGAATATACATTCTTTTCAAGTGCTTATGATACATTCTCTAGAATAGAGCACATGTTAGGACACAAAAGTGGTCACAACAAATTTAAGAAGATTGAAATCATATCAAGCATTTTCTCTGATCACAATGGCATAAAACTAGAAATCAATCACAACAAGAAAACTGAAAAATACTCAAACATTTGGAAACTAAATAGCATGTTATTAAATAAGAAATGGGTTAACAATAAAATTAAAAAAGAAATAAAAAAGTTCCAAAAACAAATGATAATGAAAATACAACAACTCAAAATCTATGGAACATAAAAAAAAACAGTCCTGAGAGGGAAGTTCATAGCACTACAGGCATTCCTTAAGAAGTTTGTAAAAGCTCAAATAAGCAACCTGACCCTGCATCTAAAAAAACTACAAAAAGAACAGCAAGAAAACACAGAGGTAGTAGAAGGAAATAAATAATAAAGATCAGAGTGAAAATAAATAACATAGAGGCTAAGAAAACAATACAGAGGATCAATGAAACCAAGAGCTGGTTCTTTGAAAGGGTAAACAAGATTGATGAACCTTTAACGAGACTCACCAAGAAAAAAAGAGTTGACTCAAATAAATAAAATTAGAATTGAGAGTGGAGAAATAACTGACACAACAGAGATACAAAATATTGTAAGAAAATACTATGAAGAACTGTATGCGAAATATTAAACCACCTAGGTGAAATGGACAAATACCTTATAACATATAATCTTCCAAAAATTAATCTGGAAGAATCAGAAAACCTCAACAGACCAATTACAACAAAAGAGAACGAAACAGTTATCAAAAATCTCCGCAAAAAACAAAACCCCTGGGCTCAATGGCTTCAATGGTGAATTCTACCAAATATTCAAAGAAGAACTAATTACTAACCTTCTCAAGCTATTAGAAAAAAATTCAAGAAGAAGGAACACTTGCAAGTTGCTTTTATGAGGCTAACATAATTCTGATTCCAAAACCAGGCAAAGACAACACAAAGAAAGAAAATTATAGGCCAATATCGCTGATGAATTTAAATGTTAAAATCCTCAACAAATCTTGGCAATTGTGAACAATGCTGCCACGAACATGGGGGTGCATTTCTTCTTTTCGAACAGTGCTATGGTGTTCTTAGGGTATATTCCTAAAAGTATGATATCTGGGTCAAAAGGTATTTCAATTTTTAATTTTTGAGGAATCTCCATACAGTTTTCTACAGTGGCTGCACCAGTCTGCATTCCCACCAGCAGTGCAGAAGGGTTCCCTTTTCTCCAAATCCTCGCCAGCACTTGTTCTGTGTTGTTTTGCTGATGAACACCATTCTGACTGGTGTGAGGTGATATCTCATTGTGGTTTTAATTTGCATTTCTCTAATGATTGGTGATGTTGAGCATTTTTTCATATGCCTGTTGGCCATCTATATGTCCTCTCTGGAGAAATTTCTATTCATTTTGTTTGCCCATTTTTTGATAGGATTGTTTTTCTTCCTGGTGTTGAGTTTTATAAGTTCTTTATAAATTTTAGTTATTAACCCTTATCAGATGTGTTGTCGAATATGTTCTCCCATTGTGTGGTTTATCTTTTTATTCTGTTCTTATTGTCTTTAGCTGTGTAAAAACTTTTTAGTTTGATATAGTACCATTTGTTTATTCTGCCTTTTATTTCACTTGCCCGTGGAGATAAATTGGCAAATATATTGCTGCCACAAATGTTGGAGAGTTTACTGCCTATGTTTTCTTCTAAGATGCTTATGGTTTCACGGCTTCCATTTAAGTCTTTTAACCATTTTGAGTTTGTTCTGTGAATGGTGTAAGTTGATGGTCTAGTTTCATTTTTTTGCAGGTAGATGTCCAATTTTCCCAAATGTCTGTCAGAGGACGAGTGGATTGAAAAGCTTTGGTACATATATACTATGGAATACTACTCAGCCATAAGAAATGATGACATTGGATCATTTACAACAAAATGAATGGACCTTGATAACATTATACGGAGTGAAATAAGTAAAACAGAAAAAAACTGAGAACAGCATGATTTCATACATAGGTGGGACATAAAAGAGAGACTATGAGATATGGACAAGAGAGTGGTGGTTAGAGGGTGGGGGAAAGGAGGAGAGAGTGGGAGAGGAGGGAGGGGTGGAGCACAAAGAAAACCAGATAGAAGGTGACAGAGGACAATTTAACTTAGGGTGATGGGTATGCAACGTAATTGAATGATAAGATAACCTGGAAATGTTTTCTTTGAACATATGTACCCTGATTTATTAAAATCACCCCATTAAAATTAATAAAAAAATATCCTCAATAAAATATTAGCGAACCAGATCCAGCAATACATGAAAAATATCATACATCATTATTATGTGAGATTTATTCTGGGAAGGCAAGGCTAGTACAACATTCGCAAATCAATCAATGTGATTCATCACATAAACAAAAGGAGGAGAAAACCACATGATCATTTCAATAGATGCAGAAAAAGCATTAGATAAAATCCAACACCCGTTTAATATTAAAACTCTTAGCAAAGCAGGTATACAGGAAACATACCTCAACATGATAAAAGACATCAATGACAAACACACAGCCAACATCATAATTAATGGGCAAAAACTAAAAGCAATTCCCTAAAATCAGGAACAAGGCTGGGGTGCCCCCTTTCACCACTCTTATTCAACATAGTACTGGAAGTTCCAGCTACAGCAATCAGACAAGAAGAAGACATAAAAGGCATCCAAATTAAAAAAGAAGAAGTAAAATTATCATTATTTTTAGATGATATAATACTGTATATAGAAAACCCTAAAGTCTTAGTCAAAAAACTACTGGACCTGATAAATGAATTCAGCAAGGTTGCAGAATATAAAAGCAATACACAGAAATCAGAGGCATTTTTATACATGAACTATGAAATGTCAGAAAGAGAAATTAAGGAAACACTCTCCTTCACTATTGCAACAAAAACAATAAAGTTTTTAGGAGCAAATTTATCCAAGGAGGTTAAAGACTTGTACTCAGAATATTATAAAACATTGATAAATCAAGGAAGACACAACCACGTAGAAGCATATACCATCTGCATAGTTAGGAAGACTAAACATCATTAAAATGTCTATATTACCCAAAGCAATTTATAAATTCAATGCAATACCAATGACATACTTCAAAGATATAGAACACTTATTTCCAAAATTTATATGGAATCAAAAAAGAACATGAATAGCCTTAGCAATCTTGAAAAAGAAGAATAAAATGGGAGGTATCACACTCCCTGATATCAAGTTATACTACAAGGCTATTGTACCCAAAACTGCTTGGTACTGGCACAGGAACAGGCATATAGATCAATAGAACAGAACCGAAAACCCAGAAATAAACCCACCCCTTTATGGACAACTGACATTTGACAAAGGAAGTAAGAGCATAAAATGGAGTAAAGACAGTCTCTTTAACAAATGGTGTTGGGAAAACTGGTCAGCTAACTACAAAAAGAAAAAAACTTGACCACCAACTTACACCATTCACAAAAATAAACTCAAAATGGATAAAAGACTTAAATGTAAATTGTGAAACCATAAGAATATTAGAAGTAAACATAGGCTGTAAGTTTACAGACATCTATCACAGCAATATATTTGCTGATTTATCTCCACAGGCAAGTGAAATAAAAGACAGGACAAACAAATGGGACTATATCAAACAAGCTATCCAAAAAGCTTTTGGACAGCTAAAGATAATATGAACAGAATAAAAAGACATACCACACAATGGGAAAACATATTCAACAATACATCTGATAAGGTGTTAATAACTAAAATTTATAAAGAACCTGTAAAACTCAACACCAGGAAGAGAAATAATCCAATCAAAAAATGGGCACAAGAAATGAATAGATACTTCTCCAAAGAGGACATACAGATGGCCAAAAGACAGATAAAAAAAATGTTTATTATCACTAATCATTAGAGAAATGCATATTAAAACCACAATGAGATACCACCTCACACAAGTCAGAATGGCGCTCATTAACAAAACAACACATTATATGTGCTGGTGAGGATGTGGAGAAAAGAGAACCCTCCTGCACTGCTGGTTGGAATTGTATGTGGGAAATGGTATGGAGATTCCTCACAAAATTAGAAATAGAACTACCCTTTGACCCAGACATCCCACTTATAAGAATATATTCCAAGGACATGATATCACCGACTGAAAAAAAGAAATGCATTCCCATGTCCCACATTGTTCACAATAGCGAAGATCTGGAAATAGCCCAAGTGTCTGTCAGTGGACGAGTGGATTAAAAAGCTTTGGTACATATATACTATGGAATACTATGGGGCCATGAAAAGAAAAGAAATATTACATTTTGCAACAACATGAATGGACCTGAAAACTATTATGTTGAGTGATATAAGCCAGGCAGAGAATGAAAAATATCATACGAACTCACTCATTTGAGAAATCCAAGGAACAATGTGAACTGAGGAATGGAATTAAACCTGAAGGGAAGGGGGGAGTGAGTTGTTGGAGGGGCGTAAGGTAGATGTTGAGGGGAATATGGGGGAGGGGGATTGCTTTTGGGGAGACACTAGAATATATGTAAACATGATAAATAAATAAATTAAAAATGTATTGAAGATCTTTTCTTTTAACAAATATGGTTAAATAAATCTGGAATTGAGAATTAATATTCTTGTTGTACCAGCTATATATTTAAGACTGCGTACTTCTTTTAAGTAGTATATTGTAGTTACTGAACATTTACTAAAGATTAGATACTTGGTTCTGCAGAATTTAAGTGCATCATTCTGTGCTTAATGCATTACTGCTAAAGCACAACTCACAAGCTTTTAAACTGTTTGAATCAATGCAGAAACAATCGATATGTCCTCAAATTTTAAGTTATTATATGCTCTTTCAGTGCACTTTCATATTTGTGGGTTATCTTTATAAGCATTTTAATTCAAATCCTGTAAAATAATGCATTTCCTTAATTTTTAAAAATACATAAAGAAACAGTTATCAGAAAAAAATTACAGTTATAGTAAATAGGTTGATAGTCAGGTGGTTCTTTGCAAATGTGTTACCATTCTTCCAGAAATAATTAAGGATGTTCAGGAAAAAAGTAAAAAAGAAATTTAAATAGCCCAAGACCTGCTGGTTCAGCTATCAGTGGAGATGATGCCTCTCCTTCATGTGCTAGGTGCAAAGTTACTCCTTTACCTGCTAGTTTTTCTCTGGGTTTAAGGAAGTCTGTTTGGCTTTTAGAACTAGAGATTGTAGTCATGTCCTTTCTTGTAAGCACAGAACTCAGTGCGCCCTGTTTCAAAACCTCAGGCCAAAGATGGAATTTCTAAGGTTTTCTGTCTGTTGTTTAGGCTTTGGGGAAGTTGCACTTGGAATCCAGTATTTCAATTACTTGTTTTCCCTGATATATTGGTTTTTTAGACTGTTGTAACAAAGTGTCACAAACATAGTGACTTAAAACAACAATCATTTATTCTCTCAATTCTGGAAGCCAGAACTACAAAATCAAAGCATAGCGTGGTTCCTCAAAATCCTCAGCAGAAAAAAAAAAAAAATCCTCAGCAGAGACTCCTTCCTTGTCCCTGATAGTTTGTAGTAAGCCCATTTTCTTTTCCTAGCTGGTGGCTTAACGACTCTAAGTTCTGCTTCTGTTTTATGGCCTCCTGTCTTCTGTGTCTGTCTCTCTTCTCTTCCTATAATGGTATCAGGCATACTCTATTAGAGCTCAGTATAATGACCTTATCTTAACTAATGACATTTACGAAGACCCTATTTACAAATAAGGTCAGATCAATAGGCCTACAGATTACGGGTTCATATCTTTTAGGAGGGACATGATTCAGCACTTAATACCTAGTGTACAAACTGTAACTTAATCTGTAACAGAATTTGAGCCTTTTACAATTTAAGAATAAGCTAGCTGTGCTTGGTTATCAGTAACTTGACTTAGATGATATAATTTTTTTGTATTACAGTATTATTTTATGAAGGTGGGTAAATTCATTGAGTCAGAATATATTTATTGATTTCCTGTAGGCAAGTTTCTGGGCTGGGTCATATAAATTAGACACACATTTTCTTTTAAAAGAGCTTACATTTTAGAAGCAGAAAGAAAACAAGCATAACATACTATAAGGTGACCAGACATTCCGCTTTTTAATAATTTGTCCTGCGTCCCATGGCATTTTAAAAATGTCCCGATTTTTTGAAAGAATGCACGAAAAGCTAGGGAATGGTGGGAGAACAGGAAGGGAATATACGGTTTTTGATGAGGAGACCCCGCCTCCACCTTGAAGCGCCCTCACTGCCACAAGAGCTGGCTGCCCCCTGCGGCGCCGAAACAAAGAAATTTGGGCGGGATGTACATGCTGGGGCAGGGGCTGTCAAGTCCCCTAACTACCCATAGGCCCGTGTCCTGGATGCCAGCGTGCGGCTCCGGGCTCCACGAGGTGCCTTCGGTTTTGGGACCATGTAACCCGATCCCTCTGACTACTGAAAATTTCCCATATAGTAATATTTCTGAAAATGATCTTTTTAATGAGGTATCATTAAAAAAATATATTGATAAGGAAAAAGTTAAATCTTGGGCATCAGCAAAAATCACAATAGAGAACAAATGGTTAGATATATTTCATCATTTTGAAACAAACCATGTTTCATACAATAATGCACTAAAAATTGTGAAATACACGCTATCTTTAGCAGGAACTAATGCTGCTACTGAATGCGTTTTTTCTACACTAAATAAAGTGTGGACATCAGAAAAATCACAATTAAGTGTTGAGACGTTGAAAGCCATTTTATGTGTGAGATATAATTTAACAAATTCTTGTGAAAAATTTCATGACCTTTTAAACAACGACAGCATTCTACTAAAAGAAATTCACTCAAATGAGAAATATGCCAATGAATAAAATAATACTATACATAATTTTTTAATGTATTATATTTGTAAATTATGCTTATGTTGGAATTTAAAAATATATATTACAATACTATTTTTGCATTCTATAAAAATTTCTTTTTGCTCCATATAGACCAAATTTTTAATCAAGAACCCTCCAACCCCCATACCCCCCAGTCAATGGTGTCCTTCTTTACCAATTTTAAAATCTGATCACCTTAACATACTTAGTGTTCTAAGAGGCAAATAAAATGTGAAGAAGAAAGAGAGTGTTTATATTAAAGAGACTAGTTAGCTAACAGTCATGGTTCAACAAGGGAGGACATTTCCTCTCCTCCATGGAATTTTGAGTTCTGTAGCAATCTTAGCATCTTCAAATCCATTCATCATTTTTATTGCTGTCATACCTAAAACACTTCTGCTCAAGGTGTGGCCTAAAGCAGTGTTAATCAGTAAAATCTATGATGAGATCAATACATGAAGTGTGAGTAAGAATTTGAAAGCTTTAAAATAACTTTGGTAATCTCCTGTATGGGGACTGAAGTAATAAAAAAATAATGTATTTATATTCCAACTAGTTTTATTTTGGATTTTATAAAAGTATAGTCTTGATATATTATTTTTTTAATTAAATTAATTCTTCATGTCTGATAGTCTCAAGTGAAGATCTTCATCTTCATCTCTCCTAGAGAAGAAACATATTTGAATGCACCAGTCAATAGGACCTCTGGCCAAGTCTCTCTTATCTACCCCTTCCACAATTACTTACCTGAAGAGTGTTAAGATGACTGATAAAAGAATTAATTCTTTTTGCTTATATCCAGACTGGTCGAGATTGTCTAGGAAAGCATCTCAGAGATAAAGATAATTTTTTTTTTTTTCTGAAGTGAGAAGCGGGGTGACAGAGAGACAACTCCCTCATGCGCCAAAGTGGGATCCAACGGCCAAGCCCACTAGAGGGCAATGCTCTGCTCATCTGGGGCTTTGTTCCCTTGCAACCGGAGACATTCTAATGCCTGAGGCGGAGGCCAAAAAGCCATCCTCAGAGCCGGGGCGAATTTTGCTCCAATGGAGTCTTGGTTGTGAGAAGGGAAGAGAGAGAGAGAGAGAGAGAGAGAAAGGAGAGGGGGAAGAGTGGAGAAGCAGATGGGCTCTTCTCCTGTGTGCCCTGGCTGGGAATTAAATCTGGGACATCCACACACCAGGCCGATGCTCTATCACTGAGCCAACCGGCCAGTGCCTAAAGATAATTTTTTTAAAGAGAGACTCTGTCCTCATCTATTCAAAGCAGTACAGTGTAATTGAAAGAACATTGAACTAATCATCAGAAGACTGCTTTTCACTTTCAGCTCTCCTACTTCCTAGAAGAATGACCTTGGACATACCTGCATCTCACTGTAGAAAAGCTGCCCCACATTTATCACAGAGGCCTTTTTCTTTTTTTCTCTCTTTTTTATTTTTATTTTTCATCAGCATGATGAGATTTGGCATATGAAAATTTTCTGTGGTATTCAAAGTTCCTTATTCATAGAAAGAATTATTATTTTATGTCAAGTATGGTGTTGCTTTTTCAGAAATATGCCAATAAGAAAAATGTTCTTGAAGTTAAATTTTAAGCAAAATCAAAAACATAAAACTTTCCTGAGTCTCTAAGGAATTTTTGGCTAAGACATAATGGAGAACCTTTATAAGTTAAGTATTTTCAGTGTTTTAGTAACTTAACTTTAAGATAGACCTAGACATATTGTTTCAACACCCATCAGGGATGAACTGTAAAAAACATTCAAATACCAGGATACGCATAAGAATCTCGTCACCTTACTAAGAGTAAAGAGAAATTGAATATAATTAAATTTTTTTTCCAAAATGCCTTTCAAAATAAAAATGATGCAACTGTTGGAGTCACACAATTATTCAAATAGGGTACTCCAGAAAGAACTGTGAAAGCCAGGTTCCAGTGGGTTACCAGAGCCCATTCATGGTTCCTCTCAAACCAGGAGTAGTATAGTAAATATTGACTATGGTAGTTTCTGGAATCTATGAATATGCAATTGAATGTGAATGTATGTGCTAGTAGATAGCTGAGAAAAATTACCATAAATTGTTTCATATTACTCTCTAAAAACATATAGGTTGCTGTTTTAGTTCAGCTGAAGATCAAGAACTTAAACTATCATGATTCCTGATCTTTGTCAAACAATAATGGTGTACTTTCCTATGTTTTCCCTTATGGAGATAAAACAAAAATAGCTCATCTTTTACTCTAGTAATTGCCTGCTCCTGGAAGATAAGACATGAAACAATTAAACTGCTTACTTACCAAGACTAAGTTTGCTCATTTAGACTTGTTTTAAAATCCTTACTTCTTTTATGTACCTGAAAAGCCAAAATTATTGTATTATAAACTTTGCCCAATCCCAGCCAGGCTTGCACTTGAAGTACTCACCTGTTTCATGTAAAGTACAGTATAGGAAATATAGTCAATAATGCAGTAACTTATAACATAGTTCTATTACATAGCTACCACATAGTAAAAGGTGGGTACTAAACGAATGTGGAGATCACTTCATAAGTAATATAACGATCTAACCTTAGGTTGTACACCTGAAACTAATATAATATTAAGTATCAAGTGTAATTGAAAAATTTTTAAATTTGAAGTTTATACTAAAAATATATACAAATAACTAAATAATACACCCAAATAAAAAAATACCTTATCTTAGGTTCTGACCCAATTCTTCTTTTAAAATCAGTATTATTAGAGACGTTTACAGTATTTTCTTAGACTTGTTAGTTTTCAGTTACACTGGTAGTAATTTAAAAGCCTCTTTCTTAAGAAGTTCCAATATAAACTTATTGAATCCAAGCATTGCAATTTGTATTACCATAAAATTTGTTGGTACCTTCCTCTTTTTATTAAAAATATGGAGAAAAGGGACATAACATTATATCAATATTCAGATGTGGGCATTCACACATAGGAACCTGAGCTTAAGTATAAGTTTGAGAACAGTTGTTGGAAAACCAGATGGTGAGCAGCTGAGAACCGAAGTAACAATATAGGAAGACCCCACCCCACAGGGCTTTGTCCAGAATAAAAAGAAGCATAAATTTTGCAAACAAAAAAGACTGATTGAGGAATTAGGGGGGCCACTAAATGGCCTGTCTAAGCAACGATTAGGTACATTTGTGGCCTTAGGATAATTATGAGAATTTAAAAGTCAGAAACCAAGAGTCCCAAGGAGCAGTATTCTTACAAATGTTTCAAGTTCAAGTAACATTTTCCTAAGGAGAATCTGCCTATGAATCAGGTCTCCAAACACAGTTTTATTATTTACAGAAGAAATTATAAGGCAAAACTAATTTTCCAACACAACAAAAGTTTATAGTGGAAAAGGTAGCCTGTGTTAAATCAAATTTCCCATGCAGACTAGGCTGCACACATTTATACAACTTAGAAATCCTTATTAAAAATCAGCTTTATATTGCTTCTAACTGCTTTAGCAGGGGAAATGTAGCTGGTCTGTACATAGACATTAACTTTCAAGTTTTGATTTTTAACATTACTGGTCTTAAATCTTATAATGCAGAAAGAACTGAATGAGTGACACCATGTTGAGCATCAGGCAAGCAATCTAAGGGTCTCCCAAATTTTATAATTATTTGTTTGAGATCCAAGAATTTTCTAGCCAGGCATTAAAAAGAAGTATCTTCTTCAATTTTGTGCCATTTTACCTTGAGGAACCTATGTTTGGGAAAAAAGTAAAACAAAAAATCTCAAACAAAATTAATTATAGGATTACTAAAAGATAGCTGGGCAGATATTACCTAAAGTCACTAACAAGAGCAAAAATTTAGATTTTTTTACATCTAAACTAATACAATTTACTGTCCATTTGAATGAAATAAATGTAGTATAGGTACATATTACTTTTATTAGAGAAATTTTACAGATATGTGTATGTACCGCATCACTTGAGTCATGGTTGAGAAATCATTACTTTAGGGATTCAAGAACCAGCTTTCATAGAGAAGTCAGCTAATTTATTTATCCTAAAAAATAATAGTTCAATTAATTAAAAACATGGTCTAATATATTTTCAAATGGGAGTAGTTATTTGTCTATTAAAAGCAATTTTAAATTCTTCCCATAATGTTTATTATCCTTAACCCAACATATTTAATTTATGAATGTTAATTGAGCTGGACCAGGCAGTGGCGCAGTGGATAGAGCTTTGAACTGGGATGCCAGAAGTCCCAGGCTCGAGACCCTGAGCTTGCCAGCTTGAGTGCTGGCCCATCTGGCTTGAGCAAAAGTTCACCAGCTTGGAGCCAAGATCATTTGCTCCAGAAAGGGGTTGCTCAGTCTGCTGAAGGCCCGCGGTCAAGGCATGTGTGAGAAAGCAATCAATGAACAACTAAGGTGTTGCGAAGGCAATGAAAAACTAATGATTGATGCTTCTCACCTCTCTCTGTTCCTGTGTCTGTCCCTATCTATCCCTCTCTCTGACTCTCTCTCTGTCCCTGAAAAAAAGAAAAATACATGAATGTTAATTGATTAGTTTATTCATAATTCTTTGAGGCTTAATATAGATCAAACACAGTGTTTACCACTAAGAATACATAGGCTCAAAGACTTGATCTCTGCTTGTGTGGAGTTCCAGTGGCAAAATATGTTAAGTTCATTGATAATGTTATGGTTGATTTTATGTGTCAACATGACTTTGTGAGGTATCCAGATTTTTGGTTGAACATTATTCTAGGTGTTTCTGTAAGGGTGTTTTTGGATAAGATTAATGTTTAAGCCAGTAGAGGGGGTAAAACAAATTTCCCTACTATAAGTGGGTTTCATGTAATCAATTGAAAGTTTGACTAGAACAAAAAATTCCTCTCTTGAAATAAATGAAAACTCCTTTTGTCTAAGTGCCTTCAACGTGGAGTATGATTTTTTTTCCCGTCTTTGGACTTGAGCTGAAACATTAGCTTTTCCTGGGTCTCAATACTGCTAGCCTTTAGACTAGAACTATATCATCAGTTCTTCTGAGTCTCCAGTTTGCTGACTGTAAGTCTTGGCTTTTATATACCTCCATAATTGCATGAGCCAATTCTTAATAATAAATATATATTACATAATTTTAGTTCTGTCTCTCCGGAGAACTCTAATAAAGAGGTTTACAGGGACATTATGAAATTATGGAGGAAATACCATATAATGAACTCTAGAATAATTACAGATGGCTTTTAAATGAATTAAAGCCTCATCTGAATCTTAATTTAAATATTTTAGAAACATGCATATTGTAGTCTTAATCAAAGAAAAAATATAGTGCACTTCAGTATCATCAAGATTTTAGCACCGGAAACCTCATTAAATAAAACAGATGTAAACATGGCATCTCTCAATAATGTAAAAGTGTGACTAGGCACCCAGTCACACCTGCAAACTCCACAGAATCTTCTCTGTAAACTCCTAAGTCTTGTACAGTGATTCACAGGTTAAAAATTATGATCCGACTTCATCAGAGAAAAGGTTGTTGGAAGAGAGATTTACACAATTATATTTATTTAATACTTCATCATGCAATTTAAAATATTTTCCCTTACAATAAATTATAACAATTTGTAAGATAAAATTTTTTTGAAAAGCTAGTGTTTTTAAGTACACTCAATCCAATTGTGTTTATTTCTCTATTGCATCTTTTACAGAAGAATTAGATATAACAATTAATCATACCTTTTCTTTCTCTGGATTGATAAAGGAAGAATGAAAAGAATTATGCCCGTGATAGGAGAGATAAGCAGGTATTTATGTCTAGAGACCTGATGTTTTCCTTACCTTGAAGTATAAAAGATAGTCAAGAGATACTGTGTTTGAAAAACTTGGAATCATGGAAGCAAAAGAAGGGTTGATCAAAAAGTAGAAAATTTAAAGGGTTGAGGAGAAAGGAATATTCAGAATATAGTAAAAGATAACTCTTCAAATCAATGAAACAGATGTATTTTTTAACAAATGGAAAAACTGAGTAGTCATCTAAAAGAAAAATAATAATTTGAAAATTTACTTCTCATGTCATTGAAATAAATCCAAGTGGATCAGTAATTAAAACAACTGATAAAAAGAAAAAGAAAATGAAAAACAAACAAACAAAAAAAAGCATGAGAGGTAGAACTGGTTTTAAAATTATACAGTAGGCATCATATCTCTAAGTGCAAAACCAAACACAGAAGACAACCAATAAACACTAATAAATTGTAATACATAAACATTTTAAGATTTTTGGCAGAAAATTTTATAAAGTCAATGACTAAAGGTAATTTCAAAAAAATATTTTTAATTCATATCACATACAGTAGAAAAATTGTCTTAATGTATAAATACTTATTTTAATAAAAAGGAAAAAGAAAAACACCAAAGAGGAGCATAAGAATACAAACTATTCTTAAAAATATACATTGCTGATGGTAATATACATTTTTATAACCCCCAGAAAGATAATTTAGCAATAACTACCAAAATTCAATGCACATACTCTATGACTCAGCAACTTCTTTTTCTGGGCATTTATTTTACATGTTTGTAAAGTCCTATATGTATAAAGACATTCATTACAGTCACCATGTGTTATAGTTAAACTACCTGTATGACTGCCAATATAGGAAAAGTTAAATAAATTATACTACATTTATATAATGGAATACATTACAATTTTATATTGAATGTAGCATCTTTAGATATACTGTTAAAATAAAAATTAAATCCCATATCATACCTCTCTGTTTGCGTAGAAAAAATAAAAAAGAGAATACTTATATAATGCTTGAAATGCAGAAAAATATATGAAATAACATCTAAGAATGGTCAATACATCCAGGAAATAGATGGGGCTAGCTGAGCCGGAAGAAAGGGGGAAAATTTTCACAATACTTTCTTTTGTACTTTTAAAAAATTACCCAGTGCATGTATAACCTCTTTGGTAATAAATATATTAAAAGTTTTAAGTCCTGCATCTTGAGTAACAAATATCATCAAAACCAATTTTTCATTGTACATAGGTGAAAACTATAAAATACTTAGAATCCAAGAACAGCAAAAGGAATTTATATAAAATATGATCAAATATAACTTTCGCTATAGTTAGTAAAAATTATAGCCTTAATTTTGTTTTGTATAAAGCAAGAAATACTGAAAATAATTAAGTTGATATTTATCTTGAAGAGCAAGAAAATATTACAGCAAATTCAAATGAAATGTAAAAAAATATGAACAACACATAAAATAAAAAAATGAATGTAAGCCAACACTGCGAAACCATAAAAGGTCTTATTTTAAAAAAAACTAAGTAAAATAAACAAAAAGAAAGGAAAACTAGTAAAAATATAAAGTCTTTATCTCTTGAGAAAAAAATTACAAATCCTATGAGAAATATTTTTATTCTGGTACACATTTGAGTCTAAATTCTAAGTTAAATGGACAAATGATTGGAAAAGGCATGTGCAACAATTAATTTATTCCAAACACACACACACACACACACACACCTTATTAGTCTAAAACATAATTTAAAAACTCCCTTGTAAATAATTTACTTCTCTCCTGAAAATACAGAAATTAAAATCACAGTTTTCAGCATACGTTTTCTAAATATTTGGGGAGAGCAACTGTAACCTTATGTGAAGACTTTCCATCAATGTTATAAATTTTCTTCTTGAAAATGAACAAAAAATGTACTAAGATTCCTTAACTTATTCACAAAGCTTCCAAAATCAAAAGGAGTAAAAGTGACAACTAAAAATATAACCATATTTAATTTAGCAGTGTTTTAAAACATATATCCTAAGCAAGTAATCATATTCCCTGAAATAATGGTAGTTTCACTCTAGAAAATTGAATAACACAATGTATACAATTAATAAATAAAAGAAAAAAATTATCTTAATATACACCACATGTTTTGAAGTTAAATAATTTCAAATAAAAACGTAGCAGAATAGGTTTAAATACGATAGTCATTAACATGACAAATTGCATTAGTTAAAAATTAATTTTTTAATTATGAAACTTGGTACATTGTATTACATTGAGGCGGGGATGCAAGAAAGAGAGCAAGAATATCTGTTAAAATCACCATAGAGCATTATACCAGCTATCTTAGAAGATATGATTGTCAAAACTAAAAACTTAAGAGAATTAGTAAGTAAAACTGATCAAGTTTATAAGACTAGGCCTAAATTTTAAAACATTAAGAATTTTCAACAATAATAACTAAGTAAGAAATAAAACAGAAAATCTACTCAAAGGGAAACAGAAACTAAAAGTATCTAGATAACAAACCTATTCAAATAGCCTTGGTAAAAATTCACAAGGTTTTTCTGAAGGATACTTTAAAAAAGATAAATGTAAACATGGATAAACTCTGAAATATGTGAGAGACAACTTTTTGGAATAAATTTGCATAACTCAAAACACTTATATCAAATGGGACTTTTCTACAAGGAATAGTAACAATTTTGGCAATTTTAGGGAAAAGATTACAACAGCTACAATATAAATTTTTTTTTATTATGACCTGACTTCAAGTTGGAGATGCAAAGTCAGTAAAACTGTTCTTTCTTCTTCCACTAAAAGATCTTACCACAGTGTAAGAATGGAGTAACTCCAAAATATATACCAAGAAAGACTAAAGTGGAGCTCATTGCCACTAATTTTTCTCCTACTATATCCCCTCAATCATGTGCCCTGTGGAAGAGCTTTATTTTTTAAATGCAGTTCTGCTACTTCTTGATACCAGAATTTCCCCATAAACTAAAAATGACACATTATCGATATAAATAAAGGCAACTTGTAAGTATTATTATATAGAAAACTGAAACATAGGAAGAACTCAGTAGATACATTCTTAGATATGCTGATGGTGGAAAACGTACAATGCATAAAGCCACCCAATAGTGAGAGTTGTGAAGTCTGATAACAGATTTCATTCCCCTCGTTTATAAAGAGTTGATACTGTACAATAAATAACTGATCCAAATTCTGCCTTTCAAGTTTATTATAACTATGTTGCTTTAAATGTAAAATTGGCAAAATCATACCTGTATTTTGTGCTCAGTAGCTAATCAGTGCATTTAGAATTTGAATTATAAATATTGTTTTAAAGATTTTTTAAATATACACATCTTTACTACAACAAAAAGAATCTCAATGCTTATATTTGTTGATCTTTCAAGACCTTAGTTATTATATATTAAACAAAAAGATTACTAACCTGATTGTTCATAACGAATAGCAGACAATCTCTTCATCATTTCTATATTTTTCTTTAAAGCATACAAAGCAGAAGTCTACATATATCATTCCAGATTTATCCAGAAATTTTATTTTTATGAATTCAATATTTTTTAAAAAACATACACTTTAGAAAACAATGAAGGAGACGGCAAGATGGCAATGGAGTAGACAGGCGTATCAACTTCCAACTCCCAAAACAAAGTGGACTATAACTTAATTTTAAGAACCATCATCTGGATAAACCAACTTTGAACTAAACTAAGTGGACTCTTCAACCAAGGAACACTGAAGAAGCCACACTGAGACTGATTGGAAAAGCAAAAACATGGAAAGGGCTGCCCAGCTCCCCAGAGCGAACGGCAGTCCAGAGAGAATCGCGTGGCAGGAAAAGAGTTTAGCGGAGAGAGAGGGACATGGGACCCAGGAACAAAGCCCCAATCTGCAGCCCCAAGCCTAGAAGAGGCAGTTAGACAGTATTGAGCTGTGAAACAAGTGAGGATACTGATTGTGAGAAAGAGACAGTTTTCTCAGACCCAGGATTCTTCTTAAAGGGACAGCGCAGAAAACCCCTTTCACAACCACTCATTGAGGGCTCCGGGGAATGGGGATAGAGGAAATAACCAGAGCAGTGGGAAGAGACTGTGGACTGGAAGGCACAGGGAGAAACACTCTGAGGGACAGCCACCCTAACCCCTGTGCTGAGTCACTTCTCTAGTCGAAAACAAATATTTCCCCTGGAACTAGCAATACCAGCAAAGGGAGACAGGTTACCAGCCAAACAAGCTCTCCAGCGGCACTTAAAGAAGAGCTGCTTAGATGGAGGGAACTTCCAGGACTACAGTATGGAGTGTTAGGTTCTGAGCTGCAGTGCTTCTACCTACACTTCTGAGAGCTTGCTGGAGGGACGGTGGCAGCGGAATGCTGAAATGTTGTTCTGTTGGCAGGGGGCGAAGGCCCAACCGGCGTGAACTTGGTTTAACCAAGCAGGGGTGGGGAGATGTGCAAAAGTGGTCCAGCAGCTGAGGGCCTACCTGCAGCCCCACCTGTGGGGAAAAAATGGGAGGCCAGGAATGGGCAGAGATCTGCTGCTGAGCACGGCCCCATGGGCGAGCAGCATCACCCTGCATGAGCTGGTCCTGACCGCTGGAGTGGGGCTAAAGCCCAGGACAGGTGGAGGCTCGCAGTTGAGTGAACACCAGCAGCTTTGCTCAACCTGATAAACCTGATAAGGGTTCCTGAAGATGAAGAGCAAAAACAAGAAATAAAAACTTTGTTCAAATAAACCATAGCTGAAAACTTCCCTATATTAAGGCTGAAAAAAGTTTCACACAATCAAGAAGCAAAGAGAACTCCATTAAAGAGAAACCCAAAGAAATCTACACCAATACACATCTTAGTTAAAATAACAAAGCTAAGGGATAAAGAGAAAATTTTAAGAGCTGCTAGAGAATAAAAGCCTATCAACTCCAAAGGAGCCCCCATAAGAATGACATCCAACTTCTCAACAGAAACACTTGAGGCCAGAGGGAATAGCAAGATATATTCACAGTAATGCAGAACAAGAACCTACAACCAAGACTACTCTATCCAGCAAGGCTAATGTTTAAAATTAAAGGAGAAATAAAGAGCTTCCCAAACAAACAAACAAAAAAATACTCAAGGAATTCATTAAAACCAAACCAATTCTGCAAAAGATGCTCAGGGGCCTGCTGTGAACAGTTCAAAGGGGGAAAAGAATATAGCAAAAGAAAAATACAGCTTTAAAGTATAAAATGGTAATAAACAATTACATATCAATAAGAACCTTAAATGTAAATGGATTAAATGATCCAATCAAAAGACATAGGGTAGCTGCATAGATAAAGAAACAGGACCCATACATATGCTGCCTACAAGAGACACACCTTAAAACAAAAGATGCACATAGACTGAAGGTAAAAGGATAGAAAAATATATTTCAGGCAGATGAAAATGAAAAAAAAGCCGGGGTAGCAATTCTTATATCTGACAAAATGGACTTTAAAACAAAGGCTTTAGTAAGAGATAAAGAAGGACACTACATAATGATAAAGGGAGCAATTCAACAGGAAGATATAACCATTATAAATATCTATGCACCAAACATAGGAACCCCGTCATACATAAAGCAGACTTTGATGGATATAAAGGGTGAGATTAACAGCAAACACTATAATAGTAGGGGATTTCAATACCCCACTAACATCACTTGATAGATCCTCAAGAAAGAAAATTAATAAAGAAACAGCAGACTTAAAGGATACACTAGATCAACCCGATTAAATAGATATCTTCAGAACTTTTCAACCTAAAGCAGTAGAATATACATTCTTTTCAAGTGCTCATGGTACATTCTCTAGGATAGACCACATGTTAGGACACAAAAGTGGTCTTAACAAATTTAAAAAGATTGAAATCATATCAAGCATTTTCTCTGATCACAATGCCATGAAACTAGAAATTAACCACAAAATAAAAACTGAAAAATACTCAAACACTTGGAAACTAAATAGCATGTTATAAAATAACGAATGGATTAACAATGAGATCAAAGAAGAAATTAATAAGTTTCTCAAAATGAATGAAAATGAGCATACATCAACTCAAAATTTATGGGACACAGCAAAAGCACTACTGAGAGGGTAGTTCATAGAACTACAGGAATACCAGCAGAAGTAGAAAAAGCTCAAATAAGGAACCTGACCTTGCATCTAAAAGAACTAGAAAACAACAGTAAATAAGCCCAGGACTAGTAGAAAGAAGGAAATAATAAAGATCAGAGGAGAAAAAAATGACATAGAGGTTAAGGAAACAATATAAAGGATCAATGAAACCAGGAGCAGGTAAACACGATTGATGAACCTTTAACTAGACTCACCAAGAAAAAAAGAGAGAGGATTGAAATGAATAAAATTAGAAATGAGAGTGGAGAAATAACAACTGACACAACAGAAATACAAAGTATTGTAAGAAAATACTATGAAGAACTCTATGCCAAAAAATTAGACAACTAAGGTGAAATGGACAAATTTCTTAAATCATATAATCTTTCAAAAATCAATCTAGAAGTGTCAGAACACCTAAACAGACCTGATGGCTTCACAAGTGAATACTACTAAAAATTCAAAGAAGAACTAACTCTTATTCTCCTCAAGCTATTTCAAAAAATTCATGAGGAAGGAAGACTTCCAAACTCCTTTTATAAGGCGAGAATAATTCTGTTCCGAAACCAGGCAAGACAAGACAAAGAATGAAAATTATAGGCCAATAACCCTGATGAATATAGATGCTAAAATTCTCAAAAAAATATCAGCCAACTGGATCTAGCAATATACGAAAAATATCATACACCATGATCAAGTGGGATTTATTCGGGAGAGACAAGCCTGGTTCAATATTGGCAAATAAATCAATGTGATTCATCACATAAACAAAAGGAAGGACAAAAATCACATGATGATTTCAATAGATGCAGAAAAAGCATTTGATAAAATCCAGCATCCATTCGTGATCAAAACTCTCAATAAAGTGGGAATACAGGGAACATACCTTAACATGATAAAGGCCATCTATGAAAAAACCCACAGCAAACATCATACTAAACGGGCAAAAATTAAAAGCAAACTCCTTAAGATCAGAAACCAGTCAGGGGTGCCCCCTTTCACCATTCTTATTCAACATAGTTCTGGAAGTCCTAGCTACAGCAATCAGACAAAAAGATGAAATAAAAGGCTTCCAAAATGGAAAAGAAGAAGTAAAACTGTCATTATTTGCAGATGATATGATATTGTATATAGAAAACCCTAAAGTCTCAGTCAAAAAACTACTGGACCTGATAAATGAATTCAGCAAGGTGGCAGAATATAAAATTAATACTCAGAAATCAGAGGCATTTCTATATACCAACAATGAACTGTCAGCCAAAGAAATTAAAGAAACAATCCCCTTCACTATTGCAGCCAAAAAAATAAAGTACCTAGGAGTAAATTTAACCAAGGAGGTTAAGGACTTGTACTCAGAAAATTATAAAACATTGATCAAAGAAATCAAGGAAGATACAAACAAGTGGAAGCATATACTGTGCTCATGGCTAGGAAGAATAAACATCATTAAAATGTCTATATTACCGAAAGCAATTTATAAGTTCAATGCAATACCTATTAAAATACCAATGACATACTTCAAAGATATAGAACACATATTCCATAAATTTATATGGAACCAAAAAAGAACACGAATAGACTTAGCAATCTTAAAAAGAAAAAATAAAGCAGAAGGTATCACTCTTCCGGATATCAAGGTATACTATAAGGCCATTGTACTCAAGACAGCCTGGTACTTGCATAAGAACAGGCACATAGATCAATGGAACAGAACAGAGAACCCAGAAATAAATTCACACCTTTATGGACAACTGATATTTGACAAAGAAGGAAAGAGCATACAATGGAGTAAAGACAGCCTCTTTAACAAATGGTGTTGGGAAAATTGACATCTACTTGCAAAAAAATGAAACTAGACCATCAACTTACACCATTCATTAAACAAACTCAAAATGGTTAAAAGACTTAAATGGAAGCCGTGAAACCATAAGCATCTAAAAAGAAAACATAGGCTGTAAACTCTCTGACATTTGTGGCAGCAATATATTTGCCAATTTATCTCCACGGGCAAGTGAAATAAAAGGCAGAATAAACAAATGGTACTATATCAAACTAAAAAGTTTTTGCACAGCTAAAGACAATAAGAACAGAATAAAAAGACAAACCAAACAATGGGAGAACATATTCGACAACACATCCGATAAGGGTTAATAACTAAAATTTATAAAGAACTTATAAAACTCAACACCAGAAAGACAAACAATCCAATCAAAAATGGGCAAAAGGAATGAATAGAAATTTCTCCAAAGAGGACATATAGATGGCCAATAAGCATATGAAAAAATGCTCGAAATCACTAATCATTAGAGAAACACAAATTAATACCACAATGAGATATTACCTCACACCAGTCAGAATGGTGCTCATCAGCAAAACAACACAGAATAAGTGCTGGCGAGGATGTGGAGAAAAGGGATCCTTCCTGCACTGCTGGTGGGAATGTGGACTGGTGCAGCCACTGTGAAAACCAGTATGGAGATTTGTCAAAAAATTAAAAATTGAACTGCCTTTTGACCCAGCTATCCCACTTTTAGAAATATACCCTAAGAACACCATAGCACTGTTCGAAAAGAATAAATGCATCCCCATGTTCGTGGTAACATTGTTCACAATAGCGAAGATCTGGAAATAGCCCAAGTGTCCGTCAGAAGACGAGTGGATTAAAAAGCTATGGTACATATATACTATGGAATACTACTCAGCCATAAGAAATGATGACATCGGATCACTTACAACAAAATGAATGGACCTTGCTAACATTATAAGGAATGAAAAAGTAAAACAGAAAAGAACTGAGAACAGCATGATTTCATACATAGGTGGGACATAAAAGCGAGTCTATGAGATATAGACAAGAGTGTGGTGGTTACGGGGTGGGAGAGGGAGGAGAGGGAGGTAGAGGGGGAGGAGCTGGGCACAAAGAAAACCAGATAGAAGGTGACAGAGGACAATTTGACTTTTGGTGATGGGTACGCAACATAATTGAATGATAAGATAACCTGGAGATGTTTTCTTTGGACATATGTACCCTGATTTATTAATGTCACCCCATTAAAATTAATAAAAGTAAAATAAAATAAAACAGTGAATAAATAGAATACATTGTCAAATAAATGATTTTTTTTTCTTTTTGATTCAATAGATTACCCATCAGAGACTTGACCAAGTTCAATTCAAATATAACTATTTCATAATATCCTGACCAGGTGGTTTCCAAAGGCTGCTATTTATTTATGCATTCTCCTATTTCAATTTAAAAATGCAAATTAAATCACTCTTATAATTTTAAATATATAAGGATTCTCTTTTTCTTCACAAAGGTTTTTTGTACTTTCTTTATAACCAGTGGAAAGATTCAGAACTCCATATTTATTTAAATTGTTCTCCAAATGATCCTTCTTACTAGTTCTGTTTATTTGTGTTGACAACTTGGACAGTAAGGCTTATTTTACATAATACTGCAACAGTTGCATTTTCCCCAGGCTGAATCTTCTCCATTCTTTATTCATTCTCTGGCTGCATATAAAATTTGACTTGTGGCATTCTGCCTCACAAAGACAATGGATTGAGAGAATTTAGGCATGTTAGATAATGGAATACAGCCAACTAATATTCATTTTTTCAAAAAACCTACATCCTATACTTGATGTCTTTTCCTTCATTTTTAATCTTATGAAGAATGGCTCAACACACTTAACTGATTATAGCATATAAATTGCATTTGAAATCATATACCTTGAGTGATAAACACCATAACTCAACCAATACATTTTAGACATGTGGTAATGAAGCTTATTTTCTCCTTTCCTATAGTTTTGTTCACTTTGCTAGTCACATGATTTGTTCTCTACTATCTATTCTTTTCTGGTGACAGAAAGAATAATGATCATTCAAGTGTGTATCTGATTAAGGTGATGTGCCACCAAAACTGAATGTTGACGAGAACTGTCAGTTCTTCACCTTCCTTCAAACCTCCACATTTGAATACAGGTATTTAGAAAATATACTCCAATTTTTTTAATTTACTTATTATTATTATTATTATTATTTGGTGACAGAGACAGAGAGAAGGACAGATAGGGACAAACAGACAGGAAGGGAGAGAAATAAGAAGCATCAATTCCTTGTTGCACCTTAGTTGTTTATTGATTGCTTTCTCATATGTGTCTTGACAAGGGGGCTAAAGCAAACTGAGTGACCCCTTGCTCAAGCCAGCGACCTTGGGCTCAAGCTGGTAAGCCTTGCTCATGCTAGATGAGCCTGCGCTCAACGGGTGACCTCTGGGTTTTGAACTGGGTCCTCTGTGTCCCAGTTCGACACTCTATCCAGTGTGCCATTGCCTGGTCAGGCAGATAATATACTCCAATTTTAAAAGAGAAAATGACCAGCCCTTATTCACAGCTCTAAGTAAAATCTAAAATCTAGAATCTTTAATCTAAGTACTACACACATCATTACTTGCTAATAGCTTAAGTAAGAGACTATTTATTTAGAGAATGCTTTTTAATCACTAAAAGGAGCTGCATTTTCCCCAAAGCCTATCTGGTCTCCTATCCTGGTTTATAAACCCAGATTGCACATAACTTGAAAGCTTTATTTTCCAGTGAAGGAAGAAAGAGCAGAGTTAGAAAGTATTAGGTTCAGTGGCAGTTTTCCACTAGCAATGACCTTATTTCTACTCTACAGTTTAAAAATACTACATATTCTAGAATGAATTCCAGTTTTGTTATTTCACACTAGCTAATGAGTTCAAAAAATGTTGCATAATAAAACAATATTGCACCAGTTACTCTGCATTTAAAAATTTATTTCATCCACAAAAAAAAATCAAATGCCTTATTTCTTTTGTTGCCTCTCTGTGAATTAAGGAACTCCATTTTGCCCTACACCCCTAGAAAAGCATTTCTTCTTTTGCTGTAGAACAGACAATCTGGATAGAGTGGCATTTTAGCAACTAGAAATTATTAGGTGGGTCCAAAGGCCTCCAGAGAGTAGTGTATCCAGTTTATGGTTCTAAATTCTTTATTTTCCCATTGTAAACTGAGATTAGGCAAGATAAGTAAACTGTAGATCTTTCACAATGCTAAGGTTAATTAAATTAAAATAGTATGGGCTCACTGTGGTTATGGTGCCTTGTATGATAAACGCACCTAAATAGATTCTTTCTTTCCTCCCAGGAATTTTTTTTTTTAATCTTGAACCTAATTAATTAGTCTTCTTGTACTCCCTGTGTAGTAGAAGCTTCGTCCTGGAAGAATTCTGCTTGCCCCTGGGGACTTTTTCCAAGCAATTTATGTTACTTGTATGTAGCAATGGTCAAAACTATAGGAGGATAAACTCTTATGGTCTTTTATTAATGGTGAATTGTTATCTTCAGAAGTTGCCTATCATTCTGGCTACTATGTGAAGAACTAACTGTCGGGAATAACGTAGAATTAAGGTAGTTAAGTCAAATATGATGCAAACATCTAAATGAGAGTCTATTGTTGGATGATGAGGATCTATTGTTGAACAGCAAGAGGTGGGTGGATTCTTGCTATATTATGGAGGTAGCATGGACAATATTTGCATATCAATAATATGCTAGCTTTAAAAAAAAAAATCATGAAGTGTATGTCCTGGGATTCTGGCCTAAGCACCCCACTAGATGGCAACATCATTTACTGAATGCTGAAATACAGAAGACTGAGGAAGAAAATCTCTGTGAGTATAGGGAGAAATCAATTATTCTGCTTTGAGCTAGTTAAATCAGGGGTATTTATATGGCATCCATGTGGAGTTATAGAATATGCAGTTGAACACATGAAGCTCAGTGTATATAATTAAGAGACAAAGTTATAATATTAGGAATCACCAAAGAGATGGGACCAGATATCATTAATTAGGAATATGCTTCGAAGAAAATGTGTAGAGAAATAAAATAAAACAAAACGACTTCATCTCCCCAAAACATTCCTTGTTCTCCTTAAAAAAACTGAATCACTAAAAGTATAACGGTTCATTCCTATGTTTTCTCATATCAACATGTAGCAATTTGAGTGAATGGATGGAATTTCAAGAATTTCTTCAATACCTTAGGCCTGATATATATTTCCATGGAAATCATTTCAGCCCCTCAAAATATTGCTCTTACTATCAACATCTTGTTATCATTTTAGGAAATACTGAGAACACCCAAGAATACTGCTATTTTACCCTCATATCCACACAGTATGGAAATAACCTAAATATCAATTAAAAATGACAAACAGCAGTTTACAATCTAAGTTACAATTACACTATTACAAACTTTTGCTACAAAACATGTATCCCAAAATAAAATATACATTGTGAAGTCTAGAATTGAATTTTCATGACCAGCTGCAAAGAATTACTATTTTTTTTAGGAGGAAAGGATATAAAAGAAAAGTAAATTAAAAAGATTTCCAGATTTCAGAGTCTTTATTTTTTTGTGTTTTTCTGAAATGAGAAGTGGGGAGACAGAGAGAGAGACTCCCACATACACCTCACCCAGACCCACTCAGTAAGCCCATTAGGGCACGATGCCCTGCCCTTCTGGGGAGTTGTTTTATTGGGACCGGAGCCATTCTAGCCCCTGAGGCAAAAGCCGTGGAGCCATCCTCAGAGCCAGGTCCAACTTTGCTCCAATGGAGCCTTGGCTGTGGGAGAGGTAGAGAGAGAGGAAAGTGTGGAAAAGCAGATGGGCGCTTCTCCAGTGTGCCCAGGCTGGGAACTGAACCCAGGACTTTCACACACTGGGCCGAGGCTCTACCACTGAGCCAAACATTCAGGGCCCAGATTTTAATCTTTAGGGCAGTATTTCATCTGCGCCAATGAGTTTTTCATTGCCAAGCTGTGTAGTTAAAGGCAGTAACTTAAGTTGATGCAAGGTCAAGCTAAAAACGTAATGAGTAGGGAGTGAATTCCAGAGCAGGAATGTCTGTGTTCAAATATCAGTTTTGCCAAATAATTGATGTATGTGCTTAGACAGATTACCAGACTTGTCTCCTTTTTGAATTGCCCACTTTTACAGTTATAATATTGCCTAACTCATGTCTCCATGTAGAAGTCGCATAAAAATATAGCTGCTAAAAGCCCATTTGTGAAAGAATATTCAGTATTGCCCATATGAAACATGCTATCATTTCTCTAAGATATAAATTATTTTGACTTTCCCATTTATGTTTTTTTAACTTGAGATGGAATAAATGGGCAATTATAAAACTCTCAGTAAAGTTATAAGTATGCTTAACAAGCCCAAGTAAAGGGAAAAACTGATCTTAGACAACTTGTATTTTACATATTTTTCTCTGTGTAATTTCTCTTTATATGTAAGACTATAGATTATATAGCATTTGTTGTGTGCCAGACATTCTTCTAAGTGCTTTGTAAACTTTATCTCATTTGGTTTTCATAACTACTTTATGAAGTTGATAGAATTTTCAATCCCATTTTACAGAAAAGAGAGAGAGAGAGAGAGAAAAGATTTACTGTTGACTAAAAGAGAAATTAATTAATTTCTCAAGATATCAGAACTAGAAAGTGGTGAAGCAGAAATTTATGCCCAGACAGTCAAGCTCCAGGGTCTAGGTGCTTAAGCACTCTGTTGTGATGCCTCTAACTGCAAACAAAGGACATTGCATATTTACTTTAAATATTTGGTGAAAAATATCAGAGCTGAAATCTCTCCCACTCAACTAAATTTTGTGATATAATATCACCTCTACCACAATGCTAATTTACATATTAGTGATTTCAAGGTAATCTATACAATTTTAAAAATTATGAAAAAGTAATGAAAGTATATTCCCATAATGTATAATGACTGTTATAGACATTTACAAAGTGCATACAAAATAGGAGCACATAGTGTACACTATTGCACACTAATTCACTCAGTCATCAAGTGTGTCTTGTATACCAGGTGTAAGATTTTGTTGGGTCATTATAATTACTTGGGCTAAGAATTATTATCCTGCCATCATAAAAGGTAAGATTTCCTTCTTTTTCCTGGCAGCATAGTATTCCATTTTGTATACTTACCACAGCTGATGGACACTTGGGCTATTTTGAGATCTTGGCTATTGTAAACAATGCAGCAGTAAACATGGGGGTGCATATCTACTTTTGAATCAGTGATTTTGTATTCTTAGGATATATTCCTGAAAGTGGAATAGTTGGGTCAAAAGGCAGTTACATTTTTAGTTTTTTGAGGAAACGCCATACTTTTTTCCACATTGGCTGTACAAGTCTGGATTCCTGCAAGCCATGCAGGAGGGTTCTCTTTTCTCCACACCTCACCAGCACTTATTGTGTGTTGATTTGTTAATGTGTGCCATTCTGACAGCGTGGATGGACCTGTAGATTATAATGCTAGGTGAAATAAGGCAGTCAAAAAAAGACAAATATCACATATGATCTCATTTATATGTGGAATTTAATGAACAAAGTGAACTGAGGAACGGAATAGAGGCAGAGGCATAGTCACAAGAACCAGAGGGATAACTGTCAAAGGAAGGGTTATGAGGGAGCGGGATCAGAGAAGGCGAAGGGATTAGTGAAATTATATATACATAACACATAGATACAGGTAGCAGGACAGCAAATTCCAGAGGAAAAGGGGGAGGGATGTATGGCAAGGGGGGGAAAGGGGGTGTAAATAAGGACACAAGGGTTGGAGGTGAAGGTGTTATATTTAGTAGAACACTTGAATTTATATTAACACAGTAAACTAAAATTAATAAAAATTTTAAAAAAATAATTAGTATCCTGATAGTAAATGTAAAAATAAAAAAGCCCATACTAAATTTTCAAAAACCTAAATCACATATAATAGCTAGATGCAATGCTTACATGCTTGTTTTTTCTTATGCAATGTGCCATCTTCTAGAGAGCCCTACAGCTTAGCTCTCTCTGTCTCTGTAGCATTTTTCTTATCCTTAGGATTCTACGGCTTTCTAATGGACTTGCACTTCTGTGTCCTGGGAGGACTATAATAGAAATTTCTATGTCCCTTAAAGTTTACTAAGACATTGTTGTTTAAAAGAGATTATAACTGACTCCATCACACAACCTTAATTGCATCTTCCATTGGATTAATAAATTTAATGTGACATGATCAATTCTATGTATCTGGAAAGTTTCCAAGAAAACTATTGTGTTAGATTGAGCTGAGGATAGATCTGGGAGCAAAGAGCTGACATACCTTGTCAGAAGCTCACTGTACACATCTGGGCAGATATTCTCAATTAGAAGTCTGTAAGTGACCTTCTTGAGTATACTGACTTTCCAAAATAAAAGACAAATTTGCTGCTGGAATACAGAAGGGTTTTTTTTCCCCCCTGGGTTAAAACCTAAAGCTGTGTTCAATGTTTAAAGGGATCCATGACCAGAAAAGTAGCATTCACTGATGAAGGAGAAGCACATTAGACATGCCCTACCTCACCCACAACACCTGTTCTGGTCCTGAGCATTAAAATGATGTGCACATGTCAAATGCAAGGACAAACCCAGGAGCTGAGGAACAGGAGCTGGGGGGCGAGGGTGGGGCAGAGAAAGCAGTGGCCCCTCTCTACGCCAGTGCCGCTTTTCCTTTCTTGCAAGATGTCTCCCTATCTTTTTTGTTTGTTTTCATGCAACTTTTGTGGTAAGATTGGCCTTATTCAGTTTACCATGTGATAGAACTGCTCTGTATGGAAAAATCTTAGGTTGGCTGACTAGGGCAGCTCTGCCTTAGACAAATGGACATTCTCCTGAACTTTAATAAAGTGCCCTTGAATTCATCTCTCTCTCTCTCTCTCTCTCTCTCTCTCTCTCTCATATCTTTAAAATATAATTGCTAAGATTAGCATGTAAAACTAAGAAAAAAGGGTCAAGTTAGGGGCAAATAAAACCTTGTATCCTACACTTCTTTTATCTCCTTTGCTGAGGTCAGGGTTTGGAGAAAAGTCCTCTAGTGTTTAAAGAGAGTGTTCGTTTAATTGGAAGCATCCCTTCAGCACACACTTTTTCCCCCTTTGACCCTGAGGCAGCTTTAACTTCTGGAAAAGAACACATAATCTCAGAATTCTAGTACTTCTGCCATCTGTCCACCAGTGAGATGTAAATATCAGTGATGAATGTTTAATTGCTAATGTGGGTTCTTTTTTCACCTTTGCACAGGTAATTTTTTTTAATATTTTATTATTATTAATTTTAATGGGGTGACACCAATAAATCAGGGTACATATGTATAATGAAAACATCTCCAGGTTATCTTATCATTCAATTGTGTTGCATACCCATCACCCAAAGTCAAATTGTCCTCTGTCACCTTCTATCTGGTTTTCCCTGTGTCCCTCCCCTCCTCCCTATTCCACCCTTCCCTCCCTCCCCCCACCCCGTAACCACCACTCTCTTGTCCATGTCTCATAGTCTCACTTTTATGTCCCACCTATGTATGAAATCATGCTGTTCTCAGTTTTTCTTTTTTTCTGATTTACTTATTTCACTCCATATAATGTTATCAAGGTACATCCATTTTGTTATAAATGATCCGATGTCATCGTTTCTTATGGCTGAGTAGTATTCCATAGTATATATGTACCAAAGCTTTTTAATTCACTCGTCTTCTGACGGACACTTGGGCTGTTTCCAGATCTTTGCTATTGTGAACAATGCTGCCATGAACATGGGGGCGCATTTCTTCTTTTCGAACAGTGCTATGGTGTTCTTAGGGTATATTCCTATAAGTGGGATAGCTGGGTCAAAAGGCAGTTCGATTTTTAATTTATTGAGGAATCTCCAAACTGTTTTCCACAGTGACTGCACCAGTCTGCATTCCCACCAGCAGTGCAGAAGGGTTCCCTTTTCTCCATATCCTCGCCAGCGCTTATTCTATGTTGTTTTGCTGATGAGTGCCATTCTGACTGGTGTGAGGTAATATCTCATTGTGGTTTTAATTTGCATTTCTCTAATGATTAGTGATGTTGAGCATTTTTTCATATGCCTTTTGGCCATTTGTATGTCCTCTTTGGAGAAATTTCTATTCATTTCTTTTGCCCATTTTTTGATTGGATTGTTTGTCTTCCTATTGTTGATTTTTATAAGTTCTTTATAAATTTTAGTTATTAACCCTTATCAGATGTGCTGTTGACTATATTTGCCGATTTATCTCCACGGGCAAATGAAATAAAAGGCAAGATAAACAAATGGGACTGTATCAAACTTAAAAGTTTTTGCACAGCTAAAGACAATAAGAACAGAATAAAAAGACAAACCACACAATGCACAGGTAATTTTATTCTCTTCTGTGAGTGCCAGCAAAGCTCATAGATTATAATTTGAAACATTCAGAAAGCATATATCTGAATATTGTTATATTTCTTTACATCACGATTCAATAACTATTAAAGCCTATATTTAATAAATACAGTGAACACAATGGCATAAATGTTTACAGCATTCCCTTGTAAACAATAATTTTGTACATAATAACAAATGGAATTATGCATATCACATCAGTGAGAGAATTCTCTTTAAATAAACTATTATATTTATAAATACTCTGATATTTTTAGTACATATTTATAAACCTGATTTATAGGAAGAAATAGAACATATATTTTCTTTCAAAAAGAAAATATTTGGAAATATACTATGTGTGGAGAAGGTTAAGTAGCTGGTGATTTTGTATAAAGAGTGTTGAGCCTATGCTATCTGCAAGTAAAATTTGGTCTGCAGTAAAGAGGGAGGTTTATCCAGAAATCAGAAACTCAATATGACCAAAGGACTGATTTAAGACACAACCACTTTCTGACAACCGTTTAGAAGTTAATTAAGAAAAGTCTTAGAAGCCCTTAGGGAAAAAATGGGGAATTAAATTTATGTGCTTTGTAAATAATTGATTTTCAAGAAGTCACAGTATTGATGCCTAACTGTTAGAACTGCATGGTTGGAGTTCTCTTTCCATTGGTGACATTAGCTTTTGGACCCTGGTGACAATAAAGCAGCAAAATCAAATTAGGATCAGTAGCATTGACGGAAGAAAAATCAAGGCCAGAGGCCACTGTGTCAGTCGGGTAGAAAAACAAAAACTGCAACAAGGTTAATTAATGTAATAAAATCTGTTAATCTATTTCAAAATACACAGTAGCACCTAAACAGTCTTCTGGATGCATGTAGGGCAGGGTTGGGAACCTTTTTGTCTGAGAGAGCCATGAACGCCACATATTTTAAAATGCAATTCCGTGAGAGCCATACAATATGTTTAACACTAAATACAAGTAAATGTGTGCATTTTATGTAACACCAACACTTTAAAGTACAATAAGTCTAAATTCTTTTTAAAAACGTTGTTATGCTGTTATTAACCAATAATGAATAAAGTACTTATTACCATTAATGCGACTTCTGGTGCTGCATGGTTTTGTTGATGGCTTTGTAGTCTGGTTGATATGTGGTGAGGTTAAGCTTCATTCAGGCATTGAAACTTCCATTGATTAAATGTGATCGTTGGTCTTAACATTCTTTAGATGTGAGAAAGACTGCTCACATGCATACGTAGAGACAAACATTGTCAGTACAATACTCACATGCTGCAGTGCGTGCTATGTGATGGGAAGCGTGTTCCAAGTTTTGACAATCAACTGGTCTGTGGGATGAAGTTTTTTCATTTCTCCCCACTTGTGTTTGCTCACCAACTCTGCTTGCTGTTGTGCAAGTCTTTATAAATCTTCATTCAGTGACTTGAACTTATTCACCCACATGTCTGAGGCCTTCAGGTCAGCAGTTTGTAGTTCAAAATCTCTGATGGAAACACCGGGGATGTAACTCAGGTTGGCGCTGTCCACTGCACATTCGTGTGGATAGGTGATGAACTTAAAAAGATGAGTGCACTCACTAAATTCTCCAAAGCACACTTTGAATGACTGCAGGAGATTAGATGTGAAGCCCGCTAGCTTCTGGAGATCAAGATGTTGAACAGGGTCACTTGCTGTGCATGCATCTTTAAACTCTCCCAGTTTTTCAAAGTGTAGTAAATGGCCTGTTTCAATGTTGGCTATGAAGAGTTCCAGCTTGTTTTCAAATGCAAACACTGCTTGTTGAAGGGATAAGACTGTATTTCCAACACCTTGCATTTTCACATTGAACTGGTTCAGATGTTCAGTCATGTCCACCACATAGTAGAACTTCAGGAGTGACTCACTGTTAGCTATATCAGGATGCTGGACGTTTTTCATTTCAAGAGAAGTCCGGATTTCGCTCAGACAAGCCGCAAAACGACTGAGCACCTTCCCTATTAACAACCAACGCACATTGTTGTGCAGTAGCAGATCAGGATAATTATTCCCAACTTCATGCAGCAGTGTTTTAAACTGGCAATCATTTAAAGCTTAGGTAACAATAATGTTGACCACCTGAATGACCAGCGACATCACCTCACCAGGCTGCTTGCCACACATCTAAGCACAAAGCACCTCCTGATGTAGGATGCAGTGAAAATTTAGGATGGGTCTCTTTTCATGTTCACAAAGAAGCACTATGAATCTTCCGCTTTTTTCCACCACGCACAGAGCACCATCAGTACACACCGAAATAAGTTTATCCATCGGTAGATTTTTTTTCTTTAGCAAACTCAGTGAAATACTGAAATAAATCCTCCCCTCTTGTTGTCTCTTTCATAGGCAAAACAGCAAGACTTTCCTCACATAGTGTGTCACCAACAGCATACGTTGCAATCATGCTGAACTGGGATAAATGGCTATATCTATTGACTCATCCAAAGCAAGAGAAAAGAATTGTGCTGCATTTATGTCCTTCACTGTGTTGCCGCAATTTGATTTACCATCATGATGGTACGATCGTGAACATTTTTTGCCAACAGAGACATGTCTTTTATTCGTTTGATTATCTTCTCTTTATCTGAAAAGTTGTAATAAAGTTCATTGGCAACATCAAGCATGAATGTTTTGGCATACTCCCCATCTGTGAATGGCTTTTCGTTTCTCATAATTGCTAAAGCACCAGCAAAGCTAGCCAAATTTTAGTTACCTTGTTGGGTCCAAAGACAGAGTTGCTGCTGACTAGTTTGTAATCTGTACAATAGCTCTTGACATGCTTTCTTCCCATTGTACTTCGCTGAATATTTTGATGCAAATGTAGTGTGGTATGTGTTGAAGTGCTGCTTTATATTTGACCATTTCATTGATGCATTTTTATTATTGCATATGACTGCAGAAACTGCTCTCTCCACAAAGGCGAATTCCTCTGTCCATTCCTGCTGAAAAGTACGACACTCCTCATCTTTTTTTCTTTTAGCTATCTTCTTCTTCAAAAGGGTTTCTTCATTAGCTAGCTACTTGATTAAAAGGAGGGAAGTTTACTTTCTGACCTCACAATGACCCGTGTACATTATTCATTATCCAATAAAAATTTGGTGTTGTCCTGGAGGACAGCTGTAATTGGCTCCAGCTACCCGCAACCATAACATGAGCGGTAAAAAATGGATTGTAATACATGAGAATGTTTTATATTTTTAACATTATTATCATTTTTTATTAAGAATTTGTTTGTGAGCCAGATGCAGCCAATAAAAGAACCACATCTGGCTTGCAAGCCATAGGTTCCCAACCCCTAATGTAGGGACTTCAATGTGGGCCTTCCTGAATCAATGAGTTGGTGCACTCAATAATAGCCCTTCTTACCCACCCATTACTACAGGAAGGAAGTCAACTCAGGGTTGAATATAACATTGAGGATACTGGGACGGGCCAAAAGGATTGCTTGCCCCCCTTGCTGAAGATAAAAGCAAAGATGAAAACTAAGAATGATACAGGTTAACAATTTTCTGATTAAAAACAGAGTCATTGATTTTTCAGTGGCTTTAATCACTTGGGAAAGTGTGGCTTACACACAGAGGCAGGAAATGAGCAGTTGTTTACATATGGGTTGGAAATTCAAGGTCAAGCAAGTGGTTTCCATGAATAAAAACAATCTTCTTGATATTTTAAAAAATTGCAAAAATGGCATTGTGAACTAATTTTAATTCAACTGAAATAATTTAAGATAAAGAATAGAAGAGGTTTAATGTCATATGCTTAATATAAGTGAATATTTAGAGCACAGTTGCTTAGGTTAATATTTTATAAGCAATTAAATGTTGCAGATTGATTCTTTTGACCCTGTGGTTTTGAGTTTAAGATCAAAGGGCATATAATCCTGCTATCTCAAAACCACAGGCGGTGAAGAGCAATGATCAATTGACTAAAGAAAAATGGGAGCCATAAAACAAAGTGGGGTTGTAGAAGGTCCCACAGTCAGTTTCCAGGTGTGCATCTTAGTATGTATTTGACCTGGACCCAATTGCTTAAAAATTTCAAGTTTGTACTTTTCTCTCACTAAGTGAGGATAATTATAATTATTTATATTTTATAGGATTGCTGCAAAGAGTACTTAAGATAATGCACACAAAATGCTGAACACAAAACCTGACACATAATAAGTGCTTCTTAAATGTCAGCTGCTATGACAAAGGCTGCCAGTTGCTTATCTAATACAGAGACAGTACTTTCTTTTGTACTAACATAATCACAGTATTTTGGGGAATTGACTATGTCCACTAAAAACTTTGTTTTTCAATCTATTCTGAAAATAAAGGTGACTGTGTAACAAAAATAGTACTAAGTTGATGCCATGACACATAGAAGTATTGCAGAAAGGAAACCATTTTGTTATTGTTCCTTCTTCCTAACTGGAATCATAGCTATGTTGTCTGAACATTAGCAGCCATTTTTGTGACCATGAGGTAATCTGGAAGATGAAAGTAATATGCTAAATATGGTAAAGAAGAAATATTAAGAGATTATAAGTCCTTGATGACAGCATGCAGATGTCAAAACAATTCTTGATTGCCCACTTATGATAGTTAATTTTATGTGTTGACTTGGCTAGGTGATAATAATTAGATATTTAATCAAATATTATTCTAGATGTTTCTGTGAAAATATTTTTAGATGAGATTAACATTTAAGTTAGTAGACTTTGAGTAAAACAGATTTTCCTCTCTACTGTGTCAAGGCTTCATCTAATTAATTGAAATTGTAATAGAAAAGGACTGAATTTTCCAGAAGAAAGAATTCTGCCAGCAGACTGCCTTCAGACTCAAATACCAGTTCTCTTCTTCTCTGGTTGTTAGATGCTGCCTTCCTAAACTCACAAGTAAATTCTTTACAATAAAGCATCCATTCTATCTATTATCTATCTATCTAAGTATCATTTATCCATTTCTATCAATCCTCTCTAGCTTTCTTTCTCTTTCTCTATTGGTTTTTTTCCACTGGAAAACCCTAACTAATATACTCACTAAATAAAATTAAAACATAATTTATTTAAATACTGATTTTTCCTTTTTTCTGTTACTCACTATGAGGACAATTTTTTGCTCTATTTCATCATTTTTATAAAGTCTTACAGTGGTATGATGATTATCAAAAGGCACAGTTTGTTTCCATGCTTAAATTTTAATAGAAATAAATTTCTCTTCAAACTCCAAACCAGCCACACACACACAAAAGAGGCAGAATAATATGTAACATGGAGCAAATGAGTTGAACCCCACATTTAATTTTCAAAAAGCACTATTATCACTGAAGTTTTTTTACTTGAGTTCATTATTACCTTGAAATCATGATCTTAAGGCACCAGGGTAACACCGGTGTGGCAAGGGATATGAGGCACTGAGAAGGAGACATACATTCTCAATGTGAGCAGCCAGCTGCTCTCATTCATGTAAGTCTAGTGAGCAATGATGAAACAAACTAAGACATTCATGAAGTATTTTGCACTCAATATCTATCCAACACAGTTCAAGTGACATGCTGCTAAACATATTGCATATGCTAATAAATTAATACAATATCAGAGTGCTATCTAAACATTTACAACATCAGGTTCTTTAAGTGTAACTTTACAGATTTGAGCAGGATGGATATTTTTAAAATGGCTTTGTTTTGGTAGCATCTCTGGTGGAAAGTTCTGCCCACCGGACTCCTCTGTCTTCTACCTGATTCTTGAGAAATCCCTGTGGTACTTCCTAGAGTTCAGCCTAGTCAAGATTATTATTTTTTTAAATCTCTGGTTAAGCCTGACTAGGCAGTGGATAGAGCGGTGGATAGAGCGTCGAACTGGGATGCAGAAGACCCAGGTTTGAGACCCTGAGCTCGCCAGCTTGAGCACGGGCCCATCTGGCTTGAGGAAAGCTCACCAGCTTGAACCCAAGGTCACTGGCTCCAGCAAGTGGTTGCTCGGTCTGCTGAAGAAGGCCCGCGGTCAAGGCACATGTGAGCAAGTAATCAATGAACAACTAAGGTGTTGCGATGGCAACAAAAAACTAATGATTGATGCCTCTCACCTCTCTTCGTTCCTGTCTGTCTATTCCTCTCTCTGACTCTCTCTCTGTCCCAGTAAAAAAAAAAAAAAAAAAAAAAAAAATCTCTGGTTTATAGATTTCATTGAAGATATATGTCTTCATTTATTCTCTGAGCATTGCAAAAATTAAACTCATGTCCTCTTGTCCCAATTAAATGCCATGTCCACCATATGACTCATTTTATTTATTTAATATCATTTTTAGATTCTATGCACAATTATGTTGTAGCTTCAAAAGTTTATTTCTTTTTGTCACTTTTATATATTTATTCCTGTATGTATGTATGTATGTATGTATGTATTTTTAATAAAAATATGGGAAAGCAAAGTTCAATATTCCAAAATATACCATTTTGGGGATACAAATATATTAAATAATTTTTTTTTTTTTACAGGGACCGAGAAAGAGTCATAGAGAGGGATAGACAGACAGGAATGGAGAGAGGTGAGAAGCATCAATCTTAGTTTTTCATTGCTGTTGCAACACCATAGTTGTTCATTGATTGCTTTCTCACATGTGCCTTGACAACGGGCCTTCAGCAGAGGGAGCAACCCCTTGCTGGAGCCAGCAATCTTGGGTCCAAGCTGGCGAGCTTTTGCTCAAGCCAGATGGGCCCACACTCAAGCTGGAGAACTCAGGGTCTCGAACCTTGGTCTTCCGCATCCCAGTCCGACACTCTATTCACTACGCCACCACCTGGTCAGGCATTAAACTGGTTATTTTTAAGGAGCAAGAGACTCAGGAAAAACCACTAACCTTTCCTCTAACTACCTAAAAGAATTCACACATAGAATCTACTCCAGGAAGGGCACTATTATCATAGATAACTAATGTTGAGTATGAACTAGTGTGATAGACAGGATGGCCACTAGCAAGGTTTGTTGGATTAAATTCTTGGCTGCATCTTATTGCTCATGATGGCCAAGCAAAAATTTCTGTATAAAACATTTGCTTTGCCCTCTCCAGGTGAATTGTATTTCTGCCCTTTGAAGTTTTAGACCCTTACCCTCATCATCTTTTTCTTTAGCTCAAAATGGCAAATAAACTTCAACTGCCCTGTTTGTTTTCAGCCTCATATTTGTCTAGAAACTTCTTTATGTACACACATAATTAAGTGTAGTTATTCTTTCTATTAATATGCATCATATAAATTTAATTATTAGATCAGCCAGAAGAGCTGAAAGGAAGGAGGTAATTTTTTCTTCCCTACATTAGGAACCATGTTCACCACATGAAATGATTTCTGTCATACAAATCATTGTTAAATAATATTTGTTGAAAATGTATGCTAATATTTTTGTGTGAAAAAATGGAACACATCAAATATCTAGGCATGCATTGTGAGCTGCATCTGTGAAAGACATGTTGGTCAGAAATATGACAAAGGTGAATACTAGTTATTTCTTCTGACTTATTCAATCAATTTCATCTTTTTGCTTTTAAAAAATAGTAGGAGAGATGGCTGACTCATTTGAAATCTTGTGATTTATTTTTTCTGGTTTATCATATATTGAAAAATACCTCAAAGAGTAAGTTTCTTTCTCTTCTTTCTTTCTTTCTTTCTTTTTTTTTTTTTTTTTTTTTTTTTTGGTGACAGAGATGGAGAAAGGAACAGACAGACAGAAAAAGGGAAGTAAGAAGCATCAATTCTTTGTTGTGGCACCTTAGTTGTTCACTATTGCTTTCCCATTTGTGCCTTGACCAAGGGACTACAGCAGACTGAGTGACCCCTTGCCTAAGCCAGCGATCTTAGGTTCAAGCTAGTGAGATATGCTCAACCAGATGAGCCCATGCTCAAGCCGGTGACCTCATGGTTTTGAACCTGGGTCCTCCATGTCCCAGTTTGATACTCTACCCACTGTGAAACCCCATGGTCAGGATCAAAGAGTAAATTTCATACTTGAATATTATAGTGATCATATCAAAATACCGGACCTAGGCCCTGGCCACTTGTTTCAGTGATATAGCATCAGCCCAGCATATAGAACTCCTGGGTTTGATTCCCAGTCAGGACTCACAGGAGAAGTGATCATCCTTTCCTTTCCCTCTTTTCTCTCTCTCTCTCCTCTTCTGCAGCCATGGTTCATTTGAACAAGTTGATTCTTGGAGTTGAGGAAGGCACCATGACCTTGCCTCAGGCACTAAAATAGCCTGGTTGCTGAGCAAGAAAACAAGGTCTCTTGATGGGCAGAGCATTGCCTGTTAGTGGGCTTTTCTGGGTGGATACCAGTAGGGGCCCATGTGGGAGTCTGTCTTTCTTCCTCCCTGTCTGTCACTTAATAATAATAAAAAACTATAAAAAGTAAAAAATATTCTTGGACCATTATCATGTAACATTACAAAGATGTCATCCTTAAGGTTGTATTATTTACTCTGTGATAGCATATGGAATAAATGTATGACTGTATTAAAATAATATTCACATAGATTCATCCCTCTAAACCGATTTTTTTTTTTAGACAGATTTCTTATAAAAATATGTCATGGTATTAATTTTAAAGGGTAGTATTAAAACTTTTTCTAGAATTTTCTAAAACAGAGGAATGTAATAAATTGCTTGGTAAATGTAATTAAGGAATTAAGGAAGTTTTTTTATAGTCTGAACATGATAATAAAATTCAGTTTTCTGTTTATCATCTTGGAGGTCATTGTAAAAATTTAAAATTCTAAAACATGCCATTTTCTGTAAAATGAGACAGCTGGGAAACCAGACACCAAAGCAGATGGAGTGACTACCAGGAAGGATTTAGATGAAGCTGGCACATGGGGAAAACTGGACCTAATACACCCGTAGAGAAGATTCAGTCCTGATGGATCCCAAGCACAGAAAGAGGAAGCACAACTCTCAGAAGCTGAGAAGCACAGTCTTACTTTCAATAAACCTGTGTTATCTGTGAGGTGGCTTGTTCTAAGAAACAAAGAGGCAGAAATAAAGGAAGATTTTGGGGGGGTGTCATTTTTACAGAAAGTATGCTGCCTTGATGACAGTAGACAAGAAAGGGTTTCATATTTGTTTTTTTACAGTGGACTTACAAAATCAAATACTCAAAATTCAAAGCAACACCCAAAACAAACTACTGACAGGTAGATGCTTGGAGTTGAGTAGATGGTAAAATCATCTTACAATAATGTAAAATAAAAAAAGTAATTCACACAGACTCTATACAAATATACCAAAAAAATGCTTTTGTTTGTTATGAGGTCATGCCACAGAAAAGTTATTTTCAGGAATATTTTTTTCTAATTAGAGATATTGCAAAAAGCAAAAATGTAGTAACTCTCTGAAGAGATAACAAGACAATTGGAGAAATAAAAGTTAAGCTGACAGACAAAAGTTTGTATAGAATCATGCTTCCTAGTATATGAATAAAATATTTTGAAAAGAACACAAGGAACTTTTTTTATATATATTTTATTATTATTAATTCTAATGGGGTGACATCAATAAATCAGGGTACATATGTACAATGAAAACATCTCCAGGTTATCTTATCATTCAATTGTGTTGCATACCCATCACCAAAAGTCAAATTGTCCTCTGTCACCTTCTATCTGGTTTTCCCTGCGTCCCTCCCCTCCTCCCTATCCCATTCTTCCCTCCCTCTCCCCATCCCATAACCACCACTCTCTTGTCCATGTCTCATACCCTCACTTTCATGTCCCACCTATGTATGTAATCGTGCTGTTCTCAGTTTTTCTTTTTTTCTGATTTACTTATTTCACTCCGTATAATGTTATCAAGGTACATCCATTTTGTTATAAATGATCCGATGTCATCGTTTCTTATGGCTGAGTAGTATTCCATAGTATATATGTACCATAGCTTTTTAATCCACTCGTCTTCTGACGGACACTTGGGCTGGTTCCAGATCTTCGCTATTGTGAACAATGCTGCCACGAACATGGGGGCGCATTTCTTCTTTTCGAACAGTGCTATGGTGTTCTTAGGGTATATTCCTAAAAGTGGGATAGCTGGGTCAAAAGGCAGTTCGATTTTTAATTTTCTGAGGAATCTCCAAACTGTTTTCCACAGTGGCTGCACCAGTCTGCATTCCCACCAGCAGTGCAGAAGGGTTCCCTTTTCTCCACATCCTCGCCAGCACTTATTCTGTGTTGTTTTGCTGATAAGTGCCATTCTGACTGGTGTGAGGTGATATCTCATTGTGGTTTTAATTTGCATTTCTCTAATGATTAGTGATGTTGAGCATTTTTTCATATGCCTATTGGCCATCTGTATGTCCTCTTTGGAGAAATTTCTATTCATTTCTTTTGCCCATTTTTTGATTGGGTTGTTTGTCTTCCTGGTGTTGCTTTTTATAAGTTCTTTATAAATTTTAGTTATTAACCCCTTATCAGATGTGCTGTCAAATATGTTCTCCCATTGTGTGGTTTGTCTTTTTATTCTGTTCCTATTGTCTTTAGCTGTGCAAAAACTTTTTAGTTTGATATAGTCCCATTTGTTTATCTTGCCTTTTATTTCAGTTGCCCATGAAGATAAATCGGCAAATATACCGCTGCTACAGATGTCGGAGAGCTTGCTGCCTATGTTTTCTTCTAAGATGTTTATGGTTTCACGGCTTACATTTAAGTCTTTTATCCATTTTGAGTTTGTTTTTGTGAATGGTGTAAGTTGATGGTCTAGTTTCATTTTTTTGCAGGTAGATGTCCAATTTTCCCAACACCATTTGTTAAAGAGGCTGTCTTTACTCCATTGTATGTTCTTTCCTCCTTTGTCAAATATCAGTTGTCCATAAAGCTGTGGGTTTATTTCTGGGTTCTCTGTTCTGTTCCATTGATCTATGTGCCTGTTCTTATGCCAGTACCAGGCTGTCTTGAGTATAATGGCCTTGTAGTAAACCTTGATATCAGGAAGAGTGATACCTCCTGCTTTATTTTTTCTTTTTAAGATTGCTGAGGCTATTCGTGTTCTTTTTTGGTTCCATATAAATTTTTGGAATATGTGTTCTATATCTTTGAAGTATGTCATTGGTATTTTAATTGGTATTGCATTGAATTTATAAATTGCTTTGGGTAATATAGACATTTTAATGATGTTTATTCTTCCTAGCCATGAGCACGGTATGTGCTTCCACTTGTTTGTATCTTCCTTGATTTCTTTTATCAATGTTCTATAATTTTCCGAGTACAAGTCCTTAACCTCCTTGGTTAAATTTACTCCTAGGTACTTTATTTTTTTGGCTGCAATAGTGAAGGGGATTGTTTCCTTAATTTCTTTTGCTGATATTTCATTGTTGGTGTATAGAAATGCCTCTGATTTCTGAGTATTAATTTTATATCCTGCCACCTTGCTGAATTCATTTATCAGGTCCAGTAGTTTTTTGACTGAGACTTTAGGGTTTTCAATATACAATATCATATCATCTGCAAATAATGACAGTTTTACTTCTTCTTTTCCAATTTGGATGCCTTTTATTTCTTCTTCTTGTCTGATTGCTGTAGCTAGGACTTCCAGAACTATGTTGAATAAGAGTGGTGAAAGTGGGCAACCCTGCCTGGTTCCTGATCTTAAGGGGATTGCTTTTAATCTTTGTCCATTTAGTATGATGTTTGCTGTCGGTTTATCATAGATGGCCTTTATCATGTTAAGGAATAATCCCTGTATTCCCACTTTACTGAGAGTTTTGAGCATGAATGGGTGCTGGATTTTATCAAATGCCTTTTCTGCATCTATTGAAATTATCATGTGATTTTTGTCCTTCCTTTTGTTTATGTGGTGAATCACATTGATTGATTTGCGAATATTGAACCAGCCTTGCCTCTCCAGAATAAATCCCACTTGATCGTGGTGTATGATTTTTTTCATATATTGCTGGATCCGGTTGGCTAATATTTTGTTGAGAATTTTCGCGTCTAAATTCATCAGGGATATAGGCCTATAATTTTCTTTCTTTGTGTTGTCTTTGCCCGGTTTTGGGATCAGAATTATACTCGCCTCATAAAAGGAGTTTGGAATTCTTCCTTCCTCTTGAATTTTTTGAAATAGCTTCAGGAGAATAGGAGTTAGTTCTTCTTTGAATTTTTGATAGAATTCACTTGTGAAGCCATCAGGCCCAGGACTTTTCTTTTTTGGGAGTTTTTTGATAACTGTTTTGATCTCATTTGCTGTAATTGGTCTGTTTAGGTGTTCTGATTCTTCCAGATTGATTTTTGGAAGGTTATATGATTCAAGAAATTTGTCCATTACACCAAGATTGTCTAATTTTTTGGCATAGAGTTCTTCATAGTATTTTCTTACAATGCTTTGTATTTCTGTTGTGTCAGTTGTTATTTCTCCACTGTCCTTTCTAATTTTATTTATTTGAGTCCTCTCTCTTTTTTTCTTGGTGAGTCTAGTTAAAGGTTCATCAATCTTGTTTACCTTTTCAAAGAACCAGCTTCTTGTTTCATTGATCCTCTGTATTGTTTCCTTAGCCTCTATGTCATTTATTTCTGCTCTGACCTTTATTATTTCCTTTCTTCTACTTGTCTTGGGTTTTATTTGTTGTTGTTTTTCTAGTTCTTTTAGATGCAGGGTCAAGTTGCTTATTTGAGCTTTTTCTAGCTTCTTATGATATGCCTGTAGTGCAATAAACTTCCCTCTCAGAACTGCTTTTGCTGTGTCCCATAAATTTTGAGTTGATGTATGCTCATTATCATTTGTTTCTAGAAACTTTTTAATTTCTTCTTTGATCTCATTGTTAATCCATTCATTATTTAATAACAAGCTATTTAGTTTCCAAGTGTTTGAGTATTTTTCAGTTTTTATTTTGTGGTTAATTTCTAGTTTCATGGCATTGTGATCAGAGAAAATGCTTGATATGATTTCAATCTTCTTAAATTTATTTAGACCATTTTTGTGTCCTAACATGTGGTCTATCCTAGAAAACGTACCATGAGCGCTTGAGAAGAATGTATATTCTACTGCTTTAGGGTGAAAAGTTCTGAAGATATCTATTAAATCAAGTTGATCTAGTGTCTCCTTTAAGTCTGCTGTTTCTTTATTAATTTTCTTTCTTGAGGATCTATCCAGTGTTGTTAGAGGGGTATTGAAATCCCCTACTATGATAATATTGCTGTTAATCTCGCCCTTTATATCCATCAAAGTCTGCTTTATGTATGTCGGGGCTCCTATATTTGGTGCATAGATATTTACAATAGTTATATCTTCCTGTTGAATTGTTCCCTTTATCATTATGTAGTGTCCTCTTTTATCTCTTACTACAGCCTTTGTTTTAAAGTCCATTTTGTCTGATATAAGTATTGCTACCCCTGCTTTTTTTTCATTTCCATTTGCATGAAATATTTTTTTCCATCCTTTTACCTTCAGTCTATGAGCATCTTTTATTTTAAGGTGTGTCTCTTGTAGACAGCATATGTATGGGTCCTGTTTCTTTATCCATGCAGCTACCCTATGTCTTTTGATTGGATCATTTAATCCATTTACATTTAAGGTTATTATTGATATGTAGTTGTTTATTGCCATTTTATTCTTTAAAGCTGTATTCTTCTTTTGCTCTATTTTTTCCTCCCTTTAAACTGTTCACAAGAGGCCCCTTAGTATCTCTTGCAGAATTGGTTTGGTTTTTATGAATTCCTTGAGGCTTTCTTTTTCTGGGAAGCTCTTTATTTCTCCTTCAATTTTAAACGTTAGCCTTGCTGGATAAAGTAGTCTTGGTTGTAGGTTCTTGTTTTGCATTACTTTGATTATTTCTTGCCATTCCCTTCTGGCCTCAAGTGTTTCTGTTGAGAAGTCCGATGTCATCCTTATGGGGGCTCCTTTGTAGGTGATAGTCTTTTTTTCTCTAGCAGCTTTTAAAATTTTTTTCTTTATCCTTTAGCTTTGGTATTTTAACTATGATGTGTCTTGGTGTAGATTTTTTTGGGTTTCTCCTTAATGGAGTTCTGTGTGCTTCTTGAATGTGTGGAGTGTTTCCCAGCCTTAATTTAGGAAAGTTTTCTGCTATAATTTGATTGAACAAAGTTTCCATTTCCTGTCCTCTCTCCTCTTCTTCAGGCACCCCTATGATGCGAATGTTGTTTCTCTTCATGTTGTCACAAAGCTCCCTTAGAGTTTCCTCACATTTTTTAAATCTCTTTTCCTTTTTCTTCTCTGCTTCTGTGCCTTTGTTTATTGTGTCCTCTAACTCGCTTATTCGATCCTCAGCGTCATCCATCCTGCTTTTAATTCCTTCCATTGTGGTCTTCAGTTCTGATACTGTATTTGTCATTTCTGTCTGATTCTTTTTTATTATTTCAATTTCATTTTTTACACTTGTTATCTCTTTATTTAGGTGTTCATAATGACTATCCATTGTTGCTCTAATTTCTTTGAACATCCTAACTATCATTATTCTAAATTCTGCTTCTGGTAATTTGGTTATATCTGGTTCATTCAGGTCCTTCTCTGGGGATTTCTCTTGATTCATTTGGTTTGCATTCCTCTGCCTGCCCATTTTTTCTGTGTATAAGCAAGTTGTGGCCACTGGAGTCCAGTAGGTGTTGCCTTTGTGTTCTCTAGGTGTGGTCTATCTGCAGGCCCCCCACCCCCTCTGCCGGCGCCTAGGGTGGTTGGGTATGAGCGTTGCCAGCACAGGCCCACTGTGGCTTTTGCTGTGATTTCTGCCTCTCCTCCGTGGGAGGGGCTGTGACTGAAGCCACAAGATTAGCACCAAGGGTAGAGGCGAGCACCTTTCCTCAGCTGCGGACCCAGCCTATTTCCGGACTTCCGCCCAGAACCAGCAGTCGGAGCCTGCTCGCTACAGTTCCGCGGGTTAGGCGGGGCTTTTGACGTGCTCTCAGCTGTAAGCTTTTGCCCGTCAGGAGCTTTAGCCCCGCCCTCGAGGCCAGGGCCCTTTGCGCAGGGTCGGAAACCAAGATTTATTGGGGCGGGCGTGTTTGCTGGCTTCCGCCGAGCTGCGTACTTCCGCTCGTCCCGGACTCTACCCCGCCCCCGCGTTCGGAGCCCGCTCGTGCACGTATTAACGCTATCCGGGGTTTCTCCGGCCGGATGGGGATAGCAGCCGTGGGCTCAGCTGCGAGCCTCCGCCTGTCTCGGGGTCCACCCCGTTCCCGCGCTCGGAGCCCGCTCGCGCACGTATACTGGCCAACCGCGGTTTCTCCGGTGGGCGGCGGGGGGGGGGCGGACTGGTAGCGTCAGCTCAGCCACGAGCCCCTGCCCGTCCCTGGTCCTAGCCCGGTCCCTGCGGTCAGGGCCGGCTTGCGCAGGGCCTGCCTGTTCCTGGCCTCCCGCTTTGTCCCCGTAAGTGGGATTAAAGGCGGTCCCGCAGCTTCCGGACCGCTCTCGCGCTTACCCTCCGACCCTCTGGGCTAGACCGATCTCCCACCGGCTTGGCCTCTGCCCACGCCGACAGAACCGCCTTTCAGCGTCCTGCCGCCCCAAAACCTTAAGCAGCCCTCAGCAGAGTAGGAAGGGACCTAATACTCCACACTGTAGGCCTGGGAGCTCCCTCACTTGTTTCACAGCTCAAAACTGTCCAAACGCCTCTTCTTGGCTCTGGGACTGCAGGCTGGGGCTTGGTTCCTGGGACCCAGGTCCCTCCCTCTCCGCCAAAATCTCCTCCCGCCACACAGGTCTCTCCGGGCTGCCTTTTGCTCCGGGGAGCTGGGCAGCCCTCTTCGCGTTTTCGCTATTCCTACCAGTCTCAATGTGGCTTCTTCTGTGTTCCTTGGTTGAAGAGTCCACTTAGTTTTGTTCAAAGTTGGTTTATCCAGGTGATGGTTCTTAAAATTGAGTTGTAATCCACTTTGGTTCTGGGAGTTGGAAGTTGGTACGTCCGCCTACTCCGTCGCCATCTTCTGGGCTCCACAAGGAACTTTTAATGCTAGTTATTTACTGTAGTTGAATATAGTGGTTATGCAGAATATAGAGGGATACTTTTTATAGCAGAATACATAAAATACACTTTTGAATTGTGAGCTATATGAATGCAATGTGTAATCAAAACCCAAATATTTTTTTAAATCTCATAAGTAGTTAGTAGGTCGCTGGTCTATAAGAAATTCCTAGATGCCAAAGTATTGAAAATACCTTTAACCTTGCTTACAACTTTTAACAGATCCTTCTGTGAGATGGGTAATTTCAGTTTTCAACCTTGAAGAATTTTTTGAAAGTCAAAGCCCTAGTCATGAGCAAAACTTATTAACCTACTTTTTGCATCTTCTTTTAGCCCATAACTGATAGCTCCATTATAACTTCCTAGGCTTCCAATTCTACATCTCTCTATTCCTAGCAGTCTCATGCCACACAGAATTCTCCTTTGATTAACTTTTAATTGATTTTCCTATAATTTGTGTATCTCTTTCCTTGTCTTTGCCTGAATCACTTCAAAAGGATCATATTATAACAGGAACCACTTGGATTTTCAGATGAGAAAATTGAACATAGATGTATGACACTGCTTGTCTCATGATTACAAAAGGTGTAAAAGAATAAAACAAGCAAACTAGATATCTTGAATCTCACTTTCAATGTTCTATATATTACCTCTAGTATTATTTTAAAAACTAGTTTTCACATGGGAGGAACTGTTTTAAAGATAAAAGGTGAATTCTGTTAACATATATAGATACAAGTCAAATCAACTTTAATAATATAATCAAAATATTGTCTTTGCTTCTCATCACTTAAAAAGACATTTTTTTCTTGCTATGTATTAAAGTTTATTTTAAATTTTCAAACATTATTTTTTTTCTTTTGATGAATCTAGAAAACATACTGGTGTTCACACTTCACTCATATGCTTTTCTAACTCAGCAGCAATTTCATAAAAACTACATGCTTATTGGTTGAGTTTGTATCCTGACACTTCTCTGAATTTATTTATTAGTTTCAACAGTTTTTTGGTGGAGACTCTAGGACTTAGCATGGCCAAGATCATGTCATCTGCAAACAGAAACAACTTCACTTTTTACTTTCCAATTTAGATGCCTTTCATTATTTTTCTTACCTAATTGCTGGGCTAAATTTTCTGTACTGTGTTGAATAAAAGTTATGAAAGTGTACATTCTTGTCTTATTTATAATCTTAAAATTTTTTTTCAACTTTTTACTATTAAGTGTGAAGTTAGCTGTGGGCTTGAAAATATGTTGAAGTATGTTGAAATATTTCCCTTCTATATTAAATTTATTGATAATTTTTATGAATGTGTGAAGAATTTTGCCAAATGCTTTTTTTTTTAATAGAGACTACATAATTTTTGTCTTTGAGTCTGTTACTGTGGCATGTCGTATCTATTAATTTTCATATGTTGAACCATCATCACATCCAAGGGATGAACTGCACTTGATCATTATATATGATCCTTTAAATGTACTGTTGAATTCAGTTTGCTAGAATTTTGTTGAGGATATATTTATCAGAGATATTTGTTTGTAGATTTTTGTTTGTTTGTTTTATAGTGTCTTTGTCTGGCTTAGTTGTTAAGGTAATTTTGGCCTTACAAAATAATATTAGAAGTACAGTACAGCATTTTTCAATTTGGTGGTGAGAATTTGAAAAAAATTGACATTAATTCTTTTAGTGTCTAGTAGAATTAATCAATAAAGCCATATTTTTCTAGACTTTGCCTGGGTGAGGGAGTTTGGATTATTGATTAAATTTTCTTAATGATTAAATCTATTCAAGTTTTCTATTTCTTCATGATTTACTCTTTTCAAAATTTATCCATTTCATCTAAATTTTCTAATTTCTTGATGCATAAATGTTCACAGTATTTCTGTATTTCTTCATAATATTGTGGCACAAGTTGTAGTCTCATCTTTTTTTTTTTTAGTTAATCTACATAAACATTTGTCGGTTTTGTTATCTTTTCACAACACCAACTTTTACATTTCTTTATGTTTTCTATTGCTTTTCTCATCTATGTTTTGTTTATTTCTGCTCTAATCATTATTATTTTTTGTCTTTGCCAACTCTGGGCTTAGTTTAGTCTTCATTTTCTAATTCCTTAAGGTGTAAATATAGGTTGATTATTTGAAGTTTTTCTTCTTTCTAAATTTAAGTGTTTATTGCTATAAATTCTCTTCTTAGTATTGCTTTTGCTACCTTATATTAATTTTGGTATGCTGTGTTTCATATGTCTCCAATTTCTCTTTTGAGCAATAGGTGGTTCAATGGTGTTTTGTTTAATTTCCAAATTTTTGTTAAGTTTTAAATTTTCTCTTATTATGAATTTCAAGTTTTATATTATTGTGATCAGAAAAGGTAATTGATAATTTTTCAATCTTAGTGAATGTGTTATTATTTGTTTTATGGCCTAACATGCTATTTATCATGGAAAATGTTCTGTGTACTCTTGAGAAAAATGTAATTTTTTGCTGTTATTGGATAAAATGTTCTATATATGTGAAGTGTATTTGTTCTAAAGGTAGAATTTTTAATAAGTTTTGAATTAAAATTTAGCAAATCTCATAGTTAGTTTTGCTTAAACATATACATATAATTATTAGACTTTTTTTTGTAAAGCAAACTTTCAAGGAAAAATATTCTTAATAAGAATTTTTTATTAAACATGAGGAAATTTTAAAGCCAAATTAATTATGATTGCAATAAAGGATATAGTTTACATTAGAGAATAAGTATGAATACATCAATTAGCAAACTTTAGGAGACTATATACCAAGAAATTATTTAATTAATTTTATGGACAAACATATTTTGTACCTGAAGCAATTTTTTGTTTACTCATAGAATACAGCTATCATTTATATTTAAGAGTTCTACATATACAAAATAGTGAAGATAATATACACATCTCTTTTTAGCTTGAAACATCTCAGATCAAGTCTGGCCCTACTTGTTCTCTGTATTTTTGTACCATAAAAATGTATAACTGAATTACCTCTAAAGTGCTATTATTTTATCCTGACTTATTACTAGAGTGGCCTCCATCATTCAATCATAGAACTGGCTGTAGACCAATGGGTTATGAAATAATCCACTGTTAATTCAATTCTCAAATTAAGATAGTTTTATTTTCATCCAAATTTCATAAGAAAATCTAGAAGAACAATTTTAATATTATTCATTACCATGGAGGGTACAGCAGTGTCACACCCAAAATTTGCAGAAGTTGCTTTTTTTTGGAGGGAGTTAATTAATTTTAATGGAGTGACATTAATAAATCAGGGTACATATGTTCAAAGAAAACATCTCCAGGTTATCTTATCATTCAATTATGTTGGTTTTTATCTCTTATTTAAACCTTGCAACAATGGACAAAAATGGTAGATCCTGGAGACAGAGTATTTTTTGTTTGTTTTTTAATTTATTGAGTTGACATGGTTCACCAAACTATATAGATTTCAAGTGTACATACAACTCAATATAATGCCATCTACACACTATATCATGCCCCACCCTACCCCAACCAAAAATCTTTTCACTCCCATTCCCCCACCCTTTGCCCTCTTTTCCTTACCTTCACCTTCCCCTTCCCTAGGCTATTGCCACTCTTGTCTGTATCTATGTGTTATGTATATATGTTTTTTGGCTGATTTTATCAGCTTCTTTGATTCAGTCTTCTTTTCCTCCTTCCTTCTGACAGCTGTCCATCTGTTCCCTTTGTCCACGCCTGTTTCTATTTTGTTCCTCTTTTGATTAGTCTTGGAACCGCCATTTGTAGCTTTGTGACAATTTAATTAATCTCTTGACGATTCAGTTTCTTCATCTTCAAAATAAAGAAATAATATTTTTTGCCTTATAGAGTCATCGTGAAAATAGAAGAGACAACATATGTAAAATAAGATAATAGTTGACACACCACCAGGTTGGTTGGTTATTTAGATAATTATTATCCAGTTCCATAAAAGTGTGAAACTTAAATGCTAGCCTAAATTATTTGTAAACCTGAGCAGGCAAACAGTGAGATATAAAGCCAGACCTTCATTCTTGGAATAATATTAATTTGTAATGTTTACAAATATGTCTGAGATTTTACTGTTCCATGACATTTTAATTATTTCAAGTCTCTTCTTGTCATATCTCAAATGACCTGTGGTGCCGCTTCCTAGGGTATGAAGTCAGTGGTTCTATTAACTCATCTAAACTCATGTCCCTCTTTCTGGTAAATATAGTGCACATTCATAACTTTTGTTTTGTACTCCAGAAAAATAAAGAAAAGAAAAAACAATCTAAGCTAATGTTATTTTCTAACATTTCCCGTGTTGTTTTCTTTTTAATTTAATATAAGTGTAAAGGTAATATTTTCACGAGGATTTTTATTGCCACAAATACAGAGCTTAGAGCAAAAGTAGTTGAGTGGGCTCTGAATATCAGCATGGGCTTTGAATGTCATTCATGAACACAAAGAGCAGTTTCCACAGAGAGTTGGAAAACCAGATTTCAGTTTCAACGTCAGTCATTGTGGGCAGCTTCCAAGAAGCTAAGTTTACCTGAATTATGCACTTTGGCCTGTGGTCTGTCACTACAGATAAGATCAGGAGACATTACATAAAAATATTGAGACAAGTTATTTCATCTGCATTCCTAAGGAAGCAAAACAATATAGAAAAATATTAAAATCTTCAATTAAGGGTATGTTTATATCCACATATGTAGAAAAATAGGTAAATACTAATATTTATGTTCATATCTTAGTATTTTGAGTATTTATATACAGACACATAAGCATATATATAATATATATTATTTTTCATAACACACATTGCATGCATGTTGTTGCTTTATGTGACTAAATTTAATATTAGTCCCCATATACCAGAACATTGATAACATCTCTAGCCAAGTGTGATGAGAAATTTGGGCCCAGGCCAGTCCTCTTCTAGTTTTATCTTCTGGTTCTGGGACACTCTCGCCTGTTTTTATATCCCTCATTGATCTAATCTTCTCCTTTAATGTTAAGTCTGTTATTCGTCTCAGAGCTAAAACATTATTACAAGTTCAATAGCTAAAACACTCCTGAGTTAAACTTTGAGTGCACATAAACTTCATCAGCAGCCTTTTGCAATGTGTTGCGAAGTTTCCTTTTCTTTTCTTTGCTTGAGTGTTTTTAAATATGACCACTACTGTTTGTAAATGCTCTCCAGAAAAATGTCTGGCTTAAAATTTTCTTGAATTGCTATTTATAGCTGAAATGACAAAACTTTTAGAGTTCCGTAGCTTTCGTCAAGCACAGAAAGACTGACACACTGGTGTACTCTTTTAAAGTGTTATTTGACTAAGCATAAGCATGTTTTTCATGATTGTGTCCTCATTAATCTGTTTTTTCTAACCACCCAAAATACTGAAACTATTTAAGGGCTTCATGTCCAATTGCTCATGGCTTATTCAAACAATGGCATTTCTTCTTATATTCAGAGTTGTCATGGAGAATGTGGTTCTTTTATTCCCCCATATTTTAAATTTTTGCTAATATATTTAACATGAGATTCGTCTTTTTAAAAAATTTTAAATGAACAATATAGTATCGTTAACTATTACCACTATGTTATTCAGTGATCTGTAGAACTTATTCATCTTATATAACTAAAACTCGGTACCTGTTGAACAACTCCCCATTGCACCCTTCCTTCAGCCCCTGGCAATGACCATTCTACACTCTGCTTCTATGAGGCGGACCATTTTGACACCTTATGTAAGTGGAATCATGCAGTATATGTCCTTCTTTTACTTTTTGTTTTGTTTTATTTTGTTTTCATCATATGGTGTAAGAAAAAGAAATAACTGTAGCTATCTGTTCTAATGGTCTGCCAACAGATCGCCTTGCTAAACATTTTTTATTTGCCCATACTTTATGCAGCTCTTCTACTGGGCACCTCCTTAGGTTTAATGCTCACCTATGCCTCCTCTTAGTTTTCAAAGACTAAATTAATGCTTGGGGCAAAGTGCTAAAATGAAAGATGTTAAAACCAAACAAGCAAACCTGAATGTGGCCCAGGATAAATGACAACTTGAAATACACCACATACCAAGGATAGTTAAAATTTAAATATTTTCTTATCTCTAGCAGCTTATTTTATTCCACATATAAGACAACAATCATTCAAAGAAATGGTGTTTATTTTAAAAATCATTGGATTTTCACCAGTAAAACAAGAGTGTTTCACCCTTACATTTAAATCTATAATAAATTATGAAAATAAAGAGTTGAAAAATCTGATCAAGCAAAACCTCAACCAAGACTACTTCTCATGATTGTTGTTTACCCTGTTGGTGGAGCCCCCACCATGAAGTCTACTAAGAATAACAGCACCATTGATTTAATCCCATTCTGGCAGGTCTTTCACTGAAATTTAATTATGTTGCTTTTTGTCTGCAACCTTTCCCCAAGGTTTCTGTGATATTAGAATACCTCCTTTAAGTATTATGAAAAGTGCATTAGAGAGTTTTTCCTCTGATTATTTTATAACATAACATAGCAGTTCCTTCTGCCAGCAAGCCCACACAACTGTTTTCAATAAATGAAACAGTTTTCTTTTTTTTTTACATTTTATAAAGTGTACATTAAACATTAATTAGTTGTAGCTGAGTTTTAACATTTTCCTTTAAGAGTGAACCTACAGTTAGTTCTCAAACAACACAAATAAGGTCCCATAATGTGTGAACAATGGCATAGCTTTAGGCTTCAGAAAGAGCAAGGTTGCTTGGTTATTTCAATCTTAAACTGTTTTCCAATGATTTCACGCTGAGCAATTATTTCTGTATTACTTAAATGATGGGAGTTTCAAAGGCATGAGGGAGTGTATATTTTTATAGCTAGAAAAATCTTATGAAATGGGTATGGCATTTTGGCTTTCTTTCCTTCCTCTTCTCCAAACTCATAAAATTGAAAGAGGCCAACCCAAATGTGTACTAACCACAGTAGCTTCCACATTTTATGGTCACCAACGTCAATTCTTGTCATTTTTGTTTACTATTATTGGCTTGTCACAGGCTCAATATCTCCAAAAATAATTGAAAATGAAAACAAACTTTTGTATGTGTCCTTTTTCTCCCCAGTAATGTGTCAGCCTGGGAAAATGCTCTTTTTGAAAAGAAAGCAGAGCTGACATATAATTGTTGCCTTTAACCCAGCTGTTACTGACATTACATGCTGAACCTTCCTTGGAGACGGAAAACCAATTTTGATGTGACACACTCTGAAAGTCACCACTGGTCCTTTACAAATAGTTCAAGGTCACAGAAATCTTGCCTGAGACACTCTCAGGTAAACCTCTGGAGGTCTTTTCATTCTTGGGAAAAGCTGTGTTTGTATTGATTTTGCAAATTGTAGACTGAAAGTCTAACAAAGGAAAAGCTATCAGGAGAAAAAAAAAACAAAACTAAGTATAAAATCAATGCTTTTGCATTGAAACGTTTAAAAGCAATTCCATACAAGTATTGTGGTAAAAGAGAAGTTAAAATTTTCATGTTTAACTTTTATAATCTGTATATGAAAATAGATAAATTTAATATGATATTTTATCAATGGAACATTTGACAAAGGATTTAACTTTTAATAGTTATATATAAGTAAAGTTTTTTTATATAAAAATCATTTAGATTATTTTATTTATTATACAGATATTTGAATTTTAGTGTTTTTATTATTGTATCTTCCATGATTTAATCAGCAATGTATTACCTAGTAATACTATAATCAAAGATAATTTTTACTGTAATCAACTCTATAAGTAGTATTGTGTGAGTTTCATTTCTGGTTAGTAATTTCTGGAATTAACTAAACTGTTGATTATTTTTTTTACCTTTTGAATGCTATTATCAAAACTGAAATATAACTTTAGTTAACAAAACTTTAAGTGAGCCAATCCTCTAAGAAAATTCAATGTTATTACTATAGCAATGGATTAAGACTTCAGTGGTCATATATTTTTTTCTATGTTTGCTGACCATCTAAAATTCACTGACCAATAACCAAAATGATTAATCTGAACTCAAAATAAAACTTAACTGGCCATATGCTCATTCTATATGCTTGTTATGCTGTCCCTCTGTTCTCTCATTTCAATACACTAGGAAATTTATACTTACCCACATAAGTTGACATGATGAAAACTAATTTCTGAACAAAATGTCACTAAGAAAAAACAGCCATTTGGAAAATAATGGACTATTAACTATGTTATTTTTTATAGTCATCTTTTAATGATACCTCATTGTTTAAGTGCATTAGGGCAAGAAGAAACACATTTAATTTGTAGAGTTTATTATTCACATTCACATTAGTGATATTTCAGAAAGATAGTTATTTTTATATATCAAGTCATGTTGCTTTGTCTTAAATTAAAATAGATAAATAAAGATAGATGATTGATAAATAAATAAATAGATGAAAGATAGATAGATGATAGATAGATAAGCTGTTCTACAACTACCATAAGGAATAAGCTTCATATATATTATGACTGGATTTATAAAGAAACAAGAGCAAATGCCATTTAATTTACATGTTCATTGAATGCAGAATATAGTCAAATATACTGTTCAAAAAAATTAAAGGATATTTCAAATTGAATATGAAGCGATAAAATATCCTCTAATTTATGTGAGCGGTATATTATGATTGTGTTGCATTAATACAGAATAATTATGTTTCCTAACAAATACATTTAACATATGTGTAATTACAATACATGGACCATTTATTATTTCTTATCTGCAATCTTATAAAGTTTTATAACTCCAACTAATACAATTAAAGAAATTAGCCACAATAAATATAAGATGATTTGTCCAAGTTCTTACAGCAAGAGGTAGTGACAGATTTAGAATTTGAACCATGGTCTGTAGGACCTATATATCCATATTTAGTATATTAGTCCAAACTAATGCATAATTGAAAATAACAATTATACAAATCACTTTAGTAATGAGAGAGATATGAGTATTTTTATTTGAAATATAAATAGTTCTAGAAAAATTTACATCTGTACCATTTGTATCAGAGAAACATTTAGGAGAAAATATTACCTTTATCACAAACTATAAAGTCAAGATAAGGTATATGAGACATATGAACAAGGAAGTGAAACAAATCAAGGTGAATAGAATAATGATGGAATCATGATTCTGCTGACCATTTTAAAAATATTTTATATGGAACGTTTCATGAGTTTACATGTCATCTTTGCACTGTGGCCATGCTAATCTTCATTGTATTGTTTCAATTTCAGTATATGTGTTTCTGAATGTATGAATATTATTCATTATTTTTGACCAATAACTTATCACCCCATTAGTGTAGAGTACAGGAGAGAGTCATGTTATGGTAAATATATATGTAAATGAATTAGGTTAACATTATTGTAATACATTTTTCATTAGAAGATTAAACTACTTTTTCATCTTTAATCTGAATGAGGGGGTACCTATTATTAATATAATAAAAATAGTGAATGATAAGGTTAATCTTACATTAACCTTACATGAACTGGCCCACTGTGTAAAAAGTTGGGGGACCCCTGCTGTAAGTTATGACACCTCACTCAGTGTGTGACAGTTGTCTAGTGAGAGAAAGAAAAAATCTTATTTTAACAGGCGACTGGAATATTTTAAGCCTGAATTGTTCTCTATCTCTCTTTCTCTCTTTTTTTTTATTATAACTTCCCTTTTTCTGACCAACTTAAATATCTTTAAACCATCACATAAAATAACATCCTGCTTGACCAGGCGGTGGTGCAGTGGATAGAGTGTCCAACTGGGATGCGGAAGACCCAGGTTCGAGACCCCGAAGTTGCCAGCTTGAGTGCAGGCTCATCTGGTTTGAGCAAAAGCTCACCAGCTTGAGTCCAAGGTTACTGCCTCGAGCAAGTGGTTGCTCGGTCTGCTGAAGATCAAGGCACATATGAGAAAGCCATCAATGAACAACTAAAATGTTGCAACAAAAAAACTGATAATTGATGCTTCTCATCTCTCTTCGTTCCTGTCTGTCTGTCCCTGTCTATCCCTCTCTCTGACTCTCTCTGTCTCTGTAAAAAAAAAAAAGATAACATCCTAAGCAATCATTTAATTCCCCTAACACTTGTGATTTAAAATATCTGCATTAAAATTCACATAATACAGTTCATTTTTAAAAATTTATAATGAAAAATACAAAGAAAACAAAATTACAGACTATTGGTAATCTGAAGCTGTTGAACCTATGTAACTCATAAAATATGTACTATGGAGTTGCATATGACTACAAAGTTAAACAAACACTGTATCAGGAAGTTATTTAATGTATACTGAACTAAAATTTAAAAATATCATGTATCCAGTTTTTCTTCCTTTGTTCAGTTTAGAAAAATCTTTAGATATATTTTATAACAAAAACAAAAACTGTTATTTTACAGGTATATATGATTTTATAACAAAGAGGTATCTTTTTGTTGTAATCAACATGTTTGTTACATTTAACATTGCCATTCTCTCCTTTGCTGTGCCAAGGAAATCTTCAAGAGAGATGAACACCTGGCCCTCTATACAACAGGTTAAAGAGAGATGCTCATGCATGGAGGACATATAAAATGAGTCTTTTGATTTACTATCTTAAATTAGAAAAAGTAATAGTGCACCAGTCATTATATACACTGTAAATAAAACACTCTAATATTTAATGTTTTTAAAGGTTCAGCAACTAAGGGAATAAGTCCAGAATAACAAATTAAGTTATATTTATACTGATTGGTATGGGCAGATGCAATTTCATTTTTTCTTTCTCCCAATGGTACTGGAGGTCAAATCTCGGAGGAAAATAGAAATCTCTGCACCTCAAACTGACACATTCCATTTGGTTCCTGAAAATGATTTACCTAAGCAGTTATGAGTATGACACAGTTAATTTAGCAAACACAATGGTTTATTCAACACCATTAGCCTTGTATGAAAATAGCTCCACCTGTTTTCTAAAGTAAATATTGTAAGATGTAGGTTTAATTAAAATTTTAGACGTTTGACTCTATTAAATGGTAAAAGAATTCAATAAAATAATATATATATACATAATACATATATTAAAGATATAATGTGGGAAGAGTGATAAAATAATGTCTGTGCTATTCAGAATACATTTGTTTAATATTATGCACAAATAGACCTTGACAGTCATAAAGACAATGTCTTAATAAAATATCAGAATAAAATTGAAACACCCTTACATGGCCCACACTATTCTATATAAACTCATCTCTTTCTGATTTAATTTCATGCCATTCTCTCTTCATTTACTTTTATTAAATTACTTTCTTTTTTCTTTCTGTATACTTTAAAAACTAACCCTCAATCCCACCTGCAGGCCTTTGTACTTGTTATTATTTAGATTCTAGAACATTTTCATAATTGACACTTTCTTGGCATTTTATCCTTGGGTCCAATGTCATGTTGGGTAGATTGTCTTTGATCACACAGAAGTAACTCCGTCCTTGACCCTTGCATTTTTATATTGAGCCATTTTATTTTCTTCATAACAGTTATCACTATATAATACAATCATATTTATTTACTTAATAGCTTATTAATTGCTTTTTACTAAAAAAATAAATGTTAGAAAAGCAGGAATCTTCTCTGTCTTGTTAACTATTCTATCTTCGTGTTTCACTTATATGTGTTGAATTTAAAAAAAAACATTGTTTGTCCTATATATTTCTATGGATTCATTTTATTAGTTATACTTAGAAGTATACCTTGTTACTTTTTACCTTGAAATCACTCTTTTCAAAGTTACATCACTTTTTAAAATATAAGTGCTTATGTATATTTTTAGAAAGTCATATGGCATATAATATAGGCAGGTTAGTGTATATCTGACATGTAATTCAAAGTTCAGTCTCATGTCTTGATGGTGACTTTATCTGAATTCTTTATCAGTAAAAACATAAAATAATTACTTTTTAAATTAATTTTAATGGGTTGACATTGATAAATCAGGGTACATATGTGCAGAGAAAACATCTCCAGGTTATTTTGAGATTTGATTATGTTGCATACCCATCATCCAAAATCAAATTGACTTCTGTCACCTTCTATCTGTTTTTCTTTGTGCCTCTCCCCTCCCTCCACTCCCTTCCTCTCCTTTCTCTGTCCCCCGCCATAACCACCACACTCTGATCCATGTCTCTGAGTCTCTCTTTTATGTCCCACCTATGTATGGAATCATATAGTTCTTAGTTTTTTCTGATTTACTTATTTCACTCAGTATAATATTATCAAGGTCCATCCATTTTGTTGTAAATGATCCCATGTCATCATTTCATATGGCTGAGTAGTATTCCATAGTATATTTGTACCACATCTTTATCCAGTCATCTATTGAAGGGTTTGTTGTTTTTTTTTATGTCTTGGCCACTGTGAACAAGGCTGCAATGAACATGGGGCTGCATGTGTCTTTACATAGCAATGTTTTTGAGTTTGGGGGTATATACCCAATAGAAGGATTGCTGGGTTATATGGTAGCTCTATTTTTATTATTCATTGTTTTTACAGGAACAGAGAGAGAGTCAGAGAGAGGGATAGACAGGAATAGACAGATAGGAACAAAGAGAAATGAGAATCATCAAACATTAGTTTTTTGTTGCGGCTCTTTAGTTGTTCATTGACTGCTTTCTCATTCGTGCCTTGACTACGGGCCTTCAACAGACCGAGTAACCCCTTGGGTCCAAGCTGGTGAGGTTTTTGCTCAAGCCAGATGAGCCCGTACTCAAGCTGGTGACCTTGGGGTCTCGAACCTGGGTCCTCCACATCCCAGTCGGAGGCTCTATCCAGTGCGCCTCCACCTGGTCAGGCCGTTGCTCTATTTTTAATTCTTTTAGGAACCACCATACATTCTTCCATAATGGTTGTACTACTTTACATTTCCACCAACAGTGGATGAGGGTTCCCTTTTCTCCTCAGCCTCTCCAACATTTGTTATTACCTGTCTTGTTGATAATAGCTAATCTAACAGGTGTGAGGTGGTATCTCATTGTAGTCTTGATTTGCATTTCTCTATTATCTAATGAAGATGAGCATCTTTTCATATATCTGTTGGCCATTTGTATTTCTTCCTCAGAGAAGTGTGTGTTCATGTCCTCTTCCCATCTTTTTATTGGATTGTTTGCTTGTTTGTTGTTGAATTGTTGTTTGAAAATATCATCTCCCCTTTAGTTGGCTGTCTGTTTTGTTGTCAGCTTCTCTTGCTGTGCAAAAGCTTCTTAGTCTGATGTAGTCCCATTCATTTATCCTTGCCTTCACTTCCCTTACCTTTGGAGTCAAATAAATAAAGTGCTCTTTATAACCAAGGTTCATGACCTGACCTGTGGTGGTGCAGTGGATCAAGCGTCGACCTGGGAACACTGAGGTCGCCAGTTCAAAACCCTGCACTGGTCTGGTCAAGGCATATATGGGAGTTGATGCTTCCAGCTCCTCCCTCCTTTCTCTCTCTCTCTCTCTCTCTCTCTCTCACTCTCTCTCTCTGTGTCTCCTCTCTAAAATAAATAAATAAAAAATAAAAAAATAATTTTTAAAAAAAGTGTCCTATAACCAAGGTTCATGAGTTTACTACTTATGTTTTCTTCTATGTAATTTATTGTTTCAGATCTTATATTTAGATCTTTGATACATTTTGAATTAATTTTAGTACAGGAAATAAACTGTAGTAGAGATTCATTCTTTTTCATGTGGCTTTTCTGTTTTCTCAGCACCATTTGTTGAAGAGGCTTTCTTTTCTCCATTGTGTGTTGTTGTCCCATTAATTGAAAATTATTCATTGTGTGTTGTTTTCCCATTAATTGAAAATTATATATATATATTGAGTGTCTATTTTTCTGCCAGTACCATGCTGTTTTGATTGTCATGGCCCTATTATATAATTTGAAGTCAGGTATTGTAATGCCCCCAGCTTCGTTCTTTTTCCTTAGTATTGCTTTTGCTATTCAGGCTTTTTTATAGTTCAAGTTTATTTTCTGATGTTTCATTGTTGTAATATAGAAAGGCAACAAACAGACTTTTGTATATTAATTTTGTATCCTGCAACCTTACTGTATTGGTTTATTGTTTCTAGTAGTCCTTTTTTTTTGGAGCCTTTGGGGTTTTCATGTATAGGGTCATATCATCTGCAAAAAGCAAAACATTTACTTCTTCTTTCCCAATATGAATGCCTTTATTTCTTTTTCTTGGCTGATTGCTCAGAGAGTGGGCAATCTTGTCTTGTTCCTGTTTTTAGGGAAAAAGTCCTCTTTTTATCCATTTAATATGATGTTAACTGATGGTTTATCATAAATGGCCTTTATTATGTTGAAATATTTTCCTTCTATACTCATTTTGTTGAGTTTTTTAAACATAAAACTGTGTTGTTTTTTATCAAATGCTTTTTCTGCATCTATTGATAGGATCATATAGTTTTTGTCCTTTGTCCTGTTGATATGGTGTATTATGTTAACCATTTTACATATGTTGAAACATCCTTGTGATTCTGGGATGAATCCAACTTGATCATGATGTATTATTTTTTTAATATGCTGTTGTATTTGATTTGCTAGTATTTTGTTTAGTATTTTAGCATCTGTATTCATTAGTGATATTGGTCTGTAGTGCTCATTTTTTGTGTTGTCTTAGTGAGGTTTCGTAATGAGAGTTATGTTGGCCTCATAAAATGTGTTTGGAAGTAGTTTCTTCTGCAAGGTTTTGGAAGACTGAGTAGAATAGGAACCAACTCTTCTTTGAATGTTTGATAGAATTCACTAGTATAGCCGTCTGGGCCTGGACTTTTATTTTTGGGGAGGTTTTTGATAGTTGTTTTTATTTCCTCCCTGCTTATGGGTCTGTTTAGGCTTTCTGCTTCATCATGATTTAGTCTAGGAAAATTGTATTGTTCTAGGAATTTATCCATTTCCTTTAGATTGTTAAATTTGATGGCATATAGTTTTTCATAGTATTCTACAATAAGTTTTTGTATATCTATGATATCTGTGGTGATTTCTCCCCTTTCATTTTGAATTTTGTTTATTTGAGTCCTTTTTCTTTTTTCCTTAGTGAGTTTTGCCAAGGGTTTTTCAATTTTGTTGATCTTTTTAAAGAACTAGCTCTTTGTTTTATTAATTTTTTTATAAATTTTTCTGTTATCTATTTCATTTATTTCTGCTCTGACTTTTATTATTTTCTTTCTTCTGTTAGTTTCTGGGTAGCCTTTGTTCCTCTTTTTCTAGTTCCTTAAGATGTAAAGTTAGGTGGTTTACTTGGGCTCTGTCTTCTTTGTTCATATAGGCCTGTAGTGATATGAATTTCCCTCTTTTTACTGCTTTTGCTGCATCCCTGAAATTCTGATATGTTGTACTGTTATTTTCATTTGTCTGTAACTTTTGATCCCTGCTTTTATTTTATCTTTGGTCCACTCATTATTTAAAACTATGTTGTTTAGTTTCTATATTTCTGTGGGTTTGTTTACCCCTTTTTGGCAGTTAAGTTCTAGTTTCAAGGCTTTATGATCAGGAAATATGCTTGGTATGATATCAATCTTTCTAAATTTGTTGATGTTATTTTTGTGGCCTAACATATGGTCAATTCTTGAGAATGTCCATGTACAATAGAGAAAAATGTATACTCTGGCACTTTGAGATGAAATGTCCTGTAGAAGTCTATAATACCCAATGTTCCAGTGTTTCATTTAAGGCCAATATTTCTTTATTGATTTTCTGTTTTGATGAACGATCTAGAGCCATCAGCTATGTATTGAGGTCTCCAAGTATGATTGTATATTTTTCGGTTTTTGTTTCTAGGTCAGTCAGTAGCTGTCTTATATATTTTGGTGCTCCTTGGTTTGGTAAATATATATTAAGAAGTGTTATGTCTTCTTGAGGTCTTCTTGATTCAATATCCCCTTTATCATTATATAATGACCGTTTTTATCTTTGATTAACTTTGTTGTCTTGTAGTCAACATTGTTAGATATTCAAGTTGCTACACTTGCTTTCTTGGAGGTGTTATTTGCTTGGAGTACTGTTTTTCAGCCTTTCCCTTTGAATTTGTTTTTATCTTTGTAGCTTAGATGTGTTTCTTGTAGGCAGCATACAGTTGGATCTTCTTTTTTAATCCATTCTGCTAATCTGTGTCTTTTTATTGGTGAGTTCAGTCCATTTATATTTAGTGTAATTATTGACACTTGAGGGTTTCCTATTGCCATTTTATATATTGCTTTCTGATAGTTTTGTATCTTGTTTGATTCTTCTCTTTTGTTTTTCCATCATTTGTTTTTGTTTGGTTGTAATCCACACTTCTTTCCTCTGTTACTTCCTTTTTCAAGTCATGCACTTCTGGGGTGGTTTTTTCAGGGGTGGTTACCATTAAGTAATGGAAAGGGTACCTATAATGTTCATTGTAGTGCATTATCTCATGAGTGCTTCTGCTCTCCATCCTCCTTTGCTACTGTTAATCTTTGTCCTCTTTCCTTTTCTGTTTTTGTTGCTACAGATTTAATATGATTTTATAGTGTTATGATGAAGCTTTTACTTGTGGTTTGGTTTTGTTCTTTGTATCTGGTCAGAAAAAATCCTTTAGTATTTCCTGAAGTGGGCGCTTTCTGGTGATAAATTCTCTCATCTTTTCTGTGTCTGTGAATGTTTTTATTTCTTTTTTGTATTTGAAGGATAGCTTTGATGGGTATAGTTTTTTTGGCTGGAAGTTCCTCTCTTTCAGAACTTTAAATATTGGGGCTCACTCTCTTCCAGCTTGTAGTGTTTCTGCTGATAATCTAATGGGGCTTATTTTATATGTTGTATTCTACTTTTCCCTGGCTGCCTTGAAAATTTTTTATTTGTCATTGGTTTCTGCCTATTTTATTATGATATATCTTGAAGTATGTTTTTTAAGGTTAAAATAACAGTGTCTGTTTGTTTCTTGAATTAGAGGCTTTAGTTTTTACCAAAAGCTTGGAAAATTTTCATGTATTACACTGAGGAAAGATTTTTCTTTCATTTTCTGTTGCATAAGGTTTTAAAACTTTTTTCTATATATTTCTGCATCACTGATTCCAAATCTGAAATCTGTTTTATGGTGCAATCTCTAGCTTTTAGGCAATTTTAATTTCTTCTTGTTACAGTTAATGGCATGCATTTGTATTTAAATTGGAATTAAAGGGCAACAATTTTGGATTAAACATAACCACAAGGCAATTAATGTTTACATACATCACTTTTACACAATTGTGGTTGTTTAGAAATGTAAAAGATTATTATCTGATAAGAACACCCTCTTATTTTGTTTTAAGATTGAATCATGGCTTTTTCGAGTATGTGTAAATGTAAGAATAGTCCTGACACCTTCTGTTATATATGTGGCTGTTACACACTTCAACATCAAGGGCGCAATATTTCATCATTTGTGAAACATGTATATGTTGCTTATTTCTACATTCCCCTTGGCAATCAAGACAAGAATTGGTCTCCTCATATTGTGTGTCATAATTGTGAGGAAATGCTTCGTGACTGGACAAAAAAAAAAAAAAAAAAAAAGGCAAAGAAATTCCTTTTGGTATTCCCATGGTTTGGCGTGAACTTAAGGACCACAGCTGTGATTGTTATTTCTGTCTGATCCATACAAAAGGTATTGGCAAGAAAAAATGAACAGCGTATGATCACATATCCTAATATTCCTTCAGCAATACAACCTATCTCACATTTTGAGACACTCTTGGTTTCAGCTTTCAATGGTTTTATTTCTTCTAAGGATAAAGAAAGTGAACATGGTGATCAAGTGTATTTTGATAAGGTGCATGAGAAATGGTTGTAGAATCTAAAGGATCTTCTTCTGATGCCAAGCAGTCATTAAGCCATCAGCAGTTTAGCCAACATGAATTGAATGACTTAGTAAGAGATTTGGGCCTATCTAAGAAAGCAGCTGAGGTCTTAGCCTCCAGGCTTCAAGGAAAGAATGGACTTCACTGGTCAGCTAAAGTATCCCATTTCAGGAAGCATGAGAAAATTTTTGTGGACTTTGTTTTTGAAAGACAAACACTTCATTTACTGTCATGATATCAGTAGTATTCTCAGCTAGCTAGGTGTTACTACTTACAGTCCAACAAATGGCTATTTCTTGACAACTCTAAATGGACTCTGAATTGTGTTCTCCTTCACAACGGTAATGTTGATGCAGTGGTTCCAATTGGTTATTTAACTCATCTGCGAGAAGATTGTAATGACATAAAGTTTGTTCTCGACTTTCTGATTTATGAGGACATAACTGGATCATTTGTGTGTATCTTAAAATGATAAAGTTCCTCCTAGGAGAATAGAGAAGTTTCACAAAGTATCCTTGCTTTCTGTGTTTTGGGGACAGCCAAGCTTGGGAGAAAGAGTTGACAAAGAAGGAGTGGCCAAAACGTAAAGCTCTGGAAGTAGGGATAGAAAATCTTGTGAATGAATCTGTTGTTAATCGAGAGGGGATTACTTTCCCCCACTTCATATCAAATTTGCTTAATGAAGCAGTTTGTTCAGGCTTTGAATAAATAAAGGGAAAGCTTTGAACATATTATTTCTGGTTTTCCTTTCTTGTGTTTTGAGAAGATAAAAGCAGGTGTATTCGATGGACCTCAAATTTGAACCCTCATACATGATGAAGAATTTGCCAGGAAGATGAAGAAGGAGGAGAAAGCAGCATGGCTATCTTCTGTGGCAGTTAAAAAGAACTTCCTTGGCAACAGAAAAAAAAGCAGAAAACTATGAACTTCTGGTTCAAAAGATGCTGTTGGCTTTCCACAACATTGGATGTAACAAGAGCATTAAGATTCACTTCCTGAGTCTTACCAGGCGATGGTGCAGTGGATAGAGCATCAGAATGGGATGCGGAAAACCCTGGTTCGAGACTCCGAGGTCACCAGCTTGAGCACAGGCCCATCTGGCTTGAGCAAAAGCTCTCCAGCTTGAACCCAACGTCTCTTGCTCCAGCAAGGGGTGGCTCAGTCTTCTGAAGGCCTGTGGTCAAGGCACATGTGAGAAAGCAATCAATGAACAACTATGGTGTCGCAACGGCAACAAAAACTAATGATTGATGCTTCTCACCTCTCTCCATTTTTGTTTGTCTGTTCCTTTCTATCCCCTTCTCTGACTCTCTCTTTCTCTGTCCATGTAAAAAAAAAGAAAAGATTCACTTCCTGAACAGTCACCTTATAAGTTTCCCAAAAATCTTGAAGATGTTAGTGATGAGCAGACACTGCTGGAGCATCAAATAAGATTGCCTTCAACAAGTACACAAACAGAAGAGGTACCAACGCTAATTTTTGCCTGAGTATAATATATATAAGTTCCATGCTAATTTTGATTAAAATAAGTATTTTAATATGTTCTATTTCAAAATTGTAGAAAAATTCTGATGCAATTATATCTCTTAGTGTATTAGTGTATTGGCTGCATTATATAAATTATTATATTTTCACAAAGATGATGCCCAAGAAGAGATTCTTCTTTATTATGTTAAACTAAATTTTGAAAATTGTACAATAAGATGAAAACCTAAAATCTTGAATTGCAATAATAGTGTAGCTTATAGAGAAAAACTAATGTCAGATTTGAGATCAACACACTCAAAATAGGTAAGAAGAAGTTTTTGTGGATGCAACAAATATTTTGTTCACCCGTGTATTTGTTTGAATATATTCTCCATTCCATTTTATTTTTCTCTTTTCCTTCTTATATATGCATTATTCTTATGTTGTTCTTTTTGATGAAGTCAGACAATTCCTGTAAGGCTTTATCTTTTTTCTTTTTTTTTGCACTTTGTAACCTGTATCAGCTGGAAGGAAGATGCCCCCGGTCACTGCCTGCAGAAAAAGAGGTTTTAAAAGCTGCCAAGTCCCTCTTCCAGGTTCTTTTACAAGCACATCCCTGGGTATAAAAGCTCTGCCGACCAGAGCCACCAGCTTAAGCAGGCAGGGGGGTGAGCTGACTTCTGGTCAGGCTCCTTTCTAAGGTTCCCCAGGTAGATTTAGTTAACTTTGCCTTAGCATTCTACAGGTCTGCTCTTTACAGACTTCTCCCTTGTTGGGAAGCCTACAGCCCAGCCCGCCCAACTTCTGCTATGTTCTCTGAAGTCTGTTCCTTAGGAATGTGTTTTTTACCCTGTATTGGTTGGCAGGAAGTTGCCCCAACCGCTGCCTACTGAACGACAGGCCCTGAGAACTATCAAGTCCCTCCTTCTGGTTCTCTTAATTCATAGACCTGGGAAAGAAGACCTTGTCAGTCAGAGCTGCTGACAGTGTAAGCCAGTCAGGCAGTGAGCTGACTGCGGGTTAGGCTCCTTTTAGCAATTCGCGGGTCTGTTATCCAGAGGCTGTCTGCAAGCTGCCTGCACACCCTTTCCCCAAGCACTTCCGTAGTTTTCTTCCTGAGGAATTTGCTTTGTTAGCCTGTATGGCTTGCATAGGTGCCCTGACTGAAGAGGTCCAGGTGTAGGGAAGCCAGCTTTCATGCACTTCTCTCCACACCATTGATCAGGGAGCAGGGATTACACAGAGACTCTGTCTAACGCACACGCAGAAAGCCACTGCTGACAGTCACCTCCATTTGGAACACGGGCGCCCACACCTCCACAGCTGAGGCTCTAGGAGGAGCCACTCATACACTGCCCATGATCGCTGATCCAGAGACTTGGGGTAAACAAAACTCACTCTGCACACTCGCCCAACTGTGCCAGGGTTTGCTGCTGATGTTAACTCCGCATAGGTTGAGCCACGGGATCACTCACTCATTGGCTTGAATGTTTCTGCCCTAGCCCTCCCTTCCTTTCAGTTCCAAGTGAAAAACAGTTTCCTAGGGTCAGTGAGGGAAGCGGAATACTCCATTCTTCATCCTATTTCCTTCAGATTGGTTTTTCAGCCACCTTTTTTGTCCAATCGTACCTTTGTTTGATGTATGTGTATTTCAGATGCTCCTGGGATTGTTTTTCTCTCTCTAGTTGTTGAATTTGTTGAAATTTCAGGGAGAGGTATTGGAAGCCCTCCTCATGGTGCCATTACTCTGACATCTGCCACCTAAGAAATAATTTCTGATGTGCTTTCTCTAAACTATTGACACCATCAAGATAATCAGCTATAGATCTTTCAATTTTTTGTAGTGACCATATTTATGTGTATTATTATCTTTACACCCCATAGTTCCATTTTAACACACATTGGAAAAGAAAGTACCAGAAGGATGGGTATACCATATTTAAATGTATGTTCCTAATAATCATAAAGACTTTTAGTATTAAACCAATATTAATAAGACATTTTTTGCCATAATAACTGACACTTCTGAAGGATGTTAACAAAGTACAGTTGAATTCTACTCTGTTTATTACACATATATAACAAAAGTTGACATATACTCAGAATTAATATAGTATATTTTTATCATTTTTAAACATAAGAAGTAGCAGCATTATATTAATATTTTAAAGATTTTTTATTGATTTCATAGGAAGAGAAGGAAAAAGAGAAAAGAAGGAAGGAGCAGGAAACATCAACTTGTAGTAGTTGCTTCTCTTATGTGCCTTGATTGGGCAAATCTGGGGTTTCAAACCAGCAACCTCAGTGTTCCAGTGTGGTGCTTTATCCACTGCACCATCACAGGTAAGACAACTATTTTATCATTGTCTGAAGTATTAAGACTGTAAGAATAGAAGAGAAGAAAATAAAATCTTTGAAAAATGAGTGTTTTTTTTTTTTTACTCCCATAGTCAAATACCTGGTAAGGTTTCCTCTTAGAATTAGGTTTGAATGATTAATACAAGTTAAGGTTTTGATATATAAGAGGGTATGAAAGAAAAATCTTATGAAAAATTGTCAGAAGCAAATGTGTAGAATGACTGAAGAAAGATAAGAATGTACTTTATTTAAAATATAGGTTATATGTAAAGATATTAATATAATTAAAGTACATTGAAGCAAATGAGTTTTGTGTTTTATTATTTATAAATATGAAGAACCACTGAAGGCCTTTGAAAAAGAGACTATAGGATTATTTTACTATCTTTTAATTTAAAGAATGCATCAAATTATTATATTCAATAATATATATGGTAGGTAAAAATAAGTTATAAATAATAATTAATACAATTATTAATAATTATACAAGAATAAATTTTGTGTTTAATGTAGCCACAACTGTAACCTACTTTTGCCCACTCACATATGTTGAACTAATGAGCTAATAAACTAATACGGAATTACACTCTTAGGGAAAACAATCTAATAGTAATATACAGGGGAAATTAGAAGAGTAACTAAAAGTAATAAGTATTATTAAAGAACTTGAGTCAGGATAGTAGTATTATTTATTTTTGTACTATGGGATCATAGCATTTGGGACAATGGGAGAGAAGGGTATCTAAAATTTACTTTGGATTATATAACACTAACGTAACATGGGAACAAAAGAAAAAATAACAGTTATAATGGCTGGTCACAAAGAAGAACAGTATCTAAAAATGCAGCAATCTCAGCAACATCTTGGGGCACCTTTGGTACCGAGTGGTCCAAATATCAGTATTGGGAAATCATAGATTAAATTCAGAAGCCTGTTGAGTAGTAATGCTGCCAAAGACATTCCAACTATAGCAAGATTTTGGCTGGAAAATGAGGATAGGTAAGAAATGGATAAGATACTTGAGGAAGTTGAATAGAGAAGTGTCTCAGTCTCAAACTGATTTAGTGGGGGAATCCCAAATTCTTTAGGGGAATGATGTTCCTGGTTGGCAACCTAGGAAGATTGTAGAGAGATATTAGCTAAATCTGAAACCAAATCAAGAGACTTGAGCCAGATCCAAGAAACAAAGAGAGTGCTGAATTTTGTAGCTTTGTGGGTTCTTGGGATGTGTCTGCTTGCTAGAAAATAAAGAAAATATGTTACTAAAAAATGCAGTCCGGAAATATAGGCTGGCTTCCAACTCTAGCATCTGTAGTAAATCATGGTTTTCATGACTTATATTCAAGCCTTGTCAGAGTTTGAGGCTGAAGCTATTGAAAAATATTTTAAATCAATCTGGATTGCTTTAAGAACAAGGATTGAGTGATGAATCTGTGGGAAAAAATAAAGTAAAGGAAAAAATGTGGAAGCTGACAAAAGAGCAGTGGGAATATAAAGCAGAAGATAAATACACAACTAATTTTGAGGGCATGAACTTGGAACTAATCATGTGGATGCATGTTTGCAATGAGGAAGACCAAGAAGATTGTCTCCCTGAGGTCTGAAGCTTAGTGATGGGAACAGTAACAAGAAAAAAACAGTCAGCAGAAGAAAATAGTTTGGCGGTGAAAAGTAATGGGTTAAATAATAGCAGATAAGATGAATTAATGTATGGCTTTGATTTTGCATGCAGCACTGCAACTATAAAGGCATGTGTAAAGATATAGCTTTATTAAGTGTATGAGTTTACAAAGAAAAATAACATAAATATAGGAGGAAAATATTTCAAAAAGAAACTTACAGAATGACATCACTTTGCAATTAAAAAGAGTAAGAGAATAGGAAGAGCAAACAATGGTAACAAAAGCCATATTTAAAAAGCAAAAAGACAAGTTAGCTAAAAATATGAGAAAAGAGAATTTCACTCATTATTGAGTGATCAAAACTGAGAAATTGAAAGAGTAAATAAAGATAAAAACTGAGAAAAATTATTTTCTTGTGATATTTTTAGGGTTATTCTTAACATAAAAATAAAGTCTCTTAAGGTCAAAAGATCAGATTTTAAAAAGTCATCAAATAAGTTATAGAAAAAGAAATTATAGATAGCAAGTGTATGTTATTCTTATTACAAGATTGGTATAGCAGGAGCAAGGTTAGAAACACAGCTCATTGTGAAATGTGGATGAATTCAGAAAAGTAGAAGAATACAAAATAAATATCCAGATATCAGTTGCATTTTTATATACAAATAATGATCTATCAAGAAAGGAAAATCAAGAAAATGAGACCATTCACAATTGTTCCAGAAACAATAAAATACTTAGGAATAGATTTAACCAAGGATGTAAAAGACCTGCAATCAGAAAATTATAAGATATTAAAGAATGAAATTGAAAAAGATACAAATAAGTAGAAGCATATACTATGTTTATGAGTAAAAATAATTAATATCATTAAAATTTTATGTTACCCAAGGCAATCTATAAATTCAATGCAATTCCTATCAATATACTAGAGCAAATATTCCAAAAATTTATATAAAACTACAAAAAAAAAAAACCCAAATAGCCACAACATTCTTGAGAAAGAACAAAGTTGAAGGAATCACGCTACCTGATATCAAACTATATACTATAAGGCCATAGTAACCAAAATAACACAATAATGGCACAAAAACATATAGATCAATGGAACAGAATAGAGAGCCAGAAATCAACCCACAGTTCCATGGTCAATTAATATTTGACAAAGAATGCAATAACACGTAATGAAGTAAAGACAGTCTATTCAATAAATGATGTTGAGAAAATTGAACAGATAGGTGCAAAAAAAGGAAACATTCATTTTCTTACAATGGTGTAAGAAATAAACAAGAATAAACTCAAAATGGATTAAAGACAAATAGACAAATATTAGAAATGAAACTATAAAAATCCTAAGAGAATGTATAAGTAATATAATCTTGGATATTTCTCAAAGCAATAATTTTTCAAATATTTCTCTCAGGCACAGGAAACAAGAAAAAATAAACAAATGGAACTACATTAAATTAAAATGTTTTTGCACAGCAAAGGAAACCTGAAACAAAATGAAAAAACAACTCATTGAATGAGAGAACATATTTGCCAATATATCTGTTAAGAGATTAATATCCAAAATTTATGAAGATCTTACAAAACTCAATACCAAAAAAAGCCAAAAAATAAATAAGTAAATAAATTAAAAAAAACAATCTAATTTAAATAATGCCTTGGCCGGTTTGCTCAGTAAATAGAACATCACCTGACATGCAGAACCTCAACATTTGATCCCGGATCAGGGCACACATGAGAAATGATCATCTTCTTCTCTTCCCCTTTCTCTCCTACTTCTCTGTATCTTCCCCTTTTGCAGCCAGTAGTTTGATTGGATAGAGCATCAGCCTTGGGCACTGAGGATAGCTCAGCTGATTCAAGCATCAGCCTCAGCTAAAGTTGTTGGATGTATCCCAGTTGGGGCTCACGTGGGAGTCTGTCTATCTTCTCTCTTTTACTTGAAAAAAATGGACAAAAGACCTGAACAGATACTTTTCTATAGAGAGCATACAGATGGCCAATTGGTTTATGTAAAAGTGTTCAACATCACTAATCAAAGAAATGCAAATTAAACCACAATGAGATACGCCTCACACCTGTCAGAGTGGTTATCATCAATAAATCAAAAAGTTTTGGCAAAATTGTGGAGAAAATGGAATCCTTGTGCACTGTTGGCGGGATGCAAACTGGTGCAGCCAATGTAGAAAGCAGTATGGAGTTAACTAAAAAATTAAACGTGAAACTGTGTTTGGACCCAGGGATTCCACTTCTGTGAAATTAGCATAAGAATTTTGAAACACTAATGTACCCATGTGTTCATTGCCGGGTGTTTCAAAATAGTCAAGATCTGGAAACAGCTCAAGTGTCCATCAGTAGATGAGTAGGTAAAGAAACTGCGGTTTATTTACACTATGGAGTATTATGCAGCCATAAAAACGAAGGAAATCTTACCTTTTGTGACATCATGGATGGATCTAGAGAGTATTATGCTAAGTTAGATAAGCCAGACAGAGAAAAACCAGTACCATTTGATTTCATCATATGTAGATTCTAATGAACAAAGTGAACTAACACCCAAAATGGAAACAGCCTCATACACATAAAGCAGCCTGACAGCTGTCAGGGCAGGTGTGGGGGTGTTGGGTGAGGGAAGTAAATGAATGTAGGAATAAGGGATAAAAATAAAGAACTCATGGATATAGACAACAGTGTGGTGATTGCCAAGGAAGGTGGAGGAGTGTATATAGGGGATAAATGGCAATGGAATTTGACTTTGAGTGATGAACACATAATACAGTGTACAAAGATGTGTTGTATTTAGAACTGGGTGCCTGCAATATGTATAATTATGTTAACCAGTGTAAACCCAATAAAATTCAATTTTAAAAAATGAAGCTGACACACAATTTTGGAACATGTTAGTGTGCAGGAAAGGAACAGCACAGGCAAATACTGAGGGAATTAAGCTTGGAAGGAAGTTGCATGGCTGAGCTTGAGTGTATGTAGTTTTGTAAGAACTAGTTTTAGGAACAGATACATCCTTATAAAAGAAGAGGAAAAAAGCAGAGATAAACAGACATTCTGAGGTAAGAAAGAGGAAATTAAAGACTTTTCTACAGATAGAATCTAACTTCTTATTTAAATAAGATACAAAAGAACTTCTCTCAAGACTTGAAAATTAAAATTTGGTAAATTAAGGTTAAATAATTGTTCTTTAAAAAAGACATTTTGAGGAATTTGACAGAGGACTAATATATAATAAAGGAATTGCAGAATAGCACTGATAAATTTATTATACTTTCTATTCTCGTATTTTGCTGCTCTGTATATCTCCTTTTACATGAATATTTTTTTGTTTTCAAGTTACTTTATAATTAGCTAAATAAATATATGCATAAATGGTATAAAATAATCTAAGAGCACAAGTAAATTTAAAGAAAACATGAGTCTCAATTTACCTTTCTTAACTCTCAGCTTCAATCCTCAAAAGCAAATATTTGAACTAATTTTGAAAAGTTCAACAACCTTATTTCTTGATCATTTTCTGTTAATATATGTAGATTTACAACACTATTACTTCTTTTGGTTCTCTTCTTTCTAAATTATTTATATCAAAATTCTTAGTTCACCTGCTCCTCGACTATGACAGTTTAAATATCATATTAATATTCTACTTTTTGTTTCTATAAGAGATAAATCATTCCAAATGTCCACTTTACAAGATGAGGACTCTGACTCTCCTTCATGCCTCTCTTCTTCTCTATAATACCTGCAGAACGTATGTGTTATTTTATATTCATAAGACTTCCAACATTTACTTTATGTTCTCCAACCTCAATTAAATAGTTTATAGTATGTCCATTGTTGAATACAAAAGATAAGAAAAGGAAATATTTTTTCAGATAATTAAGTATGTAAATATTGGTCCCTGTTAATCAAAGTCTCACCCTTGGACTTATGATATTTGAATTTATAACAAGAGATCTATAATTCTTTTAAATGTTACTTCTACTATGCCACTTATAAAATAATGTAACATGATCAAGATAATTTGAATCTCATAATAACATTCAATGAGATTTTTAAAATGAAGCTATATTTTAGTTTGCTTTAAATTTCTACTCTAACTTTTTTAGAATTGTTTACTCATACTTGCTAATTTACTTATTTGGTGTTATTTATATTTAATTAAATTATTTACTCTTTTATGTTTATTGAATGTCTTACGAATTTTAATTATTTTTTCTCGAAGTTAGAAGCAGGGAGCCAGTTAGACTCCCACATGCGTCCGACCGGGATTTGCCAGGCATGTCCACCAGGGGACAATGCTCTGTTAATCTGGGCATTGCTCCATTGCCACTGGAGCAAATCTAGCACCTGAGGCGGAGGCCACGGAGCTGTCCTCAGCTCCCGGGCCAACTTTGCTCCAATGGAGGCTTGTCTGTGGGAAGGGAAGTGAGATATAGAGAGGAAGGAGAGGGGGAAGGATGGTGAAGCAGATGGGCACTTCTCCTGTGTGCCCTGGCCTGGAATCAAACCTGGGACTTCCACATACTGGGCCAACACTCTACCCGCTAAGCCAACCGGCCAGAGACTATGATTTTAAATGGACATTATTAGTGTTTTTGTTTTTTTTGTTGTTGTTGTTATTTTTTGTTATTACTTTGTCTTGGAAAATACAGTCCTTCGACTCTGGACTGTGAGGCTTTGTTGGGGACATACTTTCAATAATCTCTTGAGTCATATGACATTCTCTTACTGTTTTTATCCTCTTTCTTTGCTAAAGTATTACCCTAAAAACTTTCTAAGAAAGGGTTAATAAGACACAAATTTTATATATCTTTGAATGTCTGGAAACAGAAATGTGTATTATTCTATTACTCGATTAATAATTTGAATAAGATAGACTTTTTAATAAAAATGTTTTCTTCATAACTTGAAAGGCATTATTATGATGTTTCTTTTTTCATATCTAATCAAAATGTACTTAAAGCAAAGAAAGTGGAGATTATAAAAAACACCTGCTAAAAGAGATAGTCTCATATAACTCAAATGAAGACTTTAATTTACTTATAATTTAAGCTGCAATGTTCCATTTGATTTCTTTCCTAAATGCTGGTAACATTATCTTGATAATTGGATAATGTCATAGTTTTTTATTTGTTGTTTTATATCATTTTGTGTTAGCAACTGATATAATCTTAACAGTCTTCTGTCACTAGTTTTGTATCTATTAAGCATTGTTAGTCACATCCTTGCATAATGTGATTTTCGGTTATAATAGGGTATGCATACTAAAATATTCTATAAAAATTTAAATTTTGTTTTATGAAAAACTAAGATGTTTCATATTTCCAGTTTATTTGATTTGACCTGAGTCATATTGAAACTAAAACAAAACTTTATTATATATCATACATTAATTAGACTGAAATTAATGAGATTTAAAAGGACTTACCCAAATAGTGCATGGAATAATAAGTATGTATAAGAATTTGATTGAATATATGTTGTTATACATTTTATATATTTTCCCTATTTGTTAGAGAGTAAAAAAACAATAGCTGCAATTTTGTAATAGTTTATTTATTACCCTTTTTATTTTGCTCAAACATACAATTTTAGGCTGAAATAAATATGCATACCAACTACTTTCTGGCCTAGATATTAATAAATAGTACTGCTGTTACAACTTAGAAAATTTCTGAATAGAATATAAAATGAAGAATTTTCTCTGCCAAGTTAAGATAAATTATGATGCACCAATCCCAATATGAAGTGGGCTATCAGACTGGAGACATTTGACAAGACACCAAGAGGAAGCCACAAAGAGCAAAGGTTCAGGAATTTGTTTAAAAAGTAATTTATTTTTGGCATCATGCCATCTTTGAAAATCTTTCCGCAGGCAATAAACATTAGATATTTTGTTATTATTGTACAAATTTTCAGCTTGTTTGGTAATCAGATAGCTTGTATCATTGGAGCCTAGGGCAGGGTTTATGGCTTCCTCCAGGAAAAGTGACTCTGGTTTGCAATAGAAGTCATGAGGTTAATCCAATACTTGAAGTTGCTTTTCCCTAGAGATCATAATTCTTACATTAAATTATACATTTTTTTCGTAATCCATTTTTCTCATTAAAATTCTTTTCATTGCCCCATGTTTTCTGAGTGACATTTGGTGGACTTATTTTGAGGCATTCTCTGCTAGAGATTTTTTGGTAGTTTATTTAGAATAAGGCCTCATTTTCCATCTCTGTTATGTCTCTTAGTGATGAGATCCACAGCAGGTTAGTCAGCTAGAGCTGTCTTGTTTTTACTTTATACTGTTTCATGACTGAATAAGTTCTATTTCTTCCCTGACCATGTGGTGGCACAGTGGATAGAACATTGGACTGGGACGTGGAGAACCCAGGTTTGAGACCCCGAGGTCGCCAGCTTGAGAGTGGGCTCATCTGGTTTGAGCAAAAAGCTCACCAGTTTGAGCCCGGGTTCAATGGCTTGAGCAAGGGGTCACTCGGTCTGCTATAGCCCCCGGTCAAGGCACATATAAGAAAGCAATCAATGAACAATGAAGGTGTCACAACAAAGAATTGATGCTTCTCATCCCTCTCCTTTCCTGTTCATCTGTCCCTATCTGTCCCTCTGTCTCTGTCTCTGTCACACAAAAAAAAGAAGTTCTATTTCTTTAATTAACATTTTCTGGACAAGTGCTATCATTGCAATAGCATCCCTACCTTAAAAACGCTCTTTGAATGAGCATTACACAAAATAAACAACAATAATAAATCCACACTTAATTTTACTCCAAAGAGAATTTATTTCCTTATATTCAAGTTTGTCATTATGAAAGGCTTGTATAACATAAATTATACAACCTGCACTCAAAATTTATTATGGTATATTTTTACATTGTTTCATTGTGTCTTAAAATGATAATACAAAGGAAAAATGCATTGTATTTCATAAATGAGATTTATCTCCAGAAGAAAAGAAAAACTATCTACCAGTCATATAACATTTTTTTTTTTTGGTCTGATAGAACCTTCACATATCAATCAGGATATTATTGGCAAATTCAAAGTTATTCTAGGGTTTTTTGTTGTTGTTGTTGTTAGAAATGGATTTAATACAAGTTACCAAAAACTTACAATTGGGGCAGTTGAGGGAGGAAAGACCAGCTACTGCTCTAGAACATCAGGCAATCTAGGGTGCTGCCTCTGATGATGCAACATGTCTGCAGTACCAAAATTATTCGGGAGAAAGTGTGAAGTCAAAGGAAGGTAGCACTGGTGATCTAAGCTACCTCACCAGAGTCATCTTCAGTCTCTCTAATTGTTGGTATTTAAGAGCCTAGAACAGTAGTTCTTAACCTTTTTTGAGGTACCAAACCCACCGGTTTCATATGCGCATTCACTGAACTCTTCTTTAGTGATAAATAAAATATGATTTTTTTTTCAAATTCAAGACATAGGTATATGTTTTTTTTACTGGTGCACAAAATGAGCCATGCTTGAATATCACCTTCCTCAAAGAACAAAACCAACAAAGTGCATGAACTCACAACAAGTTATGATATTGCTTTATTCTGGCCTCTGTGGCAGAGGCTTCTCCAAACACCTGAGACTGACTCATCGAATCCCTAGGGTTCAATAGAACCCAGGTTAAGAACCTCTGGCCTAGAAATTTCAGGGTATTGTAAGGCCAGGCATCACCATGATGTAAAGCCAAAAGCTAAAGGGCATGGCAGTGATACTGAGTTGACAAGACCCAATTAGCCAATGATAAGGTCTCAGTAATATGAATCATTCTTATTTTAAATATGTAGAAATTATAGTTTGTCCAGATTTAATAACTTTGAGGGGCACATTCTTTTATTTAATTAATTGTTTTTACATAGATTCTAGGGTGACCCCGATTGCATCCCCCTCCCCCATATTCCCCTCAACATCTCCCTTACACGACTCCCTGCAGCACCCTCCCTCCTTCCCTTCAGTTTATCCCATCCTATCATCCCCTTTCCCTCTGTCCTCTTTTCCTCTGGTCCCTTTGATCCCTTCTCTGTCTTAATTCCTCTCCTCAGTTCTCAATGTTCCTTGGATTCCTCAAATGAGTGAGGTCATATAATATTTTTCTTTTTCTGCCTGGCTTATTTCACTCAACATAATAGTTTCCAGGTCCCTCCATATTGTTGCAAAAGGTATGGAGATTCCTCGAAAAATTAGAAATGGAAATTCCCTTTAACTCAACTATCCCACTTATAGGAATATATCCCAAGGACACCATATCAGCGACTGAAAAAAAAAATGCACCCCCATGTTTATGGCAGCATTTTTCACAATAGCAAAGAGCTGGAAACAGACCAAGTGTCCATCAGTGGATGAGTGGATTAAAAAGCTTTGGTACATATATACAATGGAATACTATGGCACCATGAAAAGAAGGAAATATTACCTTGATTTTTGGTAGATTGTATGTTTCAAGGAATTTGTCCATTTCACCTAGGTTGTTTAATTTTTTGGCATAGAGTTCTTCATAGTATTTTTTTTACAATATTTTGTATTTCTGTTGTGTCGGTTGTTATTTCTCCACTCTCATTTCTAATTTTATTTATTTAAGTTTTCTCTCTTCTTTTTTTGGTGACTCTTGTTAAACGTTCATCGATCTTGTTTACCCTTTCAAAGAACCAGCTCTTGGTTTCATTGATCCACTGTATTGTTTATTTAGCCTCTATGTCATTTATTTCTGCTCTGATCTTTATTATTTCCTTCCTTCTACTACTTCGGGCCTTAATTGCTGTTCTTTTTCAAGTTATTTTAGATGAAAGGTTAGGTTGTTTATTTGAGCATTTTCAAGCTTCTTAAGGAATGCCTGTAGTGCTATGAACTTCCCTCTCATGACTGCTTTAGCTGTGTCCCATAAATTTTGAGTTGTTGTATGTTCATTATCATTCGTTTTGGGGAATTTTTTTTATTTCTTCTTTGATTTCATTGTTAACCCATTCGTTATTTAATAACATGCTATTTAGTTTCCATGTGTTTGAGTATTTTTCAGTTTTTCTTTTGTGAGTGATTTCTAGTTTCATGCCATTGTGATCAGAGAAAATGCTGGATATGTTTTCAATCTTCTTAAATTTGTTGAGATTGCTTTTGTGTCCTAACATGTGATCTATCCTGGAGAATGTACCATGAGCACTTGAAAAGAATGTATATTTTGCTTCTTTAGGGTGAAAGGTTCTGAAGATATGTATTAAATCCAGTTGATCTAGTGTGTCCTTTAAGTCTGCTGTTTCTTTGTTAATTTTTTTTCTTGAGGATCTATCTAGTGATGTATGTGAGGTATTGAAATCCCCTACTATTATAGTAATGCTGCTGATCTTGCCCTTTAAATCCTTCAAAGTCTGCTCTATATATTTAGGAACTCCTATGTTAGGTGCGTAGATATTTATGATGGTTATATCTTCATGTTGGATTGCTCCCTTTATAATTATGTAGTGACCTTCTTTATCTCTTACTATAGCCATGGCTTTAAAGTCCATTTAGTCTGATATAAGTATTGCTACTCCAGCTTTTTTTCATTTCCATTTGCTTAAAATATTTTTTTCTATCCTTTTACCTTCAGTCTATGTGTATATTTTGTTTTAAGGTGTGTCTCTTGTAAACAGCATGTGTACGGGTCCTGTTTTTTTATCCGTGCAGCTACCCTATGTCTTTTGATTGGGTCATTTAATCCATTTACATTTAAGGTTCTTATTGATATGTAGTTATTTATTGCCATTTTATATTTTAAAGGTGTATTCCTCTTTTGCTATATTCTTTTCCCACTTTGATCTGTTTACAACAGGCCTCTTAACTTTTCCTACAGCATTGGTTTTGTTGTAATGAATTCCTTGAGTTTTCTTTTGTCTGGGAAGCTTTTAATTTCTCCTTCAATTTTAAATGGTAGCCTTGCTGGATAAACTATTCTTGGTTGTAGGTTGTTGTTCTGCATTACTTTGAATATTTCTTGACATTCCTTCTAGCCTCAAGTGTTTCTGTTGAGAAGTCGGATGTCATCTTTATGGGTGCTCCTTTGTAGGTGGTAGCCTTTTTTTCTGTAACAGCTTTTAATATTTTCTCTTTATCACTTAGCTTTGGTATTTTAATTATGATGTTTCTTGGTGTTGGTTTTTTTGGGTTTCTCTTTAATGGAGATTTCTGTGCTTCTTGAACTTGTGAGAACCTTCCTTGCATCAAATTAGGGAAGTTTTCTGCTACGATTTGTTTGATTAAAGTTTCTATCCCTTGTTCTTTCTCTTCTTCAGGAACCCCTATTATGCATATGTTATTTCTCTTCCTGTTGTCACATATCTCTTTTAGAGTTTCCTCAGACTTCTTGAGTCTCTTTTTTCTTCTCTGCTTCCATGTCTTTGTTCATCTTGTCTTCCAACTCGCTGATTTGATCCTCAGCTTCATCCATCCTGTTTTTAATTCCTTCCATTGTGGTCTTCATTTCTGATATTGTATTTGTAATCTCTGGCTGATTCTTTTTTAATATTTCAATGTCCTTTTTTATACTTGCTATCTCTTTATTTAGGTGTTCATAATGACCATCCATTATTGTTCTAAGATCCCTAAGCATCCTAACAGTCATTATTCTAAACTCTGCATCTTGGAGTTTGGTTATATCCATATCGCTCAATTCATTTCCTGGAGGATTCTCTTGTGGTTTCATTTGGATTGCACTTTTCTGTCTTCTTATTATGTTTGTGTGTTTGGTTGTGTTGTTTGTAGAGCTGGCTGAGTCTAGGCTTGGTGTTGTCTGCCTCCAATTTTGAGTTGTTTTATTTCTAGATCTTCTTGGGTTGGCTTCAGCTGTTGTTTGTAATCCACTGTGGAATTTGGCTTTTCTAATAGAGCCTCTTTGAAGTCTTGATTTGTTTGTTTTCTTCTCAGTTTTCTTTACTCAGTGGTTGTCTTGTTTACTGGCCTCAGCAAGGGGCTTATTTAAAACTGTATCCAGGAATGCGGTGGGTGTAACCTGAGACTCTGAAGACCTGATATTCGGGATGCCTTCTCCACTTCAGTAGGTGGAGGTGTATCTCACATCTCCATGGAGACCTGAGTTACTGCCCCTCCTCCCCACTTCTTGTTTTCAGCTGTGTCTTTTTTGTGCTGATTGGAGCTGGAGAGATATTTTAGAAGGTTGACCCGGAACCACTTTAGTCTTGTATTCTGTGGAAGGATCAATCCCTCCCCTTGCAATGGCTGCCTCCAGCATGTCCCCCGGGTATGGCTGCTTCAGTTCAGCTGCTCAGATCCTCCTGTGCATTCCACTGTTTGTCACCAGCTGTCTCTCTCTCCCCCTTTCTTTTTGGAAAACAAGCCAGCTCTTTCAACACACCTTGTTCCCAGGTCACCAGGCAAATGGCTGTGAGTGATATTTTCTACTGTTTTCCTTATACTGAGAGACTTTCTGAGCTCTCAGCCCCCCCCCTTTGTTCCTGTAAGCAGGGGAGGCTCATTGCTCCTCAGCACTCCCCACCAGGCTCGGTGTGGCTTCTTCTTTGCTCCTTGGATTTTAAGAGTAGTTCTTGTAGTCCAGAGTTGGCTTTTTCATGATGGATATTCCTAAATTAATTTGTAATCCAGTTTGGTGGTGTGAGCTGGGAGTCTGTGCATCTGCTTACTCCACTGACATCTTGTAGGTTTTGAGGGGCACATTTTTATGATATAACATATAGCATATTTTATGTAAATAGGTGTCTATATAAAAAGACTATTTGCCAGAGGTTTTGTGCAATATAACAGATGTAGTTTATCTTATTTAATCATTACAGTACTTATATTACAAATAAAGTAACTGAAATTTAGAATAATAAATTGGCCCTAGTTACATAGGTAAAGAAAATGCTATGTTGGAATTTTAAATGAGTTCTTTTTGACTCAAAAGTATGTGTTTTTAATCAGAAATATCTGCAGATGAGTACATTTCAAGTGTATGCAAGATGATTCATTGTGTTGAAAAAAAATATTATTGTTATTATCATTTATTTTTTATCCCCAAATGTTAGGAAAATTTTATTTGTGTTTAATATACAGATTTCCATGAAGGCCTATACTTGTGCCAAATAATATATCCATGTTATGCAAGATGCCCACGAAAAGATGACAGTTGTGCCCACTCTCTTCTACTATTCTTGTGACTGTATCTGTTACAAGTTATCATAAATAAGACAGGTTTCTTTTGTAAAAATAAGAGATTTAAATGCTAGAATATTTATAATACTTTGAAATGAAATATGCTAACTCTATAAATATTTTGTAAAGTTATTAAGTTTACCAAGTAACTCATGGTAAAATAATTTAGTCTTTGAATGTAAGAGTAAATTTTATTCACTTTCAAGGTTGACTAATATAAAGTAAGTCTAGGACACTTCACATGCTGAGCAAATAAAAAAGGCAACTAGCAAAATTAAGGTGCTAGATTATTATTCAGCCATAAAAATGAACAAAATCTTGTCTTTTCGACAGCATGGATGAACCTACAGATTATTGGGCTAAGTGAAATAAGCCAGCTTGAGAAAGACAAATACCACATTATCACTTATATGTGGATCTAATGAATAAAATAGAAACAGAATCATGGATACATGGAACACTGACAGCTGTCAGATGAGAACGGGGTTGGTAGGTTGGTGGATGAAGGTGAAAAGATTTAGCAAAGAAAATAAAGCTCATAGACAGAAACAACAGAGTAGAAATTACAGGAGGGAAAAGGCATGAGAGGACGTAGAAAATGGTAAAGGGGGGATGAATGATGACTTGGGGTGGTGAACACATGGTGCAGTGTACAAATGATATATTATGGAATGGCACCCCTACAACATTATATGATTTTATTAATCAATGTCACACCACTATATTTAAGTAAAAATTAATTTTTTTAAAATAAGGTGATTAGGAAGTGAAGTCAAAATTTGAATAAGAAAGCCCTATGAGGTAACATACCAGGGTTTTTCATTATTTTCTTTTGCTTGTTTGTTTGTTTTTCTACTTTCTCTCCTATCCTTGACCTGAGAAGGAGGTCCCAGCAGGGTTGCATGAACAGCAAAAACTTGGAGGAGGCTTTTATTTCTTGACATAAAAATAGTTATGGGAGCCATCATCAGCTAGATAGTGTGAGGGGTCCTTCCCTAACACATCATTTTGTCATCCACATTCTATCTCAAGGGCAGTTGCAGTCGGTGTGTTGTAGCACCCACAGCAAATAAAAGAGTTCAATTTCTATGGTATCGTAGCATTTATGCTGAAGCCTATTGGAAAAAAAATGGGGAAGAAGCTGGCACATGAAAACAATTTAGTGAATAACTATATTACTAAACAAAACAACAGTGTAGAAATTACAGGGGGGAAAGGGCTTAAGAGTAGGTAGAAAGGGTAAAGGGGGGATGAATGATGACTTGGGGTGGTGAACACATGGGGAATACAAAAGGCAACATAGCTGAATGGTACCCAATGAGATGAAAAAGAAAAGCAGTGGCAGAATTAAGCCATGCTTAGAAGGTCAAGTCAAGGACAATAGCTAAGTATCTTGCTTGATCAGTTTAGTAGAACATATGTAGTTTTACTAAAGATGGGAAACACTAGACTAGAAACAACTATGATCTGTCACAGGAGAGATAATTATGACATTTCCAAGTAATGTATAAATAATGATTACAAAAGCATGCATCTCAGAAAACACAGCAAGACTAAGGATGTAAATTTAGGTGTCAAAAATATTGATGGCACTTAGAGCAACAAGAATGAATTTGATGACTTAGAGGAAAGAGACAGAATAAGAATTTTTTAAAAAGTCAAAAAACAAACCCTTACTAACTCCAACATTTAGAAGATTGTAGAGAAAGTATTTCTGGCCACAGAGTAGTCTCAGTTTTCTTCTCTCTCTTAACACTTTTCTCATTCATTTCCTGATATTTAATTTAGTAATGTGATGCTCTTAGGCAATATCTACACTTATAAATCTGTTTCAGTGAACAATGGTCATGTTGATCAATGTTCCTTAAGAGATAGATAAATGAAACATTTAAGGAACCAGTGAATAATATCCCCAAAGAATATTGCTAAAGTCAATCCTCTATTACCCTGTTTTCTACAAAAAAGTCTGTTCCACCATAAGAGTCACAACCTAAAGATTGGTAAATAAAGGGCAGATCTTTAGTTGGCAGTGGTGTCTGTATGTGCTTTGTTGTGGAAATGCTGGGTTCTTTTAGTCTTTAATCTTAGTCTACCAGCCTGACAGTTTTGAAATTGCTGCAGAAAAGTTCACTGAAAGAGATAAATCAGTACATCATCTGCATAAAAAAGACAATGCATCATAATAGTAAATAAGGTAACCAAATGAAGCATAACACAAGGAAAGAGATCTCGTAGGTAAGTACAATAATAAGTATAGTGAACGCTAAAAAACTAAAGAAATGAAAACCATATATTTATAAAGTAATATAAAATCTTATCGTGGAAGTCTCTTTCTTTTTGTCACACACACACACACACACACACACACACACACATGCATACACAGACACAATCATGTACTTCAAACATTGCTTGAAAGTGACAGACACCTTGAGTCTAAAATTAAAGTTAAGGGATAAACAAATATAATATTTCATATGTACCATGCAAAGGTCAACATACTAAACATAATAACCTTCTCTTTCAGATAATAAATCTCTTTAGGACCAAATTAAATTTGGTATTTAAATTATAATTTAATACATATGAACCCTGTCTCAATAAATTTCATTTAAGGAATAGTAGATGACACGTGAATTAGAACTATCATATGATAATATGTAGTAGTGTCTTTGTTTAAAAACAGGGTGGATTTGGAAAAGAAGAGAAATCTGATTAATTTCCTGAAGACAAAGAAGCTCTTGCATAATTGGAAGCATAAGTAACTGCTACAATATCTACCAACTGATAAAGTGGTAATGTGAATGATCCTAAATGCTGCAGGATCTCTTCTGGGTTATCAACTGGAAGAACAATTTGATAGTAGTTTTGTGCTGCTACTTTTGCACTTTTTTTGTAATGAAGGCACTATAAAATGTTTAATATATACTGGAGAACCTGAAAGAGGCAGGTCAGAATCAGTAGAGGATTGATTCAATGTCAGGAGTAAAGATGATGATGGTCAGAGATGGCCAACTGTTAATATTCTCAAATTCTTTTGACCAGAAAATACATTCAAATAGTCAAACTTCTATTCAGTGTACTCTGAGAGATGCAGTAACACTGCAACTATTCTTTTCATTATCATTTACTTCATTTTTCAAGAAATATTATATTCATTTTATAAATAGAAAATATTTTTTCAGGAGTGTCAATGCAATAATAGTTGGTGATAAAGCTACAAAACAAGAACAAAATCAAGAGTGCTTCCTGACAAAAAGCATAAACAATGATGCAAAATAAGTTTAGAACCATGTTTTCAACTGTGTAACAAACATGAATAAATCTTAAAACTACCAACAACTGCTACACTTAGACAAAGCTAATATTTAGACATCTCATTTACATTGTAAGGAAGTAAACTGAATTTAAAGAAAACAGCCAGTGTGTCTTTTAGAAAGCAAACTGAATGTAATGCTTTGTGGCATCAAATGTCAAGAAAACATGAAATTTTACAAAACAGTAGTCAGAAATCTTCAGCTAACTATGATATACATCATTTATTTGATCTCCTACACACGTTTTTTTTCCTTCTGTGAATTTACACCATAATATAGATAATATGGGATTCTCAACACTTCATAATGATACAGAGAATACTTCTATCTCATTTTAATGTCCCTTCCCCCCTGACCAACACACATATTGAAGCTGTGTTCCCTGCATTTCCTCTCTACTTACTCTTTTTCTAGTGTCAATGCATCATTCTAATTTAGTCTGTTTTCCTGAAGTGTTAGAACACAAGGTTTAGATTTAATTCTCAGTTCTGTTACATAGTAGAAATAAACTCTGACCCAAGTCACAGAGTCTCTCTACATTCATTTTCTGTTCTGTTAAGTGAATGTAATAACACTAACACAAAAAGTTGTAGTAAAGATGAAAGAAGAGAGTAGATATAAAAAAAATATTCTGCATGTGAATGTCATTATTAGTAATGTGTTATCACACTCAACTATTGATAGCAATTAGGAATGATTCTTTTCTTTTTAATTGAACTTATTGGGGTGATAAGAGTAAATAAAATTATAGATTTCAAGTGTATAGTTCCATAATATATCATCTGTATATTGAATTGTGTATTCACCACTTGAAGTTGAAAATTTCAGATATAGTATTTAGTTAACAAATAGAATTGTTGTGAAATTGTAGAATCTGCCTGTAGGTAAGATTTTGGAAAATTTTTCAGTATTTAAAGAGAGCCACTAAAGCTTCACTGTGATTACAAAAACAAGATGAGATTGTGGATAGCATTTCTATTTCCTGCTCAGTACTTTTTGAAAATCTTTTCCCTGTTTGGTTAATTTTCAAATTTATGAGTTGCCTCCTCAAAGTAGGATCCAGAAAACTACTCAAGAACTTGGATTAAAAAATGAACCACTTTAGGAAGTAGGCCCATCTAAATTTCATGTAGTTCCTGAGGATAATAGTGGCTGAGTCATAAAATTGTGAAGGTAGCAGTGATCAAAAGTTCCTGGCATGGACTCACCTTTAGTCAGGTAGCAGCAGTCATGGAGACTTGGACTGGATGCCTCTCCAGGTAATCTCTGCAGGAAAGTTTCTGGTGTCGTTCCTGGAAACTTAGCCTGATGCTTGGGTCTCTCATACCAAAAATTTGTGAGTTACCTAATATTCTTATAACAGATATTATTTCTGCTTAATCAGCCAGATTCAACTTTTACTCCTGGCAACCAAGAATTGTTGCTAATGCATCTTTTTCATGTCCGTTTAGCTATTGAAATAATATTCAAAATATGTGCATAAGCTTCAAAAAATAAACACACAAAGAATAAAAGTAAAACTAAGAAAGAAGCACATAGTAACTCACTGCAGTTGGACAAATGTCCCAGAGAAAAGGGACAGGGTGGGTGGCTCTCCAACTCTTCAAAGCGTGACAGGCTCTGATATCCATAACTAAGTAAAAAGACAACAAGAGAAACATAGAACAAAATCCACAGATAAAGCAAATATGAAAATTAAGTCTAGAAAGAAACAGTGCTGTGCGCATTGTTATGTGAAACTGGACTGGAAGGTAATTGACAAGAAGTTGACTTAGTTCTGAGATATTTTTACTGTCAAAACCACAACTTTCAGGGCTAAAAAAGAAGGTGACCATCTGAGACATAAAATGATCCTTGGACACCCAACTAGTGTGCAAACAGGAAGCAGACTGAGAAAGCTGTTCATCTACAAGAAAAGCATGTTCTCCAACTTGAGATGTAACCAAGCAGGATAACAAAAAAGGAAGAACTCTGAGAAACAATAGGCAGGAGTCATCCTCGGAGAGCAACTAAAGCTTAAAGACTGTTCCCTATCCTCAGGATAGACAAACTAAGTGCCAGTTTAGGGAACTTCTTGGTTGCTATAAGCTAGCAATTCTTGTTTGTTGTCCATGGCTCACCCTTCTGGATGAGAGTCTTTATTGTGGACATTATGCTTATCCCACTACTGCATATTGGGGAGATAGGGAAGACAGAAAGCTTTCATGTGTCCTAAACTTAAAATCTCAAGCCTCAGAAAATATTTCCTGTTACCTGGACATAATTTAAAGCTACTGGGTTTTGAGTTGGACCCAGTGACTGGATCAGAATATTTTATAATCATACTTGGGAGAAAGATCACTGTGCAATTCATTGATCTCTCTTTCCTACTGCCACAGGGACAGTGTTCTAAGTAGTGGTTGACTTCTTAGCACAAGACCCTGAATAGCAGTGATACAGAAAGGAATTCCCAATGACCCTTGCTACGCTCAATAAGAGCAAGAATAAAATCTCTGTTGTTTTAAGTTATGAAGATTAGAAGGTTATTATTTTGCTCTAGCATAATTGAGATCACCCTGATTGATAGAAATATCATAAAGCTCACTTTAATACATTCTTGCAGGCATGGACATGCTAGAGAGGGAAGATAAGGAGAAAAAGAGACTGCTATGAAACAAAGAAATGAAAAATGTGCTATTTTGGAGCTAAGATTTTAAATCCAATATAAGAGCCAGAGCTACATAACAGCTGGATCTAAACTGGCAAATACCATGAGAAATCTAAATACAATTTTTCCATGTGTTTATAAGTGAAATAATTACATTGGTTACAGTGTAGTTTTTGATTCTCACTGACATGCATGCTCAAATCACTAGAGGACAAGAACCAGAGAATGTGGTTTACTTTTTTATTCTTTAAGTGCATGTTTATAAAATCTACATACATGCAGAAAAGCAATAAATACAAATCTAGAGGATTTATTCCTCTCTATTGGAAATATGTTGAAAAAATAAAACTATTTTGTTACAATTTGATTAATCTCATTAATTTTATCAACTCTATCAAAATATTAACAGAAACCCTTGTCAGATATGCTGAAACCTACTCACTCATATAAATAACCCAGGCCTTCTGCTATCACTATAATCACACTCCTCATATTTACTTTCACTTAACAGACTAAATATTCTTAACTTATTCTGATTTAAATTATTTCCTTAACAGTTTTATATTTTGAATGGCAAAGGCAAATTTATATTCATCTTTTCAGAACTTTGAGATTTTTATTTCTTCAAGCAGATGAGAAAGATGAAGAATCTTTCTAAATAAATAACTTTCTTAACTAACATATACACATAAAAAGTAAATAAGCATACCAAAGAAGGAAAATCAACAAATATGTACTTCAGTTAAAAAAAAAAAAAAAAAGAAAGAAACATCCTGACCTGTGGTGGCTCAGTGGATAAAGCATCGACCTGGGAACACTGAGGTCGCCAGTTCAAAACCCTGCACTGGCCTGGTCAAGGCACATATGAGAGTTGATGCTTCCAGCTCCTCACCCCTTTCTCTCTCTCTCTCTCTCTCTCCCTCTCTCTCTCTCTCTCTCTCCCTCTCTCTCTCTGTGTCTCCTCTCTAAAATGAATAAATAAAAAAAAAGAAAATAAAAAAAAAATTTTAAAAAGAAACAATAATGATGTTAGGAATATTGGAACTATAAGAAAGCAATCAATGAACAACAAAGGTGTCACAATGAAGAATTGATGTTTCTTATTTCTCTCCATCATGTCTGTCTATCCCTGTCTGTCCCTCTCGAAAGAAAGAAAGAAAGAAAGAAAGAAAGAAAGAAAGAAAGAAAGAAAGAGAAAAGAAACTATATTGTTTTAATTGAGAAAATGTCTGAGATTAAATAAAGAAAGGAACTAAATGTTTATATCTCTGGATATTAAAAAAAAAAACTGAAGCAAAATCTCATTTATCTTTCTGATAGATGCTTTGAAAAGAGACCACTGAGAAAATTTTAAGCTTTTAAATTATACTGTTCCCTTTTAAAGATTTCTTGCTTGTCTATCTTTAATTTTTACATTTTAAATTCTATTTTAAAATGATAAACTGTATAAGTTATCTACAGACAATTAAGAGATTTATTTTCCAGGTTAAATAGGGAACAAAAGTTTAAAGTTCAAGCTAATGATGAGGATACCTATTTATGAGCTAATCTGGGAAAAACAACTCTCTCACTTTAGATGATCTCAATCTCCTCTATTAGTTATATGGAAAATCAAGTCCAATATAAATGTCAACAGAAAAAGAGGGCATTATTAAACAAAACCTGATGTTGTGACCAAAGTTTTTTGCAGAGCAAACATGGCAGACCAGGCTTTAAAAGAGAAGAATACAATTTACAAGCTTGGAATTTTCTCAGTGGTCTCTTTTTAGTTGGTAAAACAAAAATGTTTTTTTGAGACCAGGTAAGACATGAAATTTGAATAGCAAGACTTATTACATAAAGAAAGGTAAAAATTAAAAATTAGTTTGGGGGCATATCTGGTATGACTGTTACAATGGTAATCTGCCAAGGGAGTTTTTTTGAAGGCTCAAGACTTTGCACTCATATGGAGGCCATTTGAATCTTAAAGTCATTCAATGTTCAAACCACTATTTTAATATCTGATAAAATATGTGATCAGATAAATAAGTTAGCACAGGTAATTATAGAAAACTAGAGGTTTCATAACCATATAAGTTAAAGGAAAATGGCAGGTACCATGTCCTATTTGGAGAAACTTAATCTTAAAGTTATTTCTGAGAGAAGGTTTCAGAGTTAAAGTTAGGAGTTTTTAAGGAAATAGAGTTCACTATAGAACAGTGATACTCAATCAGGGTCAATTTTGACAGCTCCCACTTCCCAGTCCTCAGAATTTTTTGGCAATGTCTGGAACCTTTCTTCTTCGTATAATTGAATAGAGTCCAACGACGCTATTAAACATTTTACAATGCGAAGAACAGTCTCTCAAAACAAACATTATGCAACACAAAGTGTCAGTGCAAGATTGAACAACTCTCTTATGAATAGTTCCAGAAATCCAGAATTATGCATTTCATTATGATTACAAATCCAAAAAGAAAAATATCCTAGATTCTGAGTATGTTAGGGAAAAATAATTTTTTTAAATACAAAAGAAAGATCATTTTGTTCTTAGGAACATTCATATAAGATTGTCTCACATCAAAACACCTCTAATGAGTATGAGAGCTTTGGTTTCAGCCAGATTTTATTTAAAAAATTTATTTTTCTAATTATAAGCTTTTTACTTTGACACATGCACAAAACTCTCTAATTCTAGTTCTCATTTCTGTAAATGGACATTAAGATACTTCTATTGTATCAATGTTATAAAGAGTAAATGTTAAATATTAGAAAGACCACACAGAGCAAATAAAAACAGTTGGTTATTATTGTTATCCCTATTTTATATAAAATAATATAAATCACTGTAATTCTATGCAATAAAAATTAAAAACATACAAAAATACCAATAATTTTCTAGGGGAAGATAGCAATAAGAAAGATTGATCAAAAAAGCATTATTGTTCTTAAGCCTCAAAATTTCCAGCTGACGTGGTATTTTTGTTTTGTTTTGTTTTTTAGAAAGTGCCCTTGATATAGTAGCAAAGAAACCAGACTAACGCTAACTTTTCTCCTATATAAAAAATGTACTTGGCATATTTTAAACTGATGGATTTCTTGGTCCAAAAGGGAGTTTTATGTCATGTACAAACCCTGAGATGAACTCCAATAAATCACACTCTAATAATTCCTTCCTCTTGAATAGAGGTCAAAATATGACATATCTAATCATAGAATATGAGAAGTTACATGGCACATTATAAAAGCCTCTACTTTAGCAGCCTAGATAGAGACATTCTCTTGCTGGCTTTGAAGAAGCAAAAAGCCATGTTGTGACCTGCCTCTGGAGAGCGTACGTGAAAGGGATCTACAGGCAACCTCTAGGACCTGAAGATGGCTTCTAGCCAGCAACCAGAAAGATACTGAGAACCTTAGTTATATAGCCAAAGGGAAATCTATTCTGACAACATATTGAATAACTTTGGAAGTAGATTCTTTTCCAGTCAAGCCACAAAATGACAACACAGCCTGACTAACACCTTGATTTCAGCAAGCCTTGTCTGGGTTCCTGACTGATAGAAATTGTGAAATAATAAATGTATGTTGTATTAATCCACTATGTTTGTGGTTATTTCATATGTAGCAATGAAGAACTAATATAGAAGGATTGCCAATAATAAAATGTCCCTGAAGTAGAATTAAAGCTTAGTTATTTAAGGTATAAAAAATTATAAATACAGCTAAGACATGAAAGGATCTCATTGGTCATTTATCTATATCAGTTAGGCATGATAATCATACCTTACAATCTTATTTTCTGATTTAAAATACATATTTAAGCACATAACACAGGCACATACACACAAATACATATTGGTTCATAGGAGAACAAAACAAATCACAGCTATGAAAATATTCTTATGATTATTTTACTATAAATTTGAAAGTGGATTAAGCCAATTTATTAACAGAAACTTTTTAAATTAGCAATACTCCTACAACATATTATCATGCCAGTAATCTGGAACAATATATAAATATTTTGAAGTTATTAATGTCATAGAAAATATTATAAACACATGAAAGTCAACATAAAAAGTTAAGATGCATTTATTCATTGACTAAATATAATATTGAATTAAATGGGCTTATGAACAACCTTCTTGCAATTGAATAATGTTGAAGTCAAGGTCAAGTTTTAAAGGAGTGCATGCTACATTACACTCTACATTTTTCTAAATGTCGTGGAAGGAGTATTTAATTAATTCAGGAAATATATTTATAGAATTATATGTAAGTATAAAAGAAAGTCATTAACCTAGTAATCAACAGAAGATAAAAGCGTGGAGCAGCATTACATTTCTGTAGATAGTAAATATAGGCAATATGAGAAAGAAAATTAGGAACAAAATGAAAGGTGACACTTGTCTGATGAAGAAAGGACTCATAGAAGGTCATATCTTCCTTCTGAACCAACCCATGTTCTTGACATGCATCTCTTCATTGCACTTAAGTCCAAGGAGAATTTTTAAACAAACTCTGACAATGTCATTTTTCTAAGAGTTTTAAGGACTCTGAATTCTTATCAGTTCATGATAATATGACTCAGGGCAGCATTCACATAAATTAGTCTGTTTTGTAAAATGTGCTGGGCTCAAAAGTTTGATAATGTTATGAATGGCTTTTTACTATTGCAATTAAAATACACATACAAAGAAATAATTAGATACTAAAACCTTCCTAGAAATTTTTTGACAAGCTGTAGTAATAACAGCCATAAGGATTTGGCCCTGGAGCAGGATTGAAAAGAACCACAGGGGACTAAGTAAATCAGTGTTATAGTGACATTAAAGTACTTCCAGCAATAAATCATCTCAGTGTACCATCAGAAGGAAGAAAATCCCAAGGTTATACCATTTTGAAAGTTTCTGTGGACTAAAAGATTCATGATAAACCAAAAGACTGGAAAAGAAAACCCAGTATTGATTACAGTCACAAGCCACTCAATTGTCCCTGTAACATTCTGGCCAATTGTCCCAGGCAAGTGCCAGGTTTGAGAAAGGCAGTTCTCTCCCTTCTTTGCACAACATGAAGAAAACATTGGGTCAATGACAAAAGGTATTTTTTTTCTTTTATTATTACTCCATAATTGCAGAAATGAAAGGGTGTAAAAACAGCTCATTTTAATGACAGGTGGGTATCTTTGTATCAAATTCAAATTGTGGTATTATTAGTATTACCAGTTCTATCAACATAATAACTTTATAGAACTCAAATGAGGTAGCTAAACAAATTCAGAGAATCCTATAAGGCATGTGCCTCCTACAGCTCTCTCTGCCTTCTGGAGCTGCAGTAGTGAAATGGCATAATTTGCTGACTCTCTAGAGGATCATAGTTTAATGGTATTTCACAGCCATGGCACATCACATTGTATTACGTTCACAGTGTCACCACAAAAGCCACAGCACCATAAAGTGATAACATCGCATAATGAGACATACAAACCCAATGTAATGTGACACACAAGAAAATCAATGCAGCATATCACTTAAAGCACCCCAGTTTGGAAGGGGGCACCTATGAGCATTTCAAATGAATTTACAGATCATTCATTTTCTACATAATTCTGTATTTAATTTCTGTGCATCTGCAGGCTTCCACAGAGAAAGCTAATGTTGAATTTGCAAGCTGTGCCATTGCACATCCATATTTCTTTTTCAGAGGAAGCCATGGAATAAAATGTAAATATGCAGCATAAACTATTTGCAGGAGTTTAAGTAAGGGCAAGTCTTTTTAAAAGGCATTTCTTTTTGCAAAAAATTGTATAAAATGCGACAATTTCTTAAAAAAAAAACTGGCACAATTCTCACCTCTCAACATGAAAAACATAAAGGACCTCTGTAAAAAAGAAGCAATTATATAATGATTAAAAGTAACAATGTGTCAAGAAGGGTTACATAGAAAGCACATGGAGTGCAGGATAGAATTGGGCAGTATAGCAATAAGCATTCCTCAGCAATACTCTTTTATCATAGAAGGAAACCCTTCTAGCCATAGTTACCCCAAAGCAAGGCAACAAGTTACTATGGGAACACTCGTCCAAACTTCCAGCATCAACACAATAACAACATTGTCTTTGCATTTTGCACAAGAAGGACAATAATAGTGTTCTCAAATATGTTGATGAGCAAAATCTCACATCAGTTGTAATGAGTACAAGGACATATAGAGGTAATACCAGTTAAAAGTAGTTTAGGTATCCGATGCATAAAAATAGTTTATGCATCTGGTCAAGGGCATCTGTAAGCAGGAGCCACTGAGTTGCAAAGCTGTACAACAACATGTCTGGAAACACTGGGTTAGACAAGAAGGTATACTAAAGGCACTTTCAGACCTTTCAGTTTATTATTTTTCAAACTTTAGGGCATAATTTCAAGAAAGAGTCAAAAAAGTTCAAAAAACTCGATTTAAAATAACATTAAAATATAGTGGAAGAAATTTTCCTAAAGACTATGATTTATACTGATGCAAATTTAAAACTCAATTTTGCATCGTTAAGGTGGAAATGTTTTTCATCATTCACTTGCTTTGACTACATCCTCTTTATACTTTAAGAAGACCTTCAGCCCTGCTCCAGGGCCAAATCCTTATGGCTGCGTCTGGCTTTCACCCACTACTTCTGTCTATTCCCAACCATCTCCTTGTTCACTGTGCCATGTTTGGTATGACATTTGTGTGTGTGTGTGTGTGTGTGTGTGTGTGTGTGTGTGTGTGTGAATTAAGCTTATACTCCCCAAAATGATGGGAATTTATTTAGAAGTTAAAAGACATAAAATCTTAGAAATTGTAATTATGTTTTCAAATAAGACACAGGCAAGTTTTCCATCATTCTCACTTGTGTGTGCAGCAAAATGATTAACACTTAGACCAGACTACCCGTCTCCTTAATCCCATGTGCCATGACTAGCCGGGCCACTGAAAGAGAAGGCTTATAATTTACAATGCAGACACAATTTAATTATTGGACCAATAAAACATAATAGTATTTGTTATGTATTAATTCTGTAAACCAAAGGTACAAATAAATGTTATGGGATTTTGAACCCAAGGACATTTTCAAAGCATGTGTGTTATTGAGAGGACAAAATATCAATGACTGTTTGGTCTAGACCAAATATGCTCATGGGCATTTCTGACAAGAACAAATTACAGACCTTTTAATGTGAATCAAATGTCCTTGTGGATATTTTGAACAAACCAAATTTCAAGAATGTTTTGACTGACCTTCGTGGGTATTTTGGACAGGAGCAAATATCCTGCAAGGGTTGAAGCACATGAGATCCACACTCACAACAAATTTTTAAGTGAACAGTATAGTATTGTCAACTATAAGTATAATATTCTAAATCAAACCCTTTAAAATTTTTATTCTGCGTGACTGAAATTTTAAACCCTTGGAAAAAATGATTCTCTTTTCCTCTCTGTTAGATACTAGTAACCACCATGTTACTCTTGCCTTCAATGAATTTGACTACTTCAGATACTTCACATAAGGGAGATCATGCAGTAGTGTGTGTGTGTGTGTGTGTGTGTGTGTGTGTGTGTGTGTAACTAATTTGCTTTGCATAATGTTCTTAAGGTTCATACATCTTATTTGTACATGACAGATTTTACGTCTGCTTTTAGAGTTGAATAGTGTTGCATGTATGTGTATAGCATGGATGTGTATAGCATAGTTTTCTTATTTATTTATCTATCTATAAACATTTAGGTGGTTTCCACTTCTTGGCTATTGTTAATAATACTGCAATGAACTTAGAAGCACAAATACCTTTTTGAGATCTTATTTTAAATTCTGTTGGTTGGATAAATATATAAAGTAAGATTGCTGGTTACATTGCAGTTCTGTTACGAATTTTTTGAAGAAACTCCATACTGTTTTCCACAGTGGCTGCATTGTTTTATACTCCCGCGGCGGTGCATAAGAATTCCAAATTCTCTATATTCTCACCAAAACATTTGTTATTTTCTATTTTTTATAATGAATATTTTAACAGGTGTGAGGTGATATCTCTTTGTGCTTTTATCTCCATTCCTCTGATGACTAATGATACTCAGCATCTTTTCATATAGCTGCTAACTATTTGCATGTCTTTGGAGAAATATCTATTGAAGCCTTTTCTCATTTTTTTTATTAAGTCATTTGTTCTGTTATTGAGTTGTAGAAGTTCCTTATATATTTTGAAGATTAACTTCTTATCAGATATATGGTTTTTAAATAGTTCTTCCCATTCTGTGGGTTGCTTTTTAACTCTTTGTATTGTTTGCTTTGTTGTGCAGAAGTTTTTCAGGCTGATGCTGTCCCCTTTGTCTATTTTTACTTTTGTTGCCTATGCTATGGGTATTATAATTGGAAAGCACTGCCAAGAAATGTCATGAAGCTTTTCTCTTCCTCTACAAGTTTTCTAGGAGTTTTACAGTTTCAGCCCTTATGTTTAAGTCTGTAATACATTTTGAGCTGATTTTGTGTGTGGTGTAAGATAGGGGTCCAATTTTATTCTTTTGGTATGCCCTTTGGCATGGTATTTTGGGGGTACTGGGACAAAAAGTTCTTGTGATTTTTCTACCATCTGTGATGCAACTGATTTGTGCTTAACTGAGGTTCAGGATCCTTTACCTGGTTTCTGTATTTTTCATGCATGGAATTTGTCTGTATGTTTTGTTAAATCAGTGTTTTCAGGGAAGGCAGAATATTGGAGGTTTTTTAGTCTGCCATTTTGTTTATGTAACTCTTCTATTACTTAAGTTACAAACTTAATCATCTAACTAGCATGTAACCTAAAAGAATTATAAGTTAATCTTTGGAAAATACAGGCTTATATATGTTTAAAAAACACTTTTGTTAAACAACACCCATCTTAGAAGGATAAAATCAAGGACTGTTGACCATAAGTAATGAGTTATTAACAATAAATCTGTTCAGGGCTCTAGCTCCCAGGAGGAAAGTGTCAAGCATCTCTGATTTTCCCAAGATCTATAATACATGACAGTCCCACAATGTCTGAAAAGGTATTCATGCAGCACATGTTAGTGTTAATAAATAATCACTCTTCACTGAGCAAGACACAATCTGTTTTCTACTTTAATCAAGGTCACACTATAAACATTGCATCTGAGTTTCCTTTCCCATCTCCCTTTCTCTCTATTCTCTCTTTTATAGAGCAAAGACACAGTCATGACTGATTCAGAGCTTCTTTTCAGTATTCAAAGACATAATGAAAGGGGACACACTTGTAAAAAGAGGTCCAGTCAACACTTGAGTTCTGGTGCCATTTTTTAATAATTGAATTTATCAGGGTAACATAATTATACAGGTTTCAGGTGACCAATTTACTACACCTCTCTGTACAAGGGACTGATGTTCACCACCCCAAGTAAGGTCTTCATCCATTACCATTTATTCCCTGATACCTAATGGTGGGATTCAAATAATTTAACAACTGGTTGTCTGCCTTAATGACTGTTTCAAGTATAAAAGAAGATATACTGAAAAGTAGTTTATTATTTCATGCATTTAATACTTAAATAAGAGCAACAAAAGAGATACATAAAACTAGATTATGTTATAAGAAAGAGTTTTAAAATATTAATGGAAAAATATTAAATAAAACCTGACAAAAATAATAAAACTGTTATTTAAGATATTTCCATATTGCTTTTTGATTGGTGTTCACACTTGCGATTTTTTTCACCTATGGACAGCATGAACATTACCTTGAGTGCTTAGAATATGCTGTTGCACAGATGAACATTAAAAAGAGTAAGGAATGTAAATTTGTGATTTCCATATTGGGTGGCTGCTCAGATACCCACCCTAGAGAAACCCTGATTACGAGTGCCATTTTAAGAACCAGTTCACTGAACTCAACAAATAATTAGCCATTGGTTCTGCTGAACTATTGTGAACCAACTGAAGCCCACCACTGTCCACACCTTCCTCCATCTTTCCACCCACACATGGTAATCACCATGTTGATGTTTGTGCCCATGAGTTGTCTGCTGCCTTTTTTTTTTAACAAAATAGATTCTTTAATGTTTTTTAAATTGAGGTAATGTTACTTTTATAACATTATATATGTTTCAGATATACTGTAATTAAATTTTTCTTCTCTTCTTCCATGTTATGGCATACCTCAATCCAAGACAGTTACAGAGCAATCTTTCTCTGTAACAAGTCAAGTCCCTACCATTTTGTCCCCTCTCTCCATCACTTCAGGAATTAGAGGAGTCTGAAAAACAATTCTCCATTTTTATTACTCTTCTCAGAACAAGGACTGGGGTTCCATAAAATGTTTCCCTTTCTCTTCTCAAATGATTAGGGTTTTCTCCTAGATGTTCTTCTAAGCCTTTTCTCAGTCAAACATGGCATTGATTCTAGGCTACTCCACAATAAAAAATCATATGCATTTCTCAGTAATAATGTGGCAGAACTATTTTAGTTATTACCTATGATATTTAAAAAATGCTGTTTTGTCCTTTGTTTCATTTTTATTTTGTTTTTTACAACCATTACAATATACTCATTTGCACTGAATTTTATGCATCATCATGTTTAGTTCATTTCAGAAAAAGAATATGATATATAAGTACAAGTATTATTAACTTGTGTTACCTTTTTTCAAAATTAATTTTTTTTTTACAGGGACAGAGAGAGTCAGAGATAGGGATAAACAGACAGGAATGAAGAGAGATGAGAAGCATCAATCATTAGTTTTTGGTTGCCATTGCAATGCCATAGTTGTTCATTGATTGCTTTCTCACATGTTCCTTGACCATGGGCTTTCAGCAGACCGAGCAACCCCTTGCTGGAGCCAGCGATCTTGGGTCCAAGCTGGCGAGCTTTCTGCTCAAGCCAGATGGGCCCACGCTCAAGCTAGCAAGCTCGGGGTCTCGAACCTGAGTCTTCTGCATCCCAGTCCGACGCTCTATCCACTGCGCCACCGCCTGGTCAGGCCAAAACTAAATTTTTGATATTGTATTACTACTTCTTTTATTTTACTTTATTTTTTTTAGTCTTCATATTTTCTAGCAAAAAAAAAAAAAAGATTGCTCATAACATTTTTTCCCAAAGAAATATTTCAAAAGTTTCATTATAAGCCGATGTCACCCACAAGTTCCAAAGGTTGCAATATACATGTACATGTTTTTTATGTGTTGGAGAACATTATGTCTGAAATTAACCAATATTTAAATCATGAGTACAATATAAAAAATAACTTAAATTATTAAGATAATTTAAATTGGATTGAGAATTTTTAAAAAGGCTATACCTGAAATAACCTAGTAGTCAGAAAAAATATATAAAATCTTTTAATTATCTTTACATTTATTTTAAAAAATAGGAAAATGTATTTCATGAGAATAACACTCACTAAGAAATATTTTTTTTTTATGAAAAATAGATGCAGAGAACAGATTGGTGGTTACAGAGGCAGGAATTGGGGGTGGGCAAATGGGTGGGGATCAAAGGTACAAATTTTCAGTTTATGGACAATTAAGTCATGGGGATATAATGCACAGCATGATGACTACAGTTAATAATACAGCACTGCATATTTAAGTTCCCAACACAAAAAAATAATTGTAACTATATGTGTTGATGAATGATAACTAGACTTATTGTGGTGATCATTTTGTAATATACACAAATATCAAATCATTATGCTGTACATCTGAAACTAATGTTATATGTCAATTATGCCCCAATAAAAAACAGTTTCACCGGACATTCATATGTGTCCTTTATGGGTAAAACCACTCCCACTGAGAACCACTGCTCTACAGATAGTCAAGTAGGCCATTTTCCAGCCTTTATTTCTGCATACATAATACAGAAACAAAAATTATTTTGAAAAAAATGTACTTTTCATTAAAATTAAGTTATTAGCTGGACACAATGTTCTCAATTCCAATTATCTACTATACAATCTCTTACGGTATAACCACTTATGTATCACTCTGTTCAATTAATTTGACCCCATTTTGTAGTTAAAACAACTGCATATAACCTTCAAATTCCCCAGAGATTATACATGGTACAAGGAAAAACTTTCTAGAAGGGCTCACTCCTACTTATCAAAAGAGTGAAATATCACTATGTATTTCCTATGTGGTGTGAGTAAAGAAAAGAAGATCAGATTGGAAGACGTGACATCTTTGCAGCAGATGTGGAGGATTTTTTACGACCAAAAGAAAACATTTATAAAGATGTTGATCTGAAAAGCAAAATCAAATGCTGTATTATGTACCATACTGAACTGTGTAATAAGTCTTCCTCTCTTATGTGTGAAACTGTGCTTTTATATGATGACAGTGACATTTTATATATTTAGCCCACAGCTTTAACAGCTCCTAAATATTCATAATGCTAATTTTAAGTCACAGCATGATTTGTTAATTCTTATAACTCTGCCAAACCTTGATAAATTGGGCTAAATTTGAACCAGATTTTTTAAGCCTTGCAGGGACATATTAATTCAATATTATTACTGTCAAGCATAAAATATGTTCAGAAGCTTACAGCATCACATCACACCACTTCACAGCTGAACTGGCATTTCATTCCTTTAAACTGACTAACTTATCTGCCATTGAAATAACCAATAATGATGTCAATTGTTTTGGCATTTAACGGGGTTTATTCTTTTGACCAAAACTGTGGAGCAAAAAAGAAAATAGATAAAATTATTTTAAGGAAAATAATAGCTTAGGTAGTTAATAAATATAAACTTCCATGTTTCATAAAGTTAAAAATGTCAAGAAAGAAAAGCAGCGAACTGTTGTCAGTATACCAAATGCTATATATGGTAAATAGCTATAAATGAGCAAAATGAAGACATATCTGTTCTTTTTGGGGGGACAGTTCAAAGAAAGTAAACATACTTCTTGCATTTCTGTTATTTACAACATATGATAAGTAAGGCAAACTTATTCATATTGTCTGAGTAAATTTTGTTTCCTGGATGTGAACCTGTGTTATTTTGGCATTAGTCCAATTTCATGGAAAAAATAAAAAAACACACAAAAGAAATTGAACCTGATTTCGATTTTGACTTTGGAAAAGCAGAAGACTTCTAGTTTATTTTATCTGACCACTAGGGTCAAGTTAATAGCATCTTTAGTTATAACACAAAAACACTAAAAGGATCTTGAGTGTCAATGACTTAAAAGATATATGGCACAGATATTTCTCCAATAAGGTTCTTCTCTTGTGTTATTCTACTTACTATGACTCTCTGAATAACTATCTTTATCTTTCTGCCTGCAGTTATTTCTCCAAACTTAGCCTTCTCTCTCATGCATTTAAACCTTACTTACTTAAAGTTTTCTAATTTGGAAATTGTTCTCCCTTTTACACAATTTCTGTTCTCTCTTACACATTTTGTGTCAATAAGTGCTAACTTAAAAAAGAAATAAATGCTGCCTTTGATCCCACTTCTTCTGGCTACCACTTTATTTTTTTATATTCAGAGCAAAATTTTTTTAAAAAATGTCTATTAGTCTTTTTCTCAAATTCCTCAATAGCGTATACCATTTTTCTTCAAAAATCTGTATGTTAATTTGCTGGCTTTTTTTTTTCTTAAAAAGACTTTATTTTTCATAACAGATTTAAGTTCACAGAAAAACTAAGCAAAAAGTAGAGACATTTTTTATATTTTCTCTTCCCCTCTCATACGTACAGCTTCCCCCACTCAACACCTAGTATCAGAATGATACATTTATTATGATTGATGAATCTACATTGACATATCACAATCACTTGAAGTCTATAGTTTACACCAGAGTTCACTCTTGATATTGTATATACTATAGGTTTTGACATTGTATAATGTCATGTACCCATCATTATAACATCATAAAAATAGCTTCAGTGCCTTAAAAATTCTCCATGAGTGTCCTATTTACTCTTTTCACCCCCTAGCTCTTGGAAACACTGAAATTTTTACTGTCTCCATTGTTTTGCTTTCAACGTTATTTTTAAACCCAGTTGCATGTTTTTATCCAATTACTCCTACTGAGATCACTAATCTTTTGTCAAACAAAATAAAATGGCCCATTAAAAAGTCTCAAATGAGTTCAATATTTTATTATTAACAGTTTCTCATAGCCTATTCTTAAAAAAACATATGTATCTTGGTTTCCATTATGCCACATCTTTCGGGTTCCATCCTTTTCCACTCTAGACATTCAATTTTATTCACTGACTTCTTTTCCTCCTCTGAACAAATTTTAAATGTTAGGGAATTCTGTATTTGGATCTGGCCTTTTTTTTTCTATTCTAACTACATTGACTGTATTTTATTAAACTGAAAATCTTCAAATAACATCAATTTGTCAAAGTTGCCAGTATTTATATATAACTTTTAGCCTTAGAGATAAGATAGATAGAATAGATAATTTCTCTCTGTTTCTCTTATTAAATACATCTAAACACTTTAAACATTATATATAAAACAAAGAGACAACTCTAAAAAATAGAAACAGGCAGGCATTTGGGGAAACTCACTTTCCAAGGAATGACATAGCAGTAGCCTTTTCAGGTTATCTCTTTGCTGAATACAGGCCAGACTGGGTGCTGAAGAAGACATCAGCCTGGAAACAACAATGGGTACAGATCATAAAAAGCCAAAGCAGTCTGTTCTCACTAGACAAAGGACCAGTAAAGGAGCACCCTAACAAGACGAACAACTTTCAAACAACATGATTAAAATTGTGACCCCACTATCACCACTGTTAGCAGAGGCCGATTTAAAAACTGTCCTTCCAGTATTGCTTTTCATGAGGTTCCCCATGTTCTTTCTGGGGTGGTTTTAAATAAACCAAATGTGGACCTGGGACTTGATCCTCACTTGGCAGTAGGAGCCCCCTACACATACCCAGAGTGCCAGTGGAGCCACATAACGAGCAGTAATGAGGTTCCCTTCCCAGTCTAAAGGAATCTCTTTAGAGGCCTGCTGGGAAGCATGAATTATCATCTCACCCAGCAGTAATGATGTTATGTCCTTTTGTTGGCATGGTATCAGTGGAGGACTACAAACACAGAAGTTAGCAGTCTACTTTAAGAAGTTAGCAGTCTAACACATTAAGATCCAGATTATCATGACACAATATACAAAATGTCCAGGATGCACCAACAACCACTTATTAAGCTCAAAACAAAATGAACAAACAAAAAAACAAAACCAACAAACAAAAAACAGAACATATCTCAAATGACATTAAAAACTAAATTCAACATTGTGCTGATACAGATGTTGGAATTATCTGACAAAAATTTTAAAGCAGCCATCATAAAGATACTTCAATGAGCAATTATGAATATGATTTGAGGAAATAAAGAACCCAGAAAGCTTCATCAAAGAAATACAAAGTGTCACCAAAGAAAACATAAAAAGTAACATAGCCTGATCAAGCAATGGTACAGTAGGTAGAGTATCTACCTGGGAAGCTGAGGACCCAGGTTCAAAACCCTAAGGTCTCTGGCTTGGGCTCACCAGCTTAAGCGTGGATTTCCAGTTTGAGTGTGGGATTATAAACATGACCTCATGGTCACTTCAGGCCAAAGGTGGCTGGCTTGAACCGAAAGTCACTGGCTTTAGCAAGGAATCACAGCCTCTGCTGGAGACCCCGGATCAGGGCACATATGAGAAAGCAATTGATGAACACTAAAGTGCCACAACTACAAGTTGATGCTTCTCATCTCTCTCTCTCTCTTCCTATCTATTCATCCCTAGCTTTCTCTCTCTCTCTTTCACACACACACACACACACACACACACACACACACACACACAATGCTGTGAATGATTACAACAGGAGAATATAGATAGTACAGGAAAGAATCAGTTAACTTACAGACAGAAGAGAAAAATTACTCAATCTGAACAACAGAGAGAAAATAGACTAAAGAAAAATGAGCAGAGCCTCAGGAATCTATAGGACTATAACACAAAATCTAACATTTTATGTCATCTGAGTCTTCAGAGGAATGGAGAAAGAGAGTAGAACTAAAAATATATTTCAATAACTAATGGTTGAAAAATTATAAAACCCAGAGAATAAAACAGAAACTTACAAATTTAAAAATCTGAGTGAACCACAAATAAATAATAATAATAAATCCATGCCAAGATATATCAGAATCAAACTTTTGAAAACCAAAGCAAAGAAAAATACCTTAAAAGCAGTGAGAAAGAAATGTCACCTTACCTTTAATGGATTAAACAGTTCAAAAGAGTATCTGTAGATTTCATCAGAAACTGCGGAGGCAGGAAGTAGCATAACATTCTCAAGTACTAAAGGAAAAAAAAAAACTATCTTCCTAAACAAATAAGTAAAAAAAGTTTGACTTTTTTTTAAAACATGTGGCTTTTGATTGGATTTTTTATAAGTGATAGCCCCAAAGAGCAAAACTATTCTCTTTCAGTCCTAAATGTTGCCAGATACCTTCAGAAGAGCTGAAATTTTTATTCTGATACTATATATCATTTCAAATTTATATAATCTTGATATTTCAATAAAAGTTCAAAGTCCATTATAAAGCATTCTATTAAAAAATAAAGTATCAGCACACAAATCATTGTTCAACAACTTACTACCTATCTGAATTTGGTTAGGACAATCTATTTCTGGACCTCAGTTTTTTAATCTATTAAATAGAATGATAATATATGTTGTATATCTTACAATGAGGATCAAAAAGTATAAGATATCAAGTAGAGATATTTTAGATTACATCATTTAAAATAATTTTAAGACTTTATTCATTTTAGAGAGGGGAGAGAGAGAAAAAGAAAGAACAGGAAGCATCAACTCCCATATATGCCTTGACAGGGCAAGCCCAGGGTTTCAAACCAGTGACCTCAGCATTCCAGGTCACCACTTTACCCACTGCACCACCACAGGTCAGGCAACTACATCATTTTTTTATTAATAAGAATATATAGAAATGTGATCATTCAATTTATTTTTTAAAATATTGAGCACAATTTTACTAAGTATGGAAGAAACAACGATATCAGTGTTTATGTTAGGGTACCTAACTGAAGAGACAGTCCTGTATACATTTTATAAAAGCAACATGATAAGGCAAAACATATTTATAAATACAAATATAAATTTTTATGGAAGTTGCTAGAACCGTATTGCAAACACCTGGAAATAAGTCTGGGCACTGCCACTTATGTCATTGGATAGATGATTAATGCCTCTAAAGTTCAGTGTCCTCATTGACAACATGAGGATAAAAATAATGTATCATCACAGAAGGGTTGTGAAGCCAATAAAGAAAATTAATGTGAAGCTAAAAGAGACCCATTGCAGTCCACAAATGATAGATTATTATTATAATTATTCACCACAAAATTATTTATCAGGAGTAGCTTTCACATGACATGGGTTTTGACAATTGCAGGTTTTCTAGATAAAAGTACATTGTGTATTATAAGTGTATCCTAAGCTGATAATGCAGAATATCAAAATCCAAAGAGCCAGAAAGCTTAGGATAAGCTCAACATTCTAATAGGTTTGGAATACAATATAAATGTCATGAAGAGTACTGACTTTAGATTATATTACTGACAATAAAGAACGAAGAAAGGTGCTGGCGAACAGACAGGGCATAATAATCATGGAATTTCTTAAAAGTATTTCTAATGGCAAAGAGAAAGGCATATATGAAAGTTCAGAGGATGGAATCAGGAAAATAATTACAATCCTGTACCAAAAACCCAGGCAGCAGTTGACAAAGGTCTTAATTAAGGAGAGTAAATGAGCAAGATTATTGACAGATGTACGAAATAGAAAAAAGAAATGTTAGAATAACACAAGTGTCCCTGTTCATTGAGAAGACTTACACATAGTACTAATAGAAAACACAACAGGAAAAGGTTTTCAGACCTTTACATTTTTACCACCACAAAACCCTGATGTGAAAGACCATGAAAACTGTGTCAAAGACTCAAATTATTCATCTTAGATTTTCTTTTGTTTTACGTTTGTGCCAAACAACCTGCTCCCTTTCTTGGGCAAATATGGTGACTTGCTGACTCTGGCTGGGAAAGCAAATAACTGAAAGCCTAGTTATCGACACTTAAAAATTACATCTTTTTTAATGACTCAGTAGGTGTGATATTCAGTAATGGAAGTTTTTAATTTGTGATTTTAATACATTAAGACCTTTCCCCAAAGCTGAATGTTGTCTGCTGATGACATTGTCTGCAGGAATCCCATCCACATATGCTGCATGCAATTTCTAGCTATGTACTCTACATAATTGAATGATGTCCTCGGCACTAGTTTTCCAATAAATATCACTCAAAATGACCTTGAAATATTCTTTCTTCTTCAAATATTCATTTTCAACTTTGATCATTAATCAAATGAACTAACATAATATTATTTGTGTTGATCTTAGAAAATAATAAAAATATGATAAGACATTGAAGTCAAATTGTTTTCTCTGGCACCACCAATTATATTAAGTAATACTTTATTAGGATAATCTATCTCTATAAATGTAACACACATAAGAATACAAATGCTGATATACAGTTGTATTTATTGTTTCAATTGGCCAAACACTGTTTTAAGGACATTATATGTATTTTATTGTTTGTAAACCATAAAAGATGGGTAACTTATTAAGCCCCATTTGACATATAAGTAAAGTGAAGCTTAATTTAATAACAATGCTCAAAATCAGGACGAAAGGTGGTGAATTAATTGAATCTGACTCAAAGACTTTATTCCTAGTCATTATAATATGGTAATATGTATTCTAACTTGTGCATAACTGTTTAAAAATGTATGCACACCTATATATACTTGATCGCTTAAATGCCCTTAACAAATGTAATGTATCTCAATGCAGATTTTAGGAATTCCATGTAACCCATGTTATAGAGTAATGCTTTGAAACAAAGCAAAACTATGTTCAGCTAAGGGTGAGTTTGTTATTTGTCTTCCTCTTGGCAAGTCTATTCATAAATCTGAATTAAAACTGCCTGACAAATTCTACAATTCTACTTCCATTGACATTTATTAACAATACCAAGCAAATTAGGTTTCCAGAAACCTCTTCATAATTTCTAAAAATAGCAAGATTCAAATTTCAGTTTTCTACACCAACAACCTTACAAAATACCTATAATTAGGACACTTTAAATAAACTCAGGGAAGTATAAAATGTAATTTTCAGGTCACTCAATTTGTTCCAAAACAGTCTGAGTTACTCTAGCATGAGAGGTATGACTACACATTAATGAGTGACTTAATAAGCAATTTTTACGAATCAATCTTATTACTGTAGAGCACAGGTCAAAAACAGGCAGTGTACAGGCCCGAATTTTTGCCCTTAGGTGTGTTTTGTTTGGCCTACATAATTTTGGCCTGTCCACAGTTGTAAATCTTTTGAAATAGTTGCCAACATTTAAAAATTGGGAGATGTATAAAACCTAAGTTTCTGGATTCTTTTAAAAAGACTGCAGATAGTGTGACTGGGCAGTGGCGCAGTGGATAGAGCATCGGATTGGGATATGGAGGACCCAGGTTCAAGACCCTGAGGTTGGCAGCTTGAGTGCAGGTTCATCTGGTTTGATCAAGGCTCACCAGTTGCAGGCTTGAGCAAGGGGTTACTCGGTCTGCTGTAGCCCCACAGTCAAGGCACATGTGAGAAAGCAATCAATGAGCAAGTAAGGTGTCGCAACAAAAAAATTGATGATTGATGCTTCTCATCTCTTTTCATTCCTCTGTCTCTCCTTATCTATCCCTCTCTCTGACTCTCTATGTCTCTGTAAGAAAAAAAGACTGCAGATCTGGCAGAACGGGCACTCTTTCTCTCATGGCAACTCTAATTCTTACGTGAACAATTTCCAGGCACTTAGTTCACTGTGATTCCATCCTTTCTCTATTGTTTAAACTTTGCTATATTTTCTTAACACTTAGTCAGCTTTATATATTTATATTCCCCGTACAACCTCTATAATGTTTGTGTCTGGGTATCTGGTTAAGCATTATAACTACTATTTTGATATGTCTGTGCAAACATATAAATTTTATGTTTTCCTAATTGTATTTGTGATAGGAGGACTTCTAAGATGCCACCTACCCTCAAATCCAAAATTTCCAGGTCCTGGAGTACAAACATCTTCTCTTAGTTATTTATTCAAACACTAATCCAGGTGCTACTATGAAGGAATTTTGTAGATACAGTTACAGTCTCAAACCAATGGACCTTCAAAGCAGGCATATTATCAGAGTAGGGCAGCAGGTCAGAAAGAGGCTTTCAAGATTGCAGTTCACTTGTGTGGATGAGCAAAGACCTCTTTTGTGAACTGCCTTCTGGTCCACTTAACAAAGGACTGTCGGCAGCCTATAAAGCTGATAGTTGCCCCCAACTACAGTTAGAAAAAAAATAGGAACCTTAATCCTACAACTGCAAAGAAAGGAATTCTGCCAGACCCAATGTACTTGGGAGGGAAACCAGAGCCATGGTTAATATCTAGATTTTAGCCCAATGAAACCCTGAGCCAAAAACTCAACATGTAGAGTCTAAACTTCTGACCTAGAGAATTTGTGAGATAATTTTTTTCAAGCCTTTTAGGTTAATGGTTATTTTTAGAGCAGCACCAAAAAGCCAAAACAATAGTCAGTTATCCTCCCAATCATCTTCCTGTGAAAACTTATTGTTAACATTAAAATCCTTTTCTTCAGTTAGTTGCCAAGGTGTGTTGATTCTTTCTATTTGCCTTGCTACTTCATCAACCTAGTATGATCTCTTACACTCCATACCTGAAATTAATTTATTATTTTGCTTGGTCTTCATATCTCTAGTTATTTCTCCAACACAAATACATAATGTTCCATATTTCTGTTTAAGCTTTCAGAAACACTTTTCAAAATCTTTGAGTCTTTATTGAGTCATTAAAAATGAACAATCTGAGTCTTGCCTACTTTTATAGGACTTCCTACAATGCAGCACAGCTGAGTTAGAGAACCCTCATTTGTTACATGTGTCTTTTATAAGACAATAAACTCATGAGTACAGTGCCTAGAAATGGTCATGATATGTCCTAAAGCACTATTCATACCTTTATATTTCTAGACATATATTCCCGGATCTTAAGTTTCTTTATCAGACTTAAAATTTAATGTTTTTTACACTTGCAGTAACTATATTAAAAAAGTAATATAGGCCTTGGGCAGTTGGCTCAGTAGAAAGAGCATCAGCCCATGTATGGAGATACCAGGTTCAATTCCAGGTTTGGGCACACAAGAGAAGTAACCACCGGCTTCTCACCCTCTTCCCCTTTTCTCCCTCTCTCTCTTTTCTCCCTCTCTGCCTCATGCAGGCAGTGGTTGGATTGGTTTGATTGTTGTCTCAGACGCTTAGGATAGTTCGGTTGGTTAGAGCATTGACCTCAGGTGTTAAAAATAACTCAGTTGATCCCAACATTGGCCTGTAAGGATCAGGGGATCAGGTAGATCCCAGTTGAGACATCTGTGGGAGTCTGTTTTACTATCTCCCATCTTCTCATTTAAAAAGATAATAGTAATAATAATAATAAAATATATGACTGGCCATTTAAAGTACACATTTTTGACCAAGCATAGCCAATTGATGTCAGTGGCTTTATTTATACTTGTTTGTATTGATAGTCTCACCAGAATAATTTATACATTGATTTTTTTTTTTCAGAGACAGAAAGAGAGGGATATAGATAGGGACAGACAGACAGGAATGAAGAGAGATGGGAATCATCAATCATCAGTTTTTTGTTGCGACATCATAGTTGTTCATTGATTTCTTTCTCACATGTGCCTTGACCGTGGGGCTATAGCAGACCAAGTAACCCCTTGCTGGAGCCAGGGACCTTGGGTCCAAGCTGGTGAGCTTTGCTCAAACCAGATGAGTCCACGCTCAAGCTGGTGACCTCTGGGTCTCGAACCTGGGTCCTCTGCATCCCAGTCCAATGCTCTATCCATTGTACCACTGCCTGGTGAGGTTATACATTAATTTTCTTAAACAGTGAGTTTAAGAATAAAGAAAAACTGAGTATGGAAGTGATACCTCATGACAGAAGTGAAGGTCAAATGATGTTTTAGTAAAATTTGATTGAAAATTTCAGTGAAGTTTAAACAAAAAATAAAATGAAAATGAAAAGAAGGAAAAATAGGGTAATATGTGATCCAAAATTATATAACTTTATTTTACTATTATCACTGTTAATATTAACTTTGATTATCTGTCTGAGGTAGTAAATTAATAATGTAAATCACCTTCTTGAGAGAAAAAATATTTCATAAATTACTTTAGATGTTTCAGCATGATATGAAGATTTTTAATATGAGAAATCTCATATTTCAGAAAAACTGAAGATAAATATTTAAAAGAGAGGCGTGGTCTTGTCAAGAATCTATGTACTATATGTGACTTTCTGGTGATTTTGTTAAACTGCCCATTTTGATAACTTTATAAAATACAGTACTATTTTATATAAGATAGGTGTTTAATAAAACTTTATTCAAAGAATTCATAAATTATAATCACCTCAAATTGATTTATATACTATATGTATCTTACACATATATCTCAATTACTTTTCTAATTAAAAGAGCCAGATGAAAAATGATTTATACATAATGATTTCATGTATCCTTAATAATGTAATGATAGAAAACAGAGTAAGGGTCAATTGCACCTAGGATAGTTTAATTGTGGTGATGAAAATGTTTTAAAATTTTATTTTTGTGGTAATTACATGATTAATTTAACACAAAAAATTATTACATTTTTAAAGAACATGTTGATGAGCTCTAATAAATTAAACATTTATTAGAGCTCATCAACATGTTCTTTAAAAATGTAATAATTTTTTGTGTTAAATTAAACCTCAATAAAGTCAACACTTTAAAAAGTAAAATACAAAGCAAGTGTGCAAGGTTTATCAGTTGACAGAAAAATACTTGAAAATATAAGAAAAATAAGATTAAGAAATATTAAGGTGAATTTTATTTAATAGATGAAAACAAGTGTATCAGAGACTGGTAGTTGGCCAGCAAAATTCATATTCCTCTTTGCCATAATAATGGAGTTTAAACAAGAATTAAGACCTTATATCTATTGAATACATTTCTGGTTTCCCTCTGTGAGTATTTATACAGCCACATAATTAAGTAATTGCCAAATGGATTTGAAAAGAATTAATGTTTGATTCTACCCTAATTGGTTAAAAGAAAATTATTTTCATGGACTTTCCTGATTTTGTCTTTGTGACCACAACAACATAGATGTACCTTTACCTCAGCTTTGGACATGTGGATTTGGATAAAGAACCTAGGTATTTGTGAAACTATATTACTGAAGAAAACTGAATCACTGATGCCCATATCGACCATAGCCTCCCAGATAATCAGTCACCCAAAGAAGCTACATATAAAATAATTGACATCCTTCTTTAAGCCACTGTGTTTTTTAGGTGTCTTATGAAAATTTAGACTTAGCTCTCATTAAAACTAGTAATACCTAGGGTATATCATGTGGGAATAATAATATGAATAAAGTCAGATATATATATGGTTGGCAGTGAGTAGACATGATGCATGCATTAAGAAAAGAGATTGAGATAAAGGAATAAAAATTAGATTAATGAAGTGTCCAGATTGTTGATGTACTTACACATTATGTAATTTATTAAAGTTTAACAGAATTATAGAAGAAATGAATAATTATAAGCATTGAAGGGACATGTTGAAAGCATTTCTCCAAAAAGATTAATCATATATATACAGTTGCTTAGGAAAAGAAAAGATACTTTAATATATAAGTGAAATCATATGGTACTTGTCCTTCTGTGACTGGCTTTTGTCACCTAGCATAAGGTTCTCTAGGTCTATCCATGCTATCATAAAAAGTAAAATTTCTTTCTTTCTTATGATTGAGTAGTATTCCATTGTGGAAATGTATCACAGTTTTTATAATGCTCATCTACTGATGGGCACTTGGGCTGTTTCCAAATCTTGGCTATTGTAAATAATGCTCCACTGAATATAGGGGTGCATATATTCTTTCAAATTAGTGTTTCAGGCTTCTTTGGATATATTCCCAGAAATGGAATTATTGGTGATAAAGCAATTTTTTAATTTTTAATTTTTTGATGTAACTTCATAATGCTTTCCATAGTTTCTGCACCAATTTGCATTCCCACCAACAGTGTCCAAGGGTTATTTTTTCTCCACATCCTTGCCAACAGTTGTTTGCTGATTTAGGAATCAAGTGAACAAAATAAACTAACAAACAAAATTGAAATAGACTCATAGATATAGAGAACAGACTGACAATCTGTCAAAGATGTTAGGGGTTGGAGGGCGGGGTAAAAAAGATAAAGAAATTAAACAAAGAAAAAATATTAGAGACACACACAATAGTATGTGAATTATAAGAGGGAAAGGAGAGTAGAGGGAGGTAGAAGAGGATAAATGAGGAATAAATAATGATGCAGGAAGACTTGACTTAGGGTAGTGAACATAATACAACATATAGATGATGTACTATACAATTGTACACCTGAAACCTACATAATTTATTAACTGATTATCATCTTCATAAATTCAATTTAAAAAAAATTGAAAAGAAAACCTAGTGAAATGAAACCATAATAATTATTTAGAAGTAAAGTGATAGGTACTAGGATTGAGGCAGTGACCTAAAAAAATAAAAATAAAAAAGCTAAGATATATCTTAAAGAAAGAATATCCAGAATGTGGTAGTATATCTTATTAAGGGGTAAAAAAGAATCAGGGACAAAAACTCTGACGATGTTGGTAACTGTTTGTAGACACACACAGTTTATCCTTCTGTTTCTCCTGTATAGTGAATCCCTCAATGCTATTTTCCCATGATATATATTCTGTTGAACTTTCCAATTAACTTCAGTAATATAATCTCTTTAAATGAGTTGTCTGCATGAATTACAGTGTAATTCTGTATCTGAGTTATATTGGTTTTCTTTGAAAATTAAATTCAAATTATATTTGTTTGCTCTGCAGCCTTTTTTAGAAAGCAAAGAAGTATATCTAATAGCGCAGAGCAGGGAGAGGATGCTTTTGCCAAGAAGACAACTCTGCTGTGTTAAGTAATAAACAGAAGTTTCCAAGGTACACAAAGAGAAAGAGCTTCTCTGATGTTCTCCAAAGATATACCGTAAATAGCTGAGAGTGAGGTTGTATGAAAAAGCAAAGCAAAATTAGGGCTTGTAAATGTTCTGAATGGCCAACACAGATACTGACTATAATAGGAAAATAAACCTATAAAATATTCTTTTCTTCCAATTTTAGTGCTCAAGCTCTAGGTCAGAGTCATATTGTTAAATATTGTTTGATAGTAGGCTTTGGTACACTCTCCTATCTTATATTTCCAATTATGGTATGCATGTTCTATAAGGTATACTAAAGTGTACCCTCTCTTGTTTTCAGCTCTCTGGGAGCCCATGTTACCTAAAATATAAAGTTTAATTTCAGTGTATAGCTGAGAGAGAAGAAACCAGAACAATGAAAGAGAGGGGGGCCCGCAATGTCTGTGATCTTATACTCAAGCAAGTGACCTCAACGTTTCAGACTGAGGGAGAAAGGGCTGACTGAGAAAGTTTGAAAAGTAACAAACCATAGCTGTGGTCCTTGTTATCAGTTTCCTAAAATAAACTTGCAGCAACACCAAGAATAGATTATATCAATAGTCAAAGACAAACAGTTCGAACCTCCTCTCAGATCCCTCCTATCCAGGAGACACATAAGTCATGTAGGTCTGCAAACAAAGAAGTCAAAGAAATCAGGCACTTGTCACATGAAAGTTAAAGCTGTAAAGGCATATAAAATGTAAGAAATCTAACTTTGGGGGGTTCGTGTTTTGGGTGCTACTAGATTCATGTGCTCTGCCGGCAACCTGTAAATCCTACTTCCTCGATCAAGTTGTCCGGGTGTCTTATCCTTCATTGGGGTTGCTTCCTGAACAAAGCTGTCAAGGCTTTCTAAGATTTGACTCCAGAATATCATTCATTACCTGCTAACTTATACCAAAAGTTGAACTCTAGTTCTCAAGTATAGCCTGCTGTTTCTTTGCTTTGTTCTTTCACACCTTTTATCTTTACCCTTTGAAAAATCTACTCATCTCTAAAGATTCAGAATAAATAGCACTTTTTCCTGGATCATCTTATCCCATATTTACTTTTTATAATACGCTTCTCACTTGTTTCAGTTATATTTGATTTTACATGGCATTTTTGTTTTGGATGAAAAAGTAAGGTATAGTGCTTAAATTTGAAACTTCATAAAATGTTTTTTCTTCTTTTTCTATACACTTACTCTCTCCCCTACAGATAAAGTACAAAAATTCTTGCACAAAGAGAATAAGCCACACACACTTAAAGAGGTGTTGTTATATTTATTCTACTTCTCTAAGCAGTTTACTGGATATAAATAACAACAACACTTTCACAACTTCAAATACCAATTTGCTGGTGGTGAGGATAAAATTGTGATTCTCCTTATTGTCTTGTCTGACATTTATAATATAATGTAAATTTTCATTATTTCATGAATAGAACAAAGTATAAGAATAATGTTAAGTATATTGTTTAGAATTTATCTGGAAAGAAGTGACTAAAAACCCAATCCAAAGTCATTAAAAGAAGAAAAAATAAATTAATACAAAATGTATTGTCTCAAAAGTTGAAAAAAAACTTAAGTCTAGCTTCAGATATAGCTTGAATATGGCCTTAAGTGACAAAATCAGTTGCCATCTTTTGCTTTGTGTTCTCTAATTGCTGTCATCTCAGATTCCAAGTGGTAGTGCCAGTTGGTTTAATTGAATAAGCATCTTTTGAGTGCCTATTTTATACCAGGGAGAGAGTTTGTGTATATGTGTCTATTCAGTGAAAAGAAAAACAAACAAACAAACAAAAAAACCTAGAAGCATGAGCTGATGAGGAAAGGTATTGATAGGGTTTCCAGGAAAAAAATGTTGAGGAAGAAACAAATGCCCTCTGATAAAAGGATGCTTGAAATGAGACTGAAATGCCATCAAAAAAGGAGTTGTGAGGATTTCACAGTGTGGAGCTTTGCAAACAGAGGGGAGGCAAGAAAAAGCTTCTGAAGCTGGGGAATGCCTGATGTGAGGAATAACATACATTTGCACACACACACATGCACGCACTTACATGTATACATATGTCCAGTACCTGGTGTACAGTGTGGTGAAGCAGAGTAAGCAGTGATGAGTGTAGTAGAGAATGATACCATAAAGGTAGTTTAGCTAATAAAGTACTCTGTAGCCCTTTACGTCATAATAAGAATGTTTGCTTTTTGACATAAAAACTATCAAACAAAGCCTGGGTGCCACAGTGGATAGAGCATATGTCTGGGACAATAGAGACCCAGGTTTAAAACCCCAAGGTCAAAGGCTTGAGCACAGGCTCACCAGCTTAAGCATTGGGTCACTGGCTTGAGCATGGAATTATAGACATGACTCCATGGTCTCTGAATTGAGCACAAAGGTTGTTGGCTTGAAGCCAAGGTCCCTGGTTTGAGCCGAAGGTTACTGGCTTAAGCAGGGAGTCACTGGCTCAGCTGGCGCCCCTGGTCACACACATATGAGAAAGCAATCAATGAACAGCTAAGGTGCCATGACTATGAGCTGATGCTTCTAATCTTTTTCCCTTCCTGTCTCTCTCCCTCTCTCACTCACAAAAAAAAAAAAAATTATCAAAAAAAGGGGCACAATTAGACTACATATTTTAAAAATCTGAAAAAAAAAATAAAGCCCTTGTCGGTTGGCTCAGCAGTAGAGCATTGGCCAGGTGTGTGGAAGTTCCGAGTTCAATTCCCAGTAAGGGTACACAGAAGAAGCAACAATTTGCTTCTCCAAACCTCCCCAACCCCTTCTCTCTCTCTCTCTCTCTCTCTTATACTACCAAAGACATGGTTTATTGGAGCATGTTGGCCCCAGGTACTGAATATGGCACTCAGGCACTAAAATAGCCAGGTTGCTAAGCAACGGAACAACAGCCCCAGATGGGCGAAACATTGCCCCATTGGGGGCTTGCTGAGTGGATCCCAGTCAGGGCACATGCAGAAGTCTATCTCTCTGTTTCCCACCTCTAACTTTAAATAAATAAATAAATAAATAAATAAATAAATAAATAAATAAGTGACATTTGCTTTCACTCTAAATGAGATAAAAAACTACCAGGGTTTGTTTGTTTTTTTTTTTGTTTTTTTTTTTTTTTTTTTTTTAGAATAACTGATAAACATTTTTAAAGGAACATCAGTTTTGAAAATTGGGATTAAATAATCATAGCTCTGAGGCCTAAAGTGGAGAGTGTCTTTGTCACAGAAAACTCAACATAAATTCTAGAAGGTGAGGTTTGAAGTTACTGAGACACCTGATTTATTTTCATGTACCCTTTCTAAACTAATCACTGGGTCCAGGAAAGAAGATGGAGGGTGACTGCACTATATTGCCTAGACTAGGTTATGTGTCACCAACTTTGTATCTGATGGTAAAAATGACATCACCTAAAATATACATAAGAAAAATATATGGCAGTCACTGAATTGATTAATAAAATCATAAAGATGACAAAACAGAGTCAATGAACTTGAAACTAGATCAACATAAATGATCTAAAGAAAAAAAAAATGAGTTAAAATAATCAAGACTTCAGGGACCCTATTAGTAATGTCAATAGATTAAACTATGGGTAACTGCTATTTCAAAGGAAAGAAAAGAAAGAATAGGTCAGCAAAAATTCATTGGAAATAGAATGGCTATAATTTCAACATTGTCAGACACAAATTTATAGATCGAAGAGCTCCCTGAAACTCACAAGTTAATGTGAAGAACACTTAAGAACATCATAGTCAAATTTCTGAAACACAGAAATAAGGAGTATATTTTGAAAGTAGCTAAAGCAAAACAATATTATATCTAGAAGTGAACAATCATTCTGATGCCTGTGAAATTCTCATTAGAACTGATCTAGGCCAAAAAAAAAGTGAGACTTGTTTTTTAGCCCAAAACACAGCCTATATCCTAAAATATTATATTTTGGTAAATATAACAAAGTATACATGAAAGGATGTTTATTTCATAGACATTGACTGATGTGTCCTATAATATCAATTAAGTCTCTTATGTTTTTTGTTATTTTTTCTAGACATTTTATCAACTGCTTAGAGAGGGATGTTAAAATCATCTGTGACTGTAGACTTATGTATTTCACCCATTAGATCTTAGAGAAAGACCATCTTCAATACTAGTTTTTGCTTTCACTTCAATGTGGTCCAATGTCAGTATCTTCACTGTTTAGAAAATCATAGCTTTATGTAGCTATGTGTCCGCATCATTCATATTATACTTTCTCTTATGCACTTGTGCTAAAAATCTTTCATGTAAAGATTAAGTAAAAGTTGTAACTTCTGTCCCTTTGTTTATTGTCAATGTTTCAGTAAAATCAAAATGTTTCATAAACATTTTGAAACTTAAAAAATAAGAAAATAAGATGAATGGCAGTTTAAAAAGTGGAACCCGTTTTTGTGTTTATGTGTAACTAAGAAAAAATTGAAACATTAAACCCTTGTCTTTTAGAAAAGAAAAAACCCTAGTCTCTTAGAAAAGGAACAGCTAATTGTCCATAACAAGCCTGAAGAATGAGAATAGGAAATTGAAAAAGAATAATGGCTTGGGGTAGATTTGCAGCCTCAGTTTGTAGAGCTGTTAGCAAACAGTCAAAAAGTCAACCACTTGATAACCAAGTAGTTTATTTACACAATGGAATACTATTTGGCCATAAAAAGGAGAAGAAAACTTTACCTTTTATAAATGCATGGATGGACCTGGAGAGTATTATGCTGTCAAATAAACCGGAAAGACAAGTATCATATGATTTCACTTATATGTGGAATATAACGAACAAAATAAACTAATGAATAAAATAGAGTATGATGCGCCAGGCTTACAGGTTCAATTCCTGTTCAGAGTACATAAAGGTATCAATCAATGAATGTGTAAATAACTGGAACAACAATCTGATGATTCTCTCTCTTCTCCTTTCTCTTTCTCTAAAATCAATGATAATAAAATTTAAAAAATAAATAAAAACAGACTCATATACACAGAGCTCAGACTGACAAGTGTCAGAGGAAAGAGGAGTTGGGTGAAAAAGGCAAAGGGGTTAAACGAGAAAAAAATACTCATGGACACAAACAACAGTACTGAAATTACCGGAAGGAAGGGGGGGCGGGAGGAGGTAGAAGAATGTAAAGGAGGCATAAATGGTGATGAAAGAAGACCTGACTTGGGGTTTCGAACACACAATACAATCTACTGTTGATGTATTATCGAATTGTACACCTGCAACCTATATAATTTTATTAACCAATGTCACCCCAATAAATTCAATTTAAAAAAAGTCAAGCACTTGAGTAAACTGTTAAACATGAAATTACTTACTGAAAGCTATTGGAGGCAGTGGTCAAATACATCTGCCATAAAGCTAGCTGGTGGATAAAGTGATTTAGCACTGCATCCAAATCAATGACATTTTATGTGTGGGCGCCCAGTAAGTAAGCAGCTGGCAGCAGGGAAAAAAATGTCAATCAGAAAGGATCATTCTTTCATTTACATCACATTTGAATTCAGATGGTGGCTGAGATCCCAAAAAGTGAATATATTGTTGCAAGACAGTCAATTATTTACAATATATCTAAGCAGTGATTTAAAAGGCCATTTTGGGCACACCATGTACTTCTTCATAAACATATCTATTGTTACCCAGATGCCTAGATCTAGAGCTATCCTATGAGGGTACTTAGTTTGAAACATGGGTCTTTACAAAGCAAACAAGCAACCTAAATTTTGTCAGGAAAACTGAGCTATTAGAAAGAAAGTTCTCTGAATTTGAGAAAAGGCAATATACTTCAAGTGTCCCACATTTTTCTCTATTTTGTTCATTTTCTTAAAGAATATTTCATATTTAATGAAATATGTCACAAAGTCAAACCTATCAAGTTTATTCTTGCTTCTGATGATTTGCCAGCATGATGCTATGAAAGCATACATAGAAAACAGAATGTATACTTGACTTTAAAAACTGACATTTTGATTAAAGAAAGAGTATATTACTAAATCTCAAATGAAACTAGCGTCTTTTTCTGAACTAATGTCTTTTGTTTATTTATTAATAGAAGTGTAACTTATGTTTATGATTTTTACAATACATTTTAAATGAACTTATCTTAAATGAAAGAATTTGAGATTCTTTACATATAATTGCTCTTTATAACACACACTAACACACAAAAGTAGCTGAATAGATAAGTTCTTCAGCATTTTTCATAACAATTATTTAGTTACTAAGAAAAATAAATAAATTTAATATAGCTATTTGCATTGTAAAATATTTTTGCTTTTCTTCTTTTTCCTTGGTGGAATTTAAGAAAGATCAAAATACTGATTCACTGACATTGAACTCATATTTGCGCTTGTGTCGAAGAGTAGCTTCTCTCTACATTTTGGTTATTGTTATTATTTTCATTATTAAAGGCAATCTTGTCAAAACTTTAGTCAACTCTGACCCTAAAACTCTAAATAAGAATGTTATCAAGGAGAAAGATACAGGGTCCCTCTAGACTACTTTTGTTTTTTCAGTCACTGCAAAGCACATAAAACAGCCACACAGCCTGTCCACATCTGCATGGTATTTTATGTTGACCGGAATAATGGGGTTTGAGGAACAGTACAGTGGGGGCTTGTGCTTAAATATTTTCCTTTGCATTTAAGTAAGACAATGTGTATTTAAGTGAAAAAAAAGAAAGCTAACATTACAATAGAGATGCATTTTTTTCATAAATAACAATAGCAAAACTTTTTTCTTAAATTTATTCAAATTGCCACCCAGAATTATTATTGCATGCATGAATTGGTGTTCAAATAAAGGACAACTGGGACTCAGACTATATCTGAAGAGCTGCTAAGTGCATCCAAAAAATAGATTTGGAAATAGAGTAAATTATGTGTCAGTTTTCCACCCAGCAAAGAAATATTCCATTTATTGTATTTACCCACAAAATCCAAGCAGCTGTGCGTGAAAGATTATAAAATGAAGTGTGCATTTGATGATGAGATTTAGAAACGTTTAGGCCTGTGTACACAAGAAGGGATGTATGTGTTTCTTTAAGTTTCCACAATATCAGTTATTTCAGTTATGTGTTGCCAGTGAGTCAGCTTCCCTACATTTCTCACCTCTCACATCACTCAAATTTATACCTGTTTCCAGTTTTTCATCATGGCACTTTTCAGATTGTGTGAAATGACTTTGAGGCATTCTTCTGGGAACCCTCCATTTGTTTTTTCCTGAATGGTGAAGAATTTCGTGGTCCAACCCTTCCTTGTTCTGGTGTAACACAACTAAAATGAATAGTTTACCAATTCTTCTTAACAACAGAAATGTATTCTTCTATTCAAACAGTTTTCTAGTAACTTGTGAAATATTTACATTTACCACTGAAAAATATTACTTAAGAGAGTATTTTGTGTTTGTGCAATCAACAATGAGGGGGATAAGAAAATCTTAGAAATATCTTAAAACTTGACTTATGGAAATATAAATTGTTCCCAAATATCATATCTCTACAAATCACTTATTTTTAATTTCAAAAAAGAGCTTTTAATAATATAATAGTACCTGACCAGGCAGTAGCGCAGTGAATAGAGTGTTGAGCTGGGATGCAGAGGACCCAGGATAGAATGTTGGACTGGGATGTGGAGGACCCACTTTCGAGACCCTGAGGTTGCCAGCTTGAGCGCGGGCTCAGCTGTCTTGAGCAAAAAGCTCACCAGCTTGGATCCAAGGTTGCTGGCTTGAGCAAGGGGTTACTCAGTCAACTGAAGGCCCATGATCAAAGCACATATGAGAAAGAAATCAATGAACAACTAAGGTGTCACAATGAAAAACTGATAATTGATGCTTCTCATCTCTTTCTATTCCTGTCTGTCTGTCCCTATCTATCTCTCTCTGACTTTCTCTTTCTGTTCCTGTAAAATAATAATAATAATAATAATATAGATCCAAAATATTTCCCATAACTATATTTAACTGTTTAAATGTTGCCACTTTATGAACAACTAAGGAACCAGAATGAATAATTGAAGCTTTTCATCTCTCTCCCTTTCCTTCCTGTCTGTCTGTTCCTCTCTCTGTCTCTACCACACAAAAAAAGTAAATTAAAAAAATTATATTATGCTACTTTATTGCCCTGACCAGGTGGCTCTTTTGGTTAGAGTGTCATCCAATATGCCAAGGTTGTAATTTCAATCCCCAGTCAAGGCACATACAAGAATCAATCAATAAATGAAAAAATATGTGGAGCAACAAACTGATGTTTCTCTCTCCCTCTCTCTCAAATCAATAAATAAAAATTTTAAAAAACAAAATATAATAAATTGTGTTTTTTAATTTTATTTATATAATTGTACTTTTTTATATCATTACAACTGCCGATAATGACATGGTGGTCTATTTAAAATAAAATTTGTTTAAATTGATTTAATATGAAAGAATGCTTTCTATGAAAATAGAGAAGGAAATATTATATAAAATTCTATATATATATTGTCACCATCAAATAATATTTTAATATTTAAAAGCTCTATGCTTCAAGTCTGCTTCCTTTGTATATGACTGGAGTTAAATGAAGCTAAAGTGAGCCCAGCATTGGGTTCAGCATTTTGATAAAAATCAGTTCAGCCTAAAATCACTTCACACAAATGACAAACATTGCATGGAAAATTAATTTTCAGGATCACTTTAAGTCATGTTGCGGAAACTACGTGGAAGTTTTTAGGATAACATTGTCAGAGCTGCTGGAAGTATGAGTGTCAGTAATGATATCTGTTAAACAAAATGAAGAATAGCAGGTGTCCTGGAAGTGGAGGAAGGAGAAGAGATGATGCTCTGAGAGCTAATCACACCAGGGGCTTTTCAGACAATCAAAGGATATAAAGAACAGGGACAGATTTGATAAATCTATACCCATTTTATCCATCATCTATCCCTTTGAGAAGAGGAAAAATTGGTAATCATGGAAGCAAACCTTCCAATTGCTCTGCTCTACTCATCTCAAATACTGTTTGCATGCCTCTCAATCAACATGTTGCTTGTAGGAAAAATGCTAAACAGCATACAGTTATATGACCAGCAGTAGAAGGATAAATGAGACCTTTTGAAAAATCTAAAGGAGAATTCTAATTTCCTAGCTGTCATTTGTTTAGTAAAATGAAAGTGAGAGAAGCATAAATTTCATCAAGAATAAACTACTAATATATTCCATACCATGGATGAGACTCAGACATTAGATTGATTGAAAAGGAATAAAACAGTACAGATTTTATTGTTTTACTATATGATTATATGAAATTCTGAAATATGCTAATCTAGTTAATAGTGATAGAAAACAAATCAATATTTACACTCTTTTGTAACTAGAGTGGTGGGTTACATAGGTGTATTCATTTGTCAAAACTTTTTAGAATATATCATTTGATCTGTACATTTTACTCTATATAAAGTGCAACTTTATTGAATTATACATAGAAAACTTATAATTGAAAAAATAATAAAAACCAGATATGAAAGTATTTTTACATATTGTAAAAATATAACATTTCTTTACCATAACAATTGAATAAAAATATAATTTTATTCAACAAATATTTACTAGATTTCTTTTAAGTGACAGAAATTTTTTGGGGCACTTATTATACATTAGTGACCATAATAGAAAGTGATCAGCACATACATTTTATCAATAAACAAAAACATAAGAAAATAGAAAAAAATAAGTAAATGATTTTTAGAATATACTAGTACGTAAAAATGTTATGAAAAAGAAAATGGTATAGCAAGATAAAGTGAATCATGAGTGCTGGTCAAGGGAGTGAAAGGCTAAGTTGACATTGTAAATAGGGTGGCCAGAACAGGTCTCAATGAGTAAATGAACTGCATGTGAACCAAAAAACAGCTGGATGCAGTTGTTTCCAATATGAATATTTGGATAAAGGGCATTCTAGGGAGAAAAAACTGCAGCATTATAAAGGGATCAGGTGGGAATATGCAGGAATTGTATGAGAAACAGCAAGGAAGATTAGTGTGCATTATGTAGTGTGACCCAGGTGGAGACTCCTCACTGGGGTCCAGATCTGCAGGTGCCTTGGAGGCCATCATAAAAACTTTGACTTTTGGTTGAAAGAAAATGGAAAGCTATTAAAGTTTTTTAAATTTGCTCTGGCAATTTGGTGGTGAATCACAGTTGCAGGGACATTAAAAAAACAGAAATCTGTTGTTAACCTAAGGTGGTAAGAGTGATCATGTTCTGGATAACTTTTGAATATAAATATTAGAGGATTTGCTGAATTATTTGATATGGAGTATGACAAAAAATAAAGAGGTCATTGATTTTTTTAGTCTATCAAATTGTGGTAGAGCAGAGTAAGAATAAATATAAAAATAATGTAGATTTATATCCAATAAACCAAGGTCAAGACAAGACTTAAATGTGAGTTACTCTTATCCCACTGGTTTTGGGCATAATAGAAAGAATTAGAATAATCTATAATGAGTGATGCATTTAAAGTAAAAAAAAGAAAAGTGTTTTCAGTTCTGACTCTAGCATTCAACAACTGAGTGATATTGATGAGGTGACCTCACCTCACTATTCCCTTATTTACTCATCAGTGAGAGAGAGGTCACCCCTACTAGAGTACCTCTCAGGTTGTTGTGCATGTAAACAACAACAAAGAATAAACAGGAAGGTAAAGGAAAATAAGGGTAGACCAGAATTAAAATGACCTTAAGTATTTAAGATTGTTAATTCATCAAGAAATAAGGAGCTCTACAAACCTCAAGACTGTTCATTTCACATTTATACTGTTGTAATTGTAGCAAAATTCTTAGGTGGTTCAACAAATTTTCTGTCTTCATATAACTTCTGTTTCTGCAATTAGTTTTAATATCAACACTGAATAAGCATACTTTTCTTTAACTGACAAACATTTAAATCTTTCAGAATGACCTGACAAGACGGCGGCGCAGTAGATAGAGCATTGGTCCTAGGTTTGAAATCCCGAGGTTGCTGGCTTGAGCAAAGGTTCATCTGGTTTGAGCACAGCTCACCAACTTGAACCCAAGGTTTCTGGCTTGAGCAAAGGGTCACTTGGTCTGCTGCAGTCCTCGGTCAAGGCACATATGAGAAAGCAATCAATGAACAACTAAAGTGCCGCAACAAAGAATTGATGCTTCTCATCTCTCTCCCTTTCTTTCTGTAAGTACCTCTCTCTGTCTCTGTCACAAAAAATAATAAAAAAAAAACTTTTCAGAATAGTAAACACATTCACCCCAAGATTTTTTTTAGATTGCCATGTCCTGCTTTCCTCAGATGTCCTTCATTTACCATGTTTCTAAATCTTCTGTCATTCTCAATTTATTTTCTGTCCACAGGGTTTTTTATAGTCTTTAAATGAGTCATTGCTCCTAAATATATAGTCTTAATAGTGGAGACCATAAGACTGGTTTATTCTTTTAAATATATTCTCCACTACTATTAATACAAATAAACCATTATTATTAATTGAGTAGTCCTGACACAGTCAGTATATATTGTAGCTAGCATTTTAAAAAAGTCTCTAAAGCCCTTTACTTTTTTTTATTTAAAATAGACATATAGCACTATTAATCCAGGTCATATGGTGTGTTACCATATTACACATTGCAGTTGACATTTCTACTGTAAATGCAGAAGTTTAGATTTCACATTACTCATTTTGTAACACTTTGGCTCATTATGATAGTCTGTTTTAACATTTGCATGTCTTTATACTATAATCAAATTATTATCTATCATGCTGTTTAGTGACCCTACTGCATTGGACTGACAACCATTTAAAATGAATAATTGACCTGATATATAAGAGAATAAAAAACTTACATTTTAGTAAAAATATAAAAATGAAATTAAGAATAAAATTAAATGAAATTACATAATACTGTGATTATTGAAGTTCATGATACATCAATATATTTATTATTCTCAACCTACTCTTTATATATTACTAACCAAATAGTTTACTAACAGAGGTAAATAATAAATATGTGTGAAATGTAAGAGATACACACATGTATCTAATGTAATAGATAACTTTAATAAATATTATCCCTTAAAAAAGGCATATATTATTAAGAATTTTTGTCATGTTACACTAGGTGAAACTGTCTTTCCCTGGTATTAAATATGCTTCCTGCTATTCATGTTGTGTTTTAGTCATTGCTACATTCTGATGTTCTTATTCTGTTCTAACATAGTTATTATATATTTGTCTATTTATTTGTGCCCTGAGACAATTTAGAGAAAATATTGTGACCTTATTAAATAAAAAGAAACATGGGGCCTGACCAGGCAATTACACAGTGGATAGAGCATTGGTCTGGGACTTTGAGGACACAGGTTTAAAATCCCTAGGTCACTGGCTTGAATACAGGCTCACCAGCTTAAACATGGAGTTACTGGCTTGAGTGCAGGTTCGCAGGCTTGAGTGTGAGATCATAGATATGACCCACAGCTGCTGGCTTGAGCACAAAGGTCTCTGGCTTGAAGCCCAAGGTTGCTGGTTTGAGCCAAGGGTCACTGGCTCAGCTGGAACCCACCCCTCCACAACAAGGCATATATGAGAAATCAATCAATGAACAGCAACTATGAATTGATTCTCCTAATCTCTCTCACTGTCTGTCTGTCTCTGTCTCTCTCTCTCTCACTTAAAAAAAAAAAAAACACCTCAGGTAAGATAAAAATCTAGTTAATGGGCCTGACCTGTGGTGGCACAGTGGATAAAGCGTCGACCTGGGAACACTGAGGTCGCCAGTTCAAAACCCTGCACTGGTCTGGTCAAGGCACATACGGGAGTTGATGCTTCCAGCTCCTCCCCCCTTTCTCTCTTTCTCTCTCTCTCACTCTGTGTCTCCTCTCTAAAATGAATAAAATAAAAAAAAAATTAAAAAAAAAAAATCTAGTTAATGGGAGATTCTTTAAAACAATATTAAGATTATATATGCATAATCTATACTATGTAGAAAACCATACTATGTAATACTCTTAGCATGTGTACAGTATTGTTTATGACAAAATATTGATACTGCCTCTAAACTCATAAGAAATCATTATATTTATAGGGTACTATCAATATGTATTATACTTTTAGAAATTAAATATTAATTTAAAGTAAGAATAAGTTTAATTGGAAAAAAGTGATGATCCATTAGATAAAAATGGATATAATGAATCCATCAAAAAACCCAACTTGATAAAAAAATAAATTTTTATTTTTAGAGACAGTATTCAAGTTAAGTGACTTTTATTCTTATTTTAATTGTGTAAGGTGTTAATGCATAAATGCTAATAAAGATATAACTTGTCAAGTACTCTAGTTATCCAGTGCAGACAAAAAACTACTAAGAAGTTAAAATAGTTCACTTAATCTGAGACTGATTATTTTTATGGAGGCAAATAAATTTATTCCTTTGCCTGCACCATTAACTTTTCATTAGCTCAAAATGAATAGTGATAATATTTTAGGTTCTTTTGAATTGCTAACTGAATCACCTTTTATTAACTTTCCAAACTAAAAGATTCAGTATTTCTGACACATTCTATGCTTACTAGTAAATGTGTTCTATGTAAATACATTTCTGAATGAAAATATGTTTGCTGTTTTAAAATAAAGTCAATAATGTATGTATTTTAAGTATATATAGTCAACTGAGGTATCTCTAACTACCATTATATTTATTTTATAAACTTCCAGTAATAAAACAAAATTATAAGATACAATGAAAATTATACCTGTTAAAAACCAGCTCTGAAATGAGTACTGTTGAAATCATTCAACTACCAATATTGTTACATTTCATCTTTCTACAGCAGGATTTACTAAACCCATTATTATTATTTGTCTACTTAATTTCCATGAAGTCTTTACAATTCACCTCTTCCTTATATTGTTTTGTTACTCTCAGTGGATTATATATAAGTAGAAAAGATTACATGTGGCTTTTTTGGATGTTTTAAGTTAAATAAAGTTTTTATTCCTTATTTTCAAGTGAAGCAAAGAATCAAGTGATCTTCATCAAAGTTATGTGATGTTAACCATTCTTACACAATGGGAAAAAGGATCTTTATTGGATCATGAAACTATGAGGTACACACTTTGTGTTGCAATATTTGAGAACCTAACACATGGACACTCTCAACAAGTTATGCTACATAGTTACATTGGTTTCCTACATTATAACTCAGCACCTTGAAGAGTCCTCTAGAAAGAAAAAAAGAAAAGAAACGAACAAACAAAAAAACACTTTGCTTCAGAAACATCTTTGTCCATAGAAACCATGAGAAATATTATGACTGTGGGTTTGTGAATGAGAGGTCAAATATAAAATCTTGACCATAAATAGAAATGCTCTCCCTGTCACGGGTGGAAAAAAAACACACACAAAAAAAATGTGTTTTCTGGGTCCACTTTGCATCTGGATACTAAATATGATTTTACTAATGAGGACACTGGGAGTGGAGGCTTATAGAAAAATAAAATGACTTATTAATTACACTCACTCCCCAAATAGGAAACCCATTAAATAGATGTTCTGTGATATGTCATAAAGTAAATTAAAGAATGTAGTAGAAATATACCCCTTTGGTTTTATTTATACATCCTGTGATATGAGTGATTAAATCAGTGAACCAAGTTTAAAATTAAAAGTTAGGAAGGGACACTGAATAATTGCCAAGTAAAATGGCGAGGAGTCACTATGGTTGTTGCTATCCTTCCTGTGAATTAGAGGCAGGCATCCTGTTGAGATGTATGACTTGTAGATGACAGACATTCTCGTTCAGTAAATGTTGGATAGTACACACAATCTAAAACATTAGTAAAGTACACATTTATTTAGATGAAAGAACTTAATAACCCTCTAATTTTCCTCTAGCACTTGATTCTATTAATAGACCACAGACAATGGCAAAAAATATATAACAGCATGAGACAATTTCATACATTGACATTTGAAGGGAAAAAGCAAAAAAGTCACACATGATCACTGAGGTTGAAAAACATCACTGAAAACATGGAAGTATGTTGAAAACATTATACTAAGTGAAATAAGTAAACCAGAAAAGGCTAAGAACTATATGATTTCACATATAGGTGGGTGATAAAACTAAGACTCATAGACAGAGATAAAATTGAGCTGATTAACAGGAGAAGGGAGTTGGGGGAAGAGAGTAAAGAGAGACAAATATACCATAATGGGAAATGATTTGATGTTGGGTAATGAGCAAACAATGCAGTCAACAGTTCAAATGCTATAGAGATGTTTACCTGAAACCTGTGTACATTATGGATCAATGTCACCCCATTACATTTAATTTCTAAATTAAAAAGAAAAGAAAAAGAAGAAGTATGTCACACCAGGTCAACTACATTCCCATGAAAGAAAGGCACAGGCACACAATGCAATCAACAGTTCAAATACTATGCAGATGTTCACCTGAAATTTATATACTCTTATTGACCAATATCACCCCATTAAATTTAATTTCAAAATAAAAATTTTTAAAAAGAAAAAGAAGAAAGGCATGGGTGAAAGAGCAGAGGAAGAAATACTGGAGCATACTCTGAAAGTGTAAATAATCCATTTTGCTTTAAAAATGCATATCAGATCATGTGAAAGAACAGAAGGAAGTGAATCTAGAAGGTCACAGAGGACAACGAATTTCAGGCTAATCTGTTTTTCTTTTTGTTTGTTTTTCTTTATTCCATTGGCAATAGAGAGTTTGCATAGTTTTTAAACAAAGAAGTGACATTAACGTAATTGAGCCTTAAAATGAATCATCTTACGTTAGGAAAGCAGATAACCAGTGAGTATTTTGCAGTCTTCCACAGAAAATGTAATGATGATCTAGCAAGGGAAAACAGGAGGAAGGAAGAGATGGAATAGACACCCCAGGTATCAGGCATAGGACTTTATGAATGATTAAATGTAGGGCATGGAGAATGTGAAGGACTCGAAGACAGATGAGAATCAAGCCATCTCCTTGCCAGATAAGGAGAATTATAGTATGGCCCAGTAATAGGAATTAGAAAATGTGGATTAGGAAATTGGTACGGGAGAAATTATGATACTGATTCTTCTGGTCCCTCTCAGTTATAGTCTAAATGTAAAACTTTCCTAACTAGCTTAAATTTTAAAAGTTTAGGCTCTCAAAACTTACTGTCTGCTTTCAAATCTGAGCTCCATGATATACCAACAATGTAATCCTCGGTAAATAATTTATTTTAGCCATACTTTGCATGTCTCACTTTTTTTTAATTTTTTTTAAATATATATATTTTATTATTATTAATTCTAATGGGGTGACACCAATAAATCAGGGTACATATGTATAATGAAAACATCTCCAGGTTATCTTATCATTCAATTGTGTTGCATACCCATCACCAAAAGTCAAATTGTCCTCTGTCACCTTCTATCTGGTTTTTCCTGTGTCCCTTCCCTCCTCCCTATCCCACTCTTCCCTCCCTCCCCCCATCCCATAACCATCACTCTCTTGTCCATGTCTCATATTCTCACTTTTATGTCCCAGCTATGTATGAAATCATGCTGTTCTCAGTTTTTCCTTTTTTCTGATTTACTTATTTGACTCTGTATAATGTTATCAAGGTACATCCATTTTGTTATAAATGATCCGATGTCATCATTTCTTATGGCTGAGTAGTATTCCATAGTATATATGTACCATAGCTTTTTAATCCACTCGTCTTCTGACGGACACTTGGGCTGTTTCCAGATCTTCGCTATTGTGAACAATACTGCCAAGAACATAGGGGCGCATTTCTTCTTTTCGAACAGTGCTATGGTGTTCTTAGGGTATATTCCTATAAGTGGGATAGCTGGGTAAAAAGGCAGTTGGATGTTTAATTTTCTGAGGAATCTCCAAACTGTTTTCCACAGTGGCTGCACCAGTCTGCATTCCCACCAGCAGTGCAGAAGGGTTCCCATGTCTCACTTTTAAGATTGGAGTAAACACTAGTCACTGCTTCATGTTTGTTCTGTTGTGCTTTTTGAATTTTAAGTGGATTAATGCATGCTAAGTGTTTTTGAATAATACCTATCTCATAATAAGCCCTCATAAAAAGCAAGTTGTTTATATTACCGTTATTTATTAGCTAGCAATTAACCATCATTTCCTCTAACATATTCTACCTTAGATTCAACTTACTTTTCTTTTATTAAGGGTACATACCAATACTATGTACCCTCAATAAAAATAGAATATCTTTGTTCATATTGCTCTCTTATATATATGCATTAATTTATCCTTTATGCCTCCTAAATGTTATATTTCTATTTTTTAATAAATTTTATGACTTTCTTCCTCATACACAAAACTAATGTAATAGAATACATTTTCAAACTATCCTCATGATTGCTAATGCTTATTGCACAAAAATATTGTCTCAAAGTTTCACAATATACTACATTACTTTCCCTGAATAAATAATGCCTTTGCTGTAAAAGCAATTCCTATAAAAACATGTTTACTAAAAATCTTATTAAAATAGAGATATTTTTCTAGAAAATAAAAATTAAAAGTGACATAGATCTCTTATATAAATGCAACGGTGGCATTAGAGAGCAAGAAAAATTTCTCATGTTCTATACTCTTATAACAAACACAATGTTTGTAATCATATGTAATTGGTGCTATGGCCATATCGGTTTCTATATGTATATGGATCCCTCTTTGTAACCAATGAGGTACATATCTCAGAATTACAAAATTAATCCAGTGTTTTTTATTATATTTCTGCAATAACATCTGGGCCCTTCATCACTCTTGATCCACACAAAGAATTTCTATTGATGTCACTAAGACATATGCACATGAGTCAAGCCTACTAAATGACACATAGTAACTAGGAGACTAAATTTTTCCAAGGATTATTAATGGGCCCCTGATTTATAGGTCAACAATTCAAATCCAGACTCTGTTAATAGTAGTAAAAATTGCTACAATCTGATGTTCAGTTGTCAGCAATGAAAGGATACCTATAGTCTTGGTGGAATTCCAAGTTAACAGGTGTCAACACAGGATCTCTAAAACAAGAACCAAATACAAAGTTCAAAGATGAAATCAATGTGAAACCTTGCTACTTCTGACTAGAAGAGAATGCTTCATCAGAACTTGTTAGAGTATTGATTGAGCAATATATCCTTTCTATTTCACATACAGGAGAGACGTCTTCTGTGACAATGTTAGCAGAAGAGCACACATGGCGATTTAGAAAGTTAAATACTGTATGTACATGCTGAAAATGTTTATTTACTTCTGGGTTTATATAAATTTCATTTAAAATACAACTCCTATAATAGAAGTAATTCAATATTTTCACAACATTTACATTGTTCTACAAAAATGAAAGTATTTTCTTTACGCACACAGACACAGAAGATTGAAATGATAAAAAGGTTGCTCAGAGATTAAAATGAAATCACTGTTACTATAATTTCCTGTTGTTGTTATCATAAAGGTTCCCTTCACAGGTGAGGGTTTCATTTTGTATCTAAGAAATATCTCGCCTGACCAGGCAGTGGAACAGTGGATTTAGCGCCGGACTGGGATGCGGAAGACCCAGGTTCGAGACCCTGAGGTCGTCAGCTTGAGCACGGGCCCATCTGGCTTGAGCAAAAGCTCGCCAGCTTGGACCCAAGGTCGCTGATTCCAGCAAGGGGCTTCTCGGTCTGCTGAAGGCCTGTGGTCAAGGCACATATGAGAAAGCAATCAAATGAACAACTGAGGTGTCGCAACAAAAAACTGATGGTTGATGCTTCTCATCTCTCTCCGTTCCTGTCTGTCTGTCCCTATTTCTCTCTCTGACTCTCTGTCCTTGCAAAAAAAAAAAAAAAAAATCTCAGTAGTGTTACTTTTATAGTGTTGTATTCATAGGTAATAACTGAATCGAGTATTTGTTATATAGAGAATGAATACTATTAAGCATACATTGTAAATTTAATATATCCATGTATTGATAGAGTATTATTAGGCTAAATCTCTAATAGTAACAAAAAAAGATAAGCCTGGATCATTCATTTTTAAAAGTGAGAAGATTTAGTATGTTTGTAAATTTCTAGTGCAACTTTTAATATATGTGGATGTATTTACATTATAAAGAAAATTACAAAAATATGTTGCTATTATTCAAAATAACATAATATGAAGGAAAGCCAGAATTACATATGTCAATCAGGAAATTACTCAATTATACCTAGAGGATATTTTCAAACTGTTAGAATATAAAATGACAATGCGTATCACAAGAAATCAGGAAACTTTTACCTATAAACTTTTGGCATATGCATACCTGAAAACATTTTATAGTAAAGATTTTTGAGTAACTTTACACTTTTTTTTTTTTAAGAGAGAGAGGCAGGGAGAGGACGGGACAGGAACATCAAGTTCCTCTTGTATATGCCCTTATCCGGGAATGGAACCAGCAACATCCATGCTCCAGAATGACACTCCAACCAATACAACATTTTTTAATAATGCTTGGGACTCTAAGTTTATAAGCAAGCTATTTTCACATGCACTCTACTTTTCTCTAATAGTGAATATGTTTTAAAAAGAAAAACATCCAAAATTATAAATTTTCTATATTAAAATCATCAATATTTGTATTTACTATCAAATTAAGATACATCATGTTTCTGAAATTAAAACACTTTCTGTATTGTAATGATGAAAGATATAAAAAATATTTCTTAAATTACATATATATAAATTAAATTTCAGTAATATTTCTGGCACTAACCCATTGGGATTACTCCTCAAATTAAAAATTACTTACTTTAGGCCTGACCTGTGGTGGCGCAGTGGATAAAGCGTCGACCTGGGAACACTGAGGTCGCCAGTTCAAAACCCTGCACTGGTTCGGTCAAGGCACATATGGGAGTTGATGCTTCCAGCTCCTCCTCCCTTTCTCTCTCTCCTTCTCTCTCTCACTCTGTGTCTCCTCTCTAAAATGAATAAAATAAAAAGAAATTAAAAAAAAAATTACTTACTTTAGCCTGACCGCCTAGGCAGTGGTGCAGTGGATAGAGAGTCGGACTGGGATGCAGAGGCGGTGGCGCAGTGGATAGAGAGTCGGACTGGGATGCTGGTTCGAGACCCCAAGCTCACCAGCTTGAGCACGGGCCCATCTGGCTTGAGCGAAGGCTCTCCAGCTTGGACCCAAGGTCGCTGGCTCCAGCAAGGGGTTGCTCGGTCTGCTGAAGGCCCTCGATAAAGGCACATGTGAGAAAGCAATCAATGAACAACTAAGGTGTCATAATGGCAACGAAAAACTAATGATTGATGCTTCTCACCTCTCTCCATTCCTGTCTCTCTGTCCCTATCTGTCCCTCTCTCTGACTCTCTCTGTCCCTGTTAAAAAAAAATAAAAATGACTTACTTTACTTTCTTACAATGTTCTAAATCAGCTTTGTTTTACTGACATAAAAATGTGTCACTTCTATGCCTCTTAATAAAATGACTTATTTATAAAGAGGCTAGAAAGATAAGTCACAGATGTTCTGGCCCATGCTTTGTAAGTGGTTTGCAAAAGAGCAGATGCCATTGACCTTTTAGATGTAGTTGATCTCACAGAGGCCACTTTTCAATCCTTGATTGAATTTGAGATTGCCTTTTTGTAATGAAATAATATGAATGAATGGCTGATAATATGTTCAATAACATGACTTTAACATCTCAAAATTTAAAAAATCTTTAGCCCTAATATTAACATTACTCCTGATGGTAGGTAATATGTTTCCACCAGAGATGAGTTGTTTACAAATGCAAATAAATTCTTGATTTTTGTTTTAAAAGCACACATCCTCCCCAAAATTCAAGAGTAGCACCCAATGCTTAAGTACTTCCAATTTTTATTTATTCTTTTATGTGTGCTTGTTCATATTATGTCTATACTATACCTCATTTCAAAAAGCCTTTACAGTGAATTATAGACACATATAGTAAGACATATAGCACCAATTCAAAAGACAGAGAAAAATGACAGTTAAAAGTAAAATTAAGCAAGCAGAAATGGCAAACACTTGTACTCTCATCACAAAAGGCTCAGTGTATATATAATGACACACAAGTGCATAAACACATACACACACTATTGACTCAAGGAATGCAAAGACTTCCCTGCTCTCAGCCCTGGATGCACTTATCCTAGAGGCCCGTTATAACGGGACATTAAGTGATGAAATTGGTGACATTCTCGACAATATCATAATGTTAAAGCCAATAACAACATCAGAAAGTAGTTCTTTACTGCATCCTTGAAAGCATAAAGTATACTTACTCAGCTCAATTTGTTGAAAGCAACATTATAGAACATGAAAAGAATAAAGTCCCAATATACAGTTTATAGATGATCATTTAGATGAAAGTTTCAAATCTAGACTAATGATACTTAAACTTTAGTGTGCTGAAGAATGAACTAAGTGGTGGTAAAATGTACATTCTTGGGCACCACTTGCAGAGATTATGACTAATAGGTGAAGAAAAGGATTAACCCTCATGTCTAATAAACACAACTCAACATTATGATGCAGGTTTTGAGGACTGTCTTTACAGAAAAACTGAGCAGAATAATGGGAGGGATTTTCATAAACTTCCACCCAGTCTTTCAGAATATTATTTTTAAATATATATATATATATATGTATATATATGAATATAGGGATATATATATATATATATATATATATATATATATATATATATGAAAAAAAATAAATAGCAAAGTGTTTTCAAGCTCTAGCCTGAAAAACTGGGACTTTATAAATTAATGAAAGGTAGACCCATTATTGCATTTGTTAGTTTTGTTAATAACAATCCAAATGTTGTGAATATATTTTCTCCATTAAGGATTCTAGTGGCCCTGAGAAAATACATTTGGCTTTTATAAATAAAAGTATTGAAGAATTTCTAAGACATGATAGTGTGATGGCAACAAAATACCAGAAGCCAATTTTTAGCAGAAGAAGAAGAAGAAAAATAGATGTTTTTGCAACAAACAACAAAAGGTAGCCATGACTTCCACCGCATAAATTGGTAGTCTTCCTTATGATCTACAAAACTTCTTCACTTGCCCCAAATTACTATAAACAACAGAAATTTATTTAAAAAACATTAAAATATTTGCCTGACCAGGCAGTGACGCAGTGGATAGAGTGTTGAACTGGGATGCGGAGGACCCAGGTTCGAGACCCCGAGGTCGCCAGCATCAGTGCAGGTTCATCTGGTTTGAGCAAAGCTCACCAGCTTGGACCCAAGGTCACTGGCTCCAGCAAGGGGTTGCTCGGTCTGCTGAAGGCCCGCGGTCAAGGCACATATGAGAAAGCAATCAATGAACAACTAAGGTGTCGCAATAAAAAACTGATGATTGATGCTTGTCATCTCTTTCCGTTTCTTTGTGTCTGTCTTTACCTATTCCTCTCTCTGACTCTCTCTCTTGTCTCTATAAAAAAATAAATAAAAACAAACAAAGAAAAAAATTAAAAAATTTAAAAAGCCAATATCAGTCAGTGATATTCTGATTTATAATAAGAAATAAATTATTTCGTCCTGGACCCAGTTTCTAGTTTAGAAGTTAAGATTTCTTAAAATCCTTAGAATTCCTTAAGTGATAATAGCAATATAAGGAAAACCCCCTAATAATGGGTTGTCGCCTGGGGAAACAACTTCGTGATTTTAGGGTTGCCTCTTTCAGTCTTACCCCCACTGACCTCAAGGGAAGGGAAAAGGCTGGAGGTTGAATCCCTCACCAATGGTAATTGACCATACCTAGGTAATGAAGCCTCTATAATAAAACAACAGGATGGGGCTTAGAGAGCTTCCAGGTTGGGAATCCAGGATGCTCTGTGCATCATTATCTGGGACCCCAAACTTCATGAAGACAGAAGCTCCTTTGTTTGGAACCTTGCCCAATGTATCTCTTCATCTGTCTATTGATTCCCATCATTTAATATCCTTTGTAACAAATTGGTAAGCCAGTGAGTAAGAGGGTTTTCTTAGTTCTGTGAGTTATTTTAGCTAATTAATCAACCAAAACCAAGGAAGGGTCATGGGTATCTCCGATCTATAGTTAGTTGGTCAAAAACATTGGTAACAACCTGGGTTTTCGACTGAGGTTTAAAGTTAGAGACCATTTTACGGGATTGAGCCTTTGACTTGTAGAATCTGATGCTATCTCTAGGCAGATAGTGACAGAATTGGGTTGTAATACATGCATCTTGTGTCTAAGAACAACTTAGTAGTATATGCTGGGGGAAGTGAGGAACCACACAGTGCAATTTGGTCTCAAAATTGTAGAGTCACTATTATTCTCTATTCTCAATATCAACGATATATATGGATGGCTCTTGATTAGATTCTGAAACTTCTCAATGGTGGCTCCATTTTAAAGTTCAATAATACATTACTGAATCATATCATTTGCTGATTCCATGAAAATAATTTTAGTCTCCACTTTAAAAGAGGAATATCAATTTGATTTTGAATTTAACATTATCTATTTATTGTCATTAAAAAGAAAATATTAGAACTAGTATTTGATATAGTTCTCTATTTTTCAAAAATTCCTAAAGCAAATATTTAAGAATTATTATTTAGAAATATTCAAAAATATATAACTAATTCTAGATTTTGAAAAATAATTTTGCTGCTTAGTAACAGGTTTTGCATAAAAACAAAAACAGTATGTGTATATATATTCTTTTCATTATAATTTACCAAAATAGAGTATGATAACAAAACATAAATGCTTCTTTGATCTTTAAAAATGTTTTACTGCTTGGCATGTATGTAAACTATTATGGTTGTTAATAAGATATGTGATAAATTCCTAGTATTTGGGAGTTATTTTTCCAAATATGTAAAACCAAATTTTTTTTTCTCAAGTGAGAAGCAGGGAAGCAGAGAGACAGACTCCCCCATGTGCCCCATGATAGTTCCACATGATAGTTCACCAGGGGGCAATGCTCTGCCCATCGGGGGCATTCCACATGATAGTTCACCAGGGGGCAATGCTCTGCCCATCGGGGGCATTGCTCCATTGTAACCAAAGCCATTCTAGTGCCTGAGGCAGAGGCCATGGAGCCATCCTCAGTGCCCGGGGCAACTTTGCTCCAATGGAGCCTTGGATGTGAGAGGGGAAGAGAGAGAGAGAAAGAAGAGGCAGAAGGGTGGAGAAGCAGATGGGCGATTCTCCTGTGTGCCCTGGCCAGGAATTGAACTCAGGGAAGCCAGGCCAATGCTCTACCACTGTGCCAACAGGCCAGGGCACTGAAAAATTTAATTATCTTGGATAAGCTTCCTTCATCATTAGTCAGCTAGCTTTTACAGTATAAATTTCATTAATTCTCAGAAGTATAAAGTTTTAATTTTACATTTACTAAATCTAACTTTATGCCAAAACAGTAATTTATTTTAAAAAAACAGTTAAACTTCAAAAAGAGTATTAACAAATAATATTGTGCAGACTTTAAATATTGATTTGCTCTCAAAACAATAAAATTAGACATAAAATTAAGATTATAATTTCTCCCCAATCAAAACAAAAAGAACCTCCTAGGAATTCCAGCTTTGCCCTTAACCAAGAACCAGAATTAAATATAAACTCTCCAACTAAGTCTGATCAATAGCATTGATTTTAAATTATTTGGAATATTAATCAAAGAAGTGGTAGGTAATGCTACATAGTCTCAGAGTATAAATAATTTGTGAGTTTTGGTAAGAAAACAATGAAGAGGCACCTGTCCCAGAATCATAGATTTTAAAGAAATATCTATTTTTAGTTGAATATATTGGGGTACAAGTGCTTAACTTCAGGCACTACCTTAGAGAAAAAAGTACAAATTTCTTCTGACTGGCTTCCTTTGCTTCAGCTTACTCCCTACCATTGCCACAAGTGGATTCAGTGATTATAAAAGAGAATATAAAAACTGTTAATTTTAGAAAGCTTTTCTTATAGATGTCTATTAAAATGACTGGTTTAATGCAGTTGGGATTTCTAAATATTGCACATACATAGTTGCCATTATTTTAAAGATTTGATAAGTTAGTTATCAAGTAGTAAACAATTTGCTTAATTTCATAATTTATTATTATAATTCATTTACGCAATATGGTTTTAAAATATGCAGATTAATTATTTAAAGAATATTAACAAACCTTTTTATATGTTCTCCTATATTTTATGGGATTGGGCAAATACAAACATATAATGAAACATGCTGCTTTTTTATGAGCTTAAAAAGTAAAAATAAATAGATTAAGTAAGTACCTAGGGTATGTGAATATCAGAATGTATCACATGTAATTAAAGAGTAACAAATTTCAGCCTGACCAGGCAGTGGTGCAATGGATAGAGCGTCGGTCTGGGATGCGGAAGACGAAGGTTCGAGACCCCAAGCTTGCCAGCTTGAACGCAGGCCCATCTGGCTTGAGCTAAAGCTCACCAGCTTGGACACAAGGTCGCTATCTCCAGCAAGGGGTTGCTCAGTCTGCTGAAGGCCCGCAGTCAAGGCACATGTGAGAAAGCAATCAATGAACAACTAAGGTGTTGCGATGGCAACAAAAAAACTAATGATTGATGCTTCTCACCTCTCTCTGCTCCTGTTGTCTGTCCCTATCTATCCCTCTCTCTCTCTCTCTCTCTGTCCCTGTAAAAAATAAAAATTAAAAATTAAAAAAGAGTAACAAATTTCTATAATGGTTTCCCAATAGAAGCAAACACCTCTTCTTTGGGGGTCAAAGGATGGATTATGAAAGAGATAGAATTTAAATTGTGTTTTAATGCATTTGCTGAATTTTGATAAACATAATTGATAGAAAGAATACTACAAGAAGAAGTAAAAAATGAACAAAGCCAATTAGCTAGGCAAAACAAATACACAAACATGTGAGCAGAAATTAGTTGAGTTTGGTTGGGGTAAACAAAAATTTGGAATAAATTAGTATAAAGTGAAACTGATTGAAAATAGACATGATTAATAGCAATATTGCTACTACTATCTAAACCAGGCCATTAGCATCTTGTTTGTAGTATTGCAAAAATGTCCTAATTTCTCTCTTTGAAGTGTGATTTTCTCATATTTTTTCCACATTATTACCAAAAAGAATAACATAAATTACAAAAATAACCACGTCTTTGGTTATTCATCATTTGATTGACACTACCTTACAAATAAACCTACTGCTATAATATAATTTGCTAAACCCTTGATAATCTGATAACCTGAAACCTGTTTAGTTTCATGCTTATTTTTTTCTAACTGAAAATTATCCTGTTATTCTACTTTCCAAGTGATATGTCCAAAATTTACTTAAGTTCTCGTAAAATGGCAATTTGTACACTTTATGATATTTTTTTTATTTAGTTGTCTACCACAACTACTATGTGTTCCACAAGATTTAGATAATCTTTTTTCATCATTCAATATAAAATAGTTAAAAAAAAGTTTTCATTCTTTTTTTATGCTAAATGTGAACTCATGTATGTTTTTCACTTTTAGCACATATGAATTTTGACATCCATGTTTCATGTGCTCAGTAGTCACAGTTGCCCTGTTTCTAGTCTAGAAATAGAACAAGAAACAAGGCGTTGTATCTATATCTGTAGCATTATACTGGAAACATACCACGTAATAAAAATGTACAGCTTATAAAACAATCAATTAGCCCAATCTCTTCAAATGACTGTTTTTTTTTTATTTCATTCTTTAAAATATTATACTCTGTAGCTTAATGTCTAGAAGCAATACTGCTGAGTCTCTAAAACTATGATTTCTGTAAAATCTTATTTGGTTCAATGATCTTGGCCCAGATAAGATGCTTGACGAAGACGCAAACAAAGATCACTCTACATTTAACTTCCTAGAACTTTTCTCAGCGGTCATTGAATATTTTTTAAAAGGGAATTGATTTCAAAAACACTTCTTTATGCTTTTGAAATTCCTTACTCAGTCAACATTATTCAGTATATAACTAGTTTGAAGCTAGCCTTAAGAGAAAGCATTGAAAAAGAATTCAGAGTGGTGGCAGGTTTGTGACACCAGTTCTCTTTTACTTGTAGTCTGAAAATAAGGACTCTTTTGATCAAATTTTATACCTAAATGTGCAGCTTTTGCTATGTGCCATAAAGAAAAATGTTAGGCTCAAATTAATTGCTATTCAAAATTACCTCCTTTACTGACTTACCACTGAATCCAAACTCATCACTTATAGCTTAAGCCAGTGGTGAGATTCAACAAGTAATTCTCTGCCCTTTTTTAAATATGAAAAAAGGATAGACCAAAAGGTAGTTTATTATTTCATGCATTTAATACTTAAATAAGAAAAATAAAAGGGATATGCAAACTAGATGATGTTATAAATAAGAGTTTATAAATATTTATTAAAAAATATTAAATAATACCTGACAGAAAAAAACAATAAAACTGTTATTTAAGCTATTTCTAATATCACTCCCTGGTTGTTTGGCATTTTTTCTCTTTATGTTGCATGTTTGTTTACTGAAGTTACGAACACAAGGAAATTAAAATGTATTTTATCAAAGGGATAATGAGTTTTATGAAATGAATAATTAAATATTACAAGCATAGTTCCATCAATTTTTTTCACCTATGGACAGAATGAACATTACTATGGGTGCTGAGAATACGCTGTTGTGCAGATTAATGTTAAAAAAGAGCAAGAAATGTAAATTTGTGATTTCCACATTGAGCAGCTGCCCAGGTGGCCACCTTCGAGTTAACCCTGATTACAGGTATTATTTTAACAACCAGCTCACTGAACTCAACAAAAAATTAGGTATTGGTTTGCTAATCCGGTTGAAGCAGCTGAATCACATCACTGGTTTAAGAACCTTCATTTTTTACACTGATTCTAAAGGCAAGCTTTTCAACAAGATTTCTTGTTTCAATAACGTCAGGGTTTATATTATAATACTTCCTTATAATATTGATTCTTATCACTTTGCTTAATTTGTTCATTAGCACACCTTTAATAATTACATGTAGTACCATTATATGCTGAGACAAGAAAAGAGGAAAACATGCTATGAGCTCTGTTAGCTACTTCAACTGTCCAAAAACTTTTTCTCTCAAGAGCCATGAAACTTTGCAGAATAAGAATCAAAATTGAAGGTATTCTATAAGTACTTACAAAATATGAGACAAAGTTTCACAGTTTTTTTAGAAAAAATTCAAAATAAAATAATTCAGAAAAGTTTTTTGTAAAACAAATTTACTAATGAGAAGAATAAGCTAATTTTAGGGGGATACTATTTTACTTAGTTGGGGTTTAAAGTTTGTGTTGCCTATAATCAAACCAATCACAAATGTTTGAGAAACATTTCAGTTCACTGCTATAAAAAGCAGTTGGTCATGCACATTTGGATTATAGGTCATAGTTTGTTGTTCCACAAACCAAAAGAAAGCTAGAGACAGCTAGATTCCTTCCATGTGTGCACGTGAACACGTCCTTACATATGTGAAGCCAGTAATTGACATACAATCACTAAATGACTATGAAAAACAATCATGGTACATTTCACTCTTTTGAAAGTACTGATGCTAATTCTCTCCTACTGTAGTAAGAAGGTATTTTAAAAGAGCTGTATATGTTTTCTGTTATTGCTGTAACAAATCACCACAAATTTAGTGGTTTAAAAACACACAGTTTTGTTATCATGCAGTTCTGAAAGGTGGAAGTCCACAGCCAATCTTGATTGGACTATAAAGTCAAAATGTTAGGAAGGCCAGTTCATTCTGGAGGCTCTGAAGAGAGAATCGATGTATTTCTTTTCATTTTCAATTTCTATAGGCTGCTGCATTTGTTGATTCATGACCCTTTTCTCACACTACTCCATAATCACATCTCCTATTACTGACTGCTCTGTTTACCTCTTATACAGACTCTTGTGATTACATCAGACCCACCTAGATAATCTAGAATAATCTGATTTCAAGATTCCTGGTTTACAGAATCTACATAGCAAAATACCTTTTACTATGCAAATTCACACAATTAGTTTCTTGGGGGTTATGATCTAGCCATTTTGAGGGCTATTATTCAAGCCACCGCAATAAATTTCCATATGTTATACAATGCATTTGGTTGCTTTATACTTAAGGGTTTCACTGGCTTTCCCAGGTCACTTAAAAGAATCTTCAATTTCACTAAAGATTTTAATATCTCTCCTAATCTCTATGAGTAGTTTACAAAATGCTAACGTGGCTATTCAATATTGTATTCCTGAGTACATAGGATGTCCACATACATTTTCGTATTTAACTATCAGAGTGAGATATGTTAGACCAGGGTCCCCAAACTATGGCTCGCGGGCCGCATGCGGCCCCCTGAGGTCATTTATCCGGCCCTGGCCGCACTTCCAAAAGGGGCACCTCTTTCATTGGTGGTCAGTGAAAGAAGCACAGGATGCATCCGAACCCATAGTTCCCATTGAAATACTGGTCAGTTTGTTGATTTAAATTTACTTGTTCGTTATTTTAAATATTGTATTTGTTCCCGTTTTTTTTGTTGGTTTTTTTTTTTTTTTTACTTTAAAATCAGATGTATGCAGTGTGCATAGAGATTTGTTCATAGGTCTTGTTTTATAGTTCGGCCCTCCAACGGTCTGAGGGACAGTGAACTGGCCCCCTTTGTAAAAAGTTTGGGGACCCCTGTGTTAAATCCTCATTTTACTTTTATATGACTGTTCAACATCAGGTGACTACCACTACTAAATCTGTTTGAAAAGCAGTGTATAACTCCAGTCCTCCTGATACTTCTTTGAAAACACAGCCTTCTTCTGAATAATGCCACCTGTAACAATGTTTGTAAAATTAGTGAAGAATGAATTTCATTGTTTTCAAATCAAATGCAGGAAATCATCATATGAAAATCATATTTCTCTCTCATCTTCTGAATATCAATTAAGAAATGTTTATAAAAATAATTATGTAAAGAATGAAGAGATTTTAAAATTAATTTAATATAATCAGGTAGGTTCTCAGATGCCATAGGTACACACGAAAAAGATAATTTGAGTAGATTAATTTATAATATTTAGAAAAATCTAAAGAGATTTTTTAAAGATTTATTAACCACTTGGATTTAAAATAGAAAAGGATAATCAAATTTGAACTGTAAATTCCACCTATGTTGTATAGAAATATATGAGAAGTATTTATTCTGTGGAATAAAAAAATCATTAACCATCAATTCAATACAGATAAGAGTTCAAGAACTATGAACTTAAAAATATTAATTTATTCTATAGCTGAGATTATTTAATATATGTAAAATCCAATCTGAATAAAATGTATCAATCTTTGAAAAATAAACTATTTTCTAAATCCTGTAATATGTGAAGAAGAATTTTTCACAACTATAAATATAAAAAGCTGTGGCATAATATATAATCAGTCTTAATGCATGAGCAGGTCATCATTTGAAAAGCTCTAATTAGTACTTCATTAAATTTTCAGATGAACTGTTTTATTTGGCAAATCTATCTTATTTTATGCACACAAAACTGATATATGTGAAAATTTTGACAGAAATGTGTTTTTATTCCAGGTAGAAGAAATACTTGGAACACTGATACCATAAAGGAGAATAATCTATTTCTCACAGTACTAGAAATACCATTTTTTTTCCTGAAAGAGACACAGGTCAAATTACCCTTCTGTTCACTTTGTTGCTTACTAAAGTGGAAACCAGAGAGGTTCTTAAAGTATATTGACTAATTAAGGATACGGAGTAATTTTGCAATGTCCTGAAGTGTCAACCAAATCTGTCAAAACTATGACACTAGCCCTAAGAAAAACCACAGTATAAAAATTTTGAAAATGAATTTTGCAAAGCATGATATATCTTGCAAATAAGTAACAATGACATTTCACATTCATAATTCAAATAGAAAAAGATATTTTTGAAAGATTGAAAACGACCATATTTCTCAAGAGGCTTCATTTTAGACATATTATAGAGAATAAAAATTACAAATATTCTAAGAAAATTTGTCATTGATAATTTAAGTGATTTGAAAAATAATATATACAAAAATGTTTAAATAACTGCTAAAGTAGATAAACTGACTCTATTGATAGATAAAATGTTTTAAATCACTAAAAAGGAAAGGATAAATTGCCTATAAAGAATTTATTATATTTTTCTCAGTTAATGACCTCAAGAGAAAATAAAATCTATGTTGCAAAAGTCAGAGCAAATTATTCAATAATACTAGAAAAGCAATCATATATTACAGAAAGATAGAAAATAACTTATAAATTTTTAAGTACAGGTTTATATTCCAAAATATACCAATATCTTAAAGCATTTGCACAGCATCCCCGATTTTCTATAAAGGCAGGTGTCTGAGGGTCACACCCTGAAGCTTAAATAGTGTGACTTAAACTGTGTAATTTTTTCCATTGTCCCCAAATGTCATGGATAGTGTATATGTCAAGTGCTAGACACTGCATAAGATGGTTTCATATGCATTATCTCATTTTATTCTAAGAAAAATATTAAAAGGTGTATATCATTGTTGGCCATTAAATAGACAAGGAAACTGATTCTACAGAAATCTATTGCTTTGTTTAAAATCACATATTTGGAAAATAAGGAACGTAGCATAAGATCTATGATTATCTCACTCTAAATACAATATTCTTTTTCAATATTCAACACTGTCTACCAGTAATGATGCAAAGAAAAAATTAAGTATTCTTTCATGCTTTAGAGTTCAGTATACAGGATGAAACAAAAGACAGTCATTCACATTGCAAAGTATACTGCTTAACCTAACAGTAGCTAGGAAACATATTTCAACACAAATGCACACCAGCTCACAAGGCTATGTAGTTCACTGATATTATCTTCACAAAAAGTATTTTATTTGTATATCATTTTGAATGCCATTAGGATTTTCTTCTTCTTTCTGCTCTAATCAAAGTAAAATATGTAGTATTCTTTAACAGACGTTTTAATTTTTATTTTATTTTATTCATTTTAGAGAGGAGACACAGAGTGAGAGAGAGAGAGAGAAAGAGAGAAAGGGGGGAGGAGCTGGAAGCTCAACTCCCATATGTGCCTTGACCAGACCAGTGCAGGGTTTTGAACTGGCGACCTCAGTGTTCCCAGGTCGACACTTTATCCACTGCGCCACCACAGGTCAGGCTAACAGACGTTTTAAAAAATATTCACCTGTAGGGTTTTTTTTTTTTTTTTTTTTACAATTTTATTTAGAAAATTAAATTTATCAGGGTGACATTGATCAATGAAAGTGCATTGGTTTCAGCTAAACATTTCTATAGTGTTTTCACTGTTGGTTATGTTCTATGCCCATCACCCAAAGTCAAATCATTTTCTGCCACCTTATATTTGTCCTTCTTTACAACCTTCCCTCATGTCCTGGCCCCCAATCCCTCCTTTATGTCCCCTTTCTTTTGGTAACATTTTACCTCTATCTATGTCCATGATTCTCAGCTTTATTATCCATCTATGTGTGAAATCATATAGTTCTTAGTTTTTCCTAACAGAACTTACTTACTAAGTCCACCACCTGCACGTGATGCATATGAGATAGAATATCAGTCACATTAAGTGGAGAAATATCTCTTTAGGATCTAAATTATGTAAGATACCATAGTAAGCACTATTAGAACAAAATATCAATAAGATAGCTTCTATATACTTAAGATCTTAATAGTCCAATGGAAGAAAAAAACATATGAATAAGTATTTATGTGAGTGTGTGCATATATATTTATAAGCATATATATATAGTTTTGTTTTGAGATTAAATTATACCAATATCACACAGAGAAATAATTTCTTGGAATGTTTTTCTTTTTTTACTAAACTATTATAGATTCATAGGAATAAAAAAGATTTCCTTAGATTTTAATGTTCTTTATCAAGAATATCATGTTATAGTCTGACCAAGTGGTGGCATAGTAGATAGAAAGTTGGACTGGCATGTGGAGGATCCAGGTTTGAAACCCTGAGGTTGCAGGCTTGACTGCAGACTCATCTGGCTTGAACACAGGCTCACCATCTTGAGCATGGGGTCGCTGGCTTGAGCGTGGGATCATAGACTTGACCTCATGTTTGCTGGATTGAGCCCAGAGGTCACTGGCATGAAGCCCAAGGTAGCTGGCTTGAGCCCAAGGTCACTGACTTGAATAAGAGGTCACTTGCTCTGCTGTAGCCCCAGCCCCCTGGTCAGCACACATATGAGAGAGCAATCAATGAACAAGCAATCAATAAACAACTAAGATGCCACAACAAATAATTAATACCTCTCATTTCTCTCCCTTCCTATCTGTCTGGCCCTATTTGTCCCTCTTTCTGACTCTCTCTGTCACTGTCAAAAAAATTTTAAAAATATCATATTACAAAAGAATTAATAGAAATAAGATGCCATATTTTAAATAATTTACTCAGATTTAGTTTACTAAATCAAAATCAGCAGTAAAACTCTTATCTCTGACTTTTAGATTTTAATATTTCAATAGCAAGTATTTAAAGATATCAATATATACAACTAATTCTAAAAATATATTTGTGTAGAAAGATTATGTCTCTAAGAATATAAAGACAGAAAATAATTTTGACAGTCGGGGATACTATACTAACGAGGACAGACGCAGAAAATATTTTTGAAGCAACTCTAGTTTAACTTCCTTTCTATTTCAGGAATTTGTCTATGGCAGACTACATTATTGATTTCTGTGCTAAAAAGCTCTCACAATCTCATAAATAAACTTATTCATTATGGGAGCTATACCATTGCTAGAACTTTTATTTTTATGCTTAAACCTGAATCAACATAATTTTATCTAGTGCAGTGGTTTTTAACCTGGGTTCTATCGAACCCTAGGGGTTCATTGAGTCGGTCTCAGGGGTTCAGAGAAGCCTCTGCTGCAGAAGCCAGAATAAAGTAATACTGTAATTTGTTGTGATTTCATGCACTTTGTTGGTTTTGTTCTTTGAGCAAGGTGATGTTCATGCGCGGCTAATTTTGTGCACCAATAAAAAAACATATACCTATGTCTTGAATTTGGAAAAAAAAATCATATTTTATTTATCACTGAAGAAGGGTTCGGTGAATGCACATATGAAACTGGTGGGTTCAGTACCTCAAAAAAGGTTAAGAACCACTGATCTAGTGGTTCCGAATCTTTCCTTTGGAGCTATAGTAAATATATTTAATCAAGTTTAGTGTTACCAGTTCAATATCTAAAATTAACTAATCATTTCCCCATTTATTTTCTTATTCTTTACTCAATAGACCTAACATTTTCTTCCCAGATTTCTCATCATTACAACCCCTCTTATTTGGATATATCCTAATAAGCCAGTATTCCATTTCTAAATGCAATGGCGAGAAATGAGTATAGAATTCTGACATGGTCTTGCGAAGTATTTTATTTTTTATAGTCTCTTTTTAGAGATGCAATCCCTACTAAAGTACGGTAAAATAGCTTTCATTTCTCTGGTTGTTACCTAACATGTTAAAATTTCTTTTCAAGTCAAAAATTTAGTTTTTATAGGCTACATCTTCAAGAATCCTGATGAAGAAGCAACTGAGGTGAAACCTTTTAGAGGGCATAAAGCTGGTCTCCTTCGGATGGCGTTGACTTTAAACTTCCAATCAAAAATTTCAGATCCAAAAAAAGAAGTTCAGATCATTTAGACATCAAAATCCTAATCGTTTCATCACTTCTTTGATATTTTTGCTATTACATCCAGTTAAATTTAATCCTGACATGCCCATTCTATATGACTGCTACCCTGAACCAATTTCATGATTTGCTTTCTCTTTTGTCTGATGTTTCCCACAACTCAATAACTTGTGAGGTAACTATACTTTCATCCCCAATTTCACGAGACAATATTGTCAATGGCAATGCATTCATTTGTCTTTTGTTTCAGCTAAATTTCCATTTTTCTTCAGTGACTACTGTGTTTTACTAATAGTTTTTGTCTACATACATGATCTAACTTACTCCTTTAGAGAGAAGATTATTTCACTTCCTCCTATAAAGTGAGTTAAAGAACTGGGCCCTGGCCGGTTGGCTCAGTGGTAGAGCATCAGCCCGACGTGTGGAAGTCTCAGGTTTGATTCCCAGCCAGGGCACACAAGAGAAGTGCTCATTTTCTTCTCCACCCTTCCCTCCTCCTTTCTCTCTGTAGCTCTCTCCCCCTGCCTCAGTCAAGGCTCCATTGGAGCAAAGTTGGCCTGGGCACTGAGGACGGCTCGATGGTCTCTGCCTCAGGCATTACAATGGCTCCAGTTGCAATGTTGCAATGGAGCAATGCCCTGATGGGCAAAGAATCGCCCCCTGGTGGGCATGCCGGGTGGATCCCCCTTAGGGCACATGTGGGAGTCTGTTTCTTTTCCTCTCTGCTTCTCACTTCAGAAAAAAAAAAAAAAAAAAAAAAAAAAAATATATATATATATATATATATATATATATATATATAAAGAGAGAGAGAGAGAGAGAGAGAGTTAAAAAACTGATATATGAACGAACTGTCTTTATTTCTCATTACCCATCAGAAACAATGATTCCTTCTTTTTTTCTTCATTTTTAGGTGATAAGGACATTCTTACTCTAGTCAATACCAATCTTTTCATGTCTATATTTATTCCTCCTCTGAGGAGTTAGCTTTTTTCACTTTCTATTTTTACATTTCTTTTCCCTACTTATTTTTTAACATTTGTTTATTTAAGTCTTCCCCATGATAAAAGAAAATTGAGGAGAAAGAAAATACACCCGAAGTTACTTCTTATAATCAATAGCACTTTGTTTCTTTTCATTCCCATCCATGATTCTTCACAGTATGAACTCATTGTAAGAATTTCCTCAATTCTGAGCAACTGTCCAGACCTTTGTCTCATGAATTCTGCTCATAACAAGCCATTAAAACTATCTTTAGCAAAATCATCTCTGTCCTAATTATCTATACATTTTTTATATTACTGTATGAGGCTTTTTACTATTCTTTACATATCAAAGTCTCAAAACCTTTGTGGTTTTTTTTTATTGGATTCTTGCTTTCTCTCTTTTAAAAATTTTTCTGCCTCATTGGTTTTTTTTATTCTCCTCAGAATGAATGTTGAAACACTTTGGTTGTATTTCATTTTTCTTTTTCTTTCCTTATCCACACATATTTTGATTCTAGTAATTGTATATATATTCCCTTACTTTAATTAAAATGTCCATCCATGACTTTTGTGTTATATTCACAGATGCAATTATCAATCTGCTCAGCAAATATTTTCACTTGAATACCTAGTGGACATCTAAAACTTTTACGACAAAAACTGAATTCATCATATTTTCCTCAGAATATGAATTCACAAATATTGCTCCTTTTCTACACTATCCCCAATTTTATTTAATATCTATTGACCTATCAGAAAACTCAGAGTTATCTTAGAATAAATAGCCTTCATCCAAATTCAGTTATTATCCTCTCGTATCCACAGTTTTACCTGTTTATTCTCCAAACTGTTTCTTACTCTTGTTATTATTACCACTGCCTTAAGGTTTTCTCATTTGCACAACTGCTATAGCCTTCAGATTGGTTCCCCCAACTGCAAGCATTCACTACTTTTCAGGTTCCTTCTCTAATGCAAAACTCGGACTTTTGATCTTCACCTCTTTAAAAAAAGCCTTTGTTCACTTCCATCATGTGTAACATAGAACTCAAGTAACTGGAAATTTGCCATGTTCTTTAGCCTTATTTCAGGTCACTACTCACATATAATGTATGTTCAAGGAATAACAAACTGCATATTTTATTTAAATATTCAGAGCTGTTTCATAATGCAAGAAGCTTTAACTCGTAGTAACTGCTTTCTGTATGTGCCTTGACCTGGAAAGCCCAGGGATTTGAACTGGTGCCCTCAGTGTTCCAGGTCGACACTCTATCCAATGCACCACCACAGGTTAGGCAAAAAGTTTTAAATCTTATAAATGTATTAGATTTACTCTTTAAATATTTCAAATTAACAAATAAAAATAATAAAATAGATTTACATTTATTTATTATATACACATATATTTAGTATATAACTTATATATTAGAAATAGATTTATAAATACATAGCAAACATAAATGTAACATGCACACACATATTTGTATATTTGGTATTACTTAATTGAAATTTTTAAGTAAAAATAAATATTTTTGATAAATACACATATTTTGTAAAGAGAATTTTATCATAAGATTTCTAAAATAGGAATCTTAGACCTCATACAAATATAAAAGAATGTGCATATTCCAATGACTCTGAGTTATATTTAAAATAATATTTAACCACGAAGAATATATCTCTTTTAAGTTTGGGATTATTTATAGTCTTTATTTTAAACTTATATCCTAAATTTCTTCTTAAACAAAATATAAACTATTTTTAACTTATAGGTAAATAATAATTATTTCAAAATTCCATTTATTGATATAACATAATAAACAACTTAAATTTCTGAAAAATATATAATCTGTATTGTAAAAATATTTAGATTCTCTAATTCCTTTCTTAGGGCTGCTATATGCGAAAACGTGTGCTGAACAGACCATGATGTTGATGAAGTGTGAGTGATGCCACCATCTGCAGCTGTGGAAACACGCACTCTGTGGGGCCTGAACTTGGGCCCTAACACGAGAAAGGCTTTGAGGTCATTTTTAGAATATTATTTATTTTTCTGTTTTCAATATTAATTATAATAATATAACGAAAGTTTGGGATACGGTATAGTTTTTTTTTAAGATTTTGAAATTATTTTAAGTGTGTTTAGTAGAAATGTTTTCTAAACTTCTCTTAAAGTGCTGTATACATAAGCAATTAATATGAAATTCAATGTAAAACCTTCATTAGAGATAGATTTAAAGTAAAAAAATAATTCACAGGTGATATCATTGACAATTCATAATGCCTGCTGTTTCACATTTTATAGGTGATGTATAAATATAAAAATAGCAATAATAATAATTCATTTTTATTCAATTTTTTTATGTTGAAGAACTCTAAAGGGTCATTATATAGATTGCTAAAATTCACTGGCATCAATGAATTGAGTTAAGAAGTTGGAAAATCCTCACTTTTCTCATTTAAAATTTGAAACATCTTTTTTTAAAATTAATTTTAATGGGGTGAAACCAATAAATCAGGGGACATATGTTCAAAGAAAACACCTCCAGGTTCTTATCATTCAATTATGTTGCATACCCATCACCCAAAGTCAAATTGTCCTCTTTCACCTTCTATCTGGTTTTCCCTGTGCCCCTCCCCTCCTCCCTATCCCACCCTCTGCTCCCTCCACCCACCCCGTAACCACCACACTCTTGTCCATGTCTCATAGTCTCACTTTTATGTCCCACCTATGTATGAAATCATGCTGTTCTCAGTTTTTTTCCGTTTTACTTATTTTACTCCGTATAATATTATCAAGGTCCATGCATTTTGTTGTATATGATCCGATGTCATCATTTCTTATGGCTGAGTAGTATTCCATAGTATATATGTACCAAAGCGTTTTAATCCACTCGTCTTCTGATGGACAGTTGGGCTGTTTCCAGATCTTCGCTATTGTGAACAGTGCTGCCACAAACATGGGGGCGCATTTCTTCTTTTCGAACAGTGCTATGGTGATCTTAGGGTATATTCCTATAAGTGAAATAGCTGGGTCAAAAGGCAGTTCGATTTTTAATTTTTTAAAGAATCTCCATACTGTTTTCCACAGTGGCTGCACCAGCCTGCATTCCCACCAACAGTGCAGGAGGGTTCCCTTTTCTCCACATCCTCGCCAGCACTTGTTCTGTGTTGTGTTGCAGATGAGCGCCATTCTGACTGGTGTGAGGTGATATCTCATTGTAGTTTAATTTGCATTTCTCTAATAATTAGTGATGTTGAGCATTTTTTCATATGCCTATTGGGCATCTGTATGTCCTCTTTGGAGAAATTTCTATTCATTTCTAATGCCCATTTTTTGATTGGAATGTTCGTCTTCCTGGTGTTGAGTTTTATAAGTTCTTTATAAATTTTGGTTATTAACCCCTTATCAGACGTGCTGTCTAATATGTTCTCCCATTGTGTGGTTTGTCTTTTTATTCTGTTCTTATTGTCTTTAGCTGTGCAAAAACTTTTTAGTTTGATATAGTCCCATTTGTTTATCTTGCCTTTTATTTCATTTGCCCGTGGAGATAAATCGGCAAATATATTGCTGCTACAGATGTCGGAGAGCTTGCTGCCTATGTTTTCTTCTAAGATGCTTATGGTTTCACGGCTTACATTTAAGTCTTTTATCCATTTTGAGTTCGTTTCTGTGAATGGTGTAAGTTGATGGTCTAGTTTCATTTTTTTGCAGGTAGATGTCCAATTTTTCCAATACCATTTGTTAAAGAGGCTGTCTTTACTCCATTGTATGTTCTTTCCTCCTTTGTCAAATATCAGTTGTCCATAAAGCTGTGGGTTTTCTGGGTCCTCTGTTCTGTTCCATTGATCCATGTGTCTGTTCTTATGCCAGTACCAGGCTGTCTTAAGTATAATGGCCTTGTAGTAAACCTTGATAACCAGAAGAGTGATACCTCTTGCTATATATATACTTTTTTAAATTACTGAAGCTATTCGTGTTCTTTTTTGGTTCCATATAAATTTTTGGAATATGTGTTCTATATCGTTGAAGTATGTCATTGGTATTTTAATTGGTATTGCATTGAATTTATAAATTGCTTTGGGTAATATAGGCATTTTAATATGTTTATTCTTCCCAGCCAGGAGCACGGTATATGCTTTCACTTGTTTGTATCTTCCTTGATTTCTTTTATCAATGTTTTATAATTTTCCGAGTACAAGTTTTTAACCTCTTTGGTTAAATTACTCCTAGGTACTTCATTTTTTTTGGCTGCAATAGTGAAGGGGAGTGTTTCCTTAATTTCTTTTACTGACAGTTCATTGTTGGTATATAGAAATGCCTCTGATTTCTGAGTATTAATTTTATATCCTGACACCTTGCTGAATTCATTTATATGGTCCAGTAGTTTTTCTGACTGAGACTTTTGGGTTTTCTATATACAATATCATATCATCTGAAAATAATGACAGTTTTACTTCTTCTTTTCCATATTGGATGCCTTTTATTTCTTTTTCTTTTCTGATTGCTGTACCTGGGATTTCCAGAACTATGTTGAATAAGAGTGGTGAAAGGGGGCAACCCAGCCTTGTTTCTGATTTTAGAGGATTGCTTTTAATTTTTGTCCATTTAGTATGATGTTTACTGTGAGTTTTCCATAGATGGCCTTTATCATGTTAAGGAATGGTCCCTGTATTCCCACTTTACTGAGAGTTTTGAGCATGAATCGGTGCTGGATTTTATCAAATGCCTTTTCTGCATCTATTGAAATAATCATGTAATTTTTTTCCTTCCTTTTGTTTATTGATGAATCACATTGATTGATTTGTGAATATTGATCCAGCCTTGCCTCTCCAGAATAAATCCCACTTGATCATGGTGTATGATTTTTTTCATATATTGCTGGGTTCGGTTGGCTAATATTTTGTTGAGAATTTTAGCATCTAAATTCATCAGGGATATAAGCATATAATTTTCTTTCTTTATGTTGTCTTTGCCCGGTTTTGGGATCAGTATAATGCTCGCCTCATAAAAAAAGTTTGGAAGTCTTCCTTCCTCTTGAATTTTCTGAAATAGCTTAAGGAGGATAGGAGTTATTTCTTTGAATTTTTGGTAGAATTTACTTGTGAAGCCATAAGGCCCAAGACTTTTCTTTTTTGGGAGTTTTTTGATAACTGTTTCAATCTCATTTGTTGTAATTTGTCTGTTTAGGTGTTCTGATTCTTCCAGATTGATTTTTGGAAGATTATATGATTCAAGAAATTTGTCCATTTCGCCTAGGTTGTCTAAATTTTTGGCATAGAGTTCTTCATAGTATTTTTTTACAATGCTTTGTATTACTGTTGTGTCAGTTGTTATTTCTCCACTCTCATTTCTAATTTTATTTATTTTGGTCCTCTCTCTTTTTTTCTTTGTGAGTCTAGTTAAAGGTTCATCAATCTTGTTTACCTTTTCAAAGAACCAGCTCCTGGTTTCATTGATCCTCTGTATTGTTTCCTTAGCCTGTATGTCATTTATTTCTGCTGTGATCTTTATTATTTCCTTCGTTCTATTTGTCCTGGGTTTTATTTGCTGTTGTTTTTTTAGTTCTTTTAGGTGCAGGGTCAGGTTGCTTATTTGAGCTTTTTCTAGTTTCTTATGATATGCCTGTAGTGCAATGAACTTCCCTCACAGTACTGCTTTTGCTGTGTCCTATAAATTTTGAGTTGATGTATGCTCATTATCATTTGTTTCTAGAAACTTTTTTATTTCTTCTTTGATCTCATTGTTAATCCATTCCTTATTTAATATCATGCTATTTAGTTTCCAAGTGTTTGAGTATTTTTCAATTTTTTTTTCTTGTTAATTTCTAGTTTCATGGCATTGTGATCAGAGAAAATCCTTAATATGATTTCAATCTTCTTAAATTTATTGAGAACATTTTTGTGTCCTAACATGTGGTTTATCCTAGAAAACGTAGCATGAGCACTTGAGAAGAATGTATATTCTACTGCTTTAGGGTGAAAAGTTCTGAAGATATTTATTAAATTGAGTTGATCTAGTGTCTCCTTTAAGTCTGCTGTTTCTTTATTAATTTTCTTACTTGAGGATCTATCCAGTGTTGTTAGTGGGGTATTGAAATCCCCTACTATTATAGTATTACTGTTAATCTCACCCTTTATATCCATCAAAGTCTGCTTTATTTATGTCGGGGCTCCTATATTTGCTGTGTAGATATTTATAATAGTTATATCTTCCTGTTGAATTGTTCCCTTTATCATTATGTAGTGTCCTTCTTTATCTGTTACTGCAGGCTTTGTTTTAAAGTCCATTTTGATATAAGTTTTGCTACCCCGGCTTTTCTTTCATTTCTATATGCATGAAATATTTTTTCCATTCTTTTACCTTCAGTCTATGTGCATCTGTTGTTTAAAGGTGTGTCTCTTGTAGACAGAATATGTATGGGTCCTGTTTCTTAATCACGCAGCTACTCTGTGTCTTTTATCTGGATCATTTAATCTATTTACATTTAAGGTTATTATTGATATGTAGTTGTTTATTGCCATTTTATTCTTTAAAGCTGTATTCTTCTTTGGCTATATTCTTTCCTCCCTTTGAACTGTTTACAATAGGCCCCTTAGTATCTCTTGCAGAATTGGTTTGGTGTTAATGAATTCCTTGAGGCTTTCTTTGTCTGGGAAGCTCTTTATTTCTCCTTCAATTTTAAACGTTAGCCTTGATGGATTGTGTAGTCTTAGTTGTAGGTTCTTGTTCTGCATTACTTTGAATATATCTTGCCATTCCCTTCTGGCCTCAAGTTTTTCTGTTGAGCAGACAGATGTCATCCATCTGGGGCTCCTTTGTAGGTGATAGCCTTTTTTTCTCTAGCAGCTTTTAAAATTTTCTCTTTATCCCTTAGCTTTGGTATACAAACTATGATGTGTCTTGGTGTAGATTTTTTTAGGTTTCTCTTTAATGGAGTTCTGGGAGCTTCTTAAATATGTGGAATTTTTCCCTGCCTTAATTTAGGGAAGTTTTCTGCTATGATTTGATTGAACAAAGTTTCCGTTTCTTGTTCTCTCTCCTCTTCTTCAGAAACTCCTATGATGCGAATGTTGTTTCTCTTCATGTTGTCACAGAGCTCCCTTAGAGTTTCCTCACAATTTTTGAGTCTCTTTTTCTTTCTGCTCTGCTTCTGTGACTTTGTTTTTCGCTGATTCTATTCTCAACATCATTCATCCTGCTTTTAATTTCTTCATTGTGGTCTTCAGTTCTGATACTGTATTTTTTATTTCTGTCTGATTTCTTTTTATTATTTCAATTTTGTTTTTTATACTTGTTATCTCTTTATCTAGGTGTTCATAGTGACTATCCATTGTTGCTCTAATTTCTTTGAACATGCTTACTATCATTATTTTAAATTCTGCATCTGGTAATTTGGTTGTATCTGGTTCATTCAGGTCCTTCTCTGGGGATTTCTCTTGATTCATTAGGTATGCATTTCTCTGCTTGCACATTTTGTCTGTGTATAAGAAGGTTGTGGCCACTGGAGTCCATTAGGTGTTGCCTTTCTGTTCTCTAGGTGTGGTCTATCTGCAGGCCTGCCAACCCCTCTGCCGTTGCCTAGGGCGGTTGGGTATGGGCGTTGCCAGTGCCAGCAAACTGCGGCTGTTGCTGTGATTTCCATCTCTCTGTGGGAGGGGCTGTCACTCAAGCCACAAGCCTCAGCACCAAGGGTAGCGGTGAGCACCTTTACTCAGCTGTGGATCCAGCCTGTTTCCTGGCTTCCACCCAGCCCCCGCAGTCAGAGCCTGCTCACCACAGTTTTTCGGGTTGGACTGGGCTGCTGACGTGCTCTCAGCTGTGACCCTTTACTCGTCCAGAGCTTTAGTTCCGCCCTCGAGGCCAGGGCCCTCCAGCACAGGATTGCAAACCACACTTTATTGGGTCAGGCATGGCTGCTGGTGAGCGCTCAGCTGCGAGCTTCTGCTCGTCTTGGGCTCTAGACCTGCCCCCGTGTTCAGAGCCAACTCGCACATGCAGGATGGCAAACTGCGGTTTCTCGGGCTGATTGGGGCTACTGGTGTGAGCTCAGCTGTGAGCCTTCGCCTATTCCTGCTCCTAGCCCCATCCCCTTGTTTAGGGCCAGCTTGCACAGGGTCGCAGATAAGATCTCTGTCCATTCCTGGCCTCCTGCTTTTGCCCCGCAGGTGGGGCTACAGGCCGGCCTGCAACTGCAGGACCACTTTCACGCATCCCTTCTACCCCTGCTGGGTTAGGCTGAGCTCACACCGGCTGGGCCTCCGCCCCTGTTGACAGAACTGCGTTTCAGCAAATCACCGCCACCGTCCCTCCAGCAACCCTCAGCAGAGTGAGAAGGGGCCCCGCAGCTCAGACCCTAACACTTCATACTGTAGACCTGGAAGCTCCCTCCATCTAAGCCGCTCTGCTCTAAGTGCCTTGGGAGAGCTTGTTTGGCTGGTGTCCTGTCTCCCTTTGCTGGTATTACTAGTTCCAGGGGAAATATTTGTTTTTGATTATGGAAGTGACTTAGCCCAGGGGTAGGGTGGCTATCCCTCAGAGTGTTAGTCCATGTGGCTTCCAGTTTACTCTCTCTTCCTGCTGCTCTGGTCCTCTCCTCTGACCCCGTTACCCAGAGCCCCGGGTGAGTGGCTCTGAGAGAGGTTTTCTGTGCTGTCCCTTTAAGAATCTTGGGTCTGAGAAAACTGTCTCTTTCTCACAAACAGTATCCTCACTTGTTTCATAGCTCAATACTATCCAAATGCCACTTCTAGGCTCTGGGACTGCAGGCTGGGGCTTTATTCCTGGGACCCAGGTCCCTCCCTCTCTGCCAAACTCTCTTCCCGCCACGTGGGTCTTCCGGGCTGATGTTCGCTCTGGGAAGCTGGGCAGCCCTCTTCGTGTTTTCACTATTCCTACCAGTCTCAATGTGGCTTCTTCTGTGTTCCTTGGTTGAAGAGTCCACTTAGTTTAGTTCAAAGTTGGTTTATCCAGATGATGGTTCTTAAAATTGAGTTATAATCCACTTTTGTTTTGGGAGTTGGAAGTTGGTATGTCCGCCTACTCCATCGCCATCTTGCTCTTCCCCCCAAAACATCTTAAATAAGGCAAAATAAATACAGATTACATGGATCCCTGACAAATGTTTGACCTTCAAAATACATGTTTTTCCTCTAATAGTACTCATTTAGTCTTACTAATATGTTTCAATACTAAGTTTTCACTTTAAAGATAAAACTGTTTTGAGATGAAATATATATATAACAAAACTGTATATACCCTGGGGTAATATGTTCCTGCAGATTCTTAAAAGTGGAGAAGAAAAATAATTTATTGAATAACTTCTATTGACCAATTAACATTACATTAAACAGGAATGTGAGGAAACTTGGTTGATAAAAATGAAATTTAATTAACTTAGACACCTCATTTCTTCACATAAAAAAAGCTTGTATTTGTGTATCTACAATGCACTGGTAATGTACAGATTATTAGATATCATTATTGCCCTTGAGTTATAATAGAATGTACTTTGAGTTCAATATAAGATTAAAATAATCGTAAAACAGTTTATAGAATATACTGCTTGAGGTCATCAGTGTAAAATCTAATGTTATAAAGAAAGGAAGGAATTTGGTAGTGTCTGTATTCTTTTGTTGTTTTTTTATTTGTTTCTCAAAGTGCAAATACAGTCAATGAGATTTCCGATTTTTTAAAAAAATACACAAGCTGCATTAGGACTTTATTACAGCTGTATCACTATTATTATTACTATATGTAATTGAAACTAGAAATACTGAGGGAAAATATTAAAATATAATTAGCATGCTCTGTATTATGTTTAAGATATGTACACCTGGAATATGAGAAATCTGGAGACTTCTCCCATTATAAATTGAGTTATAAACTGCAATCCTGGATCAATAAATACTAATGAGCTTTTAATTGTTTTAATAATGCCAATGACTAAACTAAATTGCAAACCATAAAGAGAATTAAACTACTGCTTAAAAAACTACTGCTTATAAAATGCACAGAATGGAAAAAAAAATAAAGTAGAAATGTGTTTTTGCTTTGAGTCCTATAACAAAATACTCTTTAGCATTTAGTATAGTGTATAGTGGAGATTACTCAAAATGATCAATGAGAATTTAAAAGAAAATAAGAAGCATCTTAAAATTTGTATAAAATATTTAAAGTTCACATGATATGCCCTTAATTATATAATACTTCCTGTAATTGCAGCTGCTAATCTGTTCTAAAAATCTGGTCTTTAGAGTAAAATGTTGAAATCCTTTAGACAGAGAGTAAGGTTGTACCACATGTTTTAGTTTATCCTTAGTAAGAATTCAGTTAAGTTTCTTACTTTAAAATGTGCCATATGATTTCACTCATATATGGAATCTAATGAACAAAATAAATAAGTAATATGGAGCCAGACTCATAGATAGAGAGCAGGCTGACAGCTGTCAGGAAGCATGGGGTGGGAGGGAAGATGGAGCCAAAAAGAAAATAAAATCATGCACATGGACAACGGTGTGGTGATTACAGAAGGGAGAGGGATAGGGAAGGTCGAGGAAGTTATAAGGGATAAATGGTGATGCGCAGAAATTTGACTTTGTGTGGTAAACACACAATACAGTGTACAAAAGATGTGTTTTTGAATTGTGCACCTGAAAACTGAATAATTTTGTTAATTAGAGTCACCCCAATAAACTCAATAAAAAGAAAAAATAAATAAAGGAAGAAATTTGATTGCAAGAAATTGTTTCAGAACTTATATGTATCAGTAAGCAATATTAGTTTTAGATGTATTCTCACTTTTAAAATGTATAAAATAGCCTGACCTGTGGTGGAGCAGTGGATAAAGCGTTGACCTGGGAATACTGAGGTCCCCAGTTCAAAACCCTGAACTGGTCTGGTCAAGGCACATATAGGAGTTGATGCTTCCAGCTCCTCCCCCCTATCTCTCTTCCTCTGTCTCTCTCTCTCACTCTCTGTCTCCTCTCTAAAATGAATAAATAAATAAATTAAAAATAAAATTTTAAAAACCTCTTAAAATGTATAAAATAATAATTAATCATGGAAATCAAATAATGTTACTTAAGTCACTTGTAATTAATCATATATTATTATAAATGTTTGTGTATGTGTGTTAAGGGTTAAGTTTACTGGAAATTATTTTGTGTTCTTTATCATTAATTCTTCTAACTAATAGATGTGTTAAAGTGTGCAGTTTATTGTTAGCAAAATATAATAATACTCAAACACTATGACAAGTACTATGACAAGATGATATTAGAATTATTTAGGCTTTCCTCTCTGACCACTACTACAGGTAATTCCCTTCAAACAGAAATGTTGGTTATCATCAATGACTGACTTGAATAAGCAAATCAATCAAATATATATTGAAAGCTTATTAAATTTAAGACTCAGTATGTAGTGTCTTGGGTGATATAAAGATGAATAATGGGTATTTCCAGCACTTAAGGGATGTTTAATTCAGTGAAAGGCACTTTGGCTGAAACAAGCAATTCACAAGTCAATCTTATTTCTCATGATTTCACTCCAAAATAATCAATACTCTTTGTTGAGAGACACAGTAACCTTGATCTGCTTACCTGGAGCAGAAGTCCTTAAAGACATAAATTGTTAGAAACACTTAAATGGTAATTTTGACAAATTGCTAGGGGCTGAGTGTGAACTAGTCTGAGAGTAAGGAAATATTGGGGCCACAGCCTTTCTTTACCTAAAGAACTCACCAGTTTTTCCAGAAAGATCCCCTTCTGAATCTGCCAAGGGAAAGACAGCATCTATATTGTAAAACCATAACAAAGGCTTACTCTACATCGTATAAAGCTTCACCTAAGCACAATTTTGAAATTTACCTTAGCTAGAAGAAGATAAATTTTCTCTGCTTCTGCCACCTCAAGCCTCTTTCTATCAAGTAAGAGGAATATTAAGAAATAAAACACACAATCAAGAAGGAGCAAGGTTTTACAAAAAAAAAAAAAAATGGGAATGCTACAGCTAGTTAAAGGATAAGCGGAAAATGTCATACCACTGGAAAAGAAACAAACATTTTTAAAAGCCAGAGTCTTAAGATATAAGCAAACTAAAAGACCAAGACTTAATCAGAAGATTTTTAAATGTTTCCTGTCTATCACACCAAACAAGGCTCTAGATTAATAGTGGATTACAGGTGAAAGAGCTGTGAAATATATAATCTTTCTGAGAATCAGCATACAGGAAGCCTCAAATCCTAGAGAATAGGCAAAAACAAGGACCGTATTAGAATTTGAAACAACTGGTATTGAACAACAGAAAACAATGGACACAGCCCAACTTCTAGCCATGTTAATATGAATTCTTATGAAAAATGTCTATTTTTTTCAGTATCTATTATCACAAACAACAGGGCTGACTTTCAACAGAAAATTTCAAGACATGCTAAAAGATGTAAATACAAATGTTTATACATACTTATATACCAACCAATCTGAAAAAGACAAAGCAACTATCAAACTGCAATTTAGATATTTCAGATGTTGAAAGTATTGGAAAAAGAATTTAAAATTATGATGATTAATGTATTAAGTGCTCTAATGAAAATGGTAGGCAACATGAAAAATATGTAATATAAGCAGAGAAATAGAAATTCTTGGGACAGAAAAGGAAATACTAAAGATAAGAAACAGTAATTAAACAAAGAATTTTATTGAGTCATCAATACTCATAGTATAGCTGAGGAAAGAAACGGGAACTTTCAAAATAAGTCAATAAAAGCATACCAAATTAAAATAAATTTATAACTAGTATGTAATTAGAACACCAAAAAAAAAAAAAGAGAGAGAGAGAACGGAGTGAAGAAGTACTGGAACTTATAATGGCTAAGAACCTTTCAAAAGCAATGACAAACACCAAAATTCAGATCCAGAAATGATAGAAAATACCAAATAGAAATAATACGAAAATTTATACCTAGGTGTATCATATTCATACTAAAGAAACTCAAAGACAAAGAAACTTTTAAAGGAAATAGAGACAAAATAATTACCTGTAAAGCAGTGGTTCTTAACCTTTTTTGAGGTACCGAACCCACCAGTTTCATATGCGCATTCACCGAACTCTTCTTTAGTGATAAATAAAATATGATTTTTTTTCCAAATTCAAAACATAGGTATATATTTTTTTAATGGTGCACAAAATGAGTTGTGTATGAACATCACCTTGCTCAAAGAACAAAACCAACAAAGTGCATAAACTCACAACAAATTACGGTATTACTTTATTCTGGCCCCCAAAAATATTTTGGCCCCATAAAAGAATTTCAGCCCCATAAAAGAATTTCAGCCCCCCAAAATATTTTTTTACTATTTTACTAATTAAAAATAAATTTGGATTTTTTAAAGAATTTAACATTTTTTAATAACTTATTTTTTTAATTTTAAATTTAATTTGTTTTTTGTCATTTTGAATCCACAAAATACTTTTTTGGGGCCAGAATAAAGCATTGTCCAAATTACATACCTGCAAATCGGTGTGACTTCTACTGTTGTTTTGGGGAGACCAGTTCAGATATGTGTGGTTTTACCTTTGCAAGTGCTACTCTCATGTCATCTTCACAGCAAAGTATGTTCCTTTTCTTCGTTTTTATGTCCAGCATCCTCGAAAAGAATTGCTCGCAAAGATATGTTGTAACAAATGGTACAAAAAATTCCAGGGCTTTCTTAGCAATAACTGGGTACTTTTTCATTTGTCGACACCAAAAAATTGAGAGTATTGTTGTTCTGAAGAGCTGCAGTTGAACCTTGCTCTGCTGAATTTCAATGATTTCGTCGAGGTATTCATCATTGACATCCACTGTCTCAACAGTAAATGTAAATGGCTGTCTCACCCATGCTGGATATGACTCTCTTGTAGGGAAATATCATTTGAGAGACTTTGCAAGCTCATCTAAGTGTGTGGCAATTGTTTGCTTCAGTTTCATGGGTACAGAACCATCTCCGATTCCAGACACATCTTCGATCTTACTTACACAGTCATCCAGAATGGGAAAGTTTGCCAAGTTATTGTTCTCTATTTGTAGTTTTCATAATGGTAGTTTTCTATGAAAAGCCTTCAGGTTTTCTTCTGCTTCCATGATGTTGACTCCACCACCCTGCATCTGCTGATTGAGATGATTGAGAGCTGCGAATATATCAGCCATGTACATTAAAATCACAACGAATTTAGGATTTTTGAAAGCAATCTGCATGACAATGTTGCTGCTCTTGCAAAAACATGGCTAATTCCACATGCATGGCACAAACAGGATTCAGCACCTGTCCCCGGGATAACCACCGAACATTAGAATGGTACAGGAGGACCTCGAATTCAGAGCCCATTTCTTTACACAGCTCACTGAAGATGCGGTGCCTCACAGCACTATTTCGCACATAGTTCACACATTCCACCACAGTTTTTAATACATCTGCCATTTTTGGAGGCAAGGTTTTAGTTGCTAGCGCATGCCTGTGCAGAATACAATGCGTAACAATGATGTGTGGTACATTGGCTTTTACTAGCGCACCAAAACCAGACTTTCTTCTCAGCATGACTGGAGCTCCGTCCGTACAAACTGCAGAAACCATATCCCATGGAAGATTGTTGTCTCTGAAGAAGTTATCCACAAGCTTCTTCACATCGGCTGCTTTAGTTGTTGTTGTAAGAGGCTTACAAAATAAAAAATCTTCTTTTATCATGTCTTCTTTTACATAGCGACAAAAACAGCAAGCTGGTTTAGATTAGAAACGTCTGTGGTCTCATCAAGTTGAAGACTGAATTTTTGCCAGACTTGAAATTAGATCTGCAACTATTTGAGCCAAGATGTCTTTACTCATGTTCTCTATTCTGTCGCTGATGGTGTCATTTGAAAGAGGAATTTGGGATAATTTACCTTCAGCCGCTGTTCCGAGTATCAGATTCGCCATCTTTAATGCAGTTGGTTGTATGAGTGTTTCACTGATGGTGTGTGGCTTACCCTGCTTTGCAATCAAGTAAGCAACTTCGTATGATGCTGTGAGGATTGGTTTGTTAATGGGTACAAATCGAAGAGCAGACAGAGTGGCCCTTTCATTGAATCTGGCTTGTTTCACCTTGAATTCAGCTGGCATTGTGTTCTTGTATTCACCATCTCCATGCAGCTTCAAGAAGTGTTCCTTTAGTTTTGCCGGTGTGAGACTAGAGTTGCTTAACTTGGCATTGCATATCATGCAGATAGGACGCTGACTCCCATCCCGTTCCATGATACATGTGAATCCATGTTGTACATATTTGTCCAACCACTTTTTTTTTTTTGCTCGACATATTTAGTATGGATTAAAATATTAAGAAACCACACAACGTACAACTATGACAGCTGTTGACTACTGTACGCACTAAATTCCCTGCAGCACTGATTGGCCAAGCAATGTAACGTGATCCTCTGCAGCAAGTGATGGCCAAGTGGGGCGTGTCATCATGACTTTACACAAGTGTGTCTTTACCTCCATGGCAGAGGCTTCTCTGAACCCCTGAGACCGACTCATCGAACCCCTAAGGTTCGATAGAATCCTGGTTAAGAACCACTGCTGTAGAGGAACAATAATAATGACTAAATGGGTTTCTCCTTAGATACCAAGTAAGCAAGAAATGAGTAAAGAAAAATATTCACAGTAATGAAAAAAAGAATAAAAACCCACCAATCTTGAATTGTATATCTAGTGAAAATATCCTTTAAAAGTGAAGAAGAACAAAGACTTTCTCAAACAAAAATTGAGAGAATTTATTGTTAGTAGACCTGCTGTACAAGAAATGTTCAAGAAAGTTTTTTTAGGTCAAAGAAAATATTATAGGTTAATAACTTGCATCTGTAAAAAGAAAAGAAGAGCTTAGGATAAGAATTAAATAAATCTAAAATACAATTTTTACTTTTTTTTTGAAATGGACTTAAAAATAACTCCTTCTAAGTAAAGGTTTCACTTTTTGCAGATGATATAATCCTATACATCAAAAACCCCAAAGACTCCACAAAAAGACTACTAGAAATAATAAACCAATACAGTAAGGTCACAGGATACAAAATTAATATACAAAAGTCCATTGCCTTCCTATATGCCAACAATAAAACGTCAGAAAACAAGCTCAAAAAAACAATCCACTTCATGGTTGCAACAACAACAAAAAATATAATACCTAGGAATACACATAACAAAGAATATAAAAGATCTACATAATGAAAACTACAAAGCATTGTTAAGGGAAATTGAAAAAGATGTAATGAAATGGAAAAATATTTCTTGGGATAGGAAGAAAAAATATAGCCAAAATGACTGTATTACCTACAGTGATATACAAGTTTAAAGCAATTCCCATCAAAATTCTGATGTCATTTTTTAAAGAAATGGACCAAAAAATCATCAGATTAATATAGAACTATAAAAAAAATAGCCAGAGCAATCTTAAGGAAATAGAACAGAGCTGGGGGCTTACAATACCTGACTTCAAATTATATTATAGAGCCACGACAATCAAAACAGCATGGTTTTGGCAGAAAAAAAATAGACACTAAGACCAATGGAACAAAATAGAAAGCCCGGAAATAAAACCACATGTATATGGTCAAATAATTTTTGTTAAAGGGGCCAACAACACACAATGGAGAAAAGAAAGCCTCTTCAACAAATGGTACTGGGAAAACTGGAAAGCCACATGCAAAAGAATGAAACTCGATTACAGTTCGTCCCCTTGTACTAAAATTAATTCAAATGAATCAAAGTCCTAAATATAAGACCTGAAACAATAAAGTACATAGAAGAAAACATAGGTACTAAACTCAAGGACCTTGGTTACAAAGAGCACTTTATGAATTTGACTCCAAAGGTAAGGGAAGTGAAGGCAAAGATAAATGAATGGGACCACATCAGACTAAGAAGCTTTTGCACAGCAAAAGAAACTGACAAAAAAACAGACAGCCAAATAAATGGGAGATGATATTTTCAAACACCAGCACAGATAAGGCCTAATATCCAAAATATACAAAGAGCTCATAAAACTCAACAAAAAACAATCCAATAAAAAAATGGGCCTGACCTGTGGTGGCGCAGTGGATAAAGTGTCGACCTGGGAACACTGAGGTCGCCAGTTCAAAACCCTGTACTGGTCTGGTCAAGGCATATATGGGAGTTGATGCTTCCAGCTCCTCCCCCCTTTCTCTCCTTCTCTCTCTCTCTCTCTCTCTCTCTCTCTCTCTCTCTCTCTCTCACTCTGTGTCTACTCTCTAAAGTGAATAAAATAAAAAAGAAAAAAATAATAATTAAAAAAAAATGGGAAGAGGACATGAACAGACACTTCTCTGAGGAAGAAATACAAATGGCCAACAGATATATGAAAAGATGCTCATCTTCATTAGCTATTAGAGAAATGCAAATCAAGACTACAATGAGATACCACCTCACACCTGTTAGATTAGCTATTATCAACAACACAGCTAATAACAAGTGTTGGAGAGGTTGTGGAGAAAAAGGAACTCTCACCCACTGTTGGTGGGGATGTAAAGTAGTACAACCATTATGGAAGAAAGTATGTATGGTGGTTCCTCAAAAAATTAAAAATAGAACTACCATATGACCCAGCAATCCCTCTACTGGAAATGTACCCCCATAACTCAAAAACACTGCTATGTAAAGACACATGCAGCCCCATGTTCATTGCAGCATTGTTCACAGTGGCCAAGACATGGAAACAACCAAAAAGCTCTTCAATAGATGATTGGATAAGGAAGATATGGTACATATATACTATGAAATACTACTCAGCCATAAGAAATGATGACATCAGATAATTTACAATGTGGATGGACCTTGATAACATTATACTGAGTGAAATAAGTAAATCAGAAAAAACTAAGATCTATGATTCCATACATAAGTGGGACATAAAAGTGAGACTCAGAGACATGGACAAGAGTGTAGTCGTTATGGGGGTGGGGGGAGTAAGGGAGCTGGTGGGGGGAGAAGAGAGGCACAAAGAAAACCAGATAGAAGGTGACGGAAGGCTATATGACTTTGGGTGATGGGTATGCAACATAATCAAATGTCAAAATAACCTGGAGATATTTTCTCTGAACCTATGTACCCTGATTGATCAATGTCACTCCATTAAAATTAATAAAAAATATAATAAGTCTTTCTGTAAAGCAAATATAATGACAATGTATCTGTTATAGCTGGTGAATAAGAGAATGAATAATACCAATGTAATAAAGGAGAAATTGAGTTATACTATCATAAAGTACATGTACTGTAGGTTAAGCAGAATAACTTAATTTAAAGCAGACTCAGATTATTTAAAAATGTATGTTGTACCCCTAGTCAGTTGGGTCAGTGGTAGAGCATCTGCCCAGAGTGTAGAAATCCTGGGTTTGAATCTCAGTCAGAGCACACAAGAGAAGTGACCATCTGCTTCTCCACATCTCCCCACTTCTCTCTCTCACACACTCTCTTTCTCTCTCTCTCCCCTTTCGCTCCAAAGCCAGGACTCGAATGGTTCAAGTGAGGTGGCCCCAGCTGCTAAGGATGGCTCCATGGCTATGCCTCAGTGCTAAAAATAACTCGTTTGCTGAGCAACAGAGCAGCAGTCCCAAATGGGCAGAGCATGATCCAGAAGGGGGATTGCTGGGTGGATCCTGGTAGGGGTGCCTGCGGGAGTCTGTCTGTCTCCCAGCCTTTCACTTAAATTAAAGAAAATAAAAGTATGTTGTAAACCTCAGAGATGCCACTAAATATGTTTTTTAAAAAAAGAGTGAATGATCTGATAAAAAAGGAGATTGGACAAAATTATATAACATAGATAATTAAAACCAGAAAGACAGAGAAACAGGGAAAACAAAGTATGCAATGAGCAAATGCATTAAATTAAAAACAATCATACATGCCCTTCTCTGACTGTCTTATTTAACTTAGCATAATACTCTCCAGGTCTATCCATGCTAGCACAAAAGATAAGATTTTCTTTTTTTCTTACAGCTGAGTAGTATTATTTCATTCAGTAAATGTACCCCAGAGTTTTTATCCACTCATCTATTAATGGGTACTTGGGTTGCTTTTTAATCTTTGCTATTGGAAATAACACTGCAATGAACATAGGGGTGCATATATATTCTTTCAAATTAGTGTTTCTGGTTTCTTTGTATATATTCCCAGAAGAAGAATTACTGGGTCTGATTTCACTTATATATGACATATAGTGAACAAAATAATCTAACATGCCTGAACAAGCGGTGGTGCAGTGGATAGAGCGTTGGACTGGGGATGCGGAAGACCCAGGTTCCAGACCCCGAGCTCGCCAACTTGAGCACGGGCCCATCTGGCTTGAGCAAAAGCTCGTCAGCTTGGACTCAAGGTCGCTGTCTCCAGCAAGGGGTTGCTCGGTCTGCTGAAGACCTGCAGTCAAGGCACATGTGAAAAAGCAATCAATGAACAACTAAGGTGTTGCAATGGCAATGGAAAACTAATAATATATGCTTCTCACTTCTTTCCGTTCCTGTCTGTCTGTCCCTGTCTATCCCTCTCTCTGACTCTCTCTCTATCCCTGTAAAAAATAATAATATTAATAATAATAATAATCTAACAAACAAACACCAAAATACAGAGAACATAATGACAGCTGTCAGAAGGGAAGGGACTTGGGAGCTGGGTGCAAAAAGGGAAAAGATTAAGCAAAGAAAAAACCTCATACAGTGATTCTTAACCTGGGTTCTATCGAACCCTAAGGGTTCAATGACTCGGTCTCAGGGGTTCGGAAAAGCCTCTGCCGTGGAGGCCAGAATAAAGTAATACCGTAATTTGTTGTGAGTTCATGCACTTTGTTGGTTTTGTTCTTTGAGCAAGGTGATGTTCATACATAACTCATTTTGTGCACCAGTAAAAAAACGTATACCTATGTCTTGAATTTGGAAAAAAAATCATATTTTATTTATCACTAAAGAAGGGTTCGGTGAATGCGCATATAAAACTGGTGGGTTCGGTACCTCAAAAAAGTTTAAGAACCACTGACCTCATAGTTACAGACAATAGTATGATAATTACAAGAGAGAAAGAAGGCTTGGGAGGTAGAAGAGGGTAAAGGGGAAATAAATTGTGATGAAAGGAGACTTGACTTGGGGTAGTGAAGACACAGTGTAATGTAAGGTGTAATTGTACACGTGAAAGCAATATAATTTTATTAACCAATGTCACCCCAATAAATTCAAATTAAAAAATTAAAAATAAAAACAATTATAAAGTTGGTTGACAATAATAAGAGATTACTGATATGTCTGTATCAATAATCACAATAAATAATTTAAATACAAGTTTAAAAAAAAGAAATTGTGAAAGAGGAGGAAAACCAAAACCAGTTTTAAAGACAGTCTCACGGCATCTACTTTTACTTGTCCTCTGCAGTAACTTGAAGAACACTAGCTCTTGGATTTGTCTCCAAAATAAATCACAAGTGTCAAAAACTTTTTCCTCACATACTGGACAACTAAGAATATTGTGTTATAATTTAGCCTATTGCATTTAATAAAATTGATGAATTTTAACAACCTCAAAGATTGTTCTTTATCAACATTTTCTTTTTCGTGAGCAGGCATTCTGTATTATAAATAAACCAAAGTAATTTTATCCAATATTTTTCAACTGCCATTCTGTAAACCAGTGCTGATTGGCTAAAAATTTCTTGCTGGTCCATGAAAAATTAACCACCCTGTTGTAGATTATAGACCCTATGATCTTAGTGAAATTTGCTTATGCTCAGAGTGATTTTTGGTTTAGCGGTTCCTGAAATAATTCTCTAATTTACACCAGTCCTCAAGTGTAAAAAGGTTGAAAACCAATGATCTAGTCAATATTTTTTTCCTTTTTGGTGAAAAGGATGGTAAGGAACATTCAATCAAATAACTTATTGAAATCTAAGCAAATTGTCCCTCACCAGTGCTTCAGTGGTAGAGAATTGGCCTGGCATGTGGAAGTCCTGGGTTTGATTCCTTGTCAGGACACACAGGAGAAGCAACCATCTGCTTCTCTACCCTTACTCCTCTCTCTTTCTTTCTCTCTCTCTCTCCTACAGCCATGGCTTGATTTGAGTGAATTGGCCCCTGGTGTTGAGAATGGCTCCATGGCTTTGCCTCAGGTCTTGAATTAGCTAGGTTGTTGAGGAAAGGAGCAGTGGCCAAGAGGGGCAGAGCATTGCCCTGTGGGGGGCTTGCTGGGTGGGTCTCGGTTGGGGGCACATGCAGTAATCTATCTCTCCACTTCCCCATCTTTAAGTAAAAAAGAGGAAAAAGAAATAAGAACGAAAGAAATCTAAGCAAATTGTGCTACTGCTGCTGCCCATCTCCTGATACACCACTCTAGTAATTTTGGAATGCTGTCAGAGGCCATTAAATTATTTTTAGTTAAATAGTATTGTCTGTTTGGGCCCTTTATTCCTTTGGGTCCTTTTGTTTAAACCTTAATGCTAGTCCTAACATAAACATCATTCTAGAGAGGCTGAATTCTGTAACTCACATTCAGTAGAGTGGTCTATCTTTCTAATTGTGCCCTATCCTAAAAGTCTTGGCATACCCATCTCTATTACTTCATTTTCTACTCCATTTAAAATTTACTTAATAACTCTTGTTATTTGAACATATTCATTACTTGCATGAGATTTCTCTTCCAATATCTGGCATAATTTAGGTGGTACACTGGTTGGAGTAGGTCACCCCATTCAAGTGATTCCTTACACAATGGGAAAAATTCATATTTTAGTAATTTACTCAAATGACTAAATTCTGAGAAAGAGGACAACTACTTTGCAGTTTAGGTCCATATTTTATTCTATAATACAGTATTCTATTTATCTAAAGAAAAAGTAAAAATTAATAAGGAATCATTATAGCATGATTATGGTAAAGTATATCATAGAAACAATTTTTAAATTTAATCATTATATTATTATGCTGCATTGATAGTCATGTTCAGTTTTTTTGTGTGTTTGTTTCTTTTTTTGATACTCATGTTCAGTTTTTATAAAGTTTGGAGAGACAAGGAGAATTTTTAATTATTCAACAAAAAATACTCTTTCTAAATATGAAATATTATTCTAATTGGACATGTGTATCTTTCTATGTATGCCATATTTTTGCTTTACATATTTACTTATTTTACCCCCAAATTATACATAATAAATTAGCTTTTTATAGATATTGACAAAGATAAAATATGTTCATTAATTACAACACTAACAACATATATTTATTGCAAATATCCTGAGTCAATATGAATTTTAAAAATTTAATAAAAACATATTTAACTAGTATGCTTCATTATAACAGCAAGTGTAATTTAAGACAATCAACCAACCCTATGCTAACGAATCTGACATATATTAAAATAAACATTCATTTAGGTGGAAATAATATCGAAACAGTCATATATAATGAGATCAGCCACTCCTGTATCATTTTCTTACTTAATAAAATTATCCAGAGTTAGAAAAATTTCATAACATAGTTAGAACACTCATAAGAGAAAAACAATGAAACAAGTTTTTTAAAAGCATGAATAACAAAATTATTTATATTAATGTTAAAAGACTAGGTAATTCACATCAAATCACTTATAAAACAGAAGATATCAGAAATATTGAACAAAGAAACTCCTTATATTTATTATCATAGAAATTTCTTAGTTATTAAAAAGAGAAAACAAGAATGTAAATGTCTTTGAAAACTGAAAGTTTTATCATTGTATATTTTTGGAAAGGGAAAATAATATTTAATTTATATATTTCATAATTTTAAATAGAAATTTTATATTGCCAATTATTTGAATTACAATAAATAAACAAGTAATCACTTTTGGCAGAAATGCATTTGTCTTGAGAGACTGCAGCTAGGTAGAAGTTAAATATAGTTTTAAATTATAAAAGAATTGAATTTTTTGATATAGCAACTTGGTTGACTTAAATGTTCCTGGATATTAAATTTTTGAAAATCTGAAAAATTGGGTATTTATTTTGTTAAATAATGTGCTTTATAAATAGAACTGTGTGCCTTCTAAGTGAAAAATACTTTCTCAGCTCATTTAAAAGAAATTTAAAGGTATATTATAGAGAAGAAATAACTAAACTTCAGCCTCCTTAATAGATGGTGACTTTTTAAAAATGCCAGATCTCAGACTAATCCTAAACCAGGGATGGGATTTGGGATTCTTCCTTTATCTCTAGAAAAATATGAATGCTGACAGCAGAGATTAGCAAAGTTTACAATGATATTCTTTCTCTAAAAAGTATTTTTAAATTTAATTTTTATGCATTGCATTGATTCTGCAGTTACCACATGCAAACTTTTTTTTTTTTATAGATATGTATCACCACAAAGAGAATGATTTCGGGCCCTTATGCTGATTCTGTAGCATTTTGGTATTAGGCTACTTTTGTACTCATCTTAAAAACACTGCATTTGATGCCAATGATAAAATGAGACATTTTTTAAATGTCCCAGTGATAGTTCACATGTTTGTCTTTACACTTCTGCTTCTTTAGTAAAATAAGACTTTGCAGCCATTAACAATAGCTACAGTCAACAGTAAGAACTTTTCATAATCTGTCAGTAAAAAAAACAACAACAAAAACCAGGCACCATTACTTTGTCAACATGAATATAATTATATCTCTGTTCTTCTGTCAAAATTTATTATTTAATAAAATATTTAAAACAATAAATAGGTTGTGGGATATCACATTTAAAGCAAACTGGAGAATATACCCCATGACGACTTTAAAATTAAACTTTCATAGTAAAGCAAAAATATATAGTAAAAGATTTCACTATGTTGCAAAATACTTACTTAAACTAGTATTAGCTGCAATATATTGACATACTATATCTTAGTTATTATGTCAGAAATCCTCCCAATCCAAATATCATCTGCACACAAATTCTTCTTAAATTGCTTTAAAAAAAAAAAAAAAAAACAGCGACAGAGATAGAGTCAGAGAGAGGGCTAGATAGGAACATACAGACAGGAACGGAAAGAGGTGAGAAGCATCAATCAATAGTTTTTCTTTGCCATTGCGACACCTTAGTTGTGCATTGATTGCTTTCTCACATGTGCCTTGACCCGGGGCCTTCAGCAAACCAAGCAACCCCTTGCTGGAGCCAGCGACCTTGGGTCCAAGCTGACGAGCTTTTGCTCAAGCCAGATGGGCTTGCACTCCAGTTGGAGACCTCGGGTCTCGAACCTGGGTCTTCCTCATCCCAGTCTGACGGTCTATATACTGCGCCACTGCGGTCAGGCTTAAATTCCCTTTTTGAGGACATTTCTAAGTAAGTTTGGATGTATGTATTTTATGAAGGGCACAAGATGTCTGTTTAGCGAACTGCTGATTCTATTTATTTTAAGTTGTGGTATATAAAAAACAGTGTGAGTAATGAATGAAGATTTAAGTGGCACGAGAAATGTGTATGCCACTCTAAGACCTCTTCCTTGTTGCTTTTATCCCTGATTGCATGTGCAACATTCAATTTCTTCAGGAGAAATATGGACCTAATGGAAATCCTTGGACTGGATGGACAAATATCATCCATCTTAATAGATGAGTAATTCCACCTGCTCATTCCATCTCCATATTTTCAGAGCATCTCATAATAATTATGATAAAGTCTCCAGACTTTGTCTCAAAGCACATTAGAGAGAACCAGGAGATGGCTCAATCTACAATTTGAATCTGAAGAGTTCCTTTTTCTATCTATTTGAGCAAAAGTAACCTTGTTGTGTCATCAAGCTCATACTGTCTATCAGGGTTGAAGTTCTATTTCCTTGCTTTCTTAATATTTATGCTCTCATAAGTTTCCCATTTGAAAGAATGCCACACAAATAGCAAACCTGTTACTTGAATGACATTTTTTTTCAACGATCTAAAAGAAAACCTACTTTTTTGCGTTGGGCTTTATTTAGAGATAAGATCTAGCAAATTCTCTTTTTTCTCTCTCTATATATACGTATAAAATACAAATGCATATATTAAAAGCATAGCTCCTTTCCTCACATTACCTACTTATGAACATGTATAAGAATGAAAGCTAGCTGCATAAAATATTGAACAAAAATTACCTTCGATATTTCCCATGTGATATCAAATAAATTTCTATAAATGTCTGAGAAAATATAACTGTGAAAAAACATAAAATTTATGCCCTTTCAAAAAGCCATGTGTAAAAGCTAGGTCACAAAAAGAGAATTGTACACTAGCATTATAAATATGGGGGGGGGGAATGCACAGTTCTGGGTGTCTATCTCAGCCATAGGCTGTGTGAAGAAATGTTACTGGGAATATTTTTCAAAAGAGTTAGCCACTCATGTCTGGACTAAATTGCTTTGTAAAGGAATGAATACAGCTCTCACTTTTAAGAAAAAGAAAAAGAAAACAAGAGAAAGACTGGAAAAGGAAGAAGGTGATAATGTATTTCATACAAGGAAATTAAAAGAGTTAAAAGAGAGGTTGGAGTCCTGGAAAGAAAGGGAATTTTTTTGGTTAAGAAGGGAAAGGGAACATTCTGAAGGAAATGTTTATTGATTTTGATGATAATCATTGACTCCACTATGTACCTTGGTTTTCCAATTAACAGTTAAATTAATAATCAATAAAGAACTTTAGTGTAATGAAAATACCAAATGTACATTTTGACTTTGCTTTTTAAGGTCAAATATTATGCCTCTGTATAGTCAAATGTAATTTATAGAAAGAAGCAACAATTATCACATAAAGTTTTTTTTTTGAAAAGCTATTTTCTGCCTATCTGCTTTTCCACACTATTTCAACACTTGGTCTCTAATGACTGTATAGAAATTTTTTCTATGCTCAGAAAGTGTGTGATCATCAATGTCTTTCTTACAGTTTCAATAAATTTTAAATATATATATATATGAATTATAAATAAAAAATATTAAACTGACTTCCAAATTGCATATTGCCCGTTTCTCTTACTTCAGGGAAACTATGTGTAAACCACGTAAGGGGATTACTTTCTTTTTTCCTCTACAGAAAGTATAGATCTCTTTTCTGTGGTCTTAAACATTCCTTTGTACATTTATATCCAGTATTGATTTTGTATTAAGTTTAGCATTATAAAAGCTGTACTGTAATAATTCTTAATTAAAGAAAAATATGGAAGAAATTACTTTTAATTGCCTGTAAAAGGGGCAAATTTAATTTGAAGATTTTCAGTAAAATCTGAAGTCGTGTAAAAAAAATGAAGGGATTAGTCAAAAAGAGCATTTATACATAACACATAGACAAAACAACAGTGTGGCAATAACCAGAGAGAAAGTGGGGTAGAGATAGGTGGAATTGGCCAAAGAGGACAGAAAGGGGACAGAAAGAGGCTGTGCTTGGAGCAGAGGGCACACAAGGTGGTATGCAGATGGTGTTATATTAAATTATACACTTGAAACCTATATGATTTTGTAAAACAATGTCATCTCCAATAATTCAATTAAAAATTAACAATGAAAAAATAATTTATTTAATGAGAATTTTAGTTAAACAAAACCCATAGCTTTTTGTTGTAAAATTAGAAATTAGACTTATTCAGAATAATTTTAGCTTTACTTCTGCCTTCTAGGGCCACCTCCAAATATTTGGTAATATGAATGAATAAGCAAATAAAATTGAATATTTACACATAAGTTTTGAACAATTTCTTTAGTATAGCTGTTAGGATATATAACCTAAAAGAATTAATTATGTTCTGATCTAGCTTGTATTTAGAGAATTACCTATAAGAGAATTTCTTCTCCAAATATATATATTCTTTGTTTTAAAAACCCACACATCTCCTGAATTTGGGATGCTACCTAACTTTATACCCTTTAATCTTAGTTTATTTCTAACATAAAATTAATAAGTACTCACACCTATGATGTCACTTTAAATTATTTTTATTTATAAGCTCTCTTTTTTAAAAATATCCCAATACCACAAACAATATTTTTTTATTCTCCCCAGGATTCTAGGATTATATTGAATTCACGAAGATTGTCAATAGAAATAAGTATTATTTTTGTATATAACTGTCCAGAAAGTTTTCAAATGTCAAAGCATTTTAAGTTTTCTTATAAATATTTTAATTGTGTTAGTGCTATGTAGCAGGCATAAACATGCCAACTTGCAGTCCAACTAGTGGTAAATTGGCTGACAAAATTTGTATAACCACGAGATAATGTTTGACTTATAATTTACAATAAACTTTTAAAATACAAAGTAAACATTGTGTGCACATAACAGGCAATATATTTATAAAAAATTCATCATACATTTGGTCCTAACTTACATTTAATAAAGTTCACCTAAAAATATTCATAGATTTAATTTATTTCCAAAAAGTAAAGTCAATATTATTAGTTTGAGCTCTTAATGTCATTTATTTTAATTATAATTTATTAAATTATAATATTAAGTTGTTTTTCAATTACTTTTTTTTAAATTTTTTTTAATTTATTCATTTTAGAGATGAGACACAGAGTGAGAGAGAGAGAGAAAGAGAAAGGGGGGAGGAGCTGGAAGCATCAACTCCCATATGTGCCTTGACCAGACCAGTGCAGGGTTTTGAATTGACGACCTCAGTGTTCCCAGGTCGACGCTTTACCCACTGCGCCACCACAGGTCAGGCTCAATTACTTTTTAAAGACTTTTGAATACAATTTGACTTACTTCCTCTCCACTATCAACCCATCTTCTGTACGTAGGTTAAAACCTTGCTGTAGTTGACAGGTTTCTTTACTGTTTCCTAAATATATCATTTTTGTCTCCATTGCTATAATAAAGCTATGAATATCTCATGCTGTGAATTACATTCCAATTCCTCTTGGCCAATTCATGTCATACATCCTCTTGATACATAGTCTTCCATTCCAAAAATTCTTTCCTAGGCTGTGTATATTTAATTTATGCTTTTATAACTCTCCTCTTCCTCCCTCACCTCCACTCTGATTATTACTCTGTTATCTATGGAATAAGGTGAAGAGTATTGATGAAATTTTAAAACTTTCTTGTGTTAGCACATTTATCATGTGATGTTGAACATGTACTTTGATATCTATCAAATTCAATTGCCTCATCTATAAGATAAATATGCTAAAGAAGATCACCTCAAGTCTCTGGCCTGTGCCCAAATTCTATAAGTCCAAGCAGTCTTGGCTTCTCAAAAGCCAGTGCATTCTGTTCTGCACTTTTTGTTGCTGGTGTTCTATTAGTCCCGATGTGTCTATTGCATATAATAAACACAGGCTCACTGAAATGAACCTTTGTGGAATTAACTGATTGCATCAAGAATCTTTCTGGGAATGACTCAATCTAGCATAACCAGTATTGAATGCATCTGTACCCTAAGTGTCTCTGTGTCACAGAAATCTGTGGCCCTTTCAACTTTAAAATGTTTAAGAAAGATCAGGAGCTCAGAGTTCTTCTACAACTAAAAAGTGTGGTGCTGCAGTGTGAGCTCAAGTCTTTATTTTCCCCACCAGCTCAGTGTCTGCTTCAAGATCCTGATGTCCAGGAAACTCACTTCATGCTATTTCAAAAAAACAAAAATTAAAAAAACAACTGAAAACAAAACCTTTTTGTATCTTCAAGAACAGATGAAAAACTGAGCATCAAGTATGAACAAAATATTTTCAACCTATTATTCAATGCTAACTAGATTCACCAGAAAATAAACAATAAAGCTTTAAAAATGAACTACTCTTCAATTCTAGATTTTATTCTTTGAAATTATTTTTTTTCTTGAAAACATACCAAAAGGGTGAGGTGACTAATGTCAGCATGATTCAAGTAAACATTACTAAATATCTAAATGTAAACACCAAGGAGAGTTCACAAAAGCAAGCATGGCCTATCATTTTCATGTCTTCCACTGTGTCCTCCTCCAGTTTGTTTAATTTTTCTCCCAGTTTGTACCCAAAAAAAACCCTGGGGCTTTGGTCAAACATTTTATGGATAAAATGTTCTTCATGGCATGAGTGAGTTGCATCATTTCTAAGCAATCTTCCATTCCCCATGTCTCACGCTTGCAGGACAGTTGAAGATAGATGGGAATGTCAGGCTACAGTAAGTTACCCATTAATCCATGCTCCCACAGCAATGACAGTTAACTTTCCTTGATGAGAGATGTGAAAGAACACTGGTGTAAGTGTGTATGCTCCCCAGATTTTTTTATGTTTTACATTTCTTCCTAACTTCTCTTAAAATGATGAGAAAAACTTACTAAGTATGTATTTAGGAGTGAAACAGACCCTATACCACAGGCAGTAAGTGTTATTTCATCCAATGACATTTCCTAAGGCTTCATATTTATTTTAATTCTAATAAATATTCTGATAGGCTCATTTTTCATGTACCTAGACAAGGATTTTTCCCCCTTGAATTCAATGAGTTTCAATTTATAAGTCACCTAAACACCTTAAAGGCAAATGGACTTATTTTGTTTTATTGCTTATTATGTAACCTATTGCTCAGTTATATTTTTAATTGTATTTATAAAAATTCTAAAGTGAAGTTAAATGCCATGGTTTTAGTTGAATCATATACCAGAGATCATTTTACAGAACTGATATTGATTTAGTTCAATATTTTCCTTTTGTACAAACTCTATTTTTCTAAGGTTGTTCTTGTATTAAAATTACTAAATGTATTTATTTTAAAATTAAATAACAAAGACTATCACCTAAAGCAAAAACAATTTGCAATTTTTATAACCATGATAACATTCATCTCTATATAAAAGTCCAGCTATGTATATTTAATATGTTAATCATAATAATAAGTAAAAATTGAGCATGTCTGTTATATAACTTTAAAATTTGTTTCAGAGCCTGACCAGGTGGTGGCGCAGTGGATAGAGCTTCAAACTGGGATGTGGAGGACCCAGGTTTGAGACCCCAAGGTCGCCAGTTTGAGTGCGAGCGAGCCCATCTGGCAGCAAGGAATGGCTCGGTCTGCTGAAGGCCCGCGGTCAAGGCACATGTGAGAAAGCAATCAATGAACAACTAAGGTGTTGCAACGGCAATGAAAAACTAATGATTGATGCTTCTGTCTGTCCCTATCTATCCCTCCCTCTCTCTCTCTATTCCTGTAAAAAATTAAAATTTGTTTCAGAAAAAATAATATTGGCAAACATAGTTGTTTATTTAAACCAGCAATGAGTTTTGGAACTAGGCTTGTACACTGAGAATAAGTGATTGACTTTTTAAAAGTTTTAAAATTCTTTCAGAGATTAGCTATTTTTGCTATTTATGACAGAAATTTAGCCTTAAATGGAGACTGGTTTAAGCCACACCAGTCACCATGGCCAATGAGTGGAGTCAGGTGATTGGCCAGTCCTGACTTACATAAACATTGTTAGTGTTGGAAAGCCTGGTCAATTGCACTTAAAGAAACAGATAGCCTATGGTTATTATAAAACGAAGGAGTTATTGATATCTGTAGTGGATTGAATTATGTTCACCAAAAGATACATCAACACCTCCAAACCTGTGAATGTGAACTTTTTGGACAAGGGTCTTTGAGGTGTAATTAAGTTAAAGTTTACAAGATAAAATTATACTGGATAATTCAGGTGGACCTTAAATCCAATGTCTAAGTGTTTTTATAAGAGAAAAAAGACAGATTCCACATTAGTTTTAATATTTATTTAAGTCTCTTTTTACATATTTACTTTTGCAAGCATTAGATATAGAGGACTGAATGGAGAAAATAACAAACATAATGTTACCAGCAGCCAGAATCCACCATCACTTAAACCCATATACTTACTATCAGAATGTATTATATATATGCTTTTATTTTTCTCCTGTACATGGAGGATTTAACATCCTATGTTTTTAGCAATATTTATATCCCAGTTTTCTTTTCAATTTCTTTTTCTACTTTCCTTCCTGAATTTTATTACATTGGCTTAAGATATGAAATTAAGATTTTCATTTCTATAAAACATATGATTATGCTCTCTGCATTTGTGATTTGGTCCTTAGAGGCAGAAATATCCTATAACTCTACCTCCTTCCTACTTTTGTATTACTGTTTTTTTTGATATTTCAATTTATATTTACAAGATTGTAGTTAGGTTAATTATAATTAATATTACTTATAGCAGCATTTATCAGCAGTGGCATTATATCCTTTTGGAGTAAGATAATATTTTGTTTTCCAAAAGTGTCCCATGTATTGCTAATAGTACATATGAATAGTACTTTTCTGTTCTTTTGACAGCTAACAAAGCCCTTACACATTTCCAAATGCCTTCTAGGGAAGTTGGGAATTTTTGATATGCATTAAAATCCCAATGTGGTTTAGTCATATGTTGATTTGTTGCTTTGACATTCCATCTTTGAGACTAGGATTATTCTTTTCTTGCTGACTATAATACTAGTTTTTCCAAGTGAAAGTATGTAAATGATAAAATTTCCTGAGTACCTGTATTTACTTTTCATCTATGTCTTAATTTAACCCTTACACTTTAGTAAGCATTAATTGACCTTGAAGGTTTATTTTCCCTCAACTAAATTAATGCTTTGCTACTTTGTCTTCATAAATCCTTTATTGCCAATAGAAAATCTGATACCAACTAATTCCTGTTTCTTTGCAATAAATTTATCTCTTCCTTTTTGTGGGTATTTTTTTGGGCGGGGATTTTCTATTATTTTTCTTGCAGCTTAGAATTTCATTATTATGTGTATAGATTTATTTTTGCTTATTCTGCAAAGCATTTAGTAAATTTTTAAGCTAAAAAATTATCTTTTTATCCTGGCCAGCTCACTATTATTGAGAGTGTAGTCCCAAAACACCAAGGTCAGAGGTTCAAACCCTGGTCAGGGCACATACAAGAGTCAACCAATGAATGTATAAATAAATAGAACAAAGAATCAATATTTCTCTCTTTTTGGTCTCAAACTGATAAATAAAAATTTAAAATATACATATATCTTTTTTTTAGTTGAATACATGCTGGGCACTATTTTTTGTATAGGTACCTTCTGGAACACCTGTTATACAAATAATGGATCTTCTAGTTCTGTCCTATATAAGTTGAATTTTGCTTTTATATTTTCTCTTCATAAATTTTATGTTGTATTCTGAAAATTATTATTTTTTTCAATATACAATTCAATACTATCTATTTGTGTGTACAGACTACTATACAACCCATTTTAAATTTTATTTCAAAAATTACAGTTTTTCAGGCCTTTACTGGTTAGCTCAGTTGGTTAGAGCATCATCCTAACACACCAAGGTTGCAAGTTCAATCCTCAGTCAGGGCACACACGGGAAGCAACAAATGAATTTACAACTAAGTGGAACAACAATTGAATGCTTCTCTCTCCCTTTCTCTCCCTTTCTCTCTTTGTTTTTCTAAAATCAATCAATAAATTTTTAATTCTTTTTTTGTACTAAAATTTCTCTTTATTTTCTTTCTTCTTTATGTGTTTTTGAAATAGTTGTGTGTCCTTAAATGATAACATTTATTATTTGCTTGCCATTTAATTCTGATTGTTAATATGAAAATAATATTAAACTCTTTTTTTATTCTACTCTATTATTTATTTTTCATTGAGGAATATTTTATCTTTTATTATTTGTCTCCAGTAAGGGTGATCATCCTTAAACTTTGTGGGTTTTTTTCCCAATTATCTTAGAAAATCGTAGCAATTTTTTAGGCACTTTAGTCTCTATTTCATGAGTAATCTATAGAAAAGACTCTTTTTTGGTCCAAATATATATTATACCATGTACTTTATTCATCTCAAAGTATTTTCTAATATTTTTTATTCTTCTTTATTGATCTGTTGGTTATTTTAAAGTTTTTTGTTTAATTTCTACATACTTGTGAATTTCTTAAACTTCTTTTGGATATTGATTTTTGATTTTATTTCATTGTAAAGAACATATTTTGCATGATTTCAATATTTGTAAACTAATTAAGGTAAAAAATATCTCTTCAGGAAAATAATTCTGTACTAACTTTTGTAATCAGATTTAAAAGTGGTTATACAAAATTCACTGAAGAGCTATTTCACTTATGGGACCCCAGACTTATGTCTACATTGTTCAAGAAATTAATATCAAGGTGGATACATTCTAGAAAGAGTAGTTACCTTACAAATTTGTATCTGATTTTACTATCCACTATATTCAGTACCAACTCACTTCTAGTATATTTATGGTAATTGTCTTTTATTAACAGTAAACTAATAAAATTTAAACTACAGTAATTAATTTGTTAGTTAACTTTGAATTAGTTTAAATTTCTTTCAGATTATCAAATAATATTTATAGCCTTTGCATCAGATTTTATAATATTTTAATAGGTTTATTATATCTATAAATCAAAAGAAATTATTTCCTTCTTTTATTCTATTTTTACAAATTTGTTATTAAAAGTATTATTTTTCAATTGATATGAAGACTTAAAATGTGAAGAACACTATGTTGAAAATATCGAAGATGATATTTTTCAACACTTCATTTTAATAAACATAAATAATAAGGCATATTATTATGACTTTTACAAATGCATACATGTGAGATATGATATTAATAACAGAAGTATGAGTTATTCAAAAACAGACATAAATTCTCCTAGCTCCATTATTTCTAGAAAAATATATCTTAATTTACATTTTTTGTGTCATCTCATTGTGAGAAGGAATATCTGGGCTCACCACTATGCCCAGACTTGCACAAATAAACATATATTGAAAATTATTATTTATGCACTCTTACTGTTGCAGTTTTAAAATTGAGGATTGGCTATCTACTTCTTTGGAAGTAGACGTGAATTTGACACATTTATAAACACCTAATTCAATAGAAAAAAACTTTTATTAGTAAATATAAATGTGATAATGCAAATCAATTTTCACATTAGTCGTAATTCTGATAATATTATACTTAAAGGGTTCTTGCACTCAGCTTAAAGATGAAACTGTATAATTAATCATCTATAATTTTTATTTAATTACATATTTTTACTTACAGGCATTGTATGTGATCTATTTTTCTCATGTTATAAAAATAGTAATAAAATATAAAGTGATACTATTCCACAGTTATTTTGAAAAAATGTTTACTATTGCAATATCAAAGCATATACAGTATTTGAGTTTTATTTAAATATATGTAATTATTTTATATGTTACTTCAGGCCATTCAGAATTTTCATATATAAAATATTTAAATTTATGCATAATTAGAAATTATGGCATTAATGGGTTGAAGATTGTTCCTAAAGAATTTATATTTTCTTGAAAGATCAGAATGTGACCTTATGTGGAAAAGAGCCTTTGTAGATATATGGTAATTAGCTGTAGATTATGAAATAAAATCATTCTATATTTTGAGTTAATCCAAAATACAATGATTGGTGTCCTTATAAGAAGAGAGGACACAAAGAGACATGGAAAAAGAGATGTGAAGATGGTGGCAGAGGTTGTAGGGAAAGAACTACAAGCCAATGACAGCTAAGGGCTGACTTTAATCATCAGAGGTTAGGATAGAGGCCTGGGACAGTTTCTCCCTCAGACCCTTCAGAAAAAATCAACCTTGACAAATCTTGATTTCAGACTTTGGCTTTCTAAAATACTTAAGAATAAATTAATGTTGTTTTAAGTTACCTAGTGTGTTGTTATTTGTTACGGCAGCATTAGAAAACTAATACGATTGTGTGTGCTATCAATCTTATAGCTCTTTCTAATTGCTTTTTGTAAAAAAACAATTCTATTTTCCTCATTAATGCAATCCTATGTTGTTTCATTGGCATTTCTTTTTAGAACAGTATCCAAGTTGCATTTTGAATTGCAATTGGTCTTATAACAATGTGATGTTCATTTATAAATTTAACCTAATGTGATCTCTGCACCACTGCTAATGGACATCCGAAACTATTTTCAGTTAAGCAATAATGGAAAGGCAATGTTGCCCTTAAACTATTATAACTTGAATAATAAATATTTTATTGTTCAACATAGTTAAGAGGACAAATGGCATCATTTAATATAACATTAATGGCATTAATAACATTCTAACAGTTTTGTTAAATTATATACACTGTAATTCATTCATGTATTTCA